>CM076579.1:461924247-462534387 GCA_034641835.2 Pinus albicaulis | reverse complement strand
TGCTCTGGTAGCTCCGGACAGTGATCAAGGCGGAAAATCTTCTCTGGAACACGTCATAGACTAAAAACAGTATGGGCACCCCATCCTTCCATGGAGAAATACATTCTGCTGATGTAGTTGCCCCGGTGGCTTAGTTTTCTGTGCATTGGACTCTCCGCTGCTTTATTTATATCTCTGTTGGTGAAAACCTGCCGCTGTAATAAGGACTGTGTAATCATGGCAGCCTTTCCCTCTTGATAACTCTGCAAAACACTGGACTGAATTATGAAATCCATGCATAGGAGGAGTGGCTATGGATGACGGAAGAACAATAGCGTGGCGGTGATGAATCAATTTTTTTGGATGAAATAAGTGTGAAAGATGCATAGATATGGTATAAACAGTGAACAATAGGGTTTTGATGGATAAATACATTGAGGGCCGTTCGATCATGGTCTATAGGTGCAGATCAATGGCGGAGATCGAACAGTGGAATAATATACGACTACTGGCGGAATGCATGAAATGTAATGAAATGGACGTGTGAGGCAGGACCCATATGGAATCGCAATCGGAAACCGGAGCGGGAGTAATCGCAATCGCGAGCGAGGGGATGTGCGATGCGATCAATCGGAAGGGACAGCGATCGGAGGGGAGTTGCGATCGGGCGGATCGGGGGTCGGACATGCAATGCGATCAATCGCATCGCAAATATTTGCGAGGGACCGATCGGGGGGCTTCACGTAAATGTTGCGATTGCGATTGGGGCAGGGAGTACGATTAGTGCTCCACCGTCGGATCGGAGTCACAGATCGACGGTGCGGGTTAGATCGGAGATCGCAATCGGGGGGAAAACAAAGGGATGGCACAGGGTTTTTTGCGATTGCGATGATCTGATTTGCGCGGGCCGTCTGATCTACATGGTAGATCAACGGTGGAGAACGCGTCGCGGGACTTAACATAATCGCATCGGAGTTTTTCGGTTGTAACACGGGAAATGCGCCCATCTGTCACTCCGATTGCGATTGACACTTAAGACTTAAGCGCTTGGTCTTAGCGCTTGGGCGTATGGGGGAAGTGGTTAAGGGGCTTGCAGCAAAGGGGCTAGGCCCTTAATATAAGGTGGGAAAGTGGGTTTTTGCCCATTTTTAATGATTTTCAAGGGCTGGAAAGATGTGATAGGTGGAAAACAGATTTTTTAGGGGAAAAAGCATGAGGGGATTTTAGAAGGTTTAAACGGTTGTTTTAACGAATTTTTATATGATCTTGACGTCAATACTTGTAGTTTAAATGTTTTCCCATATAAAAAATGAAAAGAGGGAATGTCCCAAAAGAAAAGTCAAAGGACTAAAAGAAAGAATATTAAAAAAGGATATAAAGTATGAACCCCACAAAAAGAAATAAAAATAGATCCTGAAAGTGTTGCACATTCAAATTCCACTACTCTTAGTTTACTTTATACAAATAAAATTGTGTGCAACTTGTCTAAATTGCCACAATTCATGATGATCAAACAATTTAATCTTGATTATTCATGCTTTTAAATTTCATGTCATGATAGTTAGTGAATAAAGATCTTGTCAAACCATTTAATCTTGGCAGATCAGTAGTTAGGTAGAGAATAAAATGAGCTCATCAGTTTAAGCTAAGCCATTGAAAGTTATAAGGTTAGAAGTAGGTTAGTTTGCTTATTAAAAGAAAATAAAAGGGTTAGCAAGTTCAAATGCACCCCGATAAAGGAAATACAAATGTTAGGGTAAATAAATGGTAGGTAGAATACTTTCACAGGTTATGAAAAGCATCATGTTGGTTTATCTCATGTCAGTAAGGCCTTTCTAAACATTTCCCGTTATCCCAACTTTTTTCCCATGCAAAACACATTCCCTTTGCTAATATCCCTTTCCCCTTATTCTAAACCTTTTCCCCTTACTAAAATCCCTTTCCTTAGTTAAAAACCCATTTCCCTTTGAAGAATCATTTCCCCTTTACTAATTTCGCATCATTCAAATAACACATGCAAACCCACTTATCCAAAGTTTGCAGCGCTTATTATATATCAGGCCCCACTTCAATAATCCCTCCCCGATATCATTTTAAACCCCCCGCCTAATATATTTCTAACGCCCCCCTGTCATATTTCCTAACCCATTTATATCATTTTAACCCATAGTTTTATACATTATTAATTCCTGCTTACTAAACCCGCTACCATTTTAACTCTTCACGTATATATTAACCCCTTTAATATTAAAACCCCATATTCATTAACCCCCATCACATGTTAACCCTTCTGCTTTGTATCCCCTAACCACTCATATATATATCTCAACTCATTATACCCCTTCGCGTATATATCTCGGGTCCCACTTATTTTGAAACCCTGATAGTTTTTCAACCTTATGATCTCTGCTGTCAGATCCAACGATTCCCATGCCCTTTCGCATTCCCCAAAAGTCCAAATATTAACACCACGAGGGGTTGCGAAATGGGTGGTTTCACACCCCCTCTCCCTTGCCACACGGCACTCCCATATGCTATCGTACCCTCCAGAACCAAACTGTCAAACTACTTTCAACCCATGCGATAAACTATTCATAAAACCACTCATGCACCCGTCAAGAGACCACGGGGTTTTTGAAATATGAAATTTCGCTATTTCCATTTATTTGCTCGTCTCCGTTTGAATTGCGAAAATAAAAATATAGTTATAAGTAGAATTGAAACCCCACTGCAATTCAGACTCGTTTCACAGACTTCCCCATTCCCTGAAGCCATTATCCCATCTCTGAAAAACTATGTTTCATTAACTATTGTTTAATTTTTGCAGGTATTTAAACAATGACCATGAGATTGGATAAACAATTTCATACTAGTTCCAAACTTGTTTACCCCAAAAACTCTCAGGTTATGAATTCGAATGTTTTTCCTCAATAGAAAATTCTATATAGCAATAGAGCAGAAGGAAAAAATTTACACAGTAAAGGTTAAACCAGAGATGAAAACATTTATATCAGCAACAGGGAAGTTCATTCAAAGTAACTCTCCAGGATATATAAAGTTACATGTGTCTTTTAGTAAAATCCATTTTTACTAAAAACATAGAAAACATGAAAGAGTAAGTGAGATTTACTGAAACAGGTTAAAGATAAAACAGATGAAGAAAGAGGAAGAAGACAACGTGAGAGATAAACCAGCATAAGAAAAATAAACAAACTAACAGCAAGCAAGGAAAACAACGCCAGATTTCAGTTAGTTAGAAAGGTGTCACTACCTTTTTGAATCTAGATATTTTATTTCCTAGAATAAATCTTGAATCAGTTGATAGGGTATTTTGTCATAAATTGTATAAATACTTCATCCATTCAAAGTATTAAGTGTGGATTCCTGAACATTTCTATAGTTGTAATTGATCTAAATGCCTAAGGGTTTTATTGTACCATTTTCAAGTCAGTAGACATGACAAGTAATAAAGGCATTTCATTACAGGATTCATGTGTTGAGCTACTTCAGTGAAGTATATTTGAATTGTTCATTGTTATTTTCTTAAGTATTCCATAAACCTGTATGTTTTTCCAAATTTAAATGTTATAACAGGAATATTATTACAGAAATTGTTTAAGTACACTCTGATCTAAGTTGTTATTCATTTTAATGCTTTCTTCTGATATCTAGATCTGAGAATCCTTAATTTCTCTCCCATCTTGATTGACCTCTCTCAATTTCATTCATCATCTAGTTCAAGGAATCCTTAACTGCTCCTTGATCCCAATTGAAAACCACTTCACCATTCAGCCTTTAAAGATCTGATTTTTCTCAGCTACCCTGCCCTGTGAACACTTCCTTTAGAACTTGATTCTGTCTTGTTTTCTTGATATTTTGACTCCATAGCCCAATGGAAAAGTAGAAAAGACAATTATCCATCTAAATCAGTAATTCCACCAAAAAAATCAAAATCGAACCCAATTAATCTTACATAAATATCCTAAAATCAAATAAAAACAACAAAGTTAAATCATAAAGAGAGAGCCCTCTCTGAGCATTAGGAACGCTAGATCCTGATCTCAAAAGTAGGTTTGTGGTTACCCCAGTAAGTTCTTTCTTTAGCCTTGAGAAATTACTGAGTGGTAACATATTGGAAATTCCGCTGGGGACATCTTCTTCAGAAAGATTATACAAGAATCAAATCTGATCTATGATGGTGGACAGTGATCAAACACACAAAGGTTAAAATCATCCACCTGGCGACTCCAAATCAATTTCAAAATCAAATCCAAGACTCCACTGGAGGAATGTACCTAAAATAACAGCATGGGAAGATCAGGTTTATATCTTGGATTATAATCCAAGACATCATGTTCTTTCTCATCAACAAGATTTTTCAATGTATATTGTATTTTAGAAAAGATATTATATTAGTATATAATTGCTTTCTTTTGGAGATTGTAGATATAAATTGTCCCTATCCCTTTGAGCAGCTTTCTTCTCAAACTTATGATGATCATCTTCCGACTGATAAGCCTCAAGTAATCAAGACTAATCTTACAATTCCTATACATATTCCTATACCTTGTAAAGTTCCTGATAGATATAAGCCATTCATCTTACCTCCTATACTCCATGATTTCCCTAATAACTATTACAAATATCTCCCCAAGTTTGATGGAGAAAATGGTAACATCACTACTGAAAATCATATACAATATTTTGAGAATTATCTGGATTTATTTGAGATTGATGAAGATGATGTTAGAATCTGAAATTTTGCTCTTTCTTTGCAAAATAAAGTAAAGAGTTTGTTTAAGAACCTGCCTATTGCAAGCATCTCAAATTTCCAACAGTTTGTCAAAATTTTCCTTCATAAATGGATAATCAAATTCAAGCTTTTTATGACCATAGAAGAGTACCATCAGTTGAAAAGACAGCCAAATGAGACAATACAACAATTTTCTGCCAGGTTTAATCAGGTTTATTATTCATATCCAGCAAATATAAGACCTCCTCATGATTCAGCTCTCTTGCATTATCCAAAGGCCTTTGATCCTGAAATTGAGTTTCAGCTAAGAGAAAGAAACCTTGCAACACATGAACAGATGCATAGCATTACAGTAGATGTAGAAGTTAATCTGTTAATTAGAAGGGAAAAGTGGAAAGTAGAAAAAGAGAAGAACAACATGGCAGAGCACCTGACATTTTCAGAGGTAAAACTCGAAATTTTGTTAAATAAAATAGAGGAAATGATACAAAATATCACCATGAAAGATGGATTTTTCATTCAAGATCACCATGACCCATTGATTTCAAAAAAAGAAAAGGTTGTTGGCCATAAACACTTTCCTAGTAATCCCAACTATCATGGATCAAAAGATGGATTCATATATCAATATACGGAGAAACAATCTGCTAATCTAATGTTTATGTTTGATGGCATTCCTTCTTTTAAAGATTTGCCTAAGTATGATCAGTATGATGATAATTATGTTCTCCAAATTCAAGATAACTTTACGGAGCAATCAGTAGCTAATTTGTGGGATGAGGGAATTCAGTTTCAGCATCTCGAATACAGTGATCAGCCAATACATATCAGCTATGGGAGTAAAAAAGAAAGTGTAGAAAATTTTGAAATAAGTGAAGGTTCTTTGCCTCTTTGTTTTGCTTCATTTCAGTTCATCGGAGACAACTTTAATGCAATCAAATATCAGCAGTCTTTAGGTATTGTTATTGACAACAAAGAAGACAATGAAACTCTTGACCAAGATTCTTCAGTTTCACAATTACAGTTATTAAATTCGATTAAAATACCTGATCAAATGATACGGGAAAGTTCTATACCACTGTCTTTTGAAGCATTTCAGTTTTTAAAGGAAATTCTTCATAATATCTCTACAGCGAAGGATGAGCATCCTATAGAAATCTATGAAGTTCCATTGAAACCCATATGTAATAGGTTGCAACAATCCTTCCAAGTTTTTCATGATCCAATAGCTGATCTATTGGATGATGAATATAATCAAAAAAATTCTTCATTTACCAACTATGAGCTTTAGGATCGAGATGAGAAAATTCTCATCAAGCAGAGATTTATATCAGTAGAAATATCATCACAAATCTTATCTGAAAATCAACAATTATCTCAAGACAATCATAGGATAATTTTGAAACAAAATAACAATTCAGTTTCATGGCATGGAGGCCATCCAAAACAGATGTACAATTATCTGGATCAGTTGAACATTAGTGCATATGCCTTGGAAGATCCTTTTGTACAGTTTCTAGAGTCAACAAAGGGAATTGAATATTTCCTTATCAAATTCATATTTGATGACAAGTTTCTATGGAGTTGCAGAACTTCAGTTTTGATCACAAATAAGCAAATGCAACAAAATCCATCAATGTATATAATGCTTGAATGGTTGCATTGGTTGTTTCATTTTACCTAATCAGTAGTTGTACAGCTAATTAGAGTAAGTAGGTAGAATTTCAGTTTGATTGGATTTTTTTCAGCAACAAGTTTATTTCAGATTAGATTTTAGTTTGCAAAATAGGTTAAAATTTCAGTTTGTTATTGTCAGTCACAGAGATTATATAGCAAAGCATGTGCAGGCTTGAGATAGGCCCAATGGATCAGGTCACTAGTAAACGGTGTTCTTAACATCTCACAAGGAGATTCCATCCCCAAGTGAAGCCACTGTTAGGATCCTATAATAATAGGGATCATAATTTTGAATTGACTATTTTTAATCTTGTAATATTGTACATACCTTTGGTTTATGCAAATGTTTTCCCATATTAAAACATGAAAAGAGGGTATGTCCTAAAAGAAAAAACAAAGGACTAAAAGAAGTAAGATTAAAAAAGGATATAAAGTATGAACCCCACAAAAAGAAATAAAAATAGATCCTAAAAATGTTGCACATTCAAATGCCATTACTCTCAGTTTACTTTATACAAATAAAATTGTTTGCAGCTTGTCTAAATTTCCACAATTCATGATGATCAAACAGTTTAATCTTGATTTTTCATGCTTTTAAATTTCATGTCATGATAGTTAGTGAATAAAGATCTTGCCAAACCATTTAATCTTGGCAGATCAGTAGTTAGGTAGATAATAAAATGAGCTCATCAGTTTAATCTGAGCCATTGGAAGTTATAAGGTTAAAGTAGGTTAGTTTGTTTATTAAAAGAAAATAAAAGGGTCAGCAAGTTCAAATGCACCCCAATAAAGGAAATAAAAATGTTAGGGTAAATAAAGGGTAGGTATAATACTTTCACAGGTTATGAAAAGCATCATGTTGGTTTATCTCATGTCACTAAGTGTTATGCGGATAAAATCCTTCTTGTGGACAAGAACAATCTCCATAGTATCCTAAGGATATCTAGAAACAAACAACCAAATGCAAACCATTTTCTCTAGACTATTGTGATTCAGAATTATTAATTAACTAAGTAAGAGGAGATGCTCCTACCTAAATTCCAACGCTTGCTGTAATCTTCAATCTAGTCGCTCCAAAAGAAGTCAATTCAGCATGTGAGACCTGCATTCAAAGACAAGAAAAAGGATTAAAAGCACCTGCAAGATATAATAATTCAGAAACATTAATCTATCTCAGTGATCAAGGAATCCAAGAATTAAATTACTCAAATATATATATGAACAACTTAATGAGAAAATAGAATCCATTTGTATTAACTTGTATGATAAGAAGTAACCTTACAACCTTTTCGCCTTGATGTCATACAGGTTCTTCCGGGGTCCTGAACGGTCGTTTTCCATTGGTCTGACAAGCCTTCTCCTCTCTGAACTCGCATAAAACTATGGATATGAGTATGTGATCATTATCATACCATTGATGCCAAGTATAGAGAGTATAATTTCTTCAACAATTCTCTTCTATAAGTTCAGAATTTTATCTTCTTCAATCTAAGAAGTACCCTTGAGACTGAAATATGAGTTCAATTTATAGGAGAATGAAGAAGGTTTTAGTTCCATAGAAAGGGGGATAAAGTCCTCTCATAAAGGGATTTTAGCTCCAAATACCAAGGGATAATCTCCATTAATAAAGGGATAGAGGTTCATGAATGAAGGGGCGAAGCTCGACCTGATTATGCTTCTAGAAGCCTCCAGCTGGGAGAATATTCGACCATCTAGGCTTCTAGAACTTACTTTTTCTTTTATTTTACCTTTTACGGGGGTCCGCAGTTTTAGTAAGCAGAACATGCAGGATGTGTCGCAGGTTACAGAGCAAGAAACTGCAGTACCGTAAGTAAGAGCTAGGAAAAGTGCAGAGTTAGGATTTTTGGGGTTTTAATGAGCTTTTCTCCAATTCCGAGACTTGGTTTAGGAACTTTATGGTTTTGTACCTCTAAGGGAGCATAAAATAGGTAATGATGAACCCATACAAACAGCTAAATGTCATGGTGACAAATTTTAGTGTAACAGATTGCCCCCTAAAGCGCGAAGTCTGAAGTAGTTCTGAAGAGTGAAGTGCTTTATCATTCCGAGGATTGGGTTGTGGACATACCAGTCAAAACCTGTAAAAACATTCAACGCAAACATATATATGTATACCATCACTGAGGTAGGCATTCCCATACTCAGATCAAAACTAACTACATGTTATGATACAGAAATGATTTTAGAATTACATCAATAGTAGATACATCATGGACACAGCCATCTGTCATATGTAGTCTACTGTATCATGAATAATAAAACTCCTCACAGCTTGGATGGTAGAAACTAGATCCAGGGTCTTGATTTTTTCTTCCTGAACTAGTATGCTTCTATCCATGCAATTGATTGTGTCGAAGCCAAACATGGTAGAAACCACTTGATTACCAGTCAATGATGTGAATTGTTAACAAGTGTGAGAGAAACCACCAATAATTACAATGGCTCTCAAAGTACTCAGTACAATCCATGAAATTTTAATGAATGATTTGGAGTCGAACATTTCCCAAAATCATTCGATCGAAGGTCAATGATGCAACCTGACGTCGAAGGCGAGAAACCTGCCATTAGGGCATGTAGATTCTAAGGTACTGATAGGATTCTAGATAAAATTTCTAGATGATGTGTTGTCGTCGATAGAAAGTGACCCGTCGTAGGAAATCCCACGACACGAAACCATTAGATCAATTTTTGAAGAAATTTTAGCAAGGACTGACTTAGGGATGTTCAACGCGAATGGAGACAAATGTTTGCAATGAATGGTTTATTTGAACTGTCCCTTGAACACATAACGACACTACAGATGGTTTGGTGACAATTGACCTAAAGCTAATACCCTGAAACCGGCTGAAGACTTTCAATGTGGCTTGATTCACTGTTAGACAAAGGATTTTCCCAACCCAAGTATGAGTGTGATAAAAGTGTCGTGTTCAAGAGTGGTATACTACTTTTTGGAACAAAGTGTGTCAATTGGATTCATTTCCTCTCTTTTTCCCCCACCATTTATGGCAAGTACCTCTTTATTTTTGACAAGCTTGAGGAGGACAACATTTGCTTGTTGTATAAGCTCATCCTTCGGATGAGTCCAACTTAGTATTAAAATCGAACCCTAAGAAGGAGTGGTTTGTTCATGTTTGTAATCGACAGGTCCTTTAATATTAAGTTTTAACGAGTCCAGTATAGGTGAAACTTGGTGTTTTTCAATTCTAGGGAGTCAGAATAAAAACTTAAGAAAACTCTGTGGGTGTACTTTTTCATAAATTTAGTCTCTGAAGCTCGAAAAAAGATAAAATAATGCAGGAGAACTCTATTAACCATGATTAGTCAACGTATACATTTTTCGTAAATAATCCATTTCAGTCCGAAAAAGGGGTAAACTTATACTGAAAAGACTACTATTCATTTCCTTTAACGAGTTCGAATAGTCAAGTATTTGGCAATATTTTCATGTTTAGAGAGCCTGAAAAGGGCTTAAAAGAGAACTCTAGGGTTTCGCTTTTTCATAATTTCCAAGAGCCCGAAAAAAGTGATAAAAGTGTACTCATCATCAAAATAATTCTTTTCACCTGAAAAACCTGTTTTCTGCACATAAACTCGAAAAATGAAACATACTTGTTTCCAACAAGTAATTTTTTTTGAAAAATAACTTTTTAAAGTGGAAAATAAATAAAATAATATTTTATTCATTCAAAAAATCTTATAAAAAGTAGTTCAACAAAGTCATTTTCACCTTTTGTATTCAGAGTTGAAAGTTGAGAGCTTTTGGTAGAAAAAGTTCCGGAGGTGATAACGGGAGAACCGACCACTCAAATCGAAAATCGTTGAATCCATGTAATCTACAACAGTCTTCTCTTCATTTTCATCCATTTAAATTCTCTTTTTAAGTTTTAAAATCATTTTTTAAGAGGAAAATAGGTTCAAAATTCCGCTCTCGGGGGTCCGCGGGTCATGCATTGATTACCTACAGACCCCGATAATTTTCCAAAAGGAAATTATTGGGCTACCGTGGTTTTTATGAAGAGCGTGTGCGGGGGTCCGTAGTGTCTCTATATAAAAACTGCGGAGGCATCGTGAGAAAAGGAAAATTATTGAATTCTCTAAAAAATGGTTTGAAAATTATCACTCTAAAAGCTTCTAACCTTCAAATGCATCCATTTGCAGATTATTCCACAATGTTGGAGTGGAGAGAACACGAGCACGAAGAGGTAGATGATGTGGCTATGAATAATCCGGCCACAATGCGTGTGTTGAGAAATTGTGGATTGTATAAATTCTGGGAAATTCAGGGCATGAGGGCACAAGTGGAACTAATGACCTAGCTAGTGAATAAATGGGACGTCCAAAAAAAATGTTTTATCATTAGTGATCACAAGCTAGAACTTGAGCTTGAAGACATTTACTTTCTCACTGGTTTATCCAAACGAGGTGAACATATTTCTTTGTTTGGAGCTAGGAAAGGTGGCCTGCCTATTTCTAGCTACAAACAAGAGTTCTGCAGTGAAGAAGTTGATCCAAAAGATAATCATATATATATAAAGACTATCCTACATCTTGATCTTAAAGTCATTGCGTTCACCGTGACCAGGTTGTGTGGAAGCGCAGCTCCACATTTGGCTACAAAGTCTCAGATGCAGACAGTAGTTGACTGTTATAGAGGTACCATTTTCAATTGGTGTGAAGGGGTATTGGCCAATATGAAAGGCCAATTGACCAAAGAAAAAAATTCAAAGTTGAAAAACTTTGGGTATGGTGCCATCTTGGTTTCTTTTGCTTTGGAGAGGATTCCATCCCTCACCCCTCAACTGATCTTTGTTGATCCCAGTGAACCTAGAGAGCCTCGTATGGTACGTTGGGTTGCACTGATGTCCCGCCATGGTGGTGATGGTTGTGTGGTAGTTCACTTCACTCCAGCATATTTTCATTGGCTTCAGAAACAAATCTTTGCTATTGAGGATTTCTCGTATGCGGGCATAGATTTATGAGGTGATCCCGAGATGTCCTTACCTCTAGGGGCACAATGGGATGAATAAGGTAAATGAATCATTTTGATGTGTTTTAACTCTAATTTTTATTTTGTTTTTTTATCGTCCAATACTGATAACAAAATTTTAAATGCAAATGTTGGTCCACGAAGGCTAGCCACTCTCTGTTGCCTCGAAAGGAAGCCAACAAAGCCTGTTACACAGCCACAAAATCAGGGAGCAGAAATCCTTACTGACTTGGAGCACAACCTAGAGAGGTTGACTATAGATATCTCAGAGACATCGATGGATGATATTCCTCTTCATCTCCAGAGACATGTTACTAGTGTTCCTGGCCAGTTTAGGAGATTCTTGTGCAGGGTGGCATGGGCGATATTTTACTACCATGATCATCACCACGGATAGTGGATGATCATCACGGACTATTATATTTTGTTTTTTGTATCACTATCTTTCAGATCATAAGGTGTTTTAAACCTATGATTGTAGACGATGTAATATTTTTGAAAACACAAACTCTTATCAATGATATTACTACTTTCTCTAGCTATCTTGTTCAACATATATCAAATGTTATTTTGGTTTACTATTTTAATGTTGCAAATGTCTATTTATAACACTATTAGCTAATGCATCAGCCAATGTATTTAAATTTCTTGGAATGTGTTGATATTCGATGTAATCAAATTGTCTTTCCAAGAGACGAACCTTCAAGAATAATCTCAATAACACTGGATTTTTAATTGTGTATACTCTGTTTAAATGTAATGCAATGAGTTCTGAATCTAGCCTAATGATCAAACATCGAATGCCAAATGAAATGGCACCAGATAATAAACTCAATAACTGCATTATATTCTGCAACATTATTCGTTGTTTGACCAAGGCTTACCCCATTCATAGAAACTAACTCATCAGTGGGTGAATAAATAATCCAGGCTGCGGAAGAAATATTCCGTGTACTACGACAGGCACCATCAGCAAAACCAATAAATGTTTGAAGGCATGTCAACATCTGCAATATCAAGAGTAATCAAGATAAGCAGTGATATTAGTAAAAGCAAACTTAAACTAGACACACTCATCTAATCTAAGGCATCTAACTTAGAAAAATAACTAATGTAAAAGCAAGATCTTCACACAAGAATCAAGCATAATATCTCTTCAGATAAAGTCCATTTATGGTTTTATCTAAAGAGACCCCATCATAATCAGTTTGCAAGCACTCGTTTGACAATGTAAGGACCATGCCACATTGGTTCGAATTTACCAGCTCCTAGCTTATTGTTAGCTTGATCATATACCAAGACTAGATCACCCTCTGAAAAAACACGAGGTGTAACACTTCGATCATAATGAGATTTAACGCGGTTTTTATGAGCTTCGGATGCTAATGCAGTGGCGCGCCGAGTCTCATCTAATTGTGCTAAGTACAAAAATCATTTTTCCTCTTCAGAGGTAGCTGGTAGTAACTCTATGGCTAATTGGAGTGACGATATTTCGCATTCAATAGGTAACACAACTTCTAAACCGTAAACCAGTTGAAAAGGAGTGAACCTTGTTGCGGTTTTTTCTGAGGTTTGATATGCCCATAGCCCTGAAAAAAGCATGGTATGCCAATTTGATTTATGAATTCTGATTATCCTTTTAATCGTGGTGGTTAAAAAATTATTAACGGCTTCAACTTGACCATTAGCCTGCGGGTAATATGGAGTAGAGTTATCATGGCGTAGGCCAAGTTGATCGAAAATTTAGTTCATCATGATATTTCGAAAATGACTCTCATGGTCAGTAATAATAGCTTGGGGTACACCGAAACGAGTAATTACATGATTGAATACAAATGTAGCTGTAGTTTTTCCATCTGCCGCAAATGTAGGCATCGCCTCAGCCCATTTGGTAAAATAATCTACTGCGAGAATAATATACCCATGCCCCCCGACTGAGTGAGGGTTACATGTAATGAAATCAATGTCCCATTTTGCAAAAGGACTGACAACAATTATGGGGTGAAGAGGAGCTGGTGGTGCACGCATCTTTCCATCAAATATCTGATAGTTGTGGCATTTTCAAACTGCAAGAATGAAATCTTTGAATAATGACGACCAAAAATAACCAGCGCGCAATATCTTTTGGGCTGTGGCATACCCAGACATATGACCACCACACACTCCAGAGTGGCAGTCATTCAAAACTTTTTCAGCCTCTTCATGAGTTAAACGTCATCAAAATACGGAATCTGCACCACGATGATAAAGTGTGTCTCCAACAATATTGTATTGCTGAGATTGGTAACGGATCTTTCGTCAATTTGAACGCGAGAGTTCAGGCTGAAAGGTTTGGGTTTGGAGATAAATGATGATATCTCCATACCATGGATCTAATGTACTGATAATAAATAGAGATTCATCAACAATCGGATGCTCTACCACAGTTTATGTCTCAGTATTTGGGAAGTCACACATAATTTCGGTGAACACCAGTGATTTATTTGATTTGAATTTTTCAAATTCTAAATAAAACTCCTGAAGGATAACAATCCATTTAGAGTATTTTCCCCCGAGTAATTGTTTAGTCAAAATGTACATCATCGGGTTGCAATTAGATATCACAGTTGTTTTTCATAACAATATGTAATGATGGAATATTTGGACAGCTTGAACTACTTCCAAGGCCAATTTCTCCACATGTGAATATTTAATTTCGGTTGGATTGAGATCCCAACTGAGATAGTAAATCACATGATTATTGTGGAATTCATCCTCTTGAACTAATACCATTCCAATGGTGGAATCAAAGGTCGCTAGGTATAAAAAGTAATCATGGCTGTAATTTGGTGGATGCAATAACGGTGCATGGGTCAACATTTGTTTCAAGACATTAAAATATCAATCAGCGATGTCATCCCAAATAAAAATAACATTCAGTTTCAACAACCTGGTAAAACATTTGTTAACTCAGCATAGTTCTCGATAAATCTACGCAGAAAGTTTGCTTTCCCTTGCAAAATTTGGAGTTAGCGAAGTGTGGAAGGAGGAGGTAAATTGATAATAGACTCAACCTTCAATGGGTCGACACAAATGCCTACTTTGGAAACAAAAAATCCCAGTAATCTACCAGATTGCACACAAAAAACACATTTGTAGGGATTCAACCAAATCTTATAATGCCTACATCTCATAAAAATTGCTCTTAAATGTGTAGGATGATCTTCCCTGTGCAATGAATGAGCAGGTAAATCATTGAAATAAGGCTACACAATGTGTTTAATGTCATGAAAATCGTAAGACATTTCCCTTTGAAAAAGTTGCACTAGCATTATTTAATCCAAAGGGTAGTTTACAATAAGCAAAAGTTCCCCAAGGAAAAATGAATGTTGTTTTTGGTTGATCAGTAGGGAGTATGTTTATTTTATTTTACCCATAAAATCCATCCATAAATTAGTACATTTCATTTCCGGCAAAATCATCAATGATTTGGTCGATACAGGGAGTCGGAAAATTGTCTTTTGGACAAGCTTTGTTAATATCCCTATAATCGACACATACTCTTATAGTCCCTTGATTTTTAGTAATAGGAACGATATTAGATACCCAATCTGTTAATGAGATTGGATAGATAAAACTTGCTTTTAGTAATTTCTCAACTTCAGCTTTAATAGCAATAGCTTTTCGTGGATGTATCAAACGTAATCGTTGCCTGATAGGTTTAGCATTCAGGTATGTTTTTATTTCATGAACGACAATCTTGGGATCAATTCCTGGCATGTCTTCATAAGACCAGGAAAATATGTCACAGAATCCTTGAAATAAGGCTTTATATGTAGTAATTTCTTCTAACATACAAGAAGCACCTATATGAATGTTTTTCAATAACTCCTGGTTTAACTGATATGTCAATGGGAACCGTCGAAGAAATATTTCCCAAATTGATTTTAGAATCCAAATTTGTAATCGATATTGGACACTGGGGTTCCTTGACATATTCAATCGTAAAAATAGATGAAAAATTATTTTCAAATCTATCAAGCTCAGGTAAAAATGATGCCCTGTGATGGAGATCATCCCATGGTAATTCATCTATGGACAAGAATTCACGAATGCTTTCATCAGTATAAAACACTAGTTGAAAAGGATCAGGAATTGATGTTATAGCTGAGCTTGATGGTGAAAATGAATTCTCATTGATCACATTCATTTGATCAGAATCAGTTAATGAAGAATTGGAAAATGACTGTACTGCTTGATATGCTATCTCAAAAGGACTCAAAGGCATCTCGCCATTGAAAGAATCCAGTTCTGACTCTAAAGGAACTATCCAAGGGTCATCAAATGGAATAGTGCTTGATGCAATCATATTGATATTATAAATAGTACGTGGTACGTTAGGCGGAGGCATAGAAAAAGTTCCCATTAAGGTGGAATCTTTGATTAAACCTACTCCAACATCCTCATAAGGGATAGTCGATTTTCTAACATGTTGAATAATATTTGTAGAAGCTGGTTCAGAAAAATAATATGAGAACTGATCGATTTTCATAATATTTCCTTGATGAGGAAACATGATTAATCGAAATAAGGATGACACGACAATAATCATAGCATAAGACTAACTTCGACCCAGAAGGAGGTTGTAATCTAGAGGGGCATCAATGACTTCCACATCTAAATTAACAGTCTTACCTTCGACCTCTATAGGTAGATCCTGCAAAATACCATATGGATGGAATCCTCTTCCATCAAAAGCTTTGAGAATTGTCAGAGAACCAAGTGATTTCCAACAGTTTAACGATATAATACATGTAGGTGCTCCTTCATCAATTACAATAAGAAAGCAACGTTTGTTTTTTACTAGTACTGGAATCTGAAAAGCCATTTGATGAGGGAGGCGTGGTGTAAAATTTTCTAAGTCGAAGACCATGAGGTTCGAATCCTGAATATCTATAGCTCAAATAGCTGATAAGAGTAATTTCCTTTGTGCCAGACATGATTGCAGCACTTCTAAGGCTAACATTGATGAAGGAGATATTGCTAAATCCTCAACAATGTTGTAGTTCTAAGCAGCTCTCGCATGTGGATTGAAAGCTGATTTTCGAAGTACACCTTTAGCAGATGTTTTAATTACTAGATCAGGATTGGGTTTCTCGATATGAAGTGGATCAGAAACCGGAGGAGATGTAGCTGGTACTGAATTAGAATTTTCTACTTCTTTACTAGTAACAGGATTTTTACTTCCATAGTCTTGCGATCGAGTCGCAACCATTACTTGAGACATCATCAAAATATTTGCTGATGTATTAGAAGAAGATCCAATCATTTTTCTATCTTGAACAGGAAAAGGATCCTTCAAGGTAGTGGGTGTGGGCGAACCTTTGACAAACTTAGATACCTAAGACCTATGCGGACAATCCTTGGTGAAATGATCCTCGTCACAGATAAAACAAGGATAACGAGGTTTTATTTTATCATCAGACGACTTATTTTTCTCAATTTTTCCTTTGGGAGATAAATTATGTTTACTTTTATTCTTCCCTTTCTTCTTATTGCTAGATTTAGACTTAGTTGTAGACGAATTTACAATGTGAATGTCGGTAGTAGTTTTAAGGGAAGAATCTCCTTTTGGTGAATCAAGTAAAGTTATTATAGGAGAAGTTATCTTAGAATATTTATTCTTAGTCTTAGTAGTACTAACTGAACCAATTACACCATCAGCGGCATGAGACCCTGAGGGAGTTGATGTTATCTGACCAGGACACGGTAAATCTAGAATTTTCTCATACAAAGTACCTGACTGTGTATATACTAGGTCAAGGTATTGAGCTTGAGAAATGAATTGTTCTTCTATAACAACTCCTCGTTAAGTACATCTTCAGTGATTTTTGGTAGTCATAATTTTATAAACCATTATGCCAAAATATGATCTGGAATAAAAAATTTCACCAAACATCTTCTACATCTCCATTCATGTATGTGATCTGATATTACGTAGACGTAGATTGTTTTAGTGAAGTTAATAATTCTGTGCAATTGTCGTATCTGACTAGAAACTGAAAATGAGTTAAGAAGGTGGTTGCTAAGGCATTGAAATTGCTAAATGAGCCACGTGGTAATTCAATGTACCATTTGGCTGCTAATCCTATCAACGTTCTTTGAAAAAGTCTTAATCGAATCGAATCATCAATCAAAGAGTTGGATGCACACCAGAGGTGATAAGTCATGACATGGTTAGAAGGATCCTCTCTTTATTTACCTTCAAATTTTGGGATATCATTGGGCAACTTATTTGGCATTGGCGGCCAATACAGGAAGATAATAGATTGGATTATTCGTAAGGCACGATAAATCAGGTAAATCCAAAGTTGCTATGAATGGAAACCAATAGTTAGGGTCCTGTTGATAAATTGATATCCTTGTGGAACTATACCAGTTCCAGGAGGAGGATATCCAGGATATCCTGGAATAGCTTGTGCATTCGGAATCGAAATTCCCCCTGGATAACCAGGATTAATCGGACCATATTGGGGTTGATACATGTACCCAGGGTATGGTTGATGTTGATATACTGGATTTTTTGATACATTTCCATATTGATACTGCCCTTGATATGGTGGATAAACAAACTGAGGTTGGCTTGTTATAACTGTACTTGTACCGAGTTGACTTGTAGGCATCTGAACAGTAGTCTGGACTGTAGGTCAAGATTGTGGAGAAGAATCTTGAGGAATTGGTACTGATACCTGAGGAGCTGTAGAAATAGGGGCTGAAAATACTCCAAGAATAGGTGTGGTAGCTTGAACAAAAGTTTGCGCAGTAGCTTGCGTTGGAGTTCTAGGTGTACTCAGACCAGGCTGTTGAATTGTACCTGATGCAGGTACCTGAACAGTAGGTTCAATAGGTTGGACAGGTTTTTGGATGTGAGTATAACCAATCGATTGTCCAGGTTGATAATAAGGTACCTGCATATTAGGTTGCAAATTCTATTGAACTTGGGATGAATCCCACACCGTATTAGCTCCGGGATACAAAGGTCCCATTAAAGGTTGTGGATAGGAAGGACCATAACCAGGTTGATAATTTGGAACATATGTTGGATAATTTTCTGGAAAATTCCCACATCCTTAAAAAAATTGATGTTCCGGGTGGAACTGCTACCCTAAAGGAGGTTGTGGACCCTGAGTTGGGTACTGACCTTGAGGTTGCCATTGACCCTGAGGTATGTACTGACCTTGAGGTATGTATTGTACTTGAGGTTGATATTGACCCTGAGGTATGTATTGCCCTTGAGGTTTCCCCCCAGGCTGTAAATTACTACCTTAAGGATCAGGGTTTGGAATGTTTCCAAAAATCATATAAATTTGTTTCACGCTTACAGTTTCGATACTTGATTCATTTGGACAAGATGATGGTGTGCGTTTGTCGGGAGAAGGAACTACTCCTGAGAAAGTACCAGAAAGTGACTGGTATCCTGCAGGGACAGATAGACCACCATATAGATATGTTTCTAGAGTTGTAGAAAATATCAATGACTCACTAGACATGATTAATGGAGGTCTGTAACCTCTTGGTATAGCGTAAAAGGGAATTTGGGGTGGTGAATATTTTATACCAGTTCTGTCTAGAAAATCTGTCAATTGAGAATACCAAGGATCTTCTTTGAAAGGACTATAATAAATCGATTCACTTGGCCTGGGATCTA
Source organism: Pinus albicaulis (assembly GCA_034641835.2). Lineage (NCBI taxonomy): Eukaryota > Viridiplantae > Streptophyta > Pinopsida > Pinales > Pinaceae > Pinus > Pinus albicaulis. The sequence goes on along the minus strand of CM076579.1, from coordinate 462,515,283 downwards.
GAATTTCCTGAGTTGAAGGAAGAACAACTTCTTCTTCAGTGTTAGTAACTTCTTCAATACTAATGAGACCAGGAGGAATATTTTTTGTGATCTGATACTTCACTCTAGGTGAATCAGGATGATCGGGGGTTGGATCAAGGAACAAAGAAGTAATATAAAATATAACCTTTATGTTCTATGGTTCAGAAACTTCAGGTTCTGAATCTGATAATTCACTAGTTGTAGAAACAAGTTCAGCGAATTCGGAAATTGAAACTCTATGTGGAGAACTTTCTACAGTACGAGGTTGATCTACTTCGTATTCAGGATGAACAATTATAGATGTTTCTTCATGTTCATTGGATCCAGTTCTTGATGTATGTCCTTTTCAGATTTAAGTCTTTCTAACTGGCTTGGTGTGTACTCAGGGGGTTCCCCCTGCATTCTACGTGATTGTCTAGGTAATTTAGCCACGATTAAAACTTTTAACATGCAAAATCAAAGAAAATTTCAAAAAAATATCCTAACGTCTCTAAGGAAACAACCAAATTGATCACACACCTAGAAAATCTAAGAGATAAAAACACACACAAACAGTAGATTCCCACACTAAAAACACTATTTGGTGATGAAATCCAACATCGTAGAATTTTAATGTAGAAATGGTGGTTGGAACAGTTACCCCAACAACCTGCTTAATGAAACAAACCGATGCAAGTTTCTCCACTTAAACCATCTCGAGTGAAGAGAACCCTCCAGAGAGTCTAAGTGATTCTAGCCAACGTCTATTCCAGGTACAGTGGGACCACCCCTCCACCGTCACCTTGGGAAAGAATCCTAAATTTTATCGCCACTAAGGTCACCAATTGGAACAAATATACCTGGGGGAATAGTCTACGATCCGATATACATGCAAGGGCAAAGTAACTAGCTCAATCCCCTTGAAGGTTCCTTGACATAATCCAAGGTTTACCGACAATTGACCCTAGGCGCCTCGAAAATGATCTATCTGAGGTTTACCTTTTTTAATACATGCACATCTGCTATCTTTCCCAATGCGATAGTTATGATTACCTCACTGGTTCAGAAATTATCTCATGCTTAACTCTTTTAAGAAGAGATTCCCAAAGCATACATGCTATAATTGGATTTTCCTACCACAAGATTTACTACTTGTTTGTTTGAATTGTCTTGGAATGTTAACTACAACCTATTCCAAGACACTAGCCTGAGCTTTGTTGGTGAAAAGAGACCTAGAAAATATAAAATTTCTAGATTGATTTTAATTAAGAATTACTTTTAGTTCGGTTGTTTCTTAGGTCAAAAGGTATGGAAGTGAAACTTCGATGATGTTTAATGACCCGACTCAAAAATACGCTAAAATGAATCTATATGAAAAGCAATTCATTTCTTTTCAATGAAACCTATTTAGAGGAAAGATTTGAGATATTTCAATAACTTTCAAAACATTGATTATTTCTTTGATAAATAAGAAACTTTGAAAAGTAGACAATTTCTTGAGAACTCAATTTCACAGAAAAAAGATCACTTGTTTAAAATGAAATTCCTTATATCATTCAAATCAAAAACTAGAATCAAACTTCTTCCAAAATAAAACTAAAACTCTTAAAAACACAAAATTCAAAACCAAAAGAAAACTCTAATTTTGAACTCTATCTAAACGGTTTTGAGGATGTTTATGCTTAGTTTGTAATCTAACCAAGAACTTTTTTCTTATCTCAACAAGAAATCAAAAACATCCAATAATGGTTCTAAAGTGAAATTCAGACCTTACCAAGCTAAAAGGTTTTCTAAATTCGCAAACGAAAATAAAATCTAATTTTCATAAAAGCAAGATTTGCATCAAGTTCAATGGCTTAATAAGATAACGATGACATAAAAATTAGCTGAGGTATATAAAAGTTTCTGATTCATAGCAACAAGAAGACAGGGCAAACACTCACTCATAAAATGAAAATCAACTGAAAAGATCATTTCAAACTAAGAAATTGCTGAAAGAAACTCACACAGAAAACTTTGACAGTCAAGACAAGTTGGGGTAATTATAGGGAATCATGTAATTGGACTCCTGAAAATAGAATTTTTATTTTTTCAAAATTTTCTAGAAGTCCGTAGTTTTTAATGGAAAAAGGTGCAGTACCGCACTGTTTTTCACTAAAATCTGCGGAGTCTACCGCTCTTTTTTTTTTTTTTAAGTGCGGAAGCCAGGAAAAATCACAGAAAAAATAAAAATACAGATTTACAGTCAGGGATCCTAATGAGTCATTTAAACAACCCAGTTTTGAACTAATCAAAATGAAAGAATTTATTCAAAATTCAAACTGAAAATCAAAAATGAAAACTAAGTTCATTTTTCCCCAGCGGAGTCGCCATTTTGTTATGTGGATAAAATCCTTCTTGCGGACAAGAACGATCTCCCTATTATCCTAAGGATATCTAGAAACAAACAACCAAATGCAAACCACTTTCTCTAGACTATTGTGATTCAGAATTATTAATTAACTAAGTAAGAGGAGATGCTCCTACCTAAACTCCAATGCTTGTTGTAATCTTCAATCTAGTCGCTCCAAAAGAGGTCAATTCAGCATGTAAGACCTGCTTTCAAAGATAGGAAAAAGGATTAAAAGAACCTGCAATATATAATAATTCAGAAACACTAATCTATCTCAATGATCAAGGAATCCAAGAATTAAATTACTCAAATAGATACAAGAACAACTTAATGAGAAAATAGAATCCATTTGTATTAACTTGTATGATAAGAAGTAACCTTACAAACTTGTCACCTTGAAGTCATACAGGTTCTTCCAGGGTCCTAAACAGTCATTTTCCTTCGGTTTGACAAGCCTTCTCCTCTCTGAACTAGCATAAAACTATGGATATGAGTATGTGATCATTCTCATACCAATGATGCCAATTATAGAGAGTATGATTTCTTTAGCAATTCTCTTCTATCAAAATCTAGAAGTACCCTTGAGACTGAAACATGAGTTCAATTTATAGGAGAATGGAGTTGGTTTCAGTTCCATAAAGATGGGGATAAAGTCCTCTCATAAAGTGATTTTAGCTCCAAATACCAAGGGATAATCTCCATTAATGAAGGGATAGAGGTTCATGAATGAAGGGGCGAAGCTCAACCTGATTACACTTCTAGAAATCTTGAGCTGGGAGAATATTCATCCAGCTAGGCTTCTAGAACTTACGTTTTCTTTTATTTTACCTTTTACAGAGGTCCGCAGTTTTAGTAAGAAGAACATGAGGAATGTGTCATAGGTTAAAGAGAAAGAAATCGCGGTACCATAGGTAAGAACTAGGAAAAGTGCAGAGTTAGGATTTTCAAGGTTTTAATGAGCTTTTCTCCAATTCCAAGACTTGGTTTAGGAAATTTATGGTTTTGGACCTCTAAGGGAGCATAATATAGGTAATGATGAACCCATATAGACAGTTGAATTTCATGGTGACAATTTTTAGTGTAACACCAAGCAACTCAAGACCAAGTGCACTCAAGCCATACTTCACTTGGAGTCTCCAGCAAATCGAATTCCAAGAGGCAGCCAAGCAACTGAAAACGAAGGGCACTCAATCTATGTTTACTTCGAGTCAAAGTGGACTCAATCACCATTTTCAAGGCAGTTGTTGGTAGCTTTCCTATAGAATAAATAGATAAAAGCTAGAGCTAGGAAGGATTAGTTAGTTTGTCAGTGATTTGATTCCATTCAGAACATCAGTTGCAAGCTATTAGGCTTTTGTTGTTTAAGAACTTTGGGATGTAATAAGATTTCATTTTTGAATGCAATGAGTAGACAAACTCCATTTTACTGATTTAATTATAGAGTGTTAGCCCCTTACGAATTCCTTGACAAGCAAGCAAGGGGCTAGAATGTCTTATGAGCCTTCAAGGAATGCATTCCCCTTGAAAACACATCATCCTTGAAGTCTTTTTATGTTCCCTGCCTTTTAAATTTTGCCCTCTGCTGTTATAGAATCCATGAGCCTCACTGATTGCCAAAATTTATGCCCCAAAAGACCCTCTTTGCCCTTTGTACCTCTGCAAAATACCCCATTTTATCTCTTTTTCCCCCTTTTCGCCAAGGGCCCCCCTTTTTCCCTCTAAATTCCCCCTTCCCCTCCTAAAATTCCCCAAAATCCTCATGAAATCCCACCCGTGCCTTTGTTTTCCCATTTTCCCCCTCTGCCTCCCTATCGTTGCCCTCCTTAGGCCTTGAAATGCATTAAAAAGGGTTAAAAAACCCACTTTCCGACCATATAATAGGCCTAAGTCCCTTTCCCGCAAGCCCCTTTCAACCACTTCCCACACATGCCCTTGCACTAGGACCAAGCGCTTAAGTCCTAAGCGCTAATCGCAATCGGAAGATTGTCGGGGGACCGAATTCCTTTGTAAAGCTCAGAAAATTTGGATGCGATCGTTTATTAAACAAGTCCCGTGACGTGATCAAAGCCGTTGATCTACCCTGAAGATCCAATGGCAGAGCGCTAATCGCACTCCTCGCCCGAATCGCAATCGGAAATATGATTGTGTCACCTCTGCTTCCCCCCCGATTGCGATTGCCCGATCACATCTCCACCGTTGTTTCCCGCATAGATCGGATGGCCTGCGCTAATCGCAAGATATTCAATCGCAACCCTTATGTTTTCCCCTCTGATCGGTCCATCGCAAGCGATTGCGATGTGATTGATCGCAACTCCTTTCCGATCGCAATCGCAAGTCCTAACTCCCGATCCCCGATCGCGTCGTCCCCTGATTTGATCTCAACCGTCTGTTTAGAACCTCGATCCGACAGTCATCGCTCCTCCCGCCCAATCGCAATCGCAATATTGTAATGAGGCATTTCTTTGGTCCCCCTGATTGTGATTGTTCCAATCACATCTCCACCGTCCTTTCCTCCGCCAGATCCAATGGTCCTAAGCTCATCGCTTCCCCTTTTTCCAATCACAATCAGAAACTCATAAGTGTGTCACCCATGTTCCCTTCCGATTGCGATTCTCCGAGTTGATCCTGACCTTCCGTTGGATCTGAGATCTAACGGTCAAGATCTGATCGCCCTCCACCTCCGTCGAGGCCCACCATGTGCGATATTTTCCGTGCATTTTCATAACAATTTCTCCCATTCCTTTGTATTTTCCATTTTAAACAAAGTCCTGTATTTGCATTAAGGTCTCACACTTCACATATATTTCGTTTGTTTTTATATATGACTATGCTACTCGATCTTCGCCATTGATCTTTGTTCCTGGACCGCGATCTAACGGTCTGCGCTGCATTCAACCATCAAACCCTATTATTCATAAGTTTTCATTTCATTTTGACACTGTTATTTGGTGAAAAGCCACCATTACGCCGTCACCGCGCTACCCTTTCATCCACCCTCCCATTGCATTGTTTTTCTTGGTCCAGATTGCATGTTTCGCAGGGTACAGAGGTGAACACGCCACCATAAATACACAGTATGGATACAGCGACAAGGTTTTCACTAACATAGGTGCAGAAATTAATATATGACAGGTTTTCCACATCAGCAGAATGTTTTTCTCCATGGAAGGACGGGTTTTCCATACTGTGTCTATTCCATGCCATGTTCCAGAGGAGATTTTCCACCTTAAAGTATAGTCCCCATATATCAGAGTGTTTGTTTCACCAACATGGCAGACCATCCAGTCATTTATTCACCATTTTGTTTTACACCAAAGGTTCTACAGAGCTCTGCAGTTGAAGTACATCAGGACCAAACCAGAGTAAATGGAAGCCGAACACGATCATTCGTTCACCCAAAGAAAGCCAGAATTCAATGTGCAAGAGTTAAAATAGAAGGGGCTTCAGGCCTTTTCTCTGTTCTGAGTTTTAATTCTTCATTTAGTTCTTCACCTACCTCATCTGCTCTCTTGCAGCTATAAAACTCAGGAAGAAATTATTTTAAAGGTTGTTGATTGGATATCAGTAGAATGTAAGCAGTTCTCTTGAGACAAGTTCTCTGTGTAAGACTGTAAGATAGGCTGAGGAAGGTTTTCAGACAGAATATCAAGCTTTGGCTATGTTGTACTTGACTGGTTTTGTTCTTAATATAGCAAGCACATTTCTTTGGATCCTGATCTAAAGCTGAGGTGATGTTTTCCTGTCTATGTGTTTATTTCCATTTCATTTCATTTCTTTTGGCTTGCATCATAAATATAGCATGAGATTTTCCATTGTTAGGCACCTCATGTTTCTGCTCTCCTTGCCTTAATGTTTTCTGCTTTATGTGTTGTCTGAGAATAGATTTCAAATGGTTTAACCAGTGTAGTGGATGATATTTCCTACTAGCTGATGTATGAATTATTGAATCTGTTTCTTAGATGTTCTTGCTAGTTTTTAACTGAATGAATCGGTAATGCTAGGAGTTTAGAACTCAGTCTCTTTCTCTCTAGGATCCTTTCAGTCTCTTAAACCTATCTAAGTTCCCTCAAGTTGCTTTTAACCACCTTTGAGAGTTGCCTATGAGTATGTCCAAGCAGGTCTGGAGTTAAATGACCTATGACCTGATATATAGACGGAAAAGTGGTGTTTGTCTCCCTTTCCACCTTTTCACCTTGCTCTCCTATTGTTCCATTCCACCAAATCATTTTAGGATCCAATGCTTTAGATGACTAGCCCAACTGAAAGTTTGCATGTTGATAGCAAGTAAACCCTTTCCTGACTCCATTTCCCAATGGCCTTGATGTTCTCTGATTTGCCTCTCCTTTGCCTAAAATCTCTCTTGTTCATCCTTGTTCTAGATTGAATCCTTCCTTCCTGATTCCCAACAACCAAACTTCAAATTAAATAAACAAACCTTGTGCCAATAACTAGCCTAACATCTTAAACTTCGAGCTCAAAGACATATACCTTTGACATATCTTAGAGAGATCCCTCTCTGGACCTAGGAGGGCTAGATCCTGAGGTTTGAAAGTGGTTTGATGTTGTCTCATCTTTTGGTCTTTCCAACCTGGCCAAAACATGGGAACCCCAACATAATGGCGACTCACACTGGGGAACTGAGTGCATTACACCTTAAACATTCTTAGGCATTCAAAAAACCTACAATCTCTGGTTAGGTTGGCAGTTAAACATTCCTATTCACAGATCAACCCCTATACCATTGTTGTATTTTCCCATACTCTTGGACAGAGTCTGGAAAGGGCCATGTAGCCTCCAGATATCACACTCTTTCAGAGGTGACATATCTGGTAAAAGCCCTCCCAGTCAATCTCTGGATAGATTTTTCCGTGTTTCGAAGATATCTTTGAAAGGGGACATCCCATTGGCACTGTGGTGGATAGTGTACCCTCTAGAAACACCCTAAACCTTCCCCCTGGCGACTCCATAGCTCCTAAAGATCAAAGACTCCGCTGGTGATCAGTAGGCCTGTTGATTATCTTGATTCACATTAGACTCCACTGGGAGACCATCCTCCATCACAACATCAGTAGTAGCAAGTAGGGTTAAGCTGCTTGGTTGGAAATAGCATTATGGCTTCAAGAACCATTTACACGAGAGCTTATCCCGACCCAAACCCACATGAAATAGTTGATAACCCTAAGAGCATCCTCAAGAGATCACGTGCACCTAGAAGATCAGCTATTTCCACTCATATCCATAGAGCTAACTCTACACCAGAAGATCTTATAGCTCTATCACATTACCACCTTGACCTAGACCCACCTAATAGATTACTTAGAACTAGGTCATTCGGTGATCTAGATCAGCTAGGCCTTGAGTTTCCCAGTTCACCATCCCAAAGTGGTAGACACCTTGGGAATAGACATACCCTGCCTTCTACACCTCCTGATATACATTTCATACAAAAATTGGGGCTCAGTCACCCTAGATCTACTAATCAGTCTTCTGCTGGTCATAATATCCCTATCATCCATATACCTGCTGCTCAAGTCAACCCTTTACCCCATCAGAACATCATTATGGCAGCCTGGTATGCGCCTTTGGTTTTAACCCAACCTCTAGTACCCTTACCAAATGATTATCAGTCAAAGATCCCACACTTCACTACAAAAGAGTCCATCACAGCCCAGCAACATGTAGATAAGATGGAAGATTCTTTTGACTACATGAAAATAGATGATAATACAGTCAAAATGAGAATTTTTTCCCAGAGCTTAGGGGGTGATGCGAAGAGATGGTTTAAGGGCCTACCTCCAGGTAGCATCAATGATCTTCCAGCTTTATATCAGACTTTCATAAACAAATGGGAAGCTAAGTCTAACCCTCGCAAACTCCTAGCAGAATACATGAGCCTTAAAAGAAACGTAGGAGAGAGTGTCCATGATTACACAACAAGATTTAACATCATTTACAATGCCCTCCCTCCACATATGAAACCTCCACAAGGCATGGCTCTAGAAAAATAACCCGAAGGCTTTGATGCTGACATGGCCTATGAGCTTAGGGATAAAGAGTACAACACATTGGAGGACATGCATAAAGGAGCAGTGAACATAGAGGAAAATCTGATTGAGAAAAGAGCAAGACTGAGATCTGAGAAGAGGGTAACATACAGAGATGACAATGTAGCTTCCACATCTGACCCAAATCATGACTATCTAGCTAAAAAGGTGGACAAGCTATATCAAATGATGGAAAAAATGGTTGTCACTGTCAATAACCAAAACCGAAACCAAAACCAGAACCAAAACTTTAGAAGGAATAACAACACTCCCAACAGACAAAGACAATCAGATCAATAAGTTATTCCCCCTTTTCAAGAAAAATTTCTTGATGAAGATGAAGGAATCATTGAAGAATCTATGGAAAATACAATAAACATGTTTGAAGTAGAAAACTCAAACCATAACTGTTCCACAGAAGAAGATCAGCCTTCTCCCTCATGTTGGGATGAAGAATGGTTTGGAACTGAGGATTACCGGTTAGGTTTTGAAAATGCTTTGATGCAGGTCAGAGAACAATATGAGCTCAGAAGCAAGAAGAGTCAAGACAAGTCTAAAACTAAGGCTTCTGAGGTTACCATCAAAAAGGGACCTGAGAAAACTTCTAAAGTGACTGCTGAAAGTAGAAAATCAGCAGCTGAGAGTTCTGGAAAGAACAGAGAAAAGGACAACCAAAACACTGACCCACAGTGTAAACCAACTAGCAGCACTGACACTACAGTTAGTGCTCCTGATAAAACAATTTCAAACATGGTACATAGCGAGAATCAGCACACTGATTCAACCACCAAGGAAGTGGCTAGCAAAACAGAGTCAAACATTCCAAAGAGTCATTCCACTTTCAATTTGGAGAGTGAGATTGAAAGAATTAAAATCTCTGTCCCACTCTCTGAGCTGGCCACTCAGGATGTGTATAAGGGCCAAATTTTGAAAGAGTTAAATTTAGGCGAGAACAGTGACACTGTAAATCTGAGTGATGATCAGCCTGCCCTCCTGTTTGGACCTAAGATAGAGGGGAAGTTTCAGGAAGGGGTAGTTCCACCTTTCTATATCAGTCTCAACATTCATGACAAGATCCTGCATAATGCAATGCATGATTCTGGAGCATCTCACAACCTAATGCCTAAGGTAGTCATGGAGAGGTTAGGCCTAGAGATAACTTGTCCCTACAAATATTTATACTCTTTCGACTCTAGCAGAATAAAATTCCTAGGCCTAATCAAAGACTTATGTGTGAGATTAACTCAAATCCTAGCTAAATGTATGGTCATGGATGTTGTGGTGGTAGATGTACCACCCAAGTATGGCATGTTATTATCGAGATCTTGGGGAGCCAAGCTGTAGGGTACAATTTAGATGGATGGCTCATATGTCACAATTCCTATCTTTGGCCAGCCTAGAAAGCTGTATAGAGAGGCACAAATGAAATTCCTAGTCAGTAGCCCCGAAAAACCAGAAAATTCACCTGTTTATTCTGTACACACAGACCTTGACTCCTTCATATATTGTAATGATGAATCCTTAGAAGGGTCAGAGTCCCAAAACAGAGATACAAATGGAGAGGCAGAGGCTATTGACTTTAACATAATGGTTGCTCTGGATTTAGAGGAAAACGAAGAGGAAAACAACAATGAAATCTATAGACTGTGTGGTGGAGACCTAGCTCTGAGTGAACAAGACACTGAGCGTAAACAGTTATCTGGCCGACTCTCTGAACCCCATAAATTTCTCGAAGAAAAAAGTAGCTCACAGCCTAGTACAGACTTTATAAAGCAGCACAATGGAAAACCCAACCATAGGGAAGGAGATGATAACGAAACCGAGAAAGAACCCCTGTGGGAAATGAGCTTTGACGAGTCCTGTACTAAAAAAACTGTAGGGGCAGGGGTATGGTTACATAATATGGAAAACGATTACGCAGAGAGCCACACCTGTAGTCTGCATTTTAAATTCACAAATAATGTTACTAAATACGAGGCTCTAATTCTGGGTCTAAATCTGTTGAAGAAAATAGGAGCCCGTAGGATAGCTGTGAGGGGAGACTCAGAGTTGGTCATAAAATAGGTAAACTGCGAATACATAGCCAAGCACCCTAGGCTGAGGGCGTACATGAATGATGCCGAAGATATATTGAAAACATTTATCGAATACAAATTAGTGTTCGTCCCTAGGAGTAAAAACATTATCGCAAACGGCTTGGCTTGCCTGGCTAGTTCCTACCCTAAGACTCAAAATGACCAGCAGATCATCATACAGACCAAATTCAGACCTGCAGTGCCAGACAACGAAAAATATTGGCAGGTTTTCGAGGGGGATAAACAAATTGAAGATTTCCTGACCGACAGGAATGAGTTCGAGTTTTCGGACTCTGACTCTATGTCTAGTGACAGTTGCTTGAGTGAGGAACCCCCAGACGAGGAATAACCACCTTTAAACATAGAGATAAACGCTTTGAACGAAGAAACTGGAAATACAAACGGAAATTGTGAAAACTCAGAAAACGAAGAAGTCGAGGTGCTGCGGGCCAGGGATAATAACATACCTCACGGTCTGGCTCCGCTAGAAGACCTGTTCGACTTCGACGATGTAGCTAAAAATCCCACCATAGAGCATGCAGACTCTGACGTAGAAGAATGCAATATAGGCACAGCATATAAGCCAAAAATGATTAAATTGGCAAAGTCCTTACCCACAGAAATGAAAAAGAAATATATAGACCTTTTTAAGGAATTTGTTGACGTCTTTGCTTGGAGTTACGAAGACCTAAAGGCTTATGACACCAACATTATACAACACAAAATACCTTTAAAAGAGAATCAGAAACCCCTTAGGAAGAAACTTCATAGGATAAATCCAAAACAGTTGCCTGCAGTGGAAAAAGAGATTAAAAAGATGTATGAGGCGGGCATAATTGTTCCCGTAAGGTTCTCTGATTGGGTTTCAAATTTAGTGGCTGTGAAAAAGAAAACTGGGGTGATCAGACTATGTCTTGATTTCAGGAATCTTAATAGAGCCTCACTCAAAGATAACTACCCTCTGCCAAAAATGGAACATATTCTTCAGAAAGTAGTAGGCTCCAAAAGAATCTCCCTACTAGATGGTTTCTCAGGCTACAACCAAGTCCTAGTTCTCCTAGAAGATCAACTCAAAAAAACCTTCACCACTCCATGGGGAACTTTTATGTATGTAAAGATGCCTTTTGGATTGATGAACGCTGGTGCAACCTTCCAAAGAGAGATTGATATAGCTTTTTCAGATGAGATAGGGCACTTTATTGTGATTTACTTGGATGACATAACAGTTTTTTCCAAGACTGAAGAAGAACATCTAAAACATCTGAGAAAAGTGTTTAAAAAATGTAGAAGGTTTGGTCTGTCCCTGAATCCTAAGAAGACTATATTTGGGTTGCAAGAAGGAAAGCTTCTCGGCCACATTATATCTGAAAGGGGGATTAGGATAGACCCACAGAGAATTGAGGGGATACTACAAATCACACACCCAAGGAACATCAAAGAATTACAGTCCTTCATTGGGACAATAAACTTCCTTAGGAGATTTATTCCCAACCTAGCTAAAAACCTTAGGAATATGACTAACATGCTGAAGAAAGGTGAAGGAGTTAAATGGACTATTGGAGATATATAATATTTTGAATCAGTAAAATTCGCACTCACCCAAGCTCCTGTCCTAATCAGCCCAGATTTATCTAAAGATTTTCTGATTTTTTCATTTTCCTCTGAGCACATAGTGGCTGTAGTCTTACTGCAGAAAAATCCAAAGGGTATGGAACAGCCAATAGCCTTTTTCAGCAAAGCACTGAGGGATGCTCCCTTGAAATACAATATAATGGAAACACGGGCTTACACTCTTGTCAAGGGTCTAAAGGATTTCAGGGTATACATTTTTCATTCCCACACCGTAGCTTATGTGCCTAACATAATAGTCAAAGATATTATGTTCCATGACCCAGATGGGAAGAGGAGCAAATGGATTGTTGTGATTTTAGAGTATGATCTTGAGATAAAACCCCCAAGTTGATCAAATTCTAGGGCTTAGCTAAGTTAATGGCTGAAACAAATCTGCAAGCCCTCGACATTAATATGGTAGCTGCCTTAGATGAGCAAGAAGGATTGCCTGCTCCCACTGTTGAAGAGAAATTTCAGAACTCCCCTTGGTACTCTGAAATCCTTTATGTGCTCACCAACCTTAATGCTCCACCTGAACTGTCAAAAACCAAGGCCAGATTCATAAAACTTAAATCCAGAAGCTACTGCATTTTGAATGAAAACTTATACTGGAAAAATCCAAATGGCCTATTACTTAAATGTTTGCCTGAAATAGAGGCAGAAAATATTAAACAAGAATTCCATGTAGGTGGGTGTGGAGGCCACCTGAACTGGAAGGCCACTGCAAACAAAATTCTCAGGGCTGGCTATTACTGGCCCACACTCTTCAATGACATCCATAAGATGGTAATTGCCTACCACAAATTCCAGATTTTTGAAGGCAAGAGAAAACTCCTTCCCCTCCCTTTACAACCCATCACTGTTGAAGGTCCTTTCATGCAATGGGGCCTAGATTTTATTGGAGAAATCCACCCTGCTTCTTCTGCACAACACAAATGGATCTTAACATCCACGGACTACTTCACTAAGTGGATAGAGGCCATACCCACTAGGAATGCCACAGATTCAGTCATCATTAGGTTCCTAGAAGGTCATATCCTCTCTCGGTTTGGTTGCCCAAGGAAAATAATCACCGATAATGCTGCTGCTTTTGGATTCAATAAAATGGTTGATTTTTGTCTCAAGTATCAAATAGCACTTGGTCATTCAACTGCCTATTACCCTCAAGGTAATGGCTTGGTTGAATCATCAAACAAGAGCCTAGTGGCCATCATAAAAAAGCTACTGGAAGAGAACAAAAAGTCATGGCATAACAAGTTAGTACATGCCTTGTGGGCTGACAGGCTTACAACAAAGAAATCCATTGGCATGGCACCATTTCAGCTTGTCTATGGTACAGAAGCAGTTTTTCCTACCAGCCTTGGGATACCGATAATTAAGCTGGTCCAGGAGATTCAAACAGAATAAGACAGTATGGTGTGAAGGATAAACCAAACAATCCATCTCCAGCAAACAAGGGAAGAAGTTTATAACAGAGCTGTCAAAGTTCAGGAAAACATAAAGAGGTTGTTTGAAAAAAGAACCAAAGCTGCTGATTTCAAAATTGGGGATAAAGTTTTGAAGTGGGACTCAAGGAGAGAGGACAAAGGGAAACACAACAAGTTTGACAGCTTGTGTCAAGGTCCATACATCATCCAAGCTACTGTGGGTCCAAATGCATTCTTCTTACAAGATTTAGATGACACTGAGCTGTTTGGGGGCCCTGTCAATGGTAGGATGCTCAAACACTACTTCTACTGATTTTCAATTTCCAGTTTTCATTTCCATTGTACATACCATTGCAGAATTTTGTTTTCAAGAAAGGAGAAAATGTTCCAAAAACAGAGAGAAAAAAGAGGTTCAGACATGCTCAAAACATGAACCTCTGAGGTATAAAAGATTGGCTCTAATATGCTCAAAACCTGAGCCAAAGAAAGCAAAGTAGCTGGTCCTAACATGCTCAAAAACTGGACTAGCAAAGAAGAAAGAAGAATCAGCTCTAACATGCCTAAAATCAAAGCTGAGATAATGAAAGGAAGTGACTCTAGCATGCTCAAAACTTGAGTCACAAGAAAGAGAAGAAGGATACTCCAAGATTTTAGATTTAAAGCCTTCAAAGTTTTGTTTCAGTTTCCTGCATATTTCTGTCCATGTGCAACTATCTTTATGCCTTAGATCTACAGAAAACTAGACTATCTAATCCTAGTTTGACTATTTTTAAATTTCCTGTTGTAGAATGTAGAGAATAAATCTGCTGGACAGTCTAATCCCAGCAGATATTAGATTAGGTAGAGAAACAAATGAGACCAACAGTCTAATCTGGTCTCATGGATTAATAAGGGTAGATTTAGAATAGGTTTATTTTCTGTTATAAAATAAATGATGTAAAGGGTCTACTAGTTCAAATGCACCCTCGAAGAAAAATGCTAGGATTGGGTAGGTAGATGATTGGGATGTTTTTCTGATCTAACATATTTGTGGCAGCTGAAATAAAAGAAGAAAGGTGGCTTAAGCAGCAGGCATCTGGCCTACACCAAAGATCAATTTCTGAATTCTTGACTCCTTCAAGAAGAAGCCATCCCCATGTGGAGCCACTGTTAGCCCCTTATGAATTCCTTGACAATGCAAGCAAGGGGCTAGATTTTTTTGTGAGCCTTCAAGGAATGCATTTCCCTTGAAAACACATCATCCTTGAAGCCTTCCTAGATTCCCTGCCTTTGACTGTTTCACCCCTGCTGTACTTATGTCCATGAGCCTTGCTGAATGATAATTTTTTGCTCAAAAAGGCCTTTTTCGCCCGATGTATCCCTTGCAGAATGCTTCATTTCACCCCTTTTTTTCCCTTTTTTCAAAGTCCTCTTTGTTTCTCCTAAATTTCCTCTTACTCTCCTAAATATTCCCAAAATCCCCATGAAATCCCTCCCTTATCCTTTGTTTCCTCAAATCTCCCCTTTGTCCTCCTATCCGTTACCCATTCCCAACTTTAAATTTCATTAAAAATGGGAAAAAACCCACTTTCCAACCTTATAACAAGGTTTAGCCCCTTTCCTGCCAACCCCTTTCAACCACTTCCCACACATGCCCTTGTGATAGGACCAGGTGCTTAAGTCCTAAGCGCTAATCGCAATCGCAAGATTGGTGGAAGGATGAAATCCTTTGTAACACAAAAAATTTCCGATGCGATCGGTTTGTTAACAAAGTCCCATGACTTGTTTTCAGTCGTTGATCAGTCGTTCCAATCGGATGGCTTACGCCAATTGTACCTCCCCGCCCGATCACAATCGCAATGTTTTATGTGCACTCCCCGATCGGTTCATCGCAAGTGATTGCGATGCGATTGATCGCATTCCCTTTCGATAGCAATCGCAGGTCTTTCCCTTCGATCCCCGATCAATTCATCTCCCGATTTCATCTCAGCTATCCGTCCCTTTGTCAGATCCGATGGCTCAGCGTTGATCGCACCATCGCTCTGATTGACCCGATCACAACTCTTCTCCCGATCGCTCCGATCACACTCTCCCTCCGATTGAACGTGAACCGTCGATCTGATCTCCGGATCCAACGGTCCGTGCTCAATCGCGCTCCCACCGCCGATCGCAATCGCAACTTTGTTGTGTGTCACCCTTTTCCCCCTCTGATTGTGATCCCTCGATCCATTTCTCCACCGTTGATCTTCCCTCTAGATCCAATGGTCCTAAGCTCATCGCTCTCCCTTTTCCAATCGCAATCGGAAACTTATACAGTGTGTTCCCCTTGCTCCTCCCGATTGCGATGCTCCGAGTTGATCCTGACCGTCCATTGGATCTAAGATCTAACGGTCAAGATTTAATCGCCCGCCACCTCCGTCGAGACCCACCATGTACGATATTTTCCCCACATTTTCATAACAATTTCGCCCATTCCTTTGTATTTTCCATTTTAAACAAAGTCCCATATTTGCATTAAGGTCTCACATTTCACATATATTTCATTTTTTTTTATATATGACTCTGCTACTCAATCTCTGCCATTGATCTTTGTTCCCGGACCACAATCTGACGGTCTGCACTGCATTCTACCACCAAACCCTATTATTCATAAATTTTCACCATTTCATTTCATTTTGTTACCATTATTCAGTGAAAATCCACCATTCCGCCACCGCCGCACTACCATTTCATCCACCCTCACATTGCATTTTTTTTCTGAGACCAGTTGTGTGTTCCAAAGGGTACAAGAGTTGAAACGCCACCATGATGGCACAGTGTTGATACAGCAGTAAGTTTTTCACTGACATAGGTGCGAGAATTAATGTATGACATGTTTCCACATCAGCAGAATGTTTTCCTCCAAAGAAGGATGGGTTTCCCATACTGTTTTGATTATATGTCGTGCTCCAAAGGAGATTTCCACCCAGAACACAATCCCAAGCTACCAGAGCAGTTTTTAATGCATTATGGTAGGCCATTAAACTTTTCACTCCACTCCTTTTTTTACTCAGCAGAGTATTGCACAGTACTGCAGCCAGAATACACCAGGACCATACCAGAGTAAATGGAAGCAGAAGAAAACCATTCCTTCATCCCAAAAGGTACCATGGATAAATGCAGAGGTTGAAAACAGAATGGGCTTCGACCCTCTTCCTCTTCTAAGTGTTAATGTTGCATTTAGTTTCCTACCTACCTTCTCTGCTTGGCTTCAATTATAAAAATCATGAGAAAAATATCGTAAAGGTTGTTGATTGGATATCACTAGAATGCAAGCTGTTCTCTTGAGACAAGTTCTGTGTGTAAGACTGTAAGATAGGCTAAGGAAGGTTTTCAGACATAATATCAAGCTTTTGGCTATGTTGTACTTGACTGGTTTTTTTCTTAATATAGCAAGAACATTTCTTTGGATCCTGATCTAAAGCTAAGGTGATGTTTTCCTGTCTATGTGTTTATTTCCATTTCATTTCATTTCTTCTAGCTTGCATAAGAAATCTGGCATGACATTTTCCCTTGTTAGGCACCTCATGTTTCTGCTCTCCTTGCCTTAATGTTTTCTGCTTAATGTGTTGTCTGAGAATAGATTTCCAATGGTTTAACCAGTGTAGTGGATGATATTTCCTACTAGCTGATGTATGAATTATTGAATCTATTTCTTAGATGTTCTTGCTAGTGTTTAATTGAATGAATCAGAAATGCTGGGAGTTTATAAATTAGTGTATTTCTCTCTAGAATTCTTTCAGTCTCTTAAACCTATCTAAGTCCCCTCAAGCTGCTTTTAACCACCTTTGAGAGTTGCCTATGAGTATGTCCAAGCAGGTCTAGAGTTAAATGACCTCTGACCTGATCTATAGATGGAAAATTGGTGTTTATCTCCCTTTCCACCTTTTCACCTTGCTCTCCTTATTGCTCCATTCCACCAAATCATTTTAGGATCCAATGCTTTAGATGACTAGCCCAACTGAAAGTTTGCATGTTGATAGCAAGTAAACCCTTTCCTGACTCCATTACCAAATGGATTTGATGTTCTCTGATTTGCCTCTCCTTTGCCTAAAATATCTCTTGTTCATCCTTGTTCTATATTGAACCCTTCCTTCCTAATTCCCAACAACCAAATCAAAACAAATCAAATAAA
This sequence comes from Pinus albicaulis, assembly GCA_034641835.2. NCBI lineage: Eukaryota > Viridiplantae > Streptophyta > Pinopsida > Pinales > Pinaceae > Pinus > Pinus albicaulis. The sequence goes on along the minus strand of CM076579.1, from coordinate 462,497,581 downwards.
CAACCCTTGTGCCTACAACTAGCCTAACATCTTAAACTTCGAGCTCAAAGACATATACCTTTGACATATCTTAGAGAGATCCCTCTCTGGACCCAGGAGGGCTATATCCTGAGTTCTGAAAGTGGTTTGATGTTTGTCTCATCTTTTGGTCTTGCCAACCTGGCCAAAACATGGGAACCCCAACATGACTCACCATGGTTGTGGCATTGGAACAAGTTGCACACAAACATTATTTTGCATAAAAAGTAACTTTAGAAAGATAAGGTTGTGATCTATCATTTGTAATGCATCCTTATCTTCCTCTTTGGTTCTGTTTTGAGCATGTGGAATTAGTATCTTATATTCCCTAATCTATCTTTCTTGATAAGTCAAGTTTGAAATAATCTTGACAATAATTGTTTTCACTAACTTATCAGCATAAATTTAAAGCATGTTCAACCATGATTAGGCTAGATGACTGAACAAGACATCATTTTGAATCAGTAGTGGCTTTTAGGCTTGCACACTTTTAGCAGTGCTGTTTTTTGGGTATGGGACAGTACCTCTTTTGAATTTTCCCTCTTTTTTTCTTTTCTTTCATTTTTTTTGTATTTTCTATGATTTTTCTCATGCAATGTTATGTATAATGAGTGAAAATTTTGAAGCTAGGACTCTTGACAAAAATAATGTCTGAGCATCCTGCCATTAAAAAGACCTCCAAATAACTCTTCTCCATTCAGCCCTTGTAAAAATAAATCATTATGACCCCTAATTGAATGAATGATATAAGGCCCTTTCCATAAATTCTCAAATTTTCCATGTTTACCTTTGTCTTCCCTCCTAGAATCCTATTTCAAAACTGTATCTCCAACTTGGAAATTATTTGATTTAGTCCTTCTGTCAAACATCTTCTTGATGTTTTCTTCAACTGCTTGTGTTATTTTGTACACTTCCTCTCTTGACTACTGTAAATGAATGGTTTGATTTAGTCTTCTCTGCATGTCATTTTCTTCTGATTGCACTTCTTGGAGAATTTTCATGACTAGAACTCCCAAAGATGTTGGGAAGACTGCATCTATGCCATATACCAGCTGATAGGGGGACATATTTATTGATTTTTTGGTGGTTAGTCTATCAGCCCATAATGCATGAACCAACTTACTATGCCATGATTTCTGATTTTGATCCAACAATCTTTTGATAATGTTGATCAGGATTTTATTGGAGGATTCAACTAGGCCATTTCCTTGGGGGTAGTAAGTTGTGGAGTGCCCTAATTTGATATGATATTTATAGTAGAAATTAACCATTATTTTGGATTTAAAGGCAACAACATTGTCTGTAATGATCTTTCTAGGACAACCGAATCAGGATAGTATGTTAGTCTCAAGGAACTTGATAATAACTAAGTCAGTAGCATTTCTAGAATGGATAGCCTTTGTCCACTTGGTAAAATAATCAGTAGCAGTAAGGATCCACTTATGTTGGGCATATGATGTTGGGTGAATTTCTCCAATAAAGTCTAAACCCCATTGCTGAAAGGGAGCCTCAATACTGATGGGGATGAAAAGGTAAAGGTAGGAGTTTTCTCTTGCCATCAAAAAATTTACACTTATGGAAAGTCATGACTAGTTTTTGAGTATCAAGGAAAAGGGTGGGCCAATAATAGCTAGCTCTAAGAATCTTGTTTGCTGTGGTCTTCTAGTAAAGGTGGCCTCCACATTGTCCCTCATGTAGCTCATGCATGATTTTTCCTGCATCATTCTCAAGCAAACATTTAAGCAATATGCCCACAACATTCTTCCAATATAACACTCCGTTTAAATTGCAGTAATTTAAAGCTTTCTATTTCAAAAATATAGCTTTAGTATTTGATAAAGAATGAGGAGTATTAAGATAAAGAAGCACATATATGATATCAACATACCATAAAGAATTCAAAAATATTTCTTCAATGTAGGGAGCAATTATTTCTTTTCTTTCTTCTAAAACATCAATCATGTTTATGTCTAATGCTTGGAAATTTGATTCTACCATGAGTTTTGCTAATCCTTGTCCTTTAATTAGCTTGGTAGGCCTGATTTCTAAATCATATTCTAAGATAATAGCAATCCATTTTCCCCTTTTACCATCAGGGTCTTGATTTAGAATGTCCTTGACAACTGTATGTGGGACAAAAGCAATGATATGAGAGTGTAAAATGTAGACTCGAAAATATTTCAATGCTTTTATCAAGGCTAAGGCCTGTTTCTCCATGATATTATATTTGAGTGGAGCATCTCTTAAGGCTTTAATGAACAAGGATATTGGTTGTTCTTGCCCTGTATTATTCTTTTGCAACAACACTGCAACAATGGTGTGCTCAGAAGAAAATGAGAAAATGTAGAAATCTTTGGTGAAATCAGGACTGATAAGAACTGGTGTTTGAGTGAGAGCTTGTTTCACTAGTTCAAATCACTGTTTTGATTCTAAGGTCCATTTAATTCCTATTTCCTTTTTGATCATATTTGTGATATTCCTCAAAAGTTCAGCAAGGTTGGGGATGAACCTTCTCAAAAGGTTGATCTCCCCTATGAAAGATTGCAACTCTTTGAGGTTCCTAGGATGGATGATTTTCAATATGCCTTCAATCCTTTTGGGGTCTAATTTGATTCCTTATTTAGAGATTATGTGGCCTAGGATCTTTCCTTCCTAGAGACCAAAGAGTTTTTTCTTGGGATTCAAAGATAAGCCATATTTTCTACATTTCTCAAAAAATTTTCTCAAATGAGCTTAGTGTTCCTTATCAGTTTTGGAGTAAACAGTGATGTCATCAAGGTAAATGATTATGAAATAGCCTATGTCTTCTGAAAAAGCTATGTGCATGGCCCTTGGGAATGTGGCCCCTGCATTCATCAAACAAATGGAATTTTAAGATACATGAATGTACCCCAAGGAGTGGTGAAAGTTGTTTTGTGTTGATCACTTGGGAGCACTAGCACTTAGTTGTAACTTTGAAAAACCATCCAATAGTGATATTATCTTAGACCCAACCACCTTTTGAAGTATGTGATCCATTTTAAGCAAGGGATAATTATCCTTCAGGGAGGCTTTGTTCAGATTTCTAAAGTCAATGCAAAGCCTAATTTCCCTTGTCTTCTTCCTAACATATACAAGGTTGGAAACCCACTGTGAGTATCTAAGGGGAACTATGATATTAGCATCATACATATTTTTGATCTCTTTCTCAACTAAAGGTAATAAAACAAGGTTTATTCTTGCTAGTTTTTTTTTGAAAGGTTTCTAATTTTCATTAAGAGGAATTTTGTGTTGGATAATGCTAGTATCATATGATTTCAGATCTTTGTACCCCATTCAAACAAATCTACAAACTCTTTGAAAACTTCAACATATTCCTGTTTTATATGAGTAGGAAGAGTGCTAGATAACTTGATCATTTTGGGTTCATTCATGCTACCTATGTTATGTTCTTCTATAGTAATTTATGTAGGCTCCATCTTTGGTTTTTTAGCTATGTCATTGAAATAAAAAATATCCTCTAATGGTGTAAGGCCCCTTGGTATTGAATCATTTTTACAATGTAAAAATTCAAGGTCCTTTTGTTCTGGTTTGTTTTGTAATTGTGCTTTATAAAGATGTTAAAATTGGTTTATATCAGCAGTAGAGGACATCTCTGCTTTAGGGATTTGTTTGTCATCAAAACAATCTTCTTCATGGCTTGAACTAGGTGTTGTTTCAACAAAATAATTTCTTGACTGCATAAAATCATTAATGTGTTTATCACCCTCAAACACTTGCCAATAGTTTTCATTGTCAGGGACTGTAGGCCTATTTTTTATGTTGAAATTGACTTGTTCATTTACTTGGGGTACTAGACAATTGCTGGCAACAAAGGCAAGTTCATTCGCAAGGTTATTCTGGGCTCTAGGAGTGAAAGTGAGTTCATATTTTTCAAAAAAAATTAGGAGATCTAGGGCAGCATTCCTATATTCTCTTAATATTGGGTTTTTGGCTGAATACTCCACTTTTATTTGCCTAATGATTAGCTTTGAATCTCCTTGGACTGATATTTTCTTGGCTTCTAAATCTTTGAGAAAATGTAGGCCAAGGAGGAGAGCTTCATATTCTACAATGTTATTGGTGCATGAGAAATTAAGTTTGTAGGAATTTCCTTTGTTTGAATTATGTATCCATACACCAGCTTCAGAACCTGTTTTGTTGTAGGAGCCATAAAAGCTCATTTCCCAAAGTGTTTCTATCTCATGCTCATTATTATTTTTCTGTTTAAGGCTGCTAAATTTTGAGCTGTCATGTTTCTTATTTGAGAACTGTTTTGATTGCTTTAGTGGACTTAATTCTTTCTCATTTTCCTTTTCTTGTTTGTTGATTTCATCTTCATTGTACAAGATAAAGGAATCTAGATTTGAATGAATAGAGTAAACAAGAGTGTTGTTTGGCCTATATATGTTTCTTACCATATATTTCATATTAGATTCTCTGTATAATATTATATTTTGGTTGAAAATTGGAATGGTAGCATAAGACATGTCCATTTGAAGGCTTCCCTGAAGTTTGGCTCCCCATAATCTGGATAAAAGCATGCCATACTTTGGGGGAATGTCAGCAACTACTATGTCCATAACTAGACCCTTAGCAGGGATTTGTGCCAGATTGACACATAAATCCTTGATCAAACCTAAACACCTAACTCTGCTTGAATCAAACGAATATAGGTCTTTGTAAGGTTTAGTAATTTATAAGCCTAATCTCTCCATCACCACTTTTGGCATAAGGTTTTGAGAGGCACCAGAGTCTAGCATGGAATTGTGTAAGATCTTATCATGTATATTTAAAATAACATAGAAGGGAGGGACAACCCCTTCTTGGTATTTTCCTTCTACTTCAGGACCAAACAACAATTCTGGTTTATCATCTATCAAGTTCAAAGTATCAGTATCATTTCCTATATTCAAAGCTTTCAAAAATTGATTTTTATATACATCCTGGGTTACTAGTTCAGCTAAGGGTATGCTAATTTTGATCTTGGTAATTTCTCCCTCTAGGATGAAAGGGACTAGTGTTTTTGACATATTTACATCTGTTTTGTCAAACATAGTCTTTTCAGCAATTCTGATTTATTGAGTTTTATTAGGATTGTTATTTTGGACAGATTTCTCAGGTCCTCTAGCAGAAGTACTAGGGCAGCTTGGGTCAACACTTTGTTGACTGGTTTTGTCTTTGTTTAAATTAGTTTTCTTAGCCACAGTGTTGGTAGTGTTTGTTGTTTTTTTAGGAAGATTTTCGGAGGCATTCCTAACAGCAATTTCTGTGTTATTTTTCTTGGAGTTCTCTTGGTTCTTTTTGCTCCTAAGATCATATCGTCTATGGACTTCCATTATAGCATTTTCAAACCCCAATTGGTAATATTCAGAATCCTCATGGTGGTTTTCAGTTTGTTCTGAGGAGAATAATCCTTGTTCTTCTTCAGTGAAAAAAGCATCACCCTCACTGTTAAACCCTATTAGATTTACATGGTTTTCTTATAACTTTTCAGTCTCCCTTTCCTCTTCTTCATCTACATAATTTTCTTGGAAATGAGGCCTAATTTGTTGGTCATTATCTCTTTGTCTATTTTGAATAGGATCTCTTCTGAAATTTGGATTTCTATTTCTGTTTTGGGGATTGATCTAGTTTTCCCTAGGAGATACTCTATTAGTTAAGTTTACCTTTTCCAACATTCTCTCCATTACCCTTACTAAGTTATCAATTTTGGCATCAGATGATTAGGTTGATGCCATTGTTTCATCCTTGTATGGAACTCTTTTTTGCGATTTCAACCTAGCTCTTTTCTCAATCAGATTTGCTTCTACACTTATCTCTCCCCTCTGCATATCTTCTAAAGTCAAGGGATCTCTTTCTCTTAGCTGATAGGCCATGTCAGGGTCAAAACCCTCTAGGAATTTTGCTAAAGCTAAGCCTATTGGAGGTTTCATGTTTTGGGGAAGTGCATTGTAAACACTATTGAATCTAGTGCAATAATATTGGACACTTTCCCCGGCATTTCTTTTAAGGTTGCTATATTCTAAAAGGATTTGGAGAGGATTCTTTTTAATTTCCCATTTGTTTATGAATGTTTGGTACAAAGAAGGGAGATCATTTATGCTATTAGGAGTTAAGATTTTAAACCATTTTTTGGCTTCTCCTCCTAAATTTTGGGCAAATATTCTCATATTAATGGTCTCTTCTTCTATTTCCATGTAATCAAAATCATGATCCATTTTATCTACATGTTGTTGAGTAGTAGTAGATTCAGTTCTAGTGAAATGGGGAATTCTGGATTAATAATCATTTGTTAAAGGAACCAGATGTTGTGGTAACACTAGTGGGGCATACCTTACTGCCATGGTGAGAGCAAATGAGGGATTTACAAGAGGTGGATTTGTGAAAGGGAAAGTGGGATGAAATGGAGTGTTTTGAATAGTGGAAGTATGGATGAGTGTGTTGGAAGTATTTGGACCAGCAAACTTATTTTGAGTAGATTTTTTATGGAAGGAGCTAAAGTGATGGAGAAGCTGAAAATCAGGAGGAGTAGAAGGAGAGGCTTCTCTACTAGAACTCTACTGCAAATCTGTGGGCTCAAGGTCAATTTGGTCAATATCATTATGTGACTTGGTTCTAAATAGGCCTTTTGAATGATACAATTCAGAGTTAGGATCTTTCAAGACTGTAATGTTTTCAGGGAAAGATCTTGTTCTTTGGATAGTCCTAACAGTAGTTAAATTTCTAGCTCTAGAATTTTGCCACAAAATATTTTCTGGATCATCAACTATAGTAGGAGGATTAGGGTCTGGATGAGATCTGGTATTGATCCTATGTGAAGCAAGATTTCAAATTAAAAATTTAGAGAGGCTGAAAGTATAAGGATTGTCTTTAGAAGTTTTGACCTCTCTTAGTGTTTAGTTTACTTCTAAAATATGGGACTAGGCTTCTAAACTTCTTGGGATTGATTTGATACAATCTGTTGGAAATCTGGAAGTACTAATGGAGTAATAGGCCTACTGGGGCTAGTGGAGTCGCTAGGTGGAAATTTTTAGTTGTTTTGAAGGTAAAATGTATTATGTTCCACCACCAATAAATAATAAAAAACCAATCTAGGAATTTTTTTGGGGTTTTCTGAGTTTTTATGTAGCCCTAAGGTTTTGTAAGAGTGTCCTATACCTAAATCATCATTTGGCTAAGATGGTGAAACAAACAAAGTCTACTCTATGGCTGATAGCTTGAATCCTCTATGATTTGATAAGGGTTTATGGAGTCCTAAGGCATACTTATATTGTCACTGACTCAGAAGGTCTCATCATGATCAACATTGTGTGGATAATGGTTGAGGTGGCTATGATTCACTGGATGGATACTGAGTGATTTATCTTGGGACTTTACTCAAAATGGTCCCACCGTGATCACCATTATGTTGGGGTCCTGTGATTTGATAGATTGGTATAAAAAATGACAAGGAAACATCAGAACCAATCCTTGGAGCCCTAGGACCTATCCTTCCTGGACTCACAGAGGGATATCTCTATTTGTTTGCAAATATATAAACTTGTTTGCTTCAAAGGGTTGATTTTAGGCTAGTTATTAAGTGTGGGATTTTGTTGTTTGTTTTTGGTTGGGCATAATGATCAAGAAGCATAGATAGAATGAGGAAATATCTAAGTCATTGGGTAATGGATTCTAATGAAATTCATGATAATTTCATGAGTGGATCGGGAAGCATCACAGGGAAAACCTAACTTGGTCAGTGGATCTTCAAGTTTTAAGGGTAATGAGAGGGACATCAATTGTAAGAATGAAAAGTAGGGTAAAGGGAAATTAAGAATCCTTTGTCATATGTACTTCTCAACAAAGGGACTTAAATATCACAAAACATGAAGAGGCAATCAATAGATAGAGAAAACCATAAATTCTACAATCCACACTTCAACAAATAATAATTAAAGACAAACTTTTCCAATGAAATATAGAAGGCGAGAAACTAATTTAACTTCTAGTGATTTCACCTTCAAGGACAGAAAACACTTAAGTCACACATATAACTATAACCAGAGAAGAGGTAACTCCTAAACATCCTTGATTATAGTTTGGAAGATCTCTAAAACAATTATTTAAGCAAGTACAAAGGGTTTGATTGAAACAAAACCTCTTTGGCAGACTTTAAATAATGGTACTTTAGAGAGACTTCAAAAACAGTGTTTTAGTGGCAGCAAGTAAGCAGGGAAAACCATAAATCATGGTTGATACCAACTATATTTATCTATTTATGAAGTAAACAAGCTCAGGGGGTCTAGAGAGCAATTAAGAATTCTCTAAAATTTCGTAGCAGAAGAAAACATTAAGGAAGTGAAGAACAAATAGAACTAAGGTGCTTTCAAAAGACATTTCTTAGTCTAAAAATTTTATTCTACTGCAACATAGAAAGGTGGGAAAATAATGAAAATAGGAAATAACAATAATATATTAGAAGAGCTTCACCAACAACCAAGCTCAGGGATCTAGTGATCTAGCCTCCTCCATCAACAAACAAATCAGGACATCCACAAGTTCCAAGACATCAATTTCTTTTCAACTTCCAAGAGACTATGTATTACTTCAAAGAACCATCAAATGCCAACAAGATAATGAGTTCAGATGCAGTATTTATGCTGCAAATGAGGAGGTGAAACCTAAGATAGGGTTTGAGTGTCATTTATTATAGAGTTAATGAATTCCTAACCTTGAAGACCATGCAAGGCTCAACGCAGGAATATATGCAGCTACTTCTCTGTTTAATAACTTCTATCTTAACTCCTAAGGAAAAATAAGTGAAATGTTTGAATTTAAGGCATATTAATAACTTTTACAATAACTGTTTGGCAGATATAATTATCTCTGACTCAGCTCAATAACTGCTTAATACTTTATTGAAGAAAACAAAGCACTAGGTGGCAAAAAATATCTTTCGAGGGAAGTAACTGCCATAGGCTGAGTCATTCGAATTTGTCTTGGTTTAATCTATCCTTTGTTTTATCTTTAATCTCTATCTTTAAGCCTTAAACTCTATCTTTATGCTTTGACAGTCTGTTGTTATCATATTTTATTCAATTTGTTTGATCTCTGTTCTGTTCTTTTAATCTTTTGATTTATTTCTTTTGATCCTTTGCTTTTATCTTTTCATTTTCTACCGTCTTCTTTCTTTCTTTGACTGTTTATCTTCATTTTTCTTTAATATCTACCCTGTGGCTAATCCTTATAATTTTTCTTTGATACCTGATTAGCCTTTTAATCCTTTTTTCTTTATCACAACCCTCTGATTGTCTCTCTTTCCATCAGACTTACTGTCTGTGTCTTTTCTTTGTGCAGGGGCATGTTTCTAATGTGCTGGAGGGTTTATGATCCATTGATGAGCATGCTTCATTATTGATTAACCCTGAGAGGGCATCTAATCTCCCTAATTTTGGATTTAAGACCCCTGGATCATCACCCAGGGTTTCATCCATCATTCATGGATTGTGGGAGGGCATTTTGGATGTTTTCCGCTATTTAAAACCTGCAAAAAACACAAACCTTTAGTAAAAACCATGAGGGAGTAGGCTTATTGAATTTTTTGGGGTTTTGGGTGGTCGAAAGGCATTCACAGAGAGAGAAATGGTGCAGAGGCAAGGTTTCTGAGGTAGAACTGGGAGGAATTCAAATGGAGGCAGGAAGAATTTTGAATTTGGCGTGGAGGTGAAAGGTCGTTTTGATAAACCAGGGTGGTTTATCGCATGGATTGGAAGCAATAACTGGTTTAGGGTAGTGGGCGTGTGATACCATTGGGTGATCGATGCGTGACAGGTAGAAAACCACCTCTTTTGCACAGGTCGCAAATTATTAAACCCATCGCAACTTAAAATGCGATATGGGAGATGGGCCGTCAGATCTCGGGGAATGAGATCGACGGTTGAAGTACGGTGGAGGGGTGAAGGGAAAGTTTGGAGGGTGGAGCTCGGGGAAAAGTGTCAGGATTTCATTAGGTGACGGGTTAAGTGGAGAGGGGGGCCCATATTTTTTATTTCCCAAAGTTTTATGGGTTTTTATAATAAAGTTCGGGGTTAAAATAAAATGAAGGGGGCGGAGGTATATTTTAAATGGGGAAGGGGATAAGAGATGGTGAGGTCGAGGTCTTATGCGGTCGAAGGGGGCCAGGGTTTAAGCAGAGAGGGGCTTAAGGCCTGATTTACAAAGAGTGGGTTTTTATCATAAAACATGGTTTTATAATAAAATTAAAGGACTCGATAGGCTATAATTTTAGCTTTAAACAATGTAAAAAAGGGAGTTTTTTACATGGTTTAATATGTCAAAGAAGAAATGATGGATGAAGGGGTTCTGATGAGGGTTTTGAGGAAGGGAAAAAATGGGTTTTTCAGAGGAAGAGGGTTATGAATGAGGTGAAAGTGAGGTGATGAAATGAGGCAAACAGGCCCAATAACAAAGTTCTTTTTGTAGCAGTGAAGTAGACATTTTAGGAGGCAGAGAGGGGAAAAGATAGTGAAGATAGTTCAACTTTAGGATAATGAAGGCAGTGAGATTTCTAGAACTCACAATATTTTTTAAATCTTGTTTCTAGAAATCTAGGATCATAATTTAGTCATATTTTGATATCATCAAAAATTACTGATGACTAACACATCCAAGAGGCAAATTTGAGAGTTTCAGTAAAAAATTGGACAAGTTGCCAGGCGCTACGTTTTCAGCGCCCGATGCTATGCGTTTGGAAGTTTTTACAGTGTAAATTTACACTGCGCTATGCATTCAGGAGAATGCGCTACGCGTTCAGATGGATGCTACCTGTTCACTCAGAATTTCTCGGCAGACACAATGAACGTGCCTAGTGTTGCGCCCAGGAGAGCTTGACAGGCCTGAATGCGTTCAGTCACTGCTCCTTGGGCAGAAGGGACCAAACAACATGTTCAGGTGCTGCACCTTCACTAGAAGCCCTCCTCCACCTACAAATTGCTAAAAAATAATGAAAGGACACCTCCAAGCTGCATCCAAGGACCTGCAAAGACGTTGAAATTTGGTAGGTGGATGTTGTTCCTCGCCCTCCAATAGATTTTATGATTTAATGGTTAAAGGAAATTGGTCAAACCCTAATGACAAGAAACCCTAAGTCCTCATGAAAAAAGCCATGTTTTGACCTCCAAGCAAGAATTTATCAGTTTTCACTCCTCCTATCGATTTTCACAAGAAGGCATAGGGTTGTTTAAAGGTAGCAATAATCACCATTTCAGGAGAAGAAGGGAGTGTTAACAGTGAAGGAGGCCAAATGCTTATGAGGAAAAAACACAAGGGTGGGAAGGTTAATATTTTTGAACCTAAAGACACTTTGGAGCTTAAATCCTCTCCCATTATCATCACATGCTTCCAAAATGTAGGATGTTTCCAGTTTTGTGAGAAGGTCCAACGAGTGCAAAGCCACCCATAATTCACTAGGTTGTTCATCCTCAACCTACTCAATAAATAAGTGAATCTTGCAGGAGTAGACTTTGACCTATCATCAGATACCATTGCCCATGCTACTGGCATACCTGATGTTGGTTAAAAATGGTTCAAAAGAGAAAAGTTGGACATGAGATGCTATGAACCATTTCTTAAACCTAGGTACAAAGAAGGCTGCAAATATATTTTCCATTTTTCACACTTTCTGGAGAGGTATGCACCCTTGATGAGGGTCATCATGAAATATTTTACTTGTGAGGGAAGGTACTCCAGACTCTACTCCTATCATATCAGATTTCTCATGCACTTCACTAGGGTTAGGATGCTTCATTTTCCCTAATACCTCTATAGGATTATTGAAAAGATGTCTTATGTTGTCCAAAGGAGGAACTATTCCCAACAAATGCAAAGTTTGTTCCATAACTCCTTGATCAAGATGGTTGTGCTACATCATTTGGAGCAAAAAGGCATACCTTGGGAGGTGTTAATTTCTCATTAAATATTCACAAGCCCACAACCCCATCATCAACCAAATTTACCCTCATCATATCATCCTCCTACCTCTACTCCTACATCACCTCCGACTGATCATGCCTCATCATCTACACAAGTATCCTCTCCTCAAGAAAACTTCCCTTCCTCATCTTATCCTAATGCATCAGATCAAGAAGGAAGTGGCAGTGAGCAAGAAAGTGACCATGAGGGTGAAGGTGAAAATGAATAAAACCAAAATGAAGATGAGGATGATGGTGAGTCAAGCCAACAAGAAGTAGAAAACATGGAAACAGAGGGAGATGATAATAGTGAAGGAAATGTAGAAGCTAACAGTGGAAATGAATTAAGCAGTGATGAAGAAGAGGTCAGCCATGAAGCATAAGAAATGGAGGTAGATGATAATGAAGATGAGGCAAGTGACAAAGAGACAAAGGATTATCATAAGGATAACAGTGAGACTAAGAGCCATAATGACAGTCAAAACAATGAGGCTCATAGTCATGATAGAGATGATGGAAAAGATGAAGAAAGCAACCAAAACGAAGATGATAACAATGAAGAAAATGAAGAGGTTGAAGATATCATGGACACCAATGAAGCAAACATCAGTGAGAAACATGACAGCAAGGAAAATGATATCAGGGACACCAAGTATCAAAAAATCAAAGAATATAGTCATGACAGTCATGACAACAGTCATGTCAATCATGAAAAAATTTAAGAAAATGAAGAGGCTGATAGTGAAAATGAAGATCAAAATAATGATGAGGCAAGAAGCTACAATGAGGAACAAAATGAAAGTGCATAAATCAGCGAAGAGGCTAAAAGTGAGGCTGATGTTGAAGGCAAAGAGGTAGGTAGTAGTCAGGGTAATGAAGAGGAAGACATGGAAACAAATGATGGCAGCCATGATGAAAACACCAAAATGAGCAGAGTTGAACATTTTCCATTGGTATACCAAAGAGGTGAAAGGCATGTTTTTGTTGCCTCTAAAAGTCAAGGGGCCATGCCTTCCACATCCACTAAGCCACTAGATAAAGGCAAAGAAAAGGTAAAAGAAGAAGAAGAGGATCAGCATGAGGTTGAGAAGGAGTTTGAACTAATCCATGTTGATAGTGATGAGGAAAATAAAGAAAAAAACACCAGCATCCTTCTTCAGAGCAAAAATTCCCAAATCAAAGAATTGGAAGCCAATTTGGTTATGGCTAAGAATGTTATTCATTTTTATGAGATGGAAAACAAACAGATGGGCGCACAAAATGCCATCTATAAGGCCAGGGCTATCAAAGCCTGGAAATAAGCTCAAAGAGTACAAGTAAAGATGGAAGAATTCATGGGCACCTATGAGGAAAGTGAGGATGAAGAAGGGTAGTCTAGGAGGAGACCAAGAACCATGGGTTTAAAGAAGGCCTTGGCAAAACAAAGAGAACATGAATCAACCTTGGTAGAGCAACTCCCTCTAGATGAGTTCCTTGCCATGGAGATAGAGTATGATCAGGAGCCTTGGCTAGAAAGAGCAAACATACACTTGGAGGCTAAATTGGAGAAAGCCAATAAGGATCTTGATCTCCAAAGGAAGATGACCAAGCATTATGCCCAGAGAAACCAAGTTGCAAGGGCTAAGCTAAAAAAGGACCATGCCAAAATACAAACACTCAAAGAGGAAAAAGACCAAGAAAACCTTGGAATCTTGGCTGAAGCTTCTCTATAGTCCTCTCAAACCGCATAAGGAAGGTATCCACCAATTTTGGGAAAATTTTGACAAATTTTGGGTTTTTGCAAATTTGAGGCTTCTAGGCGCAGAACCCTTGGCGCTACGCTTTCACCTTAGGCATCCTCAGGAGGAAATATTTGCATTTTTGGAATCCTTAGCTCAAGTATAGCATGCTCACCAATTTTCAGGTTATTTGGAGTTGATTTGATCCTCCAAAAGGGTAAAAACACCCTATTTTTCACCTTTCAGCCTCATTTTCAGGTGTGGCGCGGCGCCTAGAGCAGTTTTGGAAGATTTCTTTTTCGGATAGGTTAGTGGATCCAAATCAGAAAACCAAGGGAAATTTTGGAAATTGTACTCAGTAGGTTTTCAAATTGGCCATCACTGAGCCAATTTCGACATTGGAAAGGTCATCAAAATTTGGCTGCAAAAGGACCCAGTTTCTCCCGTGCAAGCACTACGCGTTCAGACCTCATTATGCGTTTTTGGCCAAAAAGTCAAAAAAAGACACTCATTAATGGAAAAATGATATTTTAGTGTTTTTTGAGGAAAATCACTCCAAAGTTAGGTGCTAGGAGTTATTTTTTCATTTATTTCATGAGATATTTTGTGCCTTGGGCCTTGCATGGTCTCTTGGGCATAAATGACATTTATGACTATTTTTTACATTTTCAAACCCTAATTAGGGTTTTTGCCCTCATTTGATAGATAAATAGAGCATGAGGGCCTTATTGTAAAATGTTGGCGTTTGATGACTGTTGGGAGCAATACATATTTTTTTTGAGATTGAAGAGAAATTGGTGTTGTGAAATTTGTGGATGGCTTGTTTTGATTGATGACGGAGAAGGCTTTCTTGCAGGATCCTTGAGCATGGCTAATGGTGATGTGATTCTATTCAATTCTTGTTTTATTATGTATCATTGTGTTACATCCTTCTATATTTCAGTAGGACAAAGGTTTTAGACTAATAAATGTTTTTCAAAGGAACCTTAGCTCCATTTGTTCTTCACCGCCTCTACGTTTTCCTGTGCTAGGTCAGTTTAGAGAATTCTTAGTTTCTCTCTAGACCCACCCAAGCTTGTTTATCGTATGAATGGTTCAATACAGTAGATATCAAATATATTTTATGGTTAGCCCTGCTTGGTTGATGTCACCAAAACACTGTTCTTGAGATCTTTCTTTGAAGTATCACTAATTAGGTTTTGCCAAAGAGACTATGTTTCGATCATACCCTTTGTCCATTCTTGAAAATTTGCTTTGGAGGTCTTTATGGCTATGATCAATGATGTTTAGGAGTTCCCTCTTCTTTGATTAATGTTATATGTTTATCTTAAATGTTTTTCTAACCTTGAAGGTGAAATCACTATAAGTTAAATGAGTTTCTCGCCTTCTATAGTTCACTGGATTGTTTGTCTTAAATTCTTCTTTTCTTGAGTTTAATCAAAGAGTTATTGGTTTACCCTGTCTTATGATTACTTATTTATGCTAAATAGTGTTGAAGGCACTTCTTGTTAAAGTATTTGACAAAGGATTCTTAACTACCCTTTGCCCTACTTTGTTCACAAACTTGATGTTCATCTCATCTCACACAAACCTTGAAAATCCATTTGACCATGCTAGATTTTCCCTGTGATGCACCCTGATTCATTGTTGAAATTTCCATGAATTTTATAGAATCCATAGCCCAATGACTTGAATATTTCCTCACTCCATCTATTCTACTTGATCATCTACCCAACCAAAACAAACAAACAAACCCTAAACTTAACAACTAGCCTAAAATCAAACCCTAAAAGAAAACAAGTTCACATCCTTTGCACAAAATAGAGAGAGCCCTCTCTGAGTCCAGGAAGGCTAGGTCCTAGGACTCCAAATATTGGTTTGATGTTACCCCTGTTCATTTTTTCTCACCAATCAAACAAATTACAGGGACCTAACAAGATTATTCCATGATATTAGAGAGTATGCGAGAGCAACCACTTCACAACACAAGCAAAGGAGGTCACTTGATCAGTACATTGGATACATGGCTCTAATGGTTGAGCTTGTAGAGGTTGAGCCATATTATTTTGAGGAAGCATTAGAGAAACTTGTATGGGTTGATGAAATGGTGGAGGAATATGATTCCATTGTGAAAAACTGTGTTTGGGAAGTGGTCCCATTAGTATCATACAATCTATAGTATCATAAGGTGAATGATTATTTCTCAGATATTTCATATTGAAAATAATATTCCATGGATATCATTTATTTCCAGAAAAGGGAGGGAGATCCTGATTGTCAATAACTTCAAAGGTATCAATTGGCCTTTTCAGCTCAGTCGAAAGAGGAAAGCGTTGTTTATAAGGTGTAATGGTGAGAAAAATTCATTTCCACCCTCATTCATTTCATTTACCCTCTTTTACCCTTCATTTTTCCAAACTCTAATATTCAACACTTCATTCCTTTCAAAACCCATTTTTAACTATTAAAATTCGATTTTTATAGTTAAAAAAAGCAGCTTCGCCCACCCACTAACAACCATATCATATTTCCCGTTTAAACTTACCATATATTTCTTTATTCATAGCGTCGCCCCCCACATTAGGCCACTTGATATGTTATACAGGTTTTATAAACCACATCAACCTTACCTTATCACAAATTCCACCCAAAACCTTTATCTCATTGACCCCTTCCTTACCTTTTCACATCGACATTTCACAACGATCAGTGCCACATTCATTTTCCACTCCATAAATCTTCTGATGTGATATTAAAGGGACCCACATTTCCTGCCACATCACCCTTTCCCCACCACCCATCACACATCGCAATTGGTGTTTATTATGTTTACACGTTACGACATCACAAGTTAATTGGTTTAAGTTGCGATGCGATAATTTATTCTCTACAATGTCCGATAAGCCTTAAATGTTGCAGTGTGCGGTAAACCTTAAATGCTCTGGTGTGCGATAAACCTTAAAAGTTGCGATGTGCAGTAAACTTAACTCCTGCAATTTGTGATATGGGTGGGACCCAATCACATATCGCACTTCGTAAGCTTAGGAGGATAAGCACTAAAGAAAATATTAAAAACCCCAAAGTGTGAAGTGCGATACATAAGTGGATGCAATGTAATTCAAATCTCAAATATAAAGGATTTTAAGTCTGGTTGTGTGGGCCCAAATCGCAGTTCGCAAGCTCAAAAGGATAGCCGCTAAGGAATATGTTAACAACGACAAAATATGATTTGCAATATGGGTGGGACCGAATCACATATTTCACTTCGCAAGCTCAGGATGATAAGCGCTAAAATAAAGGTTAAAAATAGTGAAGTGCGATGTTGACGTGGATGCAGTGTAGTTCAAAGAAAAAGCCTAAAATATTTCAAGTTCGAGTGCATCAAGTTTTCACGATGTTTGGTGAAGGAAAGCAAACATGGGCGGAAAAGCTCGAGTAAGGGACTCGACACGAGCTGAAGAGGCAGAGTCAGGCTAAAGGAGTAGATTCATATGGCACAATTAAGTAATCAGCACAACAATCATATCAGGTATGCTAGCAACCGTTTCAGCCAAAGCAGAGCCAGATGTCAATATGGTTTTAACATGCCCTCTTTGGCATCACACCATCCAGTTTCCAACCACTCTGAAATCAATAACAGACTATTGTAGCCACTATTTTTTCCCGATTTATCTTCTCACCGCTTGCATGGTCCCACTGTTCCAATTTATGCTTGAATATAATTAATGAAAATAATTGCAATAGATAGAGTAACTGACTTAAGTTTAGTTAAATACTGCATGCATTAGCAGTACAAGAGAGGCCCCAGAAGGGAAGAACCATTGTAAAGGCTCATCTGGTTGTAAACACTCTTTTTGGATGAATGAAAGGACATTGTTGTTTCCAGATTCCTGTGTTATGTTTTAATGGTGATGTACTTCTTCATGTTATATACTTTTGTTTATTCCAACATTGTGTTATCTCTTTACTATGGGTAAGAAATTTTTGTGTAGGATTTGCCATAGGGTACCCTGCTCAGTCTTGAAGCAGTAATTTATGTTCTCCTCTAGGATTTGAATGTAGAATTCAAATAGGTTCTGCTTTGCATTCACATTGAACCTTAATATTTTCTCCTTTCCCATTTCACAAACTGTAAGGATCCATTTGCATGACTAGCTTGCCTAGTTTCACATGATTTCGGTTATTCATCCATTTAAATATTTTTACACCTGTTTGACTCCATCGCCCAATGGCCCTCTTCTGTTGTCTCAACCAAAAATTTTCAAACAAACCCCTATGCACTAATATTTAGCCTAAAATTCCCATCAAAAGAGCTATATCTAACAGAGAGATCCATCTCTAGGTCTAGGAGGACTAGATCTTAGGCCCGAAGCAGTTTGATGTTGGCCCTTTGGAATTCTTTCTTTAGCCTTCAGAATTACGAGGCACTAACAGGTCCCAAGACCAACAAATAAATAAATGGTAGGTTTGAGATGGATCTTAAAAAACATGATGAATATGGAAGCATAGAGAAGCATAAGACCAAATTTGTGGCTAAAGGATTCTCTCAAGTTGAGGGAATTGACTATGAGGAGACATTTTCTCCTATATCAAGGTACTCATCCATTAGATATACTCTTACATTGGCTGTGTAGACATGGTATAATATCCACCAGATGGATTTGAAAACAACATTTCTAAATGGAATTATTGAGGAGGAGGTGTACATTGAGCAACCACAAATTTTTGATACCTTTGATCTAGAGTCACATGTGTGAAGACTCAAGTGAGTGTTGTATGGTCTTAAGCAAACACCCCATGCATGGTACACTAGGATCAACAACTATCTCACCAAGTTTGGATTCACCAAAAGTGATGCAGATTCAAACATTTATCATATCTTGGTTAAAGGTAAATTTTGTATTATCGTCTTATATGTTGATGATTTTATTTTAACTGGTAATGAGAAATTTATTAAATCCTGGAAGAGAATTTCAAATGAAGGACATGGGACTCATGCACTACTTCCTTGGATTGGAAGTATGGGAAGGAGATGGGGAAACATTTGTCTATCAAGGAAAATATACAAATGAGATACTGAATAAGTTCCACATGGAGAGTAGAAAACCCATGGAGACTCCTCTAGCTACCAGTTGGAGAAAAGAGGATGCCACATTAGGTGAGGAAGTGAAGGATACCATTTATCGGCAGCTTGTGGGTGCACTAATGTATCTTGTGAGCACATAACCATATATGTTCTATGCATTCAACCAACTGAGTCAAGCTATGATTAGGCCAATCAAAAAAATTTAGAAAGAAACTAAGAATGTTCTATGGTACCTTAGAGGCACCATCCAGTTTGGACTATGGTATAGGCAAACAAAGGGAGTGAAGCTATGTGGATTCATATATGCATATTGGGTGGGGAGTCCATCAGACTAGAAGAGTAAATCAGGAGGAATTTTTCAATGTTGGGTCCACAATTGTTTCCTGGTACAACATGAATCAAATACATGTGGAACTCATCTCAATAGAAGAAGAATACATGGATGCCAGTCAAGAAACATGTAAGGCGATTTGGATGAGAAATATTCTTGTGGGAATTTGTTCAGATAATAGATCCTCATGTGATATATTGTGATAATCAAATTTTCATCAAGCCCTATGAAAATCCTGCATTTCATGATCATTCAAAGAATCTCTCTCTCTCTCTCTCTCTCTCTCTCTCTCTCTCTCTCTCTCTCTCTCTCTCTATATATATATATATATATATATATATATATATATATATATATATATATATATATATATATATATATATATATATATATCCAGTATCACCATCTACATGATTGTGTGTAGAGAAAAAAAATGTTGTTGGAATACATTCTTGCAGAGGAAAAAGATGAAGATATTTTGAAAAAGGCTTTGTCAACAGGAAAATTCGAGTTCCATAGAGGAAGGATTGGGGTGACCAATTATCTCATTCTTGTTGAGAGGGAGTGTTGAAAAATGCATCAAGAAAATCTCAGTTTGACTTTACCTTGGTCAAACTAAAGAAAATTCAAATTTCTATTTTTAGCAGAAATATTGGAGGTAGTTAAATGAGGTGACATGGAACTTGTCACTCAGTTAAATCAATTAATTCAAGCTGGGGAAGATCAATTTTAGTTCAGTATGATTGATTTCTAAATTCTAGCAATCTATTTCAATTCAATTGAGTTATATTTAGTTAAACTTGTTTTAACTTTTAGAGGAAATAGTGGAAGGTGAAGTTGTGCAGAGTGACTTCAGTCACACTCATTGATAATTTAGTTAATTGATAAATAAACCCAAAATAATTGATGCATGTAGATAAATCAAGCTACCTAGTTGAGATAAAGATTCAAGGGTAGTGTACTATCAGTTGTAGACTATTTCAAGTTGTACAGGTGGTGCATGCAATCAGAGGAACCACCTAAAGGAATTGCGCAATTCAATTGAGGGAATTTAGTAATTAATAGGGGCATAATTTTTCAAGGAAAAAAAAAAGGAAATAAGAGCTTGGAGGGCCTTAAAATTGGCTAAGTGTTGTCCAGAGTTAGTCAGTTAGGCATGTGGATAGAATATACACTTGTAGGTTTTGCTCAAGCTTGAGCAATCATATGTATTCATCTCTATTCTTTGGTTAATGTAATACAAAAAGGAAGGTGTTTTAAGTATTTTCTTTCCCTTCGATAAATTTCTATGTATGTGCAATGTTTCCTTTTGCATTTCCATGATTTTGAATTGAATTCCACACATGAGTATAGTGGCTTTGAGTCTTATGATTTAGTAAATTTCATGAGTTGTTTCAAATCTACACATAATTTCTATATTTTTTTTCTATATCATGATGGGATGATTGATTATATGATAGATTGATGATTATTTATTGATTCATTTTATTTTAGTTGGGGCATGATGGAAATATTTCTAAGCTTTTGTGATTATTGTAGATGGAGGGAGCTTCCGATGTTATCTCTTGGGATAGTATTAGTATTACAACATATAATTTTGTGGGGAGGTTTATCATAGGTATGATAGCTAGTGTGACGCTAATATATTTGTGATATTGTGCATTTGTACCTATAATGGTGGAATTATGGATTTATTTTTGTCTTGCATTTGTTGGGAGTAGTAATGAGTACAAGGATAGGGTTGAATTCTCTCAAACAAGTCCATCCCCGGCCTTCCATTCTCTACTACACAATCCCTTGGGAAATCCATCTACCCCCTTCCATGAAGTTGCACACCTTCCAAGTTTCCCTGGCATCCCCTACTCTGCTACACATTTCCTCAGATGATCCATCCCCTAGAAAGGTTTCCTCGCATCGAAAGGTCCAAAAAACAAGGAAAATCCCTGCCCCAAAACCATCATATTGGTCATAGAATGATCATGGAAATAAATGGAAACTATTGGGTACCAGTGTCCCAAAATGGCACTGCTCATGAAGTGATTTACCAACATACTGCTACCTGTTCCAATTCCTTTTACCGCTGCTAATTCTTGTAGTCAGTTTTGACCACCAAAACCGGGAATTTCCCATGATTTTGTATACCATGAACATAATTTCCATTAGATTAAAAATGAATTGAAATAAATTCAAATCATACCTCATTGGTGGCTCATCAATAAGGTACACTTTCAATCCTATTTACTTCCTGTTACAAAAATTCAAACTAGTTGTTTGATCAAATCATCATGTATAAACATATCACACCCAGTTATCTCAAATCACAACCATCATAAAATAGAATCATAAATCCCATGTAACCATCATAAATAAAAATAATAGATCACATGCTTAATAAAACTAAAATAAATTATTGATACTTATCCTTTAACTAGTCCTTTGCTTTATCCTTTGTTATTTGTCCTTTTCTACACGTGACCAGATCAGTTGTCACCCTCTCAAGCATCCAACGCTTTCTCTTCTCTTCAAGAACGTATACATACACACAATGTACATCACACACATACACCCACACATGATGTACAACACCACACAATACATGCACCTACACCAGACATAAAACACATAGACCTACACCCAGTGTACAACAAATCACATACACCTACACCTGGTGTACAACACAAAAAATACACACATAGTGTACAAAACAACACATACACCTGTCATGATACAATGAATAAACAATTAACATACACAATATTACATGCACACAAAACAACATGTATGACATGCACACAATACGACATGTACACAACACCCCCTACACAACATGTACACAACATCACAATGCACACAACACCACATGTACAACATGTACACTATGTCACACACACACAAAACCACATGTATAACATGTACATAGCACCACATGTGCAAAAAACCACATATGCAAAATGTACAAAACACTGTGTGTACAACGTGTACACTACACCACATGTACACAACATGACATTTACAAAATGTACACAACACCATTTGTACATAAAACTACATATGCAACATGCACACGACACTATATGTACACAATATGACATATGCAACATGCACACAATACCATAGGTACATGTACACAACACCATATATGTAACATGTACACAACACCATACATACACAATACTGGATATGCTACATGTACACAAAACCAGTACTGCACATCATAAGACCACACTATCCTTACCAAGCAACGTTGCTTCTAGTGTCTTATCCATGCTTGTCCCAACATGCCGCAGGTCACACTGCTTTCACTCCATTGATGTATCCCTCAGCATTATCTCATAGATCTTTCATGGCTACTCTTCCACTTGATTTTAGGAACCTCTTAATTCCATTCACTTGCATAAGAAATCATTCCTCCTCAAGAATTATCCCTAACAACCCTGTCAGACAATGACACACACACACACATACATACATACACACACACACACACACACACACATCAGTATGATCATGATCATAACATAATTACCAAATAGCATAAGGTCAAGTTTAAGATAACTTCATTTATCCTGCACAACATGCATAACATTGAGAAAAACCATTCCCAACATAGCCAATGCATTTGATTCCTCAAATCCATTTACAATACCTTTCATGGTTACCTTTATCATGATTGTACTGTGACCATCCATTTACCCTAATGGATCCAACCAATCCAACTGGTTGTCATATTACATGCACTGAGCTTCATTCAGGTCTTACATTATCTATTGGGTTTCATTTTTCTCTCATCAAACTCCATTAACCTTTCTCCTTCCAAAACCAATTCCAAAGACCCTCAAAACGTAAAAGGAAAGATCAAGAATAAAACAAGAATAAAATCATGAAAGACAATAGCAATACAACACAACAAAAAAATTTGTATGGAAATACACTAGACATAAACAAAGCTAGAAATCAAGTGCAAACAAATAAAAAATATCGAAAGAAAAATAATCCCAACAAATACCATGTCTCAATCCCCATGGGTTACCAATGCTTCTAAGGGAAAGCTCAGCTCGAGCCTTCTTCAATATTTCATGATAAAATATTTTCCATGTAATCCCTTGCATCATACTGCCATAAACACATGACTATAAGTGCATAAATAGATATGTAATATACCAGTTACCTTACCTTTTTGTGCCACACATGTTGCCTTGCAATAGAACGCACACATATATCATCTCCAAGGAACTCCAATTCCTTAACGGATCTAGCCATAACTAGAAACTAACTATTATAACTTTCAAATACCTGTTAAGAAATATAACATACATCCACGTAGTGTTAGATGTAATCAATATTAAGAAGACTTCTTGTATTCATGCAAAACACTCCATTCATTTGGAATTGCGGTCTCCAAACATAGCTAAGGGAATTCTCACCTGATTCCTTTATTTAAAATTTTACCTTTTTGTAATTGAGTCTTAATATGTCCTCTCACATCACCCAATTGTTAGTTATATATACAAATCAAATATCACTTTGTCACGCTAATACCAATCATGTTTCCCTACAACTGTTCACACATGTCAGCCACATGTTCCAAAGATCAAAACATCATGCCTATTAATTTGAAATCATTCTCTACCAAGACTAAGCACAATGTCATAATCAACTCATATTCATTATTCCTAATCTAAAACTAGCACCCACTTGCACATAATTTCATATCATTTGTCTCAGCACATAAGGTGTTAGTACAACCATCTTAAAGCAAGATCATTCCTTCATGAAATATTATAGGAACATGCTCATAACATGCAATTAATCAAACATCCCAAAAACCTATAAACATACAATGTTATCCAAACCAAATAGATGACAGAATCAAACTCATACCTCATTTCATCTCAGGGGAGGATATCAATTTGCACAAGTCAGTCCAGATTAGTATGACACAATATCACAAATATATTGACTCATACCAGAAAATCATAACCATAACCATCTGCACAGGCCAATCCAGATTTTTCATGATACATATAATATCAAGATCTCAAATGGAATGACCATACTCATAATTCATATGACAACAATGCATATAACAACAAGTTACTATACTTCATGAATAACTGACACACGTGAATATGACTACATTAATCAACTAGAATCTATAATGCATGTAATCATAACAAAAATAAATTGACAGGAATATACATAACCCTAATGCTTGTAATAACCATTAACGAACGTACTTGTATACCAAACATACAAACCTGTATGACAATATGCTCCTACCCCAAATTTTAGTGCTGCAACCTCACTCAAGTGATTTGCATCTCCTTCTCTATCTCAACCAACATATCGACATAATAACATATCCATAGCATCATGATGACACAATACCACAATAATGACCTCATGCATGACAAACTTAATCATGATAATGCATGTATAACAACATGTATCTAGCCCATCAATTCCAAGTGTTTAAGCCATGTTATGATAGGTAAATATGTGATTAAAAGTTACAATGATATGATTCAACACCCTAAGTACAGTTAAGGAAGTGGAACCGATGAGATTTTTTTTTACTGATTCCCCTCGGTTGCTATAGGACCCCCAATAGATAACCAACCACTCAAGGTTCCCAACCCCTAATTTAACCTATATTTTCACTTACCTGGGCTCTTAGTCACTCCCTTGCCAAGGAAAGATAGTGGCTGAGACCCTTTAGTCACTCTCAGGAGCTTGCATCCCAGTGACTGTAGAATATTTCACTCAGTTTTGTGCCAGCGACCCCGATATTTAAGCCACTTTTTCAAGGATAGGACCTAGGCCTCTATCCAAAACTTAATTAAAATCTCAAAAATGACAAATAAAAAATATACAAGGCCTCTAATGAAAAACTTGAACAATAAATTAACCTAGCCCATCCCAACCACGACAGACATTTCATTAAACACATCATGAACGTGTAATTTATATGTCATAAATGCACATCTAAACATAGGGGTCTCATATATATCTGAGAATTTTCAAAAAATACTAATGCCCTCTCATAATAGATGCAAAAACATCTATTAGGTCACACATTCATAATCCATTCATTTTATAATCAAAACATGATGAGAGCCATAAATCAATTTTGTCATAAACCATGCTTATAACCAACATATAACCAGAGAAATATCAATGATGAAACAAATATTAAATCCACATAATGAAAATTATAATTACTCATGAATTACAAGATGAAATGAGGTATTATTAACATATGCAAAACCAACCAAGTCAGGGACTTCCACGTACCACCCGACCATATATTGGGTTGAACCAAATCTCTTTCATCCAATCACCCCCACACCATATTCCAAGCATGAATGTGGGACCTCATGGATTAAACCAACCAAAACCAAACTAGGGCTTCTAGAGGAAAAACCACCTCAACTCGCAACCAGTGATTACACCTCACGGCCAGACATCACTAACCATAAATAGATTGGTCTCTATCCAAGCTGTCTAGGGCTCTAGAGCATTTGTTCCAACCTGGCTCCATGACTAGTAATTCAACCCACAACTGCCACAAAGCTCCAAATTTTTTTCCAACCAAGGCTTGAGGACTAGTAACTCAACCAACCAAGGGATCTAGAGAGTTTTTCCAACCAAGGTTTCCAGTATTAGTAACTCAACCCATGTTAGTACGAATCTTTTGTCGAAGTGTATGAAAAAATACCACTTTAGCTACACATAACTTATAGCCCTAACATCAAATATGGTTGCTAACATCTTCAGATCTGCAGTTAGTTGATCAAGACAAATGCTGCAAAAATCCAGATCTATGCATAAAAAGACATTAAGCAGTAAAAATGAGGTTTTACTCCATGCATCCAATAGACAAGACAAGAATAATACTTTTGAAAGAATTTTATATTAAGGGCACCTGGGAGGAAAACAAGAAAGGTGTTTCCAATTCTCCTCAATGTGATGGGTTCTTGAAAGTCCTCAGCACTTCAGATCTAGAATCTCTCTCTCTTGTTGGTGTAGAAAACCCAAACAAACATAGAACTCAAAGGGAGCTCACGAAGTGAAATAATAGAAAATTTGACAATGATAATGGCTCAAAGTCAAACCAAGAGCATAGATCCAGAGTGATCGAATAGGAAACAAAAGGTGACAAATGAATGGGAAAACCCTTCTATTTATAACAAAATATTGGGTCATTCTAGATCGTGGTGCATGATTAAAATAATATTAACCAAATCTAGATCCACCTTTTATGGAATATTTTATTATATTTGTTGGAGGGAAAAGGCATTTGACTTGGGTCAAATCCCTTTGTTTGTAAATAATAAATAAATAAATGATTTATTTATTATTTTAAGGAAGTGGTTGAATGATAATTAAATAAATAATGATTTATTTAATTACTTATAAATGATTTAGTCATATTTAACAAGTAATATTATTTAAATAAGATTTAAATAATTATTCCTAGAAAATAATAAGATAAATAAGGATTTATCTAATTAATTTCCTTGTTTTGGGTTAAATATGACCCGGAATAATAATTAAATTATTGTTTAATTAATTATTCCATGAGGAAAATCAAGCAAATATAGATTTGTTTAATATTTCCTTTTGGGGTTTCCTGTTTAGACCATAAACAACTTAATAAATGTGTTTTATTAAGCTATTTTACATAGTGAAAGCAATTTTACTTTGAGTAAAATTGGTCTTACATGGTGTACTTGGGTCCATCTAATGATAATAGGTTAGATGACCAAAAAATGGTGTAACAGATTGCCCCCTAGCGTGTGAGTGTTAGGAGCAAATCGTATGACCGAAGTACGTTGTAAGAACTCAATCACCAGACATCAAAAGGGAAGTCCGAGAGAGAAATGTAAGGTAGCCTAATGTGCTGAAGAACTAGACCCTAAGGAGACGAGACTTACAGGTGCAAAAAATCTCTTTTTATGAGTGGGTACCTGTGCTAGAGGCAGTGGGGGAGGCATACCTATGCCCGCCAAGACAAAGTACAAAAGAATAGTGCGTCCAGTCAATAAGGGCCCAGACTGTAAAGTGCATGCTGGCATAAACATGAGCCAGATAAAAGATATAATGATGAATCCCACATACATGCTATTCCTGGGATAATAGCTAGGACGTATACAATAAATCTAAGTAAATGAGTTACAAATACAACCCAAATGCCCCTAGGAACTGGGAAGGGCTCGCAAAATCTGACTGATACATGAAAATCAAAGAGGTGGTGCAAGCGGCAAAGGCCGACATCATCAAATATATGGACCTGCATCGAAGGCTGGGATGAAGAGGTCATCCGGGCATGTGGGGGGCTACCTATAGGGCCACCCCCTCATGAGGGTTGAGACATCTCACACATATCCAAGAATCACCAATACTTACTACTGCATCACTGAACCATCAAGTATATGGATCTCGATCATGCTGAAAGGAGATGGAGCAGAGAAACAACCAAGTCAAAGGGCAATAAAGAGTCCCTTTGCTTGATCCGGGGCACCGAACAAGAGTGGAAGTTGAAACCAAGGTACACCACCCTCTAGACCTATCTTCTGGAATGAATGAGTTGATGTCGGTAGAAGGAGGTCCGCCATAGGTGCGGCAATAAGGGATCCTCAACTAAGGCACGAGAGAAAATAGTAGAGCAACTAACAGACTAATACCAATGATGATGATGAAATGGGAGATATGAGTAGTGAATGGATGACTTCCCTTATTAAAGCATAAAGGGCATGGATGAACTAGCAGCAACTGAAACAATATCATGAGGATAGGGGAAAGTGGGACTGAAGGCTATAATGTGCGACACGAGAGAGGGACCAAGCAATGAAGGATGGAGGACTATAGAGAAATACAAAGGGACTCAGGATAGACTCCATGAATGTGATGATGACTCAACTCGGATTCTCTATACAAGGGAGACTCAATGGTGTTGCCCCACAGTAAAGGTCCAATGGGGGACCATAAAAACATGAGTACAAAATGGTAACTCACGATGAACATCAACACGAACATGGACAAGTATGGAGGCCAAGTGGTGCCCCTAGTATGAGTGTTGCAAGTGAAGAAATTCAATTTTGAGGAGGGTTATGGTTGAGGGGCATAGGTGCCCCCAAGCATGTTGTGGTCATGCCAAAATGTATAAAGGGGAATCTAAACACATTTTAATGATGTGGTGCGCCATTGGTTTTCGTTATGGTTATGCAGTATGAGAAAGGAAATGGAGGATTACCAATCTCTTTTAGTACTGCATATATGAATCAAATGGACTTTAAGTTTCCGGGTTGGCATACTTGGTGTCACTATCCCAAAGAGAGGATTTGGAGATAATGAATTGATGCTCTCCTAGAAAACCCATAGGTTGGTCAACAATAATGTCTAAGAGACTAGGTTGCAGATGTAAGATGAAGGAACGATAAGGGGTATCATCCATAGAGTGATCTGAAGTGATATGGGACTTCAGAGGCTCGTCTAAATGTGGAAGAATAATGGTACTAAAGTCTACATGACTAGATACACTAGGAGAGTTATGGAGAATTGCTTCTCGTCTCTCAAATATAGGTGCCCCCTTATCCAAACATTGGGTTTCAATGTAATTTCCATGAGGTGTATGTGGTTCGAATGCATGGGTTCAATGTAAGCGGGAATAGATAAAGTCAGGGGTGGGTATTTCTTCCATAATTTCATCATTGTGATAGAAGATGGGGTGACTAATGGACAAAAGAACACCTGACGCGGCAAAGCTACTTGACTCATCATCATGAGAAGAGAGGTTCACATGCGCATCGTCACAAGGGGAGACAGAAGAGTAAGCAGATAAAAGATCTACCGATGTTGAGCCCAGGGTGATCATTCAAGGAAGGTCAAGCGAAACAACAGGGGAGGATTCAGAGGGAATTTTCCCCAAGGGTCTCATGGATGATGATAGGTAGAAAATGGTGGAAAAAGGCTCCATCATCTCGAAATCAGGAGGGGGAATGTCAATGGGAACAGTCATGTCTGGTAGTTCTGGTGAAGCAAAATGCACAAATAGGGGACAGGTGGACTCGTTGCACTTGGCCTCGAATTGGCGGACCATGGCTAGAGAGGTGCGGAAGACCTTGAGGCAGGGACAAAGGTGGGTGTAATGGCCATGGAGATCACACAAGACAAAGGGATGGTTGGTGTGAATAGTCTTGGGGTTCTTTGCCATGGTCGCGAAAGGAATAGAGGCTTCCGGGACCATGGACTCAGGGAACGCGACATTAACCATGGGCTTGAGATGAGGAATTTAGGATAGGTATGGGTGGCATGACCAAAAACATCACACAAAGCACACTGGATGGTATGCTTTGGAGGCTGAGGAGGGGCAGGGTTTGTCGGGGCAACCTTGTCCTTTGATGCCCCCTTACGAGATTTTCCCTTCTTACCCGAAGCGGTCACAACAGGAGGTGTTTCCTGTTGAGGTCACTGAGGCACTGTTTCAGCGGGAGAATTCATGGGCACGGGTTGAACCGGGGTAAAAGAAAGATAAGGTTTAGGTTGACCAGGTAGGGTTGTGGCTGGAGGATCAAGGTACCAGACACAAATCCCAAGGGTCAGGTTAGGAAGAGAGAGGGTGGCCATGACAGGTACCGTGTACACTCCTGGTGGGGGAGCTAGAAATGGTATCTGACAAGAGGGGTGATGGTCAGGTGGGACGGCTCCTAAATGGTCAAGGCCTAGAGGAACCGTTTCAGGAGGGTAAAGAGGCTCATGAATGCCAGCTGAAGGGCCAAGAGGAGGAGGTCCAGAAGGTTGAATCGAAGGGCTAGGAGTAGGCTGTGGAGGGCAAGGAGGTTGCTGACTAGCTGAAGTGGGCCGCTTGAGGGCAACCTCAGAAAATTGCATCATGCAAACATTCGATGAGCTGGGATTAGATATAGGGGGAGGAGGAAGACCAGGGAAGGTTCCAAGCAAAGAGGAGTCTTTGTAGACCCCGGGAGAGACACTAGTCAACGAATCAATAGTTTTCTTATTGGCTACGGAAGAGATGGTTGACTTAGGGGAGGTTTGAGATTTTGGCTCGTGATATGTCAACTGGTCAATGGTGAATATCTTTCCATTATGAGGGAAAAAAATCTTGTGGTGTACCGTGGATGGGACAGCAGACATAGCATAAGTGTAGATACGCCCCAAAAGAATGTTATAATCAAGAGGGGCATCGATGACTTCAACGTCAATGCAAACAGTCTTGCCCACAAGAGTGATAGGAAAATTATGGAATAGGTGAAGGGTGATCGTGGAAGGGTCCAACTCAGGAGATCCGATTTGTTTCCAAACCAAAGCAGACATCACACAGGTGGATGCCCCCTCATTAATGATACACCGAGAAATGTTAGTGTTCCGGAATTTGACTGGGATTTGGAAAGCTATAGAAGCAGGAAGGGGAGGATGTTCTGATTGACGAGCATGGAAAACAATCAATTGGTCATCAGCATGATCTACAATGCCCATGGTAGATATTAGAGCCTTATTTTGAGAATGACATGACTGGAGGATTTCCAGTGTTGAAATGACAGTAGGAGACTGCACCAAATCATCTACTATGCTATACGAATGAGTAGCTCGACCGGAAGCAGCATTTCGGCGTAATGGTCCCTTAGGAATCTTGGTATGAACCTCAACTTTGGGCTAAGGGATATGCAAGGGACCATTGGATGTCGAAAGAGGCTTGGTAGAACCTAAAGAAGGTGACTCGGGGACAGACGGAGTGGGAGGCTTGGGGTACTGACGGGACAAAGTATGAAGGTTAAGGTCAACGGTTATAGGTTGATTAGAGTTCACCATGATGATATGGTAATCGGAGGAACTAGAAGGCGAAGCTTGAGTGGCCACCTGTCCGTCAGGTGGTTGGGTAGCCATGAATCCCTTCTATTCCTCCACCTACTCCTGAGGGGGCGGTGATTACCGTTGCAGGGGTTGAGAAAGCAAGGGAGGCGGAGGTGTTGATGCTAAAGGAGCTGGAGCACCAAGTTGCAGATACAAATAATAAGGGGCTTGGGTAACAGTGTGATAAACAGGAGGTTGGGCCAAAAGAGGAGGCATGACGTATCCTTGATACATGATACCAAGAGGGGAAAAAGTGCGAGAGGTGCTGGGCCCCCCCAGAAAAACCATAACCCATGGGAGGTTGGGCGTATGAATGAGAGAGAGCTCCAACGATACCGTTGGCAACATGAGGTGCCCCTGGTGTGTTGGCACCACTAGGTCTGGGGAGATCAGGTAGAACGGTATAAACATAACATGTCTGAGCGTAGATTAGGTCATATTTTAATGCTAGTTGGAGGGTGGCTTCTTCGGTTTGAGGAAAATGCAATGCGACATCTTTCCCGATAGGAGGCAAGAGAGATCTAAGGAACCAGTCCATGTAGACACGGTCTTCAAAGGTGGTGGATTGACATAGGCTCTTTCTTCTTCGCCATTCCTGGACATGATCAGATAGGTGGGTCGCAGATGATTGATAGAAAGAAGTCAAATGTTTGATACCAGTGTCATAACGAAGGGGAAGATGGAAGTAAGATAAAAAATCCTGAGCAAGAGTCACAAAGGTGGTATGAGAGGAAGGGGCTTGATCAACATACCACTTAGAAGCTACTCATGTAAGCGTTCATTGGAACAACCGAAGACAGAGAGATTCATCGGTAATGGAGGTAGATGAACACCACATGTGGAAATATCGAACATGATTTGAAGGATCTTCTCCAACAAAGCCTTCAAACTTTGGGATGTCGGAAGGGAGCTTTGTCGGCATAGCAGAACAAATAGCGTCATGGTGTATAGGGTCGTTTATTAACCGGTCCAAATCAGGTAGGCTGAGGCCTACCATGAAGGGGAGCAAGGGTGCAGCCAAGGTAGTTCTTGTGGCGGTTCTGCTAGTAGCATTCTCAGCATTAGGATCGGGATTATCGCTAGCATTAGGCCCTGGACTAGACATAGTGAAGTTGACAGGGGAGAACCCAAAGAATCAGAAGAGGAGTTGGAGTGCGGACTCGGAGGATGACTAACTCGACGACGGTGGGAAGGAGTAGGTCGACCAACTGGAAACTGAGGGTGAAGGCCAAGAAGTCTTTGGGATATACACTTTGGGGGCGCAATGAAAATGGCACAAAGGGAGGAAGAATGAACAACAAGGGCAGGGAGGAACAGAATAAAGTGATTACAATGTCGAAACAAGGGCAAAGACGTGCAGTGTCAATTGATTTTAAATTCTTTGCCTGGCGGTGTTAACCAGGCTCTTCTTCGCTTAGGATCAGTGTGTGGCATGTGTTAATTTTAATTTTTAAACCCAGAAATTTTGAGAGTAAAAGAAAAAAGTGTGTTGCGTAACTGAAAATAAATCTTAGATAAGAGTATATAAAATTGAAATAACAGAAAATTAACAGCTAATAATGCATCAATCTAACCCAAGAAGGCGGGTCTCTCAAAACTAGTCTAAAAGAGGAAAAAATCTAGTCAAAACGCACTAAAAGGGGGCCAATAGAACTAAGGTCTAGAGGGACAGGGATCTAAAGGATAAATCTGTTGGAAAGAGGTGCAGAGAACAGCAAAGAGGCAGAGGCAAGGTTGCTGCAAAAAAGGAGGAAATCAGCTAAAGGTAGAAGGGACAAGGAGGTGACCCTAGAGGCAAACCCAAAAAAAACTATATGAGGTGATTTGAAAGGGAGAAGAGACGATCTAAAAGGGATCTGAATGTGAGGTATCAGATCTGAAAAGAAAAAAGTTGAAACTCTGAAAATTCAGACTCCTGAAATAGCTAAAACTCTTCCACAAAAAGTGGAGGGTACTAAAGCCCCAAGGGGCTAGATTCCCACTTAGATGAGTAAAACAGATCAGATATAGGTCTAAATGGGTGGAGACAGAGGCTGGAAAACCCTGACAGAAGCTTCAGACAAACCCAGAAAAATTGAAGAAAATTGGCAGAAAAAAGTGCAGGTCGCAGGTTTTGACCTGTTTTCTGTCCAGGTCGCAGATTCTATGCTGAAAAGTGCATCCTGTAGTCCAGGTCACAAGTTATGGGCCAAAAATTGAGACCTGCAGCTCCGGGTGTCTCGGCGGAAGATTTTAGAAAAAGTTGTCGTCTCAGTTGCGGCTGATGTCTATTACCTGTGCAATAGGGCCAGAAACACACAAAAGTTAGAAATTTTAATGTTTGAGGGTTTTATAGGTGAAAAACAACATAAAAATAGAAAAAACAAAAATCTGAAAATAAACCCTAGGTTCTGAAGCAGCTAGATATGTAGGAATATGAAAAACGACAACGGTTGTAATTGAAAACCCGTGTGGAGTCGCCAGTTGTTAGTATGAATCTTTTGTCGAAGTGTACGAAAAAAGACCACTTTAGCTATGCATAACTTATAGCCCTAACATCAAATATAGCTGCCAACATCTTCAGATCTGCAGTTAGTTGATCAAGACAAATGCTGCAAAAATCCAGATCTATGCATAAAAAGACATTAAGCAGTAAAAATAAGGTTTTACTCCATGCATCCAATAGACAAGACAAGAATAATATTTTTGAAATAATTTTATATTAAGGGCACCTGGGAGGAAAACAAGAAAGGTGTTTCCGATTCTCCTCAATGTGATGGGTTCTTGAAAGTCCTCAGAACTTTAGATCTAGAATTTATCTCTCTTGTTGGTGTAGAAAACCCAGACAAACATAGAACTCAAAGGGAGCTCACGAAGTGAAATAATAGAAAATTTGACAATGATAATGGCTCAAAGTCAGACCAAGAGCATAGATCCAGAGTGATCTAATAGGCAACAAAAGGTGACAAATGAATATGAAAACCCTTCTATTTATAACAAAATATTGGGTCATTCTAGATCTTGGTGCATGATTAAAATAATATTAACCAAATCTAGATCCACCTTTTATGGAATATTTTATTATAATTGTTGGAGGGAAAAGGCATTTGACTTGGGTCAAATCCCTTTATTTTTAAATAATAAATAAATAAATGATTTATTTATTATTTTAAGGAAGTGGTTGAATGATAATTAAATAAATAATTATTTATTTAATTACTTATAAATGATTTAGTCATATTTAACAAGGAATATTATTTAAATAAGATTTAAATAATTATTCCTAGAAAATAATGAGATAAATAAGGATTTATCTAATTAATTTCCTTGTTTTGGGTTAAATATGACCTGGAATAATAATTAAAATATTGTTTAATTAATTATTCCATGAGGAAAATCAAACAAATATAGATTTGTTTAATATTTCCTTTTGGGGTTTCCCGTTTAGACCATAAACAAGTTAATAAATGTGTTTTATTAAGTTATTTTACATAGTGAAAGCAATTTTACTTAGAGTGAAATTGGTATTACATGGTGTACTTGGGTCCGTCTAATGATAATACGTTAGATGACCAAAAAATGGTGTAACAGATTTCCCCCCAGCATGTGAGTGTTAGGAGAAAATCGCATGACATAAGTAAATTGTAAGAACTCAATCACCAAACATCAAAAGGGAAGTCAGAGAGAGAAATGTAAGGTAGCCTAATGTGCTGAAGAACTAGACCCTGAGGAGATGAGACTTACAGGTGCAAAAATTCTATTTTTATGCGTGCGTACCTATGCTAGAGGTGGCGAGGGAGGCATACCTATGCCCGTCGAGACAAAGTACAAAACAATAGTGCATCCAGTCAATAAGGGACCGAACTGTAAAGTACATGCTGGCATAAACATGAGCCAGATAAAATATATAATGATGAATCCCACATACATGTTGTTCCTAGGATAACAGCCAAGACATATACAATAAATCTGAGTACATGAGATACAAATACAACCCAAATGCCCCTAGGAACTGGGAAGGGCTCACAAAATCTGACTGATACATGCAAATCAAAGAGGTGGTGCAAGCGGCAAAGGCTGACATCATCAAATATATGGAGCTGCATCAAAGGCTGCGATGAAGAGGTCATCCGGGCATGTGGGGGGCTACCTGTAGGGCCACCCCCTCATGAGGGTTGAGACATCTCACACATACCTAAGAATCACCAATATCTACTGCTACATCACTGAACCATCAAGTATATGGATCTCGATCATGCTGAAAGGAGATGGAGCAGAGAAACAACCAAGTCAAAGGGAAATAAAGAGTCCCTTTGCCTGATCTAGGGCACCAAACAAGAGTGGAAGCTGGAACCAAGGTACACTGCCCTCTAGACCTATCTTTTGGAATGAATGAGCTAATGTCGACAGAAGGAGGTCCGCCATAGGTGAGGCAATAAGGGATCCTCAACTAAGGCATGAGAGAAAATAGTAGAGCAACTGATAGATGAATACCAATGATGATGATGAAATGGGAGATACTAAGTAGCGAATGGATGACTTTCCTTGTTAAAGCATAAAGGGCATGGATGACCTAGCAACAACTGAAACAATATCATGAGGATAGGGGATAGTGGGACTGAAGGATATAATGTGCGACATGAGAGAGGGACCAAGTAATGAAGGATGGAGGACTATAGCAGAATACAAAGGGACTCGACATAGACTCCATGAATTCGATGATGACTCAACTCGGATGCTCTATACAAGGGCGACTCGAGGGTGCTGCCCCACAGTAAAGGTCCAATGGGGGACCATAAAAACATGAGTACAAGATGGTAACTCACGATGAGCATCAACACGAGCATGGGCAAGTATGGAGGCCATGTGGTGCCCCTAGTATGAGTATTGCAAGTGAAGAAATTCGATTTTGAGGAGGGTTATGGTTGAGGGGCATAGGTGCCCCCAAGCATGTTGTGGTCATGCCAAAATGTATAAAGGGGAATCTAAATACATTTTAAAGATGTGGTGCGCCATTGGTTTTCGTTATGGTTATGCAGTATGAGAAAGGAAATGGATGATTACCAATCTCTTTTAGTACTGCATATATGAATCAAATGGACTTTAAGTTTCCGGGTTGGCATACCTGGTATCACTATCCCAAAGAGAGGATTTGGAGATAATGAACTGATGCTCTCCTAGAAAACCCATAGGTTGGTCAACAACAATGTCTAAGAGACTAGGTTGCTGATGTAAGATGAAGGAATGATAAGGGGTATCATACCTAGAGTGATATGAAGTGATATGGGACTTTATAGGTTCCACTAAATGTGGAAGAATAATGGTACTAAAGTCGACATGACTAGATACACTAGGAGAGTTGTGGAGAATTGCTTCTCCAGGTCTCTCAAATATGGGTGCCCCCTTACCCAAACATTGGGTTTCAATGTAATGGCCACGAGGTGTATGTGGTTCGAACACATGGGTTCAATGTAAGGGGGAATAGATAAAGTCAGGGGTGGGGATTTCTTCCATAATGTCGTCATCGTGATAGAAGATGGGGTGATT
This sequence comes from Pinus albicaulis, assembly GCA_034641835.2. Classification (NCBI taxonomy): domain Eukaryota; kingdom Viridiplantae; phylum Streptophyta; class Pinopsida; order Pinales; family Pinaceae; genus Pinus; species Pinus albicaulis. The sequence goes on along the minus strand of CM076579.1, from coordinate 462,461,059 downwards.
GGTGGAAGAAAGACCACCTAATGCGGCGAAGCTACCTGACTCATCATCATGAGAAGAGAGGTTCACATGCGCATCTTCACAAGGGGAGACAGAAGAGTAAGCAGATAAAATATATACCGATGTTGAGCCCAGGGTGATCGCTGAAGGAAGGTCAAGCGAAACAACAGGGGAGGATTCAGAGGGAATTTTCCCTGAGGGTCTCATGGATGATGATAGGTAGAAAATGGTGGATGAAGGCTCCATCATCTCGACATCAGGAGGGGGAATGTCAATGGGAGCAGTCATGTTTGGTAGTTCTGCCAAAGAAAAACGCACAAATAGGGGAGAGGTGGACTCGTTGCACTTGCCCTCGAATTGGAGGACCGTGGTTAGAGTGGTGCGGAAGTCCTCGAGGTGGGGACAAAGGTGGGTGTAATGGCCATGGAGATCACACAAAGCACAGGGGTGGTTGGTGTGAATATTCTTGGGGTTCTTAAGCACGGTCGCAGAAGGAACAGAGGCTTCCGGGATCGTGGACTCAGGGAACGCGACATTAACCATGGCCTTGAGATGAGGCAATTTAGGACAGGTATGGGTGGCATGACCGACAGCATCACACAAAGCACACTAGATGGTATGCTTTGGAGGCCGAGGAGGGGCAGGGTTTGTCGAGGCAACCTTGTCCTTTGATGCCCCCTTGTGAGCTTTGCCCTTCTTACCTGAAGCGATCGCAACAGGAGGTGGTTCCTGTTGAGGTGACTGAGGCATTGTTGCAGCGGAAGAAGTCATGGGTACCGGTTGAACCGGGGTCAAAGCAAGATAAGGTTTGGGTTGACCAGGCAGGGTTGTGGCTGGAGGATCAAGGTACCAGACGGGAATCCCAAGGGTTAGGTTAGGAAGAGAGAAGGTGGCCATGACAGGTACCGTGTACACTCCTGGTGGGGGAGCTAGGAATAGTATCTGACAAGAGGGGTAATGGCCAGGTGGGACGGCTCCTAAATGGTCAAGGCCTAGAGGAACCGTTCCAGGAGGGTAAAGAGGCTCATGAATACAAGTTGAAGGGCCAAGAGGAGGAGGTCCAGAAGGCTGAATCGAAGGGCTAGGAGTGGGCTATGGAGGGCAAGGAGGTTGCTGACTAGCCGAAGAAGGCTGCTTGAGGGCAGCCTGAGACGATTGCATCATGCAAACATTCGATGAGCTGGGATTAGATATAGGGGGAGGAGGTAGACTAGGGAAGGTTCCAAGCAAAGAGGAGTATTTGTAGATGCTGGGAGAGACATTGGTCAACAAATCGATAGTTTTCTTATTGGCTACGAAAGAGATGGTCGACTCAGGGGAGGTCTGAGATTTTGGCTCATGATATGTCAACTGGTCAATGGTGACTATCTTTCTATTATGAGGGAAAAACATCTTGCGGTGTACCACGGATGGGACAACAGACATAGCATAGGTGTAGATACGCCCCAAAATAATGTTATAATCAAGAGGGGCATTGATGACTTCATCGTCAACGCAAACACTCTTGCCCGCAAGAGTGATAGGAAAATTACGGAATAGGCCAATGGGCTGGGAGACATGGCCATCCCACGCTCGAAGGGTGATCGTGGAAGGGCCCAACTCAGGAGATCCGATTTGTTTCCAAACCGAAGCAGACATCACATAGGTGGATGCCCCCTCATCAATGATACACCGAGAAACGTTAGCATTCCAAATTTTGATTGGGATTTGGAAAGCTAGAGAAGCGGGAAGGGGAGGATGTTATGATTGACGGGTGTAAAAAAAAATAAATTGGTCATTAGTAGGATCTACAGCACCCATGGCGGATAGTATAGCCTTCTTTTGATAAGGACATGACTAGAGGAGTTCCACTATTGAAATGACAGCAGGAGACTGCACCAAATCATCTACTATGCTATACGAATGAGCAACTCGACCGGAAGTAGCATTTCGGCGTAATGGTCACTTAGGAATCTTGGTATGAACCTGAAATTTGGGCTGAGGGATATGAAAGGGACCATTGGATGTCAAAATAGGCTCGGTAGAACCTGAAGAAGGTGACTCGGGGACGGACGGAGCGAGAGGCTTGGGGTACTAATTCACCGAGTTTGAAGGTTAAGGTCAACGGTTATAGGTTGATTAGAGTTCATCATGAGGATCTGGTAATCAGAGGAAACAGAGGGCGAAGGTTGAGTGGCCACCTGTTCGTCAGGTGGTTGGGTAGCCACGTATCCCTGTTATGCATCCACCTACTCCTGAGGGGGTGGTGACTGCTATTGCAGGGGTTGAGAAAGCAAGGGAGGAGGAGGTGTTGATGCTAGAGGAACTGGAGCACCAAGTTACGGATACAAATAATAAGGGGGTTGGGTAACAGTGTGATAAACAAGAGGTTGGGCCAAAAGAGGAGGCATGTCATATTCTGGATACGTGCTACCGGGAGGGGAAAAAGTGCGAGAGGTGCTGCCCCCCCCAGGAAAACCATAACCCATGGGAGGTTGGGCGTATGAATGAGAGAGAGCTCCAACGATACCGTCGGCGGCATGAGGTGCCCCTGGTGTGTTGGCACCACCGGGTCTAGGGAGATCAGGTAGAACGGTATAAACATAACCTGTCTGAGTGTAGATCAGGTCATCTTTTAATGCCAGTTGGAGGGCGGCTTCTTCGGTTTGAGGAAAATGCGATGCGACATCTTTCTCGATAGGAGGCAAGAGAGATCTAAGGAACTAGTCCATGTAGACACGTTCTTCGAAGGTAGGGGATGGACATAGGATCTTTCTTCTTCGCCATTCCTGGACATGATCAAATAGGCAGGTTGTAGATGATTGACGAAAATAAGTCAAAAGTTTGATACCAGTGTCATAACGAAGGGGAAGCTGGAAGTAAGATAAAAAATCTCGGGCAAGAGTCGCAAAGCTGGTATGAGAGGAAGGGGCCTGATCAACATACCACTTAGAAGCAGCTCCTTTAAGCGTTCATTGGAACAACCGAAGATGGAAAAAGTCATCGGTAATGGAGGTAGATGAACACCACATGTGGAAAGATCGAACATGATTTGAAGGATCTTCTCCAGCAACACCTTCAAACTTTGGGATGTCGGAAGGGAGCTTTGTTGGCATAGCAGGAAAAATAGCATCATGGTGTATAGGGTTGTTTATCAACCATTCCAAATCGAAGAGGCTGAGGCCTACCATGAAGGGGAGCAAGGCTGCAGCCGAGGTAGTTCTTGTGTCGGTTCTGCTAGTAGCATTCTCGACATTAGGGCCAGGATTACCACTAGCATTAGGCCCTGGACCAGACATAGTGAAGGTGACAAGGGGAGAACCAGAAGTAAGAGGAGAACCCAAAGAATCAGAAGAGGAGTTAGAGTGTGGACTCAGAGGATGAATAACTTGACGACGGTGGGAAGGAGTAGGTCAACCAATCAGAAACTGAGGGTGAAAGCCAAGAAGTCTCCAGGATATACACCTTGGGGGCGCAATGATGACAACACAAAGAGAAGAAGAATGACCAACAAGGGCAGGGAGGAGCAGAATCAGTTGATTACAATATCGAAACAAGGGCAGAGAGGTGCAGTGTGAATTGATTTTAAAGTCTTTTCCTGGCGGTGTTAACCAGGCTCTTCTTCGCTTAGGGTCCGTGTGTGGCATGTGTTAATTTTAATTTTTAAACCCAGACATTTTGAGAGTAAAAGAAAAAAGTGTGCTGTGTAACTGAAAATAAATCTGTAGATAACAGTATATAAAATTGAAATAACAGAAAATTAACAGCTAATAATGCATCAATCTAACCCAAGAAGGCATGTCTTTTAAAACTAGTCTAAAAGAGGAAAAAATATAGTCAAAATGCACTGAAAGGGGGCCAATAGATCTAAGGTTGAGAGGGATAGGGATCTAAAGGATAAATCTGTTGGAAAAAGGTGCAGAGAAAAGCAAAGAGGCAGAGGCAAGGTTGCTGCAAAAAAGGAGGAAATCAGCTAAAGGTATAAGGGACAAGGAGGTGACCCTAAAGGCAAACCCAAATAAAACTATATGAGGTGATTTGAAAGGGAGAAGAGCTAACCTAAAAGGGATCTGAAGGTGAGGTATCAAATCTGAAAAGAAAAAGGCTAAAACTCTGAAAATTCAGACTCCTGAAACAGCTAAAACTCTTCCACAAAAATTGGAGGGTACTAAAGCCCCAGGGGGCAAGATTCCCACTTATATGAGTAAAAAAGATCAGAAACAGGTCTAAACAAGTAGAGATAGAGGCTGGAAAACCCTGATGGAAGCTTCAGACAAACCCTGAAAAATTGCAGAAAATTGGCAGAAAAAAGTGCAGGTCGCAAATTCTGACCTGTTTTCTGTCCAGGTCACAAATTCTGGGCTAAAAAGTGTGTCCTTCAGTCCAGGTCACAGGTTCTGGGCCAAAAAGTGCGACCTGCAGCTCCGGGTGTCTCAGCGACAGATTTCAGAAAAAAATTGTCGTCTCAGTTGCGGCCGATGTCTGTTACCTGCGCAATAGGGCCAGCATCACACGGAAGTTAGAAATTTTAATGTTTGAGGATTTTATAGGTGAAAAAAAACATAAAAATAGAAAAAACAAAAAGCTAAAAAGAAACCCTAGGGTCTAAAGCAGCTGGATATGCAGGAATATGAAAAATGACAACGGTCGTAATTGAAAACCCGTGTAGAGTTGCCAGTTGTTAGTATGAATCTTTTGTCGAAGTGTATGAAAAAAGACCACTTTAGCTATGCATAACTTATAGCCCTAACATCAAATATGGTTGCCAACATCTTCAGATCTGTAGTTAGTTGATCAAGACAAATGCTGCAAAAATCCAGATCTATGCATAAAAAGACATTAAGCAGTAAAAATAAGGTTTTACTCCATGTATCCAATAGACAAGACAAGAATAATATTTTTGAAATAATTTTATATTAAGGGCACCTAGGAGGAAAACAAGAAAGGTGTTTCCAATTCTCCTCAATGGGATGGGTTCTTGAAAGTCCTCAGCACTTCAGATTTAGAATTTCTCTCTCTTGTTGGTGTAGAAAACCCACACAAACATAGAACTCAAAGGGAGCTCACGAAGTGAAATAATAGAAAATTTGACAATGATAATGGCTCAAAGTCAGACCAAGAGCATAGATCCAGAGTGATCTAATAGGCAACAAAAGGTGACAAATGAATGGGAAAACCCTTCTATTTATAACAAAATATTGGGTCATTCTAGATCTTGGTGCATGATTAAAATAATATTAACCAAATCTAGATCCACCTTTTATGGAATATTTTATTATATTTGTTGGAGGGAAAAGGCATTTGACCTGGGTCAAATCCCTTTATTTGTAAATAATAAATAAATAAATGATTTATTTATTATTTTAAGGAAGTGGTTGAATGATAATTAAATAAATAATGATTTATTTAATTATTTATAAATGATTTAGTCATATTTAAAAAGGAATATTATTTAAATAAGATTTAAATAATTATTCCTAGAAAATAAGAAGATAAATAAGGATTTATCTAATTAATTTCTTTGTTTTGGGTTAAATATGACCTGGAATAATAATTAAATTATTTTTTAATTAATTATTCCATGAGGAAAATCAAACAAATATAGATTTGTTTAATATTTCCTTTTGGGGTTTCCTGTTTAGACCATAAACAACTTAATAAATGTGTTTTATTAAGTTATTTTACATAGTGAAAGCAATTTTACTTAGAGTAAAATTGGTCTTACATGGTGTACTTGGGTCCATCTAATGATAATAGGTTAGATGAACAAAAAATGGTGTAACAACCCAAGTTGTTCCAGGGTTTGCAGAGCATTTTTCCAACCAAGGATCCAGGAACTAATAACTCAACCGACAACCATAAGGAACCTGAGCACCAACCAAAAAAAAAGGGAAAACCCACAATACCATGGATATACAGGAAATGGAAAGGCTAGGAAAAACCACTGTCAATCTAGGAAATCCTCCATGCCAATGATAGATCATAACCAAACAACCACATGCATGTGTCGTGCACCCCCAAAATAACAAGGAAATCATACATGCAACTCGGTATTTGCAAAGAAAACATGTAGTTGTTGATCTTGCTATTCCCTTTTGATTTCCTACTTTTCCTTTTCATTCTTTCTCCAAATCCAAAGTGTGCCCAAAATCCTCTAAGAGTGCTCCAAGAAACTCTAAGTGTGCAAGAGTATGAGAGAGAGAATAGAGAGAGTTCCAAATACTAAACTAACAACAAGCTGTGAACAAACCCTTAGAATACTTTTTATCATTGAGGCCTCTATTTTCTTCAATTTCTATATTTTTCCTTCAATTTCCCTCCTCAAGAAATTTTGTGACCTTTCACCTTCCTTTTCTCCTTATTTCCATTATTTCATAAATAAAATACCAATTAATGCCTTTTTTCCTTTTCAAATAATTTACCATTTCCTTTGCCAATTTCCCTTAGCCATAATAAACCAAATGAACACCCACTAGGATGTTTTTGCCAACATTCAACTTAGAATACATGTCCCATGACCTTGGTGTTATAGTTTTTTACATAGTTTTTTAACTGAGGCCGTTACAATTGTGGGAGTTACGAGAGCTATAATACATGACCAAGGCTTTCCACTACATTTTTGGGAAGAGGCATGTAACAAAATAGTCTACTTGTAGAACAAAAGTCCTCATATTATTGGTATGATTACACAAAGGAGGATTCCTCTAGGAGAAAGTCGGATGTGTCTCACTTCAGAATTTTTGGAGCCTATGTTTACTGCCATGTCTCCAAATATTCAAGGAAGAAACTTGAGCTGAAAAAAGAGTTGGGAGTTTTTGTGGGTTACAATGAAACTCCAAAAAATTATTGGGTGGACTTAAGTTCCCTCATAATAACAATTGTGCAAAGGGGTGTAAATTTTGATGAGGAGAAAGCAATGAGGTGCTCTCTTAAGTGGGAGCTTCAAATTTGACCAAAACAAGATATTTTAGCTCCAAAGTAGAAGCCTAAAGAAGGTGTCTAGAATACACAAATGGAGGATCAGAGAGGAGGTAGAGTGGAGACATCCACTGAAGAATAACCATCTAGAGAAGGTAAAAAAAGAACCAGGGAAGTTGATAGATTGGTGTAGGATTTGAGGGAGAATGTGGGAGCTCCATCAAATTTGAGCAGGAAAAGGAGGTCACCTGAGAGGTACACTGGCTACATGGCTCTAATGAATGAGCTTGTAGATACTGAGCCATCCTATTTTAAGGAAGTAGTTCAATAACAAGTTTGGGTTGATTCAATGGTGGAAGAGTACAAATCCATCATGAAGAACAATGTTTGGTAAGTGGTCCCAAGACAGGAAGATAAATCAGTCATGTGTTCAAGATGGATCTTGAAGTTCAAGCATGTAGTAGATAGAAGCATAGAGGACTATAAGGTCAAATATGTGGCTAAAGGATTCTCTCATGTTGAGGGAATTGAATATGAGGATAAATTTTGTCTTGTAGCAAGGTATTCATCCATGATATCAATTCTTGCATTCACTGCGAAGATGGGGTGGAATTTCCACTAGATGGATGTGAAATAACCATTTCTCAATGGTGTTATTGAGGAGGAAGTGTACATCGAGCAACTAGAATTTTTTGTTACATTTGATCGGGAGTCTCATGTGTGAAGACTTAGTAAAGCATTGTACGGTCTCAAACAGGCACCCTAAGCTTGGTACACTCAGATCAACAATTATCTCATTGGATTGGGCTTCACCAAAAGTGAAGCAAATATGAACCTCTATCATATTTTGGTAGAAGGTAAATTGTTTATCATTTTATTATATGTTGATGATTTAATATTGGTAGGTGATGAGCAACTGATCAACTCTTACAAGGAGGACCTTGCAAGGGAATTTGAGATTAAATACACGGGTCTCATGCAATACTTCCCTAGGCTAGAAGTATGGAAAGGAAATGGGGAATTGTTTGTGTGTCAAGGAAATTATGCCAATGCAATACTGCAAAGATTTCACATGGAAAGTGGTAAACCAATGGAGATCCCTATAGCGAGCAACTAGAGGAAGGGGACTCGCCACTTTAGGTGAAGAGGTTGATGTTACCATTTACTGGAAGCTAGTGGGTTCACTAATGTATCTTGTGAACACACGAATAGATATGTGTTATGAAATCACTGAACTGAGCCAAGCTATGGTTAGGCTGACCAAATTGTATTGGAAGGTATCAAAGGATGTCTTATGGTACCTCAAAGGAAGTACCTAATATGGATTATGGTATAGATGGACAAAGGGAGTGAATTTGTGTGGCTTCATAGATGAATATTGGTCAGGGAGTCTATCTGACCAAAAGAGTACATCATGTGGAATTTTTAGTGTTGTGTCCACAAAAATTTCCTTACACAACAGGAAGCAGAGGTTTGTGGCGCTCAGCTCGGTAGAAGTTGAATACATGGCTCCAAGTCAAGAAGCATGTGGGGTGATATGGATGAGAAAGATACGTTTGGGACTATTTTTTCATAATATGGATCCAAATGTGATCTATTGTGATAATTAGAGTTGTATTAATCTCTCTCAAAATCTGATATTTCACGATCAATCCATGCATATATATTTCTGGTATCATCATTTATGGGACTATGTACAAAGGAGGATAATGTTGCTATAATACATTTTGACAAATGAATAAGATGCTTACATATTGAAAAGGGATTTTTCAAGAGGGAAGTTTGAATCCCATAGGTGCATGATAGGGGTGGTAAAAAATCCCTTTGTTGCTAAGAGGGAGTGTTGAGAAGTGTAGCAAGAAAGTCTTAATTTGACTTTGCCTTAGTAAAATTGAGAAAATTTGAATTTCCACATCAGCAGAAAAGTTGAAGGTAGTTTACTACAGTGACATGGATCTTGTCACTTAGTTAGCTCAGTAAATTTGAGTTAGAGGGCTTGGAGTCATTAATGCACGTGTGATTGCTAATTCATAGAAATCCAGTTCAATTATTTCCAGTTTTATTCAATTAAACTAGTTATAACTATTGATAGAACTAGTTGGAGGTCAGTTATGCAGTGGGACAACAATCTAACTCAGTGATCATCTAGTTAACTGATCAATCAACTAAAAATAGCTAGTAAATGTAGTTAATTTGAGCTCCCTAGCTATGGTGGAGATTCCAAGGTAGTGTAACATTAGTTGTGGAATAGTCTTGATTGTACAGGTGTTGCATGCAGTCAAAGATACAACCTTAGGAATTGCGCAATCAATTGGAGGAAAATTCCTAAAAAATAGGGGCCTAATTCCTCAGGATTTTTGCAAGGAAATAGGGGCTCAAGAAGAGACAAAAATTTACTAAGTCTCGGTCAGATCTTCCCATTGAGAAAAGAGAAAGGTTATTCACTTTTAGGTTGAGCTAAGAGTGAGAAAACAATTATAATACATTCTATATTCATATGATTAATGCAAACCAACTGATGGGGTTTTTACTAGTTGGTTCCCCATAAATACATATGTGTAATTTTGTTTGTGATTATTGCATGTTTGTGAATGTTGTTGTAAATTGTGAGTTAATATCCACAGATCAGTAGAGTAGAATTGTCTCTCTTGATTTAGATTAAATTTCTCGAGCAGTTGCAATTATATCACCATATTTCTACACACTCTTGTATAACCATGCTTACTTTTGAAAATAAGAACACTACTAAATTATTATATTCTACCTATACTATATTTTATCTTCATCACACGGGTCTCTGGTTTATACCTACTAATAGTTATACTAAATTTCCGAATTAGATTACAGTTTGTGCAACAAATGTTAACAATTTATTCAGAGGATACTTTAGGAAATAAATCCACAATAAACAAGTTACTACTATTCAGTTCTAAAATGATTCATAATTTCATTATTTTGAATATACAATTCCCTGAGCCATGTCTAATAATCAATGAAGAAATCTCTATTCTCTTTATTTTTTATTGCATTTATACACATAAAATATTTCATATATACAATGCTTACATAAATAAAAGCATTTAGCAAAAGAAAAACATTAAGACACAAATTATACATGGCACCAACTTTTCAATCTATTATGGAAATAATACTAGAGCTACCAGGCTTCTCCCAACCTTGACTCTCTCTCCTGAAAGGGTCCCCCCGAGCTCCAAATGGTTTACAAGTAAATTTCTCTATTATTTCTTTTCTATTCCTATACTTCTCACTCCTATTTATGCATTACATGAGACTCATGCCAACATAGGATAAGAAATGTTGGCTCGAGGGGTCCTGACCTAGGTTTGGAGGTTAAGGTTTGCCAACAAACCCCTATACTACTGGCCCTTTCGGCAGTGACCTACTTGTGCAGGCCAAAGTCTCACTCGAAGCAGTATGGGAGGGTGTTAGAACCAGGTTTCCGCACCTTGAGAGAGAGCAGGTTATTCAAGTAGATCCGAACTCGCAACCTACTAGGTTCACATAGGTCTATTCATAGGCATTCATAGTACAATCATTTAGTAACCACAAAGAGCTATTCATATCTATTTGATACCTTTGCATCCACGTGCGTACAAAAATTAGGATACCATAAAACACAACTTATAACATATGTACTCGTAGCTAAATAAAAACCATAACAAATACCTTATACTCATAGCTGAGACAGATCACAGATATACATATGCCTAACACATATATAATTTCAACATAAGCAAATAACATGAACGTATTCGCAGTTCTGAATAGATCCCAAAGGTTCACATCAACAATAACATAACAGATCCTGATCACATAGAGATACTTCAACTATATCTGCATATATTATCTTTCAAACCCAACTACAATCTAACACATCCCACACACATAGCCAGCAGGGTCCGCACACAGCAAGAATGAGGATCTCCATGCACATAGAGAGCAGGAGTCCTTACCCAACCAACCCAAGACAGATTTAACAATTCGCACTTAGAATCATACTTAATTCTTGCCTACTTCTAGACTCAAAATGTTCATCTATTTATAACGAATTAGCCTACACTTTCCTATGGTTCGCAAACTCTAGGTCTACCCTTGACCCATTAGAATGCATTCGGGGTTTTGACCCACCCCAAAACCCCCGCGTTAGAATAATTAATACCAAAAATATACAAAATTGTACAAAATTCGCAGCTTTTAGGGGACTCAGCTCCAACAGCCCCCCAACACAATCTTGTGACTCGTCCCGAGTCACTGTGGTCATGGGTTATCCATATTTGCCTGCAGCTGCATGATTGAATCCACCAGAGGGGGTGGAACTCCTTCACTTTGCGCAGCAGTGTTCTGGCTATCTCTACCAACTTCTGCGATGTTGGGCCTTCCGTAGCAGCAGTGACGCTCTCCAGAGTTTGGTTCAGCTGCTTTACAGTGACACCAACATCCTGGGATAGCTTGAGGGCCTCATCCACCCATGGTTTGAGGTGATCACTCAATGTCTTCTTCCTCTGTCGAAGATCTTCCATGTCATCTCTAATCATAAGGCTGGCGCACAGTCAGGCCAATCGCTGAGCAGGAACCAAAGTAGGTAGTGTAGCTTCCATCTGGTTGAACTCTTCTTCCTTCTGGCGCAGCTCTTGGTTGATTTCGCGCAGGAGAGGATCACGTTGTACCTTGTTCCATAGCTGCATCATTGTTTCCAATAATTGTGCTCCCTGAGCGATGTGTCCTATAATAACATTCATAGCCTTAGTAACCAGCACGACTCGTTGGGTCCTTACCTATGGCGGTGTTTCTGGCTGCAACTTAGCCTGTAAATATGCAATCTATTGTTCCATTTGTGTTTTAACTGCCTGGATTTCGGTTGTCAAGGCCTTTAACGCTACGAAAAACCCCTCAATCTTGGCCTGGGGGGTGGCAGTAGCTGGGATACCTTTAGTAACGTCTGTGCAGAGCCTACTAATTAAATTCTCTAGCTCTGTCTGCTTCGTGGCAACGAGGGTATAGGCAGTCTGTTCCTGAGATGCCTCAATGGTTTTTTCTTCTATTATTTCCCAGTCGTACTGAGCTACTTATGAACTTAACGATCCCTGTGCTAAATTTCTTCAAACAAGGATGCATGAGGAAGCTGCAATGGTTCATGTGGCAGGCAGGTGAGATCCAACTACACCTCCATGCAGGCCTGGACTTGTACTCCTAAGTCGTGTGGACTGAGAATGAGGGACGCGCCCGGGAGAGGGAAGTGGTAGATTTTAGGCATATTGATCACTTCGCTACTAGTTGCTGGGGTTGATCTAACCTGGATCATACTTGTCTGCAAGGCATCAGTTTTTAATTGCAGAGCCCGGAGCTCAGCCTGGAGGGTGTTGACCGCAGCCTTCTACTGCTCTTCCAGAGCCAACCATTTATCCTTTGTCCCTCGAGGGGAGGCAACACCTCCTGCCTCCTAACCTTCTGCACCCAGATCTTGTTGTGACTCCTTCTATGATGCTTCTTCCGTGCCCTTCCCCGTACTTTTTCCAGACTGTGAACCCTTCTACGACGCCACTTTTGCGCCCTTCCCCATGATTTTTCCCTGTCCTCCAGTTTCTTTAGTGATGATAGGTGGGGTGACCTTCATAGTGCTTATTCCTTCAGTGCCCTTTTCACATGTTTTGAAGCCAAGCTTCCAATGTGGAGGCCATGTCGCAACTAATTGGTCAATCTCTTCATCGACAACCATATATGGGAGCAAAACCCACACTGGATCCTTGTGGCCTCTAACTTTTACATTATGCATAGTTACCTGGAATGCGGTGATGCTTTTATACTTATCATAGATGGTGGGTGAAAAACGTAGGTGGGAGTTGATAACTACTACAAGCCCACTCTAAAAAAAGACCTAGAAGACCTGATTATCCTCAATGCACTGCGCGTCCTTGGAGTCCCACACATTTTCATAGTGCACCCCTTCACACATATCAGGCGTGAGCTTAGGGAGTACTAAATCTTCTGGAGCTTCCCATGCGACCAATGCAATGAGAAGCAGTAGCCAAGAGTAGCAAAATGCGCGCCCCTGATCCTGGGCCTCGCGGACATTTGCTAGGAATTCATTGCATAGGTACTGGGCCCAGTTGAAGCACACCCCTTTTTCACATCGGCTTGCCAGTGAAATGACGTACGTAGGAACAGTGGCAACCTGACATTTTCGCATCGGTTTGCATGCTAGCAACAGGGTACCCATCTGCGTAGTAGGGTCACTGATGGTGTTGATCATGAAGCCCATAGTGTTCTGTAGCACATGGTAATCCTCGTGCACTTTTTCAACGATTTCGACTCGTACATCTTGCCCATGCGTAGCAGAGGGTCTGGTCCCTCCATGGGGAGGCTAGTAATCTATTGAATAAGCATGACAATAATAGGGCTGTGATCTTGGATCCACAGGAAGCCATCATGGACTAAGGAAAGAAGTTTGCGCACAATCCGGTCTATAATATTATAATGGCCAAAATGCGGCATCCTCAGCAAATTCAAGAGCTCAGAACTAGCCAACCTGCGCAACCAACACATGGGGATGATATTTATCCCATCGTCTTCCAATATACTTTCAAGGTATAGCTCAGGTGTGAGCTCGGGGAAGGCCTCCAAATTGGGCAGGTCATGGTCGTCGAATTTGACCTCATGGAGCTTGCCAAAGGGTTCGCCAAAGACGGGGACCTCGCCCAGAGTCATAGTCATCTGCAGATAGGTGCGCAAGCCATCAAGGTTCTTCATTGTGCATTTCGAGGGCCTGTGAGGCCAAACAAAGGGTGGTAGAAAATTGATTGGTTCAGCCATTTGGGCCTTTTCCTAAGAAGACAAGGGTCTCTTTACTAGCCTAGGTGAGCTTGCCTGGCCCGCTGCCCGCAGGGACTTCACATTGGGGGGTGACGTTCAGGGCTTCATCCCAGCCCATTTCATGGGTTTCCCTAGTCCTTGCGCTTATTCTTTCCCCTTCTTCTTAGCTGGACTCGGCATAGATATAACCTCTTGAGCTTCTGATTCAACTTCCACTACTTCCTCATTTTCTTGTTCTGTCAAGGTCACAGGTTTTGAGGTTTCAGTGGGATTAGTGGCCGTCATTATAGCACAAAAAATGAACTCAGGGTTGCTACTATCATAGGGTGTAGGATGCTAAGACATGAATAGGAATCAATAGGCACAAAATATCTTACAGCACAAACTTGCCAAGGACAAACATGCTAAGTACAAACTATTCAAGAGATACAAAAACCTTGTCTGATCTATCCTTCTACTTTTATAGTTGCAGGGATCGATCAATGGTTGGGTGAACCCCATTTGGAACTTACCATCAAGTAAACAGTAAAAAATATTCGGAAATCACCTAATTAAATTCCGGTTTCCCGCTCCTTTCAATAGTAACTTTTTTCTTTTACCTGATTTTACTGTTCCAACAGCTAGTTTTCGCACCTCCTGTGTGCCCAGTGCACCCCTGTGCTCCCATCATACCTCCCACACTCCTAGCACACCTCTATGCTTCCAGTGCACCTATACGCTTCGATCGTACCTTCTGCGCTCTGAACACATGCCTGTGTTCCCTGCGCACCCCTCCAGGCTTCCAAATCTGCAGTCACTCCCTGCGCGTACCATGGTTCTTTCCATACTTACCTTCCTTGGTGGTCATACCCCACCCTATACAACTACTCTAGCCATATATTCATTTGATCCGATACGATTTGAGTGGCTACCATTGACATAGCCTGGTAGCATATTGTTGCGCAGGGTAACTAACCAAACAACTCCGCCATCTGTGATTTCTTTAACTGTAAAGGGACCTAGCCAGTGCTAACGAAACTTCCCTCGGTGTTTCGTAAACTGGCTATCATACAACAAGATCAATTCACCCTCCACAAATATATTTTTTCAAATATGTCAATCATGCCATGCCTTATCTGATCCTTCTAAACCTGCTGATGGAAATTAGCAATGAAATGATCTTCCTCCAACACCATAAACTGTGCTAAACATTCCTCCATGATATCATGCTCTTCCATGTTCGTAAAGGTTGCGATGTGCAGGCCAGGAACAATATATTCCATGGGCATAATGGCCTCCTTGCCATAGACCATCCTAAACGGTGTCTTCCGAGTCAACTTCTTGCAGGTAGTTTGATAGGCTCAAAGAATAGATGGGATGCGCATGTCCCATTCACTGCGGTCAGTGTTGCAGCCTTAGTCAGTGCTTGCTCCAAGATTTTATTAAAAGATTCTACCACTCCATTTTCCTGTGGGTGATACGGAGTTCTTTTCACATGATCGATCCAAAATTCTTCCGTCAAGGCTTGTATTGTTTCATTAACAAAGTGCGTACCTCTTTCGCTCATGAATAACTTTGGGAATCCAAACCTGGTCAGAATCTACTCAAAAATGAAGTGCGCAGTGGTATCAGTAGTTCAATCCTTCATGGCTTGTGCTTCAGCCCATCTGGTTACATAGTCCGTGGTAATTATGATGTAGCGTGCACCTGTCTTCTTTCCTGGCGGGTTGATAGGCCCCATGAAGTCAATGGCCCACTTGTCAAACACTTGCAGGGGCATTTAATCCTCGTGTGATGACCTTCCTATTCATTGGCATGTATCATAGGCTTTGCAATAGTCGTGAGAGTCACTATGTAAGGTAGGCCACCATAGGCCAGCTCTTAAGATCTTTTGCGCTGTGGCCTTCCCTGTGTAGTGACCTCCTACCACACCCTAACGAGCTTTTTCTAACATAGCGTGCCTTTCATGCTCCAAAATTTACCTTCATAGCACTTTGTCAACTCCCATCTTATAGCGATGACCTGCGACGATGGTAAAATCTGTTGCGCGGGTTACCAACTCCCTCTTCTGTTGTACCGAATATTACGCAGGTGCCATTCCTGTAGTCAGGAACTGAATGATGTCGGTGAAGTGCACATCAAATACTTTAATGGTGAATAGCTATGCATTAGGAAATCCCTCTTCTAGGTTGGTTGGTTCTTCACCGCTTTCAATTCAGGACAGGTGGTCTAGCCCAACATTCAACTTTCCCGTCTTGACAATGATCTCAAAATCGTATTCCTGAAACATTAGTAGCCATCGACATATTTTCCCCCCCAACACAGGGTTATTCACCAGGTACTTCAAAGCCGAGTGATCTGTAAACATTTTGAAGTGCCCTCCTAATAAATAGTGTTGATACTTCTGTATTGCATATACCATGGCCAATCCCTCCCACTCCGTAGTGGAGTAGTTGCGCTTCGCACCAGAGAGTTTCCTACTAGCGAACACAACAGGATGATCAATGTCTCTATCTCTAGGTTGCATAAGGACCACTCCCAGGGCGATCCTTGATGCATCTACATGAACATGGAATACCTTCACCCAATTAGGAAAGATGAGAATAGGTGCAAAACCATCTTCTCCTTGAGTAGCTCGAAGCCCTTATGACACTCGTCATCCCAAAAAACGAAACATCCTTCTTAAGAAATTTTTCCATAAGTGTTGTGATCAACATGTACCCTTGAATGAACTTCCTATAGTAGCATGTATGTCTGAGGATCGAATGAAATTGTTTCTCAGTTGTAGGGACTGTCAGGTTTATGATAACTAAGACTTTGGCGGGATCAAACATTAGTCATTGTCAACACCCTATGTGCCCGAGCAGGATTCCGAAGGGTACACAAAATATGTACTTTTTGATATTTAGGGAAATATAGTGCTTTCTATAGGCATCCAACATCATGTGTAGGTTCGAGATGTGCTTTTTCACCAATCTGAAGACAATCTAGTCATCAAATATACCTGCAAAAACATGTGGATGAACTCTTTGAATACTGCAACCACCACCTGCAAAAATATGGCAGGGGTATTCTTGAGCACAAATGGAATGAAGCAATATTGAAAGGATCCCCATCTAGTAGTGAATGTATTTTTGTTGCGATCTTCAGGTGCGATCTTGATCTGATGGTAGCCCGAGAACCCGTCTATAAATGAGTATGCTTCCTGCCTGCCTATGCTATCAAGGATTTCATCGGAGAACGGTGTGGGAAAGGGATCATGCATGTAGGAATCATTCAATTTGTGAAATTCAACACAGATTCATATCTCCCCCTTCGTATTTTTCTCCTAAACTACCATTGGACTTACCCAGTCTGACTGTTCAACCAGTTCGATGATACCTGCGGTGAGAATTTTATCAATTTCTTCCTTAAAATTTTGCTTATACTTAGGGTTTAGCCGATAAGGATGTTGCTTCATAGGGCATGCATCTGGTTTTAAAGTGACACGCATGACCCCTAGGTCCCCTGTAATCCCCTTGAGTTCGAAGAACTTTGTTGGGAAGAAGTCCTGGTATTCCATGAGTAGTTCTGCCACTTTTTCTACTGTATCATCATCCCAGTAGTCCACAATTTTAGCCAACTTAGGTTTATCTTTTGTTCCAATGTTGAATTCTCACAACTTTAGAGGCTTAGTAACATTGACAGTTTGTAGGGGGGTCCAACAACTATGCACTCTCCCTCCAAATTTGGGATAGAGACATTTCATGGATTTTCATCACACTCTTCTATTGCTAGATTGCAGCAGTTGAAAATATCCTGCATCTACGTTTCCCATGTTGGCGCCCCAAGTGCTACGTAAGGGCATGATCCATCAAATATGAAGGTATCTGTGTCCTTCAGAGCTTCATCAATCACCTCTGTTCCAACTACTAACCCAAATGTCCCTACAAATGCACCATTCAATGTTTCCGAGTGGCGAGTGCATTGATGTAGCTCCGAATGTAAATACCATGCAGTGGGATTTGGTCCCAAGGCATGAATAAATAGGTGAACCCATTTTTCTGTAGTCTGGTCACACCATTTGTTGGCGAGGGATCAGGTCTCGCGAGCAAGACCCAGGTTCAGGAGTTGTGGCCAACAAAGGAATCCGCTGTAGTCTAGGATCACGCCGGCATTTTCACCCTGCTCCGGGGAGCAGAGAGTCTCACGCAAGGCGTGCCGCAACCACATGCAGAAAGGGAATAGATCAATAGTAAGGAACAGATCCGAGACTCATGGTTAACAATATATTGATTGCATAAACAGAATCGTGTACGCAAGAACACATAGAAAGCATACAGACATTACACAAATAAAATTTTAAATCATCATAATCCTCATAACCATCATGCATGCATATGAATCACGCAATGAGATAGAAACCTGTAAATATATTGATCTCTTCAGCCAATCCCATAGTTACATAGCTTCTGAAATGAGAGCTTACAAGTCTAGTACAGATGCTTTGCAGAACATAAATGTAGAATGGAGAAACCTAGGAACTACGGAGGTGTCGTGCACGATCTCCTTCAGTCGCTCTATATTCCTTCTACCGTAGAAAATCTCTTCTTTCATCCGGGTGACTGCTATTTATTCACCCACTTTCGCAACTATTAGTTCCTCTTTCTGTTCTTCTTCAGCTGCTTCCAGTTCCTCTCTTGTCATTTTTGTGTTCCTCTTCCTGTCTTCTGCTGTATATCCTCATGCATCTACTTTCCTCAGCTATGTGCCTGTTCTATCGCAACATTGGTAGCTCCACTGTTTGGTGTATTTGCGAATTCATTGCGGTTGCCATGTGTCCTTATTACGCAACTCCAAAATCTGGTCGTTATTCCAAATTCAAAATATTTAAAACGGGATTTTCAAAACAAGGGCCCCAACAGGTCTCGACCACAGTTTCTTGACTCGTCCCCGAGTCAATAAAAAATGACCGTCTCTACCTCCATCGCCCTGCTTGATCCTGTGCCCTGTTCACACTATACGCCTTCATCTTGCGCTCATTCCTGCTGTGCGCCTTCAGCTTGTTCCTGTTCTCACTGTGCACCTCCAGGTGGTTGCTCAAACAAGGGCCCCAACTCCGAGACTCTGCGGAACGCTATAGCTCTGAGCTCAGTGAAGGCCGACACAACTTGCTACCACCCCTGCATTAGTGAATCCATTTCTATAGCGATCTTGGTGGCAACGACCTCCTCTATGTGCGCCGGGGCAACCCTGAACACCGTGTTGAGCTAGATCTCGACCTTGGCGGCTAGCCGTTGGATTGATTTGGCGCTGGATTGAATGGGCAGATGGAGCTCCCGAATTACCTACTTTTCCATCGCTGAGTTGGCCTTGGTCCGCTGAATCTAGACCTCAAGCTCGTCCGCCTGGGCATATAATTGATCCAATTGCGCGGGGTCCGCAGTCTTCTGAATTACCCTTGAAATTTGCTGGAGCTGCGCGGAAAGGGGCTGCGTCTTAACTGTAAGGGCGAGTGAACACTCCTGCAGGCTTTTCAGGAGGTCATAAGCCTCACGCGCTGTAGAATTAAGGGTGTCCTGCATCTGGGCGGCCTGGTCCTGCTTGGCGGCAACCTTTGCAGAATATACAATCTCAGGGTCGGGGAGCGCTGGCTGTGCGGCTAACGCTGCTTGAAGCTCCTGATTCTCCCTGTGCAGACCAGTGAGGGCAGACCGGATGTGGTAAGCCTGGATGATGACACTGCACTCCACAATGTTGGCAGGCAGTGGGGCATAATGATCCTTTACAGAGGGCCATAGTTCTGAAAACACCCGAGTGACAGCAGCTATCTGATCTTGCAGGAATCCCTGCACCGTTGTAAGTTGGTCGCGTTGTTCAGTAAGCGCCATAATCTGTTGGTGCTACTCCTCACACCACTGCTGTACCTCCGAGTGAAGCATTTCAGCTTGTAGGGCCGCCCTTTGAATAAAGAGATACAGCTGAGCTGTACCCCAGGTCTCTAAGTTGGCGGTCCCAGAAGCGCCCTGTTCTGGCATTCTTTCCTGTAAGGGTTGCCCACTGGCAACGGAGCGATTGGAATTCTTAGGCGGGGATGGTGGCACGGTCTCTGGGTGAGCAGAGTCAGCCATATTCAGATCCGGTCATTCTAGCTGATCAATGGGGCTCGGTTGTGGAGGGACCGTCGGCTCAGGGTGAGCCTTTGCATAATTGGACACAATGTGTGTCTGTTGTGTGAATATATCAGTAAGAGGAGGGTGGGGTTCAGCCTCTGGGTCGACCAGTGGTAGGACTATGGCAGTACGAGATTCAACCTCAGCCCCGCGGTCCCCACCCTGAAGTTCCCAGACAATGGGGTCGGATACAGTAGCCGATGAATTAGATGGGCCAGATGGAGTGGTAGGCGGAAAGACAGTGATCGAAATGGTGAACGGTGGGGTGGAGGGATGTGGAAGTCGGATATTGATGAACTCAAATGGGTCGATGAGGGGTTATTCTTGAACTAGCACCCCTGTGCTTGGGGGCTGTGGTGGATCATCAGCAGTGAGGTCCACCACTGGATTTGTCTCAGCAGTGCGGGCCCTCTTGGCTGGAGGGGCATCCGGTTGATCCGTGGACTTGCTTTTCTCGCCCATGGGGGTCGTGATTGGACTAGAAGAGGTAAAAAAGATAGTGGGGATGGGGGAGATGAGCGGAGCGGTACGGTGGTGCGAAGTGGAACGAGAGAGCTGAAACTCATGAAATAAAGGAAATGGGGTAGCACCGCTAGAAATAACCTGGGCTGCCACATTGAAATTTCATACTTGGGTGTTGAAGTGGCGGACGATGGGGATGAGAGGTTTGGGGAGCTCCTATGATGGCACTGCTGCATCCGTCTCGGTAGGTTGGTGTGATGGCAGCATCTGCTCGAAGTTGTACCTGGCAATCCCGTCACGGATGTGCTTCGTGACTCCCAGCCACGAGCAGACTTCACGGTGGAAGGTGGCATCGTCCAGCTGGAACTTTAGCGGCATCATGCGGAATGTGTCCTCCGGCATGCAAGTGGGATGGAGGTAAGTATGCCTATGACTTACCCCAAACCACACTTTCTCACTATATTCATGCAACAGGTTCCTGGGCACCCATTTTTGACTGGCCACCACATCTGTCATCAGCCCATACCAGGACCGGAACGCGTCTGCATTCACCTATTTAGTGCTGGGGTCAGCCGAAACCTTCCACGGAGTGAACTTCATTGCGAGGGGCTGACCCTCCAGAATCTCTGCTAGGAGCCGGATCAGCGGAGTGTGCCATTTCCACATGGCAAAAGCGACGATCAAATAGCCAAAAATAAAACTAGTGGCACGCTTATAGGTCTCTTCGCATGCAACGAACAATTCTTTTAACAAGAAAGAACACCAATTCAGCTTGGTGCCCTGGACACAGTGCTCTGTAATGGAGATAGTGTCCAGAGTGCATTCTCCCTTGGTGTAATGCCTCATTGTTTTGCTGGCAATGAGGTAACAGGCGAATCGAATTTCGGGCTGGTTAATGAGGTCAATCTTGGCTCCTTTCCCCCCCCGGCGGGTGCCATATTAAATATAAAGGTCTGCGTCGCTTGAATTTTGTGCGTGCTTGGAGGAGGTCTGACCGACAGTCGAGACGTCTGAGCCATTCTGCGAGAGCCCTGTGAGGTGACGAATATCCTCAGCATGAATTGGGATCTCCTTGTTCAGCCATAAGGACCCATTTTGAATACGGCTGAGAAGGAAGCGGGTACACTGTAGAGCCGGTCCGGTGGTCCCAAAGACTGGAAGATTTCTCAAGCTCATCAGGGACGATTGCTGAAGGCCCCTGAACTCTGGTCGCACTCGGTTGGTTGAGTGTTCGGCTGAGGTGTAGTAGTGCTCCTTATATACTTGCCAATGGAGGGATGGGAATTCGACAGCGTCTGAAAGGTTGGCATCGATCAAGGCTGCATTATCATATTTCTCGACAAGGGATTCAAGCTTGTGAATCCTACTGTCAAGCTCTGGTTCAGTGATGGCTGGGACGGGCTTCGGCATGTTGGCCTGGCGCTGATAGACCTATAGAATTTTCTTGGAGCTCCTCTCTGGGGCTGTGTGTTTTGAGACTCTAGCGGCTCTGGTGCTGCTACAATTGCTAATTTGAACTGGTCCGACATTCTTGTGCTTTTTTTCTCCATGCAAGTTATGTCATCACCTGGCACGAGTGGAGTTGATGAGACCCCCTAATGAGTTAATTCCTGCTGGCATTATTTTCTGCGATAATCGTGCGATCAATCGCATGCCAATGGATATTCTGATAGTTGCTGATGGTGGCATGGGGAAATTGGCGAACGTGACAGCTGAGGTAACTGCGGATGATGGCACAATGATTATGGCAGGGTTGCTTCCAATTATGGTAATTTATGATTCAAATCTAGACAATCCTACGGACTGACACAAGTATTGACGGACATGACCTGGACTGACACTGACATGTTTATGGATCCTATAGGGATGACACACTAGACATGCCCCTCCACGACCACAGCCGGTTGCAGTGTGGTCCCCGTAACAGAGCAGTTATTGACAAGCTATGCAGGAAACAAAAGGCTATCTATGCTCATCCCGGTTGCGGGAGAGTTATTCGACTATGCTATTTGACGGGTGCTCTCGGGTGTGAGATTTATTGGTGGAAAGCATGAAAAATGAGATGTACTTACTCCTGATAGGGTTTCAAGCAGGTTCCATTCACCCACCCAGGTAAAACAGTACCGTCCAATTGAGCCAACCGAACGGCTCCCGAATCTCGAATCTCAATGACGAAGTAAGGTCCCAGCCAGTGCATCTGGAGCTTGCCCGGAAACTTCTGAAATATACTATCATAGAGGGGGACCTTACCGCCAACCTGGAACATCTTGTTCTTGACGTGGTGGTCATGCCATGCTTTCTGCCTATCCTTCTGAACCTTCTGGTGAAATTCGGCCAGGAACCGGGCCTCATCCAGTTCCTGTAATTCATGGAGGCGTTCCTGAAGCGACTCTTCTTCTGAGAACTAGAGATACGTGGAAATTAAAAGACTTGGTACCGTGAACTCGGAGGGAATCACAGCTTCCCGACCATACACCAGCTGGAAGGGCGTCTGATTGGTCAAGCGCTTCACCGTAGTCCGGTAGGCCCAGAATGCAGCTGGTAGCCGTTCATCCCAGTCATCCTGCTGGGCGTTACAGATCTTGGTTAGGCCCTTTTCAAGAATTTTATTAAATGCTTCAACAATACCATTGGCCTGTGGGTGGTACGGGCTTCTCTTGTGATGCTGAATCATAAATGTGTCCAACATCGACTTGACCGTGTCATTGATGAAGTGCGTACCTTGATCACTGGTTAAAATTCGTGGGCAGCCAAATTTGCTGATGATATTCTCAAAGATAAACCATGCTGCTATTTCCACCGCGCAGTCTCGTACCGCCGCCACTTCTTCCCAGCGGGTGAGGTAATCGGTTGTGGTAATGATGTATCGGGCTTTGGAGTGTCGCGCGACCGGGGCGATGGGACCTACGAAATCGACGACCCATTTCTCGAATGGGCGCAACACATGCACTGGGTGTAACAGGAGCTCGTCTCTATGAGAGGGCCTCCCTGTTCACTGACAGACATCACAGCGCTTAACAAATGTCTTGCAGTCTGCATGGACAGTCGGCCACCATATGCCAGCCGGGAGTACCTTCCGCGCGGTGGGTTTGGCCCCAACATGCCCTCCCGCAACGCTGCTGTGGCATTCCCACATAACAACGTCATGATCGTGGTCAAGTACACACCGGCGCAAAACCTCATCGAGGCCCAGTTTGTATAACTGCCCCGCAATCAATTAGTACTCAGCAGCATGGATGACCAAGTGGCGTTTTTGGAGTGGGGTGTAGTGTGGAGGGCACTGCACCGTGGTCAGATAAGTGGCAATGTTAGCCAAATAATCTGGGACAGCCTTGACTCGGAAGAGGTCAGCATCTGGTAGCTGATAGTCTAAAGAGCCTTCATTCTCTCCTGTCTCCAACCTGGATAAATGATTGGGCCCTACATTCAACCTCCCGGGCTTGAAAATTACTTCAAACGTGAATTCCTGGAAAAGGAGAAGCCAGCGACAGATCCGTCCTTCCAAAATAGGCTTGTTCACCAAGTATTTCAGGGCAGAATGATCCGTGAAGAACTTGAATTTTCCGCCTAGAAGGTAGTGGCAGAATTTCTAGAGCGAATACACCATCGCCAATGCCTCCCGTTCGGTCGTGGTGTAATTCTTCTCTGCGTTCGACAACTTGCGGCTGGCGAAGTAGACGGGGTGGTCAACTGTCGTCTCCTCGGGTTGCGCCAATACAGCCCAAGTGCAATACTGGACGCATCGATATGCACATGGAACTACTTATCCCAGTCTGGGTGAATAAGAATAGGCGTCGTCGCGAGATTTTCCTTCAGAGTATCAAGGGCAAACCAACACTCCTCCATCCACTGGAATACTTCGGACTTCCGCAGTAGCTTCTTTAAGGGGGCAGTAATTTTTGCATAATTGTAGATAAACCACCTGTAATATCCCATGTGCCCAAGCAGTGCACGCAACTGTTTCACCGTTTTGGGGGCTTCCATGTGGACTATCATGGCAACCTTAGCGGGGTCGATGTAGACCCCTTGCTTGCATACCACGTGTCCCAACAGCGTGCCAAAAGGAACTGCAAAAATACATTTCTTTAAGTTCAAGGAAATCTGCAACTGGCGGCACCGATCAAACATAATATGCAACAGGGTGGCGTGTCGCTTTAATAAGCTGTAGACAGTCCAGTCATCCATGTAGACTTCTAGGAACTTGTGGATATACTCCCGAAAAGCAGCAATGACAATCCAGGAAAACACAGCTGGGGCGTTTTTCAAGCCAAACGGCATTACGTGGTATGCGAACGATCCCCACTCAGTGGCGAATGTCGTCTTCGCCTTATCTTCTTCCGCAATGCGCACCTGATGGTACCCCGAAAAACCATCCGTGAAGGAATAAGCTTCATTTCCCGCAACATGATCTAAGACTTCGTCGCTAAATGGAGTGGGAAACGGATCATGGATGCATGCGTTATTCCGACTTCTGTAATCAACACAGACACGTATCTCCCCCTTGTCCTTCTTATTCTGAATGACAATAGGACTCACCTAGTCTGTGTCGTCCACTGGAAAGATGAGACCTGCAGCCAGCATCTTGTCAATCTCCATCTTGACCTTTTCTTTGACCTGGGGGTTCAGCCGATAGGGTCGATGCCTCATGGGCCTGGCATCTGGTTTTAGCACAATGCGCATTTCGCCAAGGTCACCCTTGATGCCCTTTGGATTTGCCACCGACGAAGGGAAAAAATCTTCGTATTCCTGTAGAAGGCTAAAGATTTCCTTGGTCATTTCTTCGTCCCAGTAATCACCCACGGTAGCCAACTTAGGCTTCTCCTCCGTACCAATGTTCAGCTTCTTGGTCTTTAGCGGCTGTAAATGGATGCCTTCAGTGGTCGGTTCTTCATTGATGTTCCGCTCGCCTTCCTTCTCTTCGAAATACAGGTGCCTGAGGTCCTCCAGATTGTCATCGCCCGGGTCGCCATCAATCTGCTGGCAAGCCAACTCGCGCCTGGCCCCAAGCCATGATGCAAGCACGGCCCCATCGGGTTCTGGGCCGCATAGAAACAATATATTCTTGATAGCATGGAGTGCCTGGGACTCCAACTCTATCTCTCCTTCAAAATAAAAGCACCGAACAAACTTGCTCGCAACTTCCGGCCAGGAACTGGTCCCTCTTCTCTATTCTTCTTCTAGGTACCATGCATGGGGAATGGTATCTAGGGAGTGGATGAACTAATGAACCCACAGCTCCTCCGGGTACCCAGTACTGCGCCATTGCTCCTCACAGGCCCGCACATGGTTGCGTGGATCGGAATTTCCATGGTATTTAGGCATGCCGCGAGGTCCTTCTTCGTCTTTAAAGCACGCCCGCAAAGCTTCCGCCACACAATTCCATCACATCAGAGTGTTGTAGTGATTCTTCCACCACCGTGCTAATGTGGATTGTAAGGCCACGTCCAAAAGTGGCATCTGAATTTCTTCGGGGACCATGTCTTCCACCTTGGTAATAAAAGTATTGACAGCTAGCATGTTCGACAGGGTGGGATATCCGCAGATCTCTGCCCCAACCTACCAGACTCGGGCAATGGAAACACATCTCCGCGCGGTGTTCTCATACCCCCCCTGCTGCCAGTTTTCGCACACGAGTTCGGATCCGAGCTCCGAGCTCTGGACACTCCGCCAACTAACAGAGCCAGTCGCAGTCGGGTTAATATAGTCTTCCCGTTTCCCTGCGGTCATCTGATAAAGGTGGTCCATCATCTGAGCATCCTCCCAGTTATCCATTGTCTCGGTATACCTCGGGCCTTGATACAGGCCGAGAGGCTAAGTGACCCAGACCTCCCCATCTTCAAAGATCATCAGCTCCTTTTTGAGGTCGATGATAGCATAATTCTCGAAAGCCCAATCGATGCCTAACAAGGCAGGGTAAGGATCCTTGTCTCCCATAATATCAATAAACTCAAAATCAGTGTAAGTCTTCACCCCCGCAATGTTAACCTCGACACCCTCAAGTCGGCCGATCGGCAGAATGTAGTATTGGTTCGCCATTTTGAGTTGGATGGGCGAGTAGGCCAGCAGTGGCTTGTTAAGAGCCTCCCACATTTTCCTTGGCAGGATGTTGACGTCGGACCCTAGGTCCAGCATGGTATCGCTGATTTGGAATCCCCCAACCTGCGTGTTTAGCTGGAACTCTTTTCCCGTTTGGCGCTTGTTCCGCTTGACATGCTACACCGACTGGGGGGCTGCGCTCATCGGTTCCCCAAGTCCTGTACTCCTTTGCAGTGCTCCTTCCAACGTGTGCTTTAGCTCTTGCCGCAGCGCAGCGTTAACAACAATCGTGAGGAAGAGCCGGAACCATTCTTCAATCTGGTGTCCCGCGGTGCTCTGAACCCCAGGCTCGGTTGGCAGGGGCACCTCCAAGCCTCCCACTTCTAGCAACTGAGCAAAGGCCTCCACTGCCTCCTGGAAATACTTCCGTTGCGCCTCGGGCCGGATTAACGGGTTCGGGGAGGCTGGCCTGACAGCTCGTGCTGGCTCCTGTCCATGGGCATCCTCCCCCATTTTCTTGCCTCCTCTCGTCACAATAGTTACGTTCGGCCTGTCCTAAAACGCACTCCCACGTGGCTCGGCATTTACCACATTTGTGCCCCAGGGCCATGTCCGTTCTTCCCACTTCTTGATTAGTTCTGGACAGTCCTCTGTTGCATGGGAATTTACACGGCACTGGGAGCACCAGGGCTGTCGGGGAAGGGGACATTCCTGAGCCACATGACCCTCCTGGTCGCAGTTGTAACATTTCACCGGACCGCGTCCTCCCGTGCGGCCTCCATGCATGCCGCCGCCTCTGCCCCTGGGGGCCTTGTTCACCTTGTAGGAGGGACGGTCCAATCGATCCGCAAGTGCATCGAGCACCCTGCACTGCTCAGTGTTGTGAGTTGTGGAAACACAAAACTCACAGTATAAATTGTTTGGGATGGTAGAGTAGTTCTGTAGTATGGGGCACATCCGAGGTGGGTGTCCCATTGTCCTGCAAATCTCGCAGTATTCTATGGTGGTTGGGTTCGGTTGAGGTGGAAACCCTGCATATGGCTGTTGCGGCTGGTATATCCCCTGCAGATTCAACGCCATGCCACCCCTCGTAGGTGGACCCCCCTGGATTGCCGCAACCGAGGGTCCCACTCCTGCACCCCGCAACCGGGGACACTCAGTTGCGACATGGCCCTCAACCAAGCAATGAGTGCACCAAACATTTGGCCTAGCTGGTCTCATCGACTGCAGCTCCTTGAGATTTTCAGTCAAGATGGTGATCTGGTGTTGTAATCCTATCAGAGAAGGATCCTGCAGGGCCGTCCCTCCCTGATATTCTTGAAGGTAGCCCGCCATGGCCTCTATCTTCATGGCCTACTCCAAAGCGTCCTGTAGGTTATCAATCTTCTGCTGAGTAAGGGGGGTTCACGTCAAGGGAAGCAGAGCCTTGATGAACCAGTCCCTCTGGTGGTTTGGATCGATTGGGTAACTGAGTTTCCCAATCACATCCTTGAATCGCCGCATCAACTCCCACGCGGTTTCTCCTTCTTTCTGCTTAATTTCCCAGAGCTCGGACAGACCCTGCTGGTCTGTCTGGGGAAGCTTGGATTCGCAGACAAAGTCTCGCTTAACGTCGTCTATCACCAGATTCGGATGAGCATCAGACCATTTGATGAAACATTGCAAAGCTCTCTCTCTGAGCGTGCTTTGGAACTCTATTAACTTCTCGGCATCTGGCGTCTGCCAAGCCCTCCAGATGGCTTCACACAGATACCAGTGCTGCTCTACATCATCATTGCCCTGGCCAGAGAACTCTGGATACCGGGTGAAAGATCCAGCCATAGTTACTTGCGGATGGTTGACCAAGACAAATCCTCCAGGTCCTGGTTGCGTAGCGGTTCCACTAGGGAATGCAATACTACTAGTGACGCTGCTATTACTGGACGTTACTGACGATGATGAACTACTGTGCAATTGAATCAATGCTTGTAACTTAACGAAAATATTACTTAAAGGTTGATAAAGTACCAGGGGAAGGTAGGGATCCTTGCCATGCAGATTGTTGGAAGCAGGGCTGCCTGGAGGAATGAATGTCGTCCGCTCTTGAAACAACCGCTGCATCATGACGTACCATCCGTCATCGGAACTCTCTTCAGGCTGCATGCCTACATCATCTTCATCAGTCACCGTCTCCCTTTCTCGCTCAGCGGGGCTCCCATGCACCCACCGTACCCCTACAGCGGTCCCCTCTCTTTCCTAGGTATCCACATCCATAATTCTTATCCCCTGAGGTGCCTCCTTCTAGTTCTTCCTTTCAGCTTCCCATCGTTTTAAATCCCGCACCACACTTTTTCGCCACCTATCGGCGATATTCTCCCGCTGATGGGCACATCACTCCCTCAACTTTCGTGCGGCCTCAACATCCATTCCCCACTCCCTGCCTCACATTCTACCTAGCATCCGTCCCTTCATCCCTTCCCCCAGCACCGGAGGTTTACGCTTCCATACTCGCCTTGTGGAATTCCATCGACCCTTCATCCACCATCAGGGCTTTAATCCACAGCGAAATCTCCTTGAGCAGCTTCCCTCTCAGCCCAGAGCGGAATGTAGCTTCAACCTTCGAGAAGGATTGGTAGCACTCGATACCATGATCTAGTTCCCCTTAGAACATGATCTAGTTCCCCTTAGAACATGCTGGTCCTGGCAACAGAACCATTTGTTGGCGAGGGATCAGGTCTCGCGGGCAAGACCCAGGTTCAGGAGTTATGGCCAACAAAGGAATCCGCTGTAGTCTAGGATCACACCGGCATTTTCACCCTGCTCCAGGGAGTAGAGAGTCTCACCCGAGGCATTCCGCAACCACATGCAGAAAAGGAATAGATCAATAGTAAGGAACAGATCCGTGACTCATGGTTAACAATATATCGATTGCATAAACAGAATCGTGTACGCAAGAACACGTAGAAAGCATACAGACATTACACAAATAAAATTTCAAATCATCATAATCATCATAATCCTCATAACCATCATGCATGCATATGAATCACGCAATGAGACAGCAACCTGTAAATATATTGATCTCTTCAGTCAATCCCACAGTTACATAGCTTCTGCAATGAGAACTTACAATTCTAGTACAGATGCTTTGCAGAACATAAAAGTAGAATGGAGAAACCTAGGAACTACGGAGGTGTCGTGCATGATCTCCTTCAGTCGCTCTGTATTCCTTCTGCCGTAGAAAATCTCTTCTTTCATCCGGGTGATTGATATTTATTCACCCACTTTCGCAACTGTTAGTTCCTCTTTCTGTTCTTCTCTAGCTGCTTCCAGTTCCTCTCTTGTCATCTGTGTGTTCCGCTTCCTATCTTCTGCTATATATCCTCATGCATCTACTTTCCTCAGCTATGTGCCTATTCTGTCGCAAAATTGGTAGCTCCGCTGTTTGGTGTATTTGTGACTTCGTTGCGGTTGCCATGTGTCCTTGTTCCACAACTCCAAAATCTAGCCATTATTCCAAATTCAAAATATTCAAAATGGGATTTTCAAAACAAGGGACCCAACACCATTTCTACATCCAAGTGAACAAATTCTCACGTGGGTCCCCTGGGCCAAGGAATGTCTTTACGCACAAGTGAACCGAAGTTTCAAATCGTAGGATCATCATACCCCGACACTCTTTCCAATCCTGGAACGCCCCCTTATGTGTGTCCCACCACCTCGCAGGTGTTGCGTGCATGGCTAGATTAAGGGCCCATAACCTTCTCTCTCTTGGAACCTCAGCTTCAAATGCTCAAAAAAACTCCTTAATACTACCAGAACTATCAAACTAGAGCAGCTCTCTTACTTCTGAGGAGATGCATCAGAAGTTCCTTGTGATTCTAAGACTTCCTAGCATAGATACATCATGTAACCGATTCTACCAATTTTCCATCTCCCCGTCAGAGTCAGAGAAACATTCACTGTCCTTGTCCCAAAAAAGTACACCATCAGTCATAGGATTGATCCAATCTTTGTCCTGCGTAGTTAACTTATAGATGTGATCCACATCCTCTTCTTCATGCACCGTCTCCGTATACCGTTCTCCTTCCGCAGGGTCTAACGGTACTATCACTAGCATACCTTCATTTTCAAACACCATGCTTATTTTATTTAGATTGATGATTCCTCCCATATTTATGGCCCAATCCAATCCTAGGATCGTATAATAAGGGTCTACATCTTCTAAAATTTGAATTACCTCAAAGTCAGCTCGGGCCTTAACTCCTGTGATATCTACCACAATCTTTGATAGTCTCCCCAATGGTATGATCTTTTGTTGGTTGGCCATGCCCAGTTGGATAGTGGACCATTCCAACTTAGGTTCTCCCATTCGCTTCCAAGTTTTCTTGGGAAATACATTCACATCTGATCCTAGGTCCAAAATAACCTGATCCATTTCATAATCACCAATCTGTGTTGTTATCCGCATTTCCCTACCAGTGCATTTCTTATGCTTATATAGTTTGTGTACATCATTAACTTCTAGGGGTGGATTATTTCTTTCTGCGCAGCTGTCTATTAATGCTTGAAGGTTTTCTACGGCCCTTTGGTTGTGCAACAGCTTCATACATGCTTGCAAAAATGGTTTGACCTCGTCATCTGTTTTGAGATTTATGGGGACCTGAGAAGTAGATGCCTCAGCCTTAGAAAAGTATTTGCGAGCTGCAAAAAAGGTTTCCCTTTCCTTTTGTAGGTCCAAACCTTCTTGTTTGAAAACCATTTTTTGGATAAGAGGCTTAGCCACAGCTTTCTCCTCGGTTCCCCCTGTGGCCATGACACTGCGTGTTATGACATTAATGCTTGGTCCTTCGTCTCGAGGTTCTTCCTTAACCCTCTACACATTCTACATAGGTGTTTACTGCAAGTCCTACATTTTTGCTATCAGAATTGAACAATATTCAATCACATGGTCCAGTTGTCTACAGTTTCTGCAAGATTTCCTTGCAGGGTTCAGGCAGTCCCTCGCAAAGTGCCCTACTTCTTCACAGTTATAGCAGCTCAGTTGTCCTCTTCCCCTACCTGCGCTTCCACCTCTACCCCCTCCCCTGCCCCTAGTTGGGGAGGCACCTATGCCTGAGCGGGATCTTGGTGAAGAAGGGTCCGCTTGTACCCTATATAGGTTTCCCTATTCTATCATTAAATCATGAGTTCGGAAGTTCTGTTCATCATGTCCTACTGATCGACAAAACTGGCACCACTGTTGCTTCAATTCTAGAACATACACACCCAGACGGGTGCAGTGGTTAGTGTCATGCAAGCCAGCTACGCGATAATCATCACACCACAAAGTCGGTCCACTTGGTGCCATAGTATCCCTAGGGCACAACAAACTGGGTCCCCCAGCCTGTAGGTAATCTGTTAGTGGGCACTGATCCTTGGTATGGCCAGATACCCTTCACCGTATGCACCATATGTCTGGGCTAGCTTCTTTTGCTCGATCCTTTCATAGATTTTGGATTTCTATGTGCATCGCCTCTAGCTGCCCTTATATTTGTTGTACTCCCAACTGGGTATCATCTCTTGGCACTGCTTCTAACTTCATAGCAATCTCCAAAGTTTTTTCCTACGATTCAATGGCTTTCTGACCCATAGGTATGCGTAGGTGAGGCAGTAACATAGCGATGAGCCCATTCCTTGTGCTGTCTGTTGTCATACAAAAATTCCCCTTCCCTGATTACCTTCTTTAGCCACTAGTCAGCCTCCCATACAGGCTCATAGGGCCCTTGTTTAAAATATTTTAGGTCATTCACTATCTGAGAGTAGGATTTAGGCTTCCAAAAATATTGTTTTAGGGCATTATTAACCTCTTGAATGGTTGCATCCACATACTGAGCTACGTATCCCATATACTAGTCTAGGGCTCTTCCTTCAAAGGAAAGGGATATGCGCCCTTTTCATAGCATCACTGGCCACATTTTGCACAGTCCATACTGACTCTGCGATAAACCAGAACCGACCCATATCTTCATCCCCTACGCCCTTGAAGGTAGGTAGCTTCATGTGCGAGGCCATCTCATCTTCTGATGGAGTTGGAGGTATAGGTGAGTTTTAACCCCTATGTTGGCTTAAAGGTGGTGTAGTTGGAGGGCTATGTACAACTGAATCTCTTACTAGATTGTAGACAGATTAATCTCCTTCTTGATTAGTTTTGTAGTATTTACCACTTTTTGTTGTGCTTTCACCCAGATCGGAGGTCATTCACTCAATGTGGCTGCACATAATACCTTTTTCGCACAACAAAATTTTGATTAATAATGGCAGTGTTTTCAAGAACTTACCTCAAAACCCTTTGAATAACCTCTACTCTGCTTCTGAATAGGACACAAACTGATTGATTGTGAACTCCGTCACAAATCCTCCCAACACACTATCCACCCAATGATCTACCATACAAGTAATGGTATTATCAGTTCTTTCTAACTGCTGGATCAACTCTGGAGTCCACTACGTGACCCGCTCATCCTTCCAACACGTTTGGAAATCTATGAGCCTTGCCAGCCACTCCTGAAGCTCGTTCACAAATGTTACAAAGAAAATTTCATAGACTTCAGTGAAAATGTACTTATTCTTCCACTTCTCAGCCGTCAACTTCGTGCTGCGATTGTCTTTTATAGAAAATTCCTGGACCTGTTTTTCAAACCACTCTTCGATCTCTCTCCTTTCAGGTCTCCAATGTTCCCTTGGAATTACCTGATCTCTCTCTCAAAATGCTCCAGGTCTCGACAACAGAACCATTTTTTGGCTCAAGGGGTCCTGACCCAGGTTCAAAGGTTAAGGTTTTCCAACAAACCCCTATACTACTGGCCCATTCGGCAATGACCTACTTGCACAGGCCAAAGTCTCACCCGAAGTAGTATGGGAGGGTGTTGGAACTAGGTTTTTGCACCCTGAGAGAGAGCAGGTTAGTCAAGCAAATCCAAACTCATAACCTACCAGGTTCACACATGTCTATTCGCAGGCGTTCACAGTACATTAAGTTAGTAAGCACAACAGAGCTATTTAGATCTATTTGATACCTTTGCATCCACGTGCATACAAAAATTATGATACCATAAAACGAAACTTATAACAGTAGCTAAACTGAAATAATCACAGAACCCTTATACTCATAGCTGAGGCAGATCAGAGATATATATATGTATAACACAGATATAATTGCAACATAAGCAGATAACGTGAATGTATTCACAGTTCTGAAAAAATTCCAAAGGTTCACATCAACAATAACACAACATATCATGATCACACAGAGATACTTCAACTATAATCCCATATATTATCATTCAAACCCGATTACAATCTAACGCATCCTGTTGGATCCCTATGATTTGCAAGAGTGGCAAGAACAAACACTACAGGGGCCACATCAGAACCACTTTGGAATCTTAGGACCTAGCCTTCCTAGATTCAGAGAGGGATCTCTCTATTAAGGTATTTTTGATTGATTATCTTTGTGCTTTTTGTTTAAGATTTTAGGCTAGTTATGAAGTTCTAAGGACTTGTCTGTTTTGGTTGGATTAATTGATATATTGAAGGATCAATGGTGTGACTGATTGAGAGAATGTTTCAGCTGAACAAATAGACTATGAGAAGACATAAATTCATTGGGCAATGGAGTCATAAAAGGATTTAATTGTTCATCAACTCTCCAAGGGCTTTCATAGGGCAAGCTAACTATATCAAATGGATTCTTTAGATTAGGTTCTGATATGAAACATTAATTAGTTTTGAAGACAACAAAGCTATAGTCAGTTAAGAATATTCTAGCTCTACTTAGACAAGAAAAGCCTTTTAAGGTAACTGTTTGGAGCAAGCTAAGGGACAGGGCAAACCATAAATCTCTTTGAACAAAATTTAATCAGCAAACCTCTAAGACAACAATCCAGTAATTCAAGAACTACTTTCAGATAAAGAAACATGTAAGATAACAGTAAGAGCGGTCTAAGATCAAACAAAAAAATCTGATCTTCTTTTGACAAACTCTAAAAAGACTCTTCAAAGCAACATTTCAAGGCAGTCCAGAGGGCAGGGCATACCATAAACCTCACTGGTTTAGACTCTAATCAGTGTACTCTAAAGAAAGGTCTCAGAAACAATATCTCAAGTCTTACTCAAAGGAACATGGATTCACCATAATTTCCTTTGTTTCACTCTATTGAATCATTCCCAAGACAACAAGCTAGGTATAAATGGATGGCAGTTAAGAATCTTCCAATCAAACCTTGCAGAAGAAAACATGAACATAAAGAATACAGATGGAAATAGGGTTTTGGAATAGCAGATCCTAATCTAAAACTTCTGCTTCTTTATTAGAGAAAGATGAACATAACAGAAAACATGAGGAGAAAAAATAACAATTTAGCAAAACTTCACCATTGATATAGCTCAAGGATCCTGTGAACATGCTTGTATTATTGATGATCAAACTAGTTACAATACTCCAAGTATAATGTCTCTATGCAACTCAGAGCTTTCTTCAGTTCAGTCTAGCATTCCTCAATTAGCTTCAGCAGCAGAAATCAGTCCAGTAACCATCAAGTAACCAAAATTTTTAATGAGGATCATATGGAATATTTACATGCAAAATGAGGAGGTGCTGCCAAACTAGGGTGTTTAAATGTTATTTATTACAGAGTTAATTATTTTTGACCTTTAAGACCATGCAAGGCCTAAGGAAAAAATATCCAAGAGAGTTACTCTGAAATAATAACTTCGGTCTTAAATTCTAAGTTAATTTAGCTGAAATATTTGACTTTTAAGGCTTTGTAATAACACTTTATAATAACTATTGAGCTGCTTCAAAATATATCTGACTAAGAATAACTGCATGATGCCTTTATGGAAAGAAATAATGCTGTAGGGTGGAAATTTGTCTTTGGAGAAGTAATTGCTCCTTTGTTGAGTTATTTGAAGATGTCTTTGGGTCATCTGCCGTGGTTTTAATCATAAAACTCCTGTATTAGGCCTTTGATCTTGATTTAGCTTTAATGATCTGCCTTACTGTCTTTTATCCTCTATTCTACTTTCTGATTGTTTTGTACTTTATCTCTTTTCTTTAAGCCTTTGACCTTTTATCTTTAATTACTGCTTTAAAGGGCTAATCCTCTGTTTTGTCCTTTAATCTGTAATTAGCCCTCTAATCTTCCCGTCCTTCATTTCTTCTCTGACTGTAGTTGTTCTTTGTGTGCAGGTAGGGTTTATTCATGGCATAAGGGTTTATAACCCATCAATGATCATGATTCATCAAGGGTTAAGCTTTCAAGTAAACCCTTGCTCAGCTTTTATGCATATTTACCTCCTGGATCATCATCCAGAGGTGATTTTGACCTTTGGAATACCCTTTTGGACATTACTACCATTAAAATTGCAAACACACAAACAAATATTAGTTTTAAAGCCTAAGAAGGGGGTAAAACTGCCTTTTTCTGGGTTTGAAGCTATCGGAGGAGTGTTACAGAGGGGGAGGGGGCACAGGGGAAAGGTTCCAGAGGTGGAACATGGAGAAACTTGAATGGGGGTGCGAAACATTGAATTTTTTCATGCAGAGGAGGAAGGCAGTTTATCACACGGGCTATAGGTGGTAAGCAGTAAAGGGTTGGAGGCACGCGATTCCATAAAATGGCTACCACGTGTCTAGGCCAATACCGCCCATTTAGTGTGAGTTGGGGCCATTAAACCCCGACATCAAATTACGTGCAATATGCATGTTGGACCATCGGATCTCGAGGAGCGAGATCGACGGTACGGGTGGAGCCCAAGGAGTGGGTGTAGGTTTGAGGGGTGGGAAGTGAAGTAGAGGTGTTGGGCTGTGATTGGAGCATGGGATTTTAGTGGAAGGTGGGGCCGAGGTGGTGACGTGGGCATTTTTTTCAGGTAGCACGGCGTTGGGTTGTATGAGGGATGAAGGATGGGAGTGCGGTGGCTGTTAGATCAGGACCCAAAGCCTTTGATCAACGGTCTAGACGATCCGAGGGATAAACAAAGCAGCAGGGTGAAGTGAAAAAGGGGCGGAGGCATAGTTTTTTGTGAGGGAAGGGGCTAAGGACAGGTGAAAGGACTGGTCCCGTGGGGGTAGAGGGGACTGGGGGTTGGGAATGAAAAGGCTTAGGAGAATAGTGGAAGGTTGGGGTTAGTTTCATATGAATGAGGGTGCTAGGGCTTTAGGCTGAAAAGGGCTTAAGGCCTATATACAAAAGGGTGAGTTTTAATTATAAAACAGAGTTCTTGTAAGCTTTTTAGAGTTCCGATAGGCCAAATTTTGAGAAAAAACAATGTAAAGGGGTTTTTACATTGTTTTTAAGGATTTTTAGAAGAAAATGGTGAATGAGGGAGGATTTTTGAGGGTTTTTAGAGGGAAATAAAAAAATGGATTCCAGAGGGGAAAAGGTGATGAAATGATTAAATTACGCCTAGAAAATGGAGTTTTCTTAGAGCAGCAAGGTGAAATTTTGATAAGTCAGAAAAGATAGGGAAGTTCAGTGAAAAATAGTCAAACTTAGGATGATGAAGGCAGTGAGACTTCTAAAGATAGCTGATAGGAAAATCATGATATCTTTAGGTGCTTGTAGAACATCCACAGTAATCTAGTGAAATCTGTAGAATTCAGGAGGATAACATTGGCTCCAGCTGGGGAGGGAAGCTCCTTTAGGAGGTGTCAAGAACCTCAAAAGATAAATATGTGGAAGAAGTAGACCAGTGCCTTGATTTTCACCTTGACAGAGCTCCCTTAACTTGATAATTTACTACTTTGGAATTATGATCTGCAGCATCTGAATCATAACATGATTATTCCCAACTCAACTTCTACCTACCCATCTTACTTGTTCTAACATTTTTTCTTCTTTGAGTGCATTTGAACTAGTAGACTCTTAGGCATTTTTATTTTTTGAAAATAGAAATAAACTATCTACTCCTATCCTTATTTCTTCCAAGAGTTCAAATTAACCTGTTGAACTCTTTTATTTCTCTACCTAATCTAACTATTTGTCAAGATTAAGTTGTATGACAGATTTTTATTTTCTAATCTAAAACAGAAAATTGAAAACATAACCAGATCAGGATTGAATAGTCTGATTTGTTATGAGCAGAGATACTTTGTACAAGTCTTCATAAAAAATTTATTTTTGCAAAAATTCTGACACAAAACTTTGAGGGCTAAAATTTAGAATTTTCTTTTTATCCCTCTTCTTTCTTGGTTCGGATTTTGAGCTTTGGAACCAATTTTTTCTTCTAATATAATCTAGTCTACTTGATAATCCAAGCTTAGTAAATTTGGAAAATCCTCATTCACTAACCTATTAGCAGAAATTTAAAGCATGGTTTAAATCAGGATTAGATAGTCTGATTAACAATGGTTGTGGCATTTGGAACAAGTTGCAAACAAAGATTATTTGCATAAAAGTAAATCTAGAAAGATAAGGTTGTGACGTGTCATTATTAATGCATCCTATTCTATCTCATTGGTTTTGTTTTGAGCATGTGGAACCAACATCTTCATGTTTTCCTAATCTATCTCTTTTGATAAATCAAGTCTGAAATAATCTTACAATCATTGTTTCTACTAACTTATCAACATAAATTTAACGCATGTTCAGCCATGATTAGGTTAGATGACTAAATGAGATATATTTTTGAATCAACAGTGGCACTTAGATTTGCACACTTTCAATCTGTTTTTTGGGTATGGGGTTGTACCTTTTCTTTTTCTGCCCTCTTTTTCTTTATTTTTCTATCTTTTGTACTTATCTTTTCTCTGAGTTTTTCTTCAAACAACGTTATATACAATGGATAAAGCTTTAAACTTGGAATTACTAATGGAAATAATGTTTGAGAATCCTACGATTGACAGGGCCTCCAAAAAGTTCTGTTCCATCCATTTCCTGTAAGAAAAATACATTGTTGCCTCTGGCAGAATGGATAATATAAGGACCTTTCCACAGATTCTCAAACTTACCATGTTTTCCTTTTTCTTCTCTTCTTGAGTCCCATTTGAGCACTTTGTCACTAATGTTGAAATCATTTTCTTTTGTCCTTTTGTCAAATAGCTTCTTGATGTTTTCTTGCAGTTGTTGTGTTTTGTTATAGACTTCCTCTCTTGTTTGTTGCAACTGTATGGTCTGATTTATCCTTCTTATCATGTCATTTTCTTCAGACTGTACTTCATGTATCAGCTTCATGACAGGCATCCCTAGGCTGGTTGGAAAAATTGCATCTAATCCATAAACTAGCTGGTAGGGAGACATTACAATTGATTGTAGAAATCATATGCACTAAGCATGCATATGTCCTAGATTCACCCGATTTCACAATATTTAACTTCTTGCAAAATACTGAAACATTCCACTGTTAATATTTTTACAGAAAATTAATTGCACACACATGTGAAGCATAAATAAAAACAATCGCACATAACACAGTTGTTTAACGGGAAAGCCTGAAGCTGAAAAACCCAACTATCATATAGTATGTATCATGGAGATCATATGAAAATATCATACAAAGCTTAGTACATCAAGCTCTTAGTACAATACAATCATCATACACTAATTAGGAAAATCTGCAAATCCATGCACTGATCTTTGCCCCCTGCTAGCTTGCTTCCACTGTGCAATCCCTGCTGAAGAATAGCTCTAAATGAATTCAAATTACCCTTGCCTTGACTGCACAATCCTCATTGGCAACTCCAATGTATGTGTGATGCAATCAATGCATCACTATAGTCACAATAGATAGTCCATCTTGCCCTTTCACCTATCTCTCCACTGGGTCTCCACTGGAACTGACATGCACTGTAGTTAACTTCTGTATTGTTCAGTTGATTAATGAGTTATTATTTTTGAATTAATTAACTAATTAATTCACTCCACTCTCACTAGTGTATCATTCAATTAGACTAGATAAAACTAGCTCAACTGAGTCTAATTGAGTTAAATTGAATACAACTCCATAAACTACTCTTCCAACTCTGTCATACTCTGCCACTTGAGTTCTAACTGAATCCTCCATGCATGAACTCCAGTAAACCCTTGGGAATTGCATAATTCCCTTAGTCCACTGATGTGCCACATCTTTTCACTTAAACAAAGTGCTCCAAGAGAATAAGTTGTTGTTTAGAGTCTGATTATTATTAAGAGCTAGTAATAATCGACATGCATCTATTTTTAGATCAGCGATCTATAAATAGAATTCACCCAATATTATAAAAATAGAATTTCATATATTTTTCCAAATTTATCAACCATCCACAAATAGCATCCTGCAACTTCTGAAATATGATCACTATGTCTAAAAATAGACATAGTCTAAAAATAGACTTGCGCCAAAAATAGCCTGCGGGCCCACTTAGTGAAGGCGACTCTTTTCACTCAGCTCATCATCTTGTTGAATCTCAACACTCCCTCTCAAAAATATAGGGATTATCCTTCACCCCGATCCTGCCTCTATGGTATTCGAATTTTCTCCTGGTGAGCGCCTTCGTCAGAATATCTGCATCTTGATCCTCCGTAGGAATGTACGAAAGCAACATGATCTTCCGTTGCACACAATCTCTGATATGATGATACCATATATCCATATGTTTAGATCTATCATGAAACACATCATTAACCGAGAGTTTAATGCCACTCTGATTATCACAATGTATCAATGTGGGATCTAAATGTGAGCCAAACAAACCAACCAGGATCTTCCTCATCTAGATAGCCTCACATGCAGCTTGACTTGCTACCATGTATTCTGCTTCCACTGAATTGAGTGCCACGGATATTTGTTTCCTGCTGTACCAAGAAACTGTCGTAGATCCGATATTGAAAATCCCTCCTGATGTGCTCTTTCTGTCTGTTGGGCTTCCTTCCCAATCTGCATCCATGAAGCCATGCAACTTCACCTCATCCATTTGTCTATACCATAAACCATACTCAGATGTGCCCCTGAGATATCTCAGGACATGCTTGCCTACCTTCCAAAAGAGCTTGGTAGGCTTAACCATCGCTTGTGAAAGCTGGTTCAGCGCAAAGCATATGTCTGGTCTTGTATTGACTAAATACATGAGCGAACCCACCAACTGTCGATAAACAGTGGAATCCACTACCTCTGCCGATGTAGCATCCTCTTTCTTCCAATTTCCTAGAAGAGGAGTGTCGATAGGCTTGCAGCCTTGCATGTGAAACTTCTTCAGTATCTCCCAGGCATACTTTCGTTGAGACATAAATAGTTCACCTTCTCGCTACCATATTTCCAATCCAAGGAAATAATGAAGGAGGCCCAAATCCTTCATCTCAAACTCCTTTGCAATAACTTCCTTGCATGACTGTATCAACTGCTGATCACCTGTTAGTATTAAATCATCAACATAAATAACAATGATTAAAATCTTACCCTCAACCACAATCTGGTACAGGTTTGCATCCACCTCACTCTTGGTGAAGCCAATTCCAGTGAAATAGTTGTTGATCCGAGTGTACCAAGCACGTGGTGCTTGTTTTAGCCTGCTCAATGTACACCTCTTCCTCAATGATCCCATTAAGGAACACAGTCTTCACATCCATCTGATGAATGTGCCAACTCATCTACACTAAGAGAGCAAGGATGGTTTGTATGGAAGAATACAGTGTGACAGGTGCAAAGGTTTCTTCATAGTCAATCCTCTCGATCTATGAGAAGCCCCAGGAAACAAATATTTCCTTATACTTCTCGACGCTCCCATTAGCAGCTTGCTTTACCTTGTAGATCCATCTTGATCCTACAACTGATTTTCCCAATGGCCTTGGAAAAATCTCCCAAGCACTTTTTCTGACAATGGAGTCATACTCCTCCACCATGGCATCTACCCATGTAGGTTCCTGCACTGCTTCTTCAAAATAAGATGGCTCTGTTACGAT
Organism: Pinus albicaulis; assembly: GCA_034641835.2. NCBI lineage: Eukaryota > Viridiplantae > Streptophyta > Pinopsida > Pinales > Pinaceae > Pinus > Pinus albicaulis. The sequence goes on along the minus strand of CM076579.1, from coordinate 462,419,805 downwards.
ACACTTGCTCATAAGAGCCATGTATCTAGTAAATCGATCAGGTGACTATCTCTATCTGCGCTTTGATGTAGGAACTCCTACATTCTATGCCGCATCAAGCTTTAGTCTCTCAGCTTCTATGGTACGCTTTTTGCCTTGTCTGATCTTTGGTTCTGCATGAGTGGACTCCTCCACTCCATGAATCTCCTCCTGTGGCTGATCCACATCTAGAGGCTCATCTTTGGGAACAAGAAGTTCCTCCTCTGCATGCAAGTGTAGCTCCCTCTCAAGTGACAACTTAATGGCTTTCACCTCATTGAATTTTATATCCTGTCGCACAACAGTCATCCGACTGTCTAGCAAATACACACGATAATTATGGGGTGTTTCTGTGTACCCCAAAAATATCCCACCTTCTGCAGTTGGCTCTAGCTTCTTTCTGGAATCCTTTGTCACATGAATGTAAACAGGTGAGCCAAAAATCTTCAAATGATAAATATCAGGCTTCTTACAAGTAAAAGCTTCTTCGGGTGTACTCATGCCAAGTACTCTATGAGGACAATGGTTTTGCACATAAACCATAGTGTTGCATGCTTCTGCCCACAAGTGCATCGGTAGGCTCTGGTCATGTAGTATCGCTCATGCAACACCCACGATCATTCTGTTCTTCCTCTCCGCAACCCCATTCTGCTGTGGGTTATGAGGCACTATGAGTTCTCTTTGAATTCCTTCTTTGCTACAGAAGTCTTTGAATTCACCCGAGATGTATTCACCACCATTATCGCTTCGTAGAGCTTTCACTTGCTTCCTCGACTCCTTCTCCACCAATGCCTTGAACTCACAGAACTTTGAGAACGTTTCACTCTTCTTCTGCATGAATAAGATCCAACATCCACGAGAATAGTCATCAAGAAATATAACATAATACCTGTGTTTTGTTGTTAAAGCAACCGAGAAAGGTCCACACACATATGTGTGAATTCTATCCAAGATCACCGAAGCACGGTTCTCCTTCTCATGAAAGGTGGTCTTCACAAACTTACCCATAGTACATCCCTTGCACTGATCTGACTGCGCAAGAGTACCCTTGGGAAGTCCAGTAGAAATCTGCTGCAAAATATTCAAAGCGCCATGGTGAAGATGGCCTAATCTCCTATGCCATAATTCGCCCTCATCCCGGCTCACCACTTCTTCTGCTTTGCCCACCTTTGCAGCGCAACCATCTACCTCCAACTTGTAGAGATTCTTAATTCAAACCCCTATCTTCTTGGTTTGACCCGTTGTTTTATGTCGAAGGAAGGCTTTCAGGGAAAATTTTACGGATGAAAAATTAATTTGAAGTTTAAAATATTGGTGAATATCGCTAGTCCTTAATATGGAAATTATAAAATATTTATTTATATATTTATAAAATTATTCAAATTTATAATGGTTTTATATATATTATATATATAATGTTGGCGATTTTTAACGTAAAATAATTTTATATTTTAAAATTTGGGCGAATCCTTTTTAGAAAAAAGGGAAATTGGTGAATCTTTTTTTTGGAAAAATCATGGAAAATTAGCCCACCTACGAATATTAGCCCCTAAAATTTTCCATGAAGGCTTTTCCCTCACTGAAAACAACATCATAACCTTTGTCTTCCAGCATTGCAACCGAGACCAAGTTCTTCTTCAGACGTGGAACATGCATAACATTATTCAACACAAATGGATTACTGGACACCCTCTCAAAGGTAATGGTCCCAATGCTAGTCACACTGTACTGACCATCGTCGACCATCTCTATATGCATCTGGAGATCCTTCTCCTCCAAGTCACTAAACAACTCCTTATCTCCCGTCATATGGAAATATGCACTACTATCAAGATACCACATTGATCCCATACAGCTTGAAACCAAGCATGTGATCAAAAAGAAATCAAGTTCAAATTGTGAGGCTAAGGCCTCTCCAGCTGTAGCTCCAGTAGCCTTCTTATTCTTCTTCTTCTGTGGACAGTTAGTGGCGAAATTCCCATGTTCGTGACAGTGAAAACACTTCACTTTGGACAAATCCTGCTTCTTGCCTTTAGCATCAAATTTTGAAAGATGTTTCTTCCCCTTCCGTTTCCTTGCTTTGGAAGCCAAAGTGAAATTCTCTTCATCTTCATTTTTTGATGAAGATCCATCCCTAGTACCCCGCCTTATCTCCTCCTGCACAAGATCTGACCAAAGTCGCTCCCATCCCGATAGTTTCTCCCGTCCATTAACAGAGTCTTTGTAGCTATGCCAACTCTTCGGAAGCCCAAGGAGAGCCAAGCTCACCAAGTATTAATCATCAACAGTAACCCCCACACTTTCCATTTCATCCTTGCAGTGGACAAACTTTGTGAGGTATTTTTGAATATTGTTGCCCTTCTCCATTTTTATTTTTCTAAGCTTGTCTTTAAGCGCCAACTTCCTCTGGTCACTTCTCCTTTGGAACAAGTCTGTCAAAGCCTTCCACATTAATAATGGAGTGGATTTCCCATGAAGGCTGGACACAATATGGTCCTTCACACCTTCTAACATAATTCTTCTCATCTTTGCTGTCTTCTTTTGCCATGCATCAAGTAATGCAACATCGCTGGATCCCAGCTTAGGAACATCACTATCGATGAACTCTTCCAGTCCATTATCCTCTAGCACTGCCTCCATCTTGTCCTTCCAGGCTATGTAATTTGAGCTCCCATCAAGGGCATACTCCAATCGCAACCCATTGAAAGCCATTTCAATGTATAATCAACTTCTGCACCAAGAATATTCTGTAGAAAATTCGAATTGTCCACTAGCACAAACTCACCAATACTTCACAATTGTAATCTTCAATAATTAACAATGCTCTGATACCATGTAGAAATTATATGCACTAATCATACCTATTTCCTAGATTCACCTGATCTCACAATATTTAACTTCTTGCAAAATATTGAATCATTCCACTGTTAATATTTTTGCGAAAAATTAATTGCACACACATGTAAAGCATAAATAAAAACAATCGCACATAACATAGTTGTTTAATGAGAAAACCTGAAGCTGAAAACCCCAACTATAATATATTATGTATCATGGAGATTATATGACAATCTCATACAAAGCTTAGTACATCAAGCTCTCAATACAATACAATCGTCATACACTAATTAGGAAAAATTTGCAAATCCATGCACTGATCTTTGCCCCCTGCTAGCCTGCCTCCACTGTGCAATCCTTGCTGAAGAATAGCTCTGAATGAATTTGAATTACCCTTTCCTTCACTATGCAATCATCATTGGCAACTCTAATGTATGTGTGATGCAATCAATGCATCACTATAGTCACAATAGATAGTCCATCTTGCCCTTTCACCTATCTCTCCCCTGGGTCTCCACTGGAACTGACATGCACTGTAGTTAACTATTGTATTGTTCAGTTGATTAATGAGTTATTATTTGTGAATTAATTAACTAATTAATTCACTCCACTCTCACTAGTGTATCATTCAGTTAGACTAGATACAACTAGCTCAACTGAGTCTAACTGAGTTAAACTGAATACAACTTCATAAACTACTCTTCCAACTCTGTCATAACTTTGCCACTTGAGTTCTAACTGAATCCTCCATGCATGAACTCCAGTAAACCCTTTGGAATTGTGAAATTCCCTCAGTCCACTGATGTGACACATCTTTGCACTGAAACAAAGTGCTCCAAGAGAATAAGTTGTTGTTTAGAGTCTGATTATTATTAAGAGCTAATAATAATTGACATGCATCTATTTGTAGATCAACGATCTATAAATAGACTTCGCCTAATATTCTAAAAATAGAATTTCATCTATTTTTCCAACTTGATCAACCATCCACAAATATCATCTTGCAACTTCTGAAATATGATCACTATGTCTAAAAATATACATAGTCTAAAAATAGACTTGCGTGAAAAATAGCCTGCGGGCCCACTTAGTGAAGGCAACTCTTTTCACTAAGCTCACCATCTTGTTCAATATCAACATTGATTTCTTGCATGTTAACCTGTCAACCCATAATGCATGTACTAGCATGTTGTGCCATGACTTTTGATTTCCCTCCAACAACTTCTTGACGATGTTTATTAAAATTTTGTTTGAGGATTCTGCCAACCCATTACCTTGAGGGTAATAAGTTGTGGAATGACCCTATGTGATCTAATATTTGTGGAAAAATTCCACCATCCTTTTGGACCTAAAGGCAGTTTCATTGTCAGTGATAATATTTCTAGGACAACCAAATCTAGACAAAATATGGATTTCAAGGAATTTAATGATTACTAGATCAGTGGCAGTTCTAGAAGGGATGGCCTCTATCCATTTTTTAAAGTAATCAGTTGCAATGAGGATCCACTTATATTAGGAAGATGAAGAAGGATGAATTTCCCCAATGAAGTCTAGGCCCCACTATTGAAAAGGAGTTTCAACGGAGATAGGGTGCAGAGGTAAGGGTAAGATTTTTCTTTTTCCTTCAAAGATTTGACATTGGTGGCAGGAAATTACCAATTTATGGATATCTTGGAAGAGGGTGGGCCAATAGTAGCCAGCTCTAAGGATTTTGTTAACAGTTGTTTTCCAATATAGGTGGCCTCCACATTCCCCTTCATGAAAGTCATGATTGATATTCTCTGCATCATTCTCAGGGAAACATTTAAGCAATAGACCACTAGAATTCTTCCAATATAACCATTTATCTATAATGTAGTAATTTACAGCTTTTAAATTTAAGAATCTTGCCTTTGTCTTTGATAATTCGGGAGGAACATTAAGATAGAAGGGCACACACAAAATATCAACATAACAAAGGGAATTCAGCAATATTTCTTCAAAAGAGGGGCTATGCATTCTTCTTGTTCTTCTAAAACATCAATCATGTTCATATCTAAGGCTTTGAGGTTTGATTCAGCCATAATTTTTACAATTCCTTGTCCTTTTATTAGTTTGGTAGGCCTAATTTCCAAGTCATATTCTAATATAACAGCAATCCACTTACCTCTTTTGCCATCAGGATCTTATGTTAAAATTTCTTTGACCACTCTATGTGGAACAAATGCAATAATGTGTGTGTAAAATGTAAACTCTGAAATCTTTCAAGGATTTAATTAAGGCAAAATTCTATTTTTTCATTATGTTGTATTTCAAAGGAGCATCTCTTAAAGCCTTGCTGAAAAATGCAATGGATTTCTCTTGTCCTTTTATAATTTTCTACAGTAGGACAACAACAACTGTATGTTCTGATGCAAAGGAAAAAATGAAGAAATCTTTTTTGAAATCAGGGCTAATGAGAACTAGTGTTTGTGTGAGTGCTTGTTTAACTAGTTCAAAGGATTGCTTTGCTTCAATGGTCCATTTAACTCTTGCTTCCCTTTTTATCACATTTGTTATGTTTCTAAGGAGTTCAGTTAGGTTTGGTATGAACCTTCTTAAGAAATTAATCTTTCCAATGAAAGATTGTAGCTCTTTGATGTTTCTAGGATGGCTGATTTTCAATATTCCTTCAATCCTTTTGGGGTCTATTTTTATTCCCTCTTCAGATATAATATGGCCTATAAGTTTACCTTCTTGGCGGCCAAATAAATTTTTATTGGGATTTAAGGATAGACCATACTTTCTGCATTTCTAAAATACTTTTCTTAAGTGAGAAAGGTGCTCTTCATCTGTTTTGGAATAGATATTGATGTCATCTAAATAAATCACAATGAAGAAGCCTATCTCTTCTGAGAAAAAAATATCCATGGCTCTTTGTAATGTGGCGCTAGCATTCATTCAACCAAAGGGAATTTTCACATATATGAAAGTCCCCCAAGGTGTAGTGAATGTTGTTTTAAGTTGATCATCAGGATGTACCAGCACTTGGTTGTATCTTGAAAAACCATCTAGAAAATAAATTCTTTTAGAACCCACTACCCTTTGTAAGATATGATCCATTTTGGGCAAGGGGTAGTTGTCCTTTAAAGAGGATTTGTTTAAGTTTCTAAAGTCTATACAAAGCCTTATCTCTCCCATTTTCTTCCTCACAAATACAAGATTGGACACCCACTCTGAGTATCTCACTAGGACTATGATTCCAGCATCATACATTTTCTCGATTTATTTCTCAACCAGGGGTAATTGCATAGGGTTTATTCTGCGCAATTTTTGTCTAAAAGGTTTTTGGTTTTCTTTGAGGGGTATCTTATGTTGGATTATCTCTGTATCATATGATTTTAAGTATTCATAACTCGAAGCAAAAACATCAGAAAATTCTCTAAAAAGCTCAAGATATTTCAATTTTTTTATGAGTTGGCAGTGTTTTGAATAATTTAATTATTTTGGGCTTTTCTTTACTGCCTATATTGCACTCTTCTACTTCAGTTTCAGTGGGTTCCATTTTTGGATTTTTTGCAACATCATTAAAGTCAAAAAATTCTTCTAGAGGCACCAATCCCTTTGGCAAGTTATCAGTGTGAGACTGCAACACTTCAAAATCTTCTTGTTCTAAATTAGTGCTCAGCCCTATTTTCTATGGGTGTTCTTTAACTAATAGATTTATATAAAAAATGTTTATATCAGCAACATTAGGAGCTTCTTCTTCATAAGATTTTTCCTCAGTAGGACAGTCTTCGTCATACTTTGAGTCTGAATTGGTCATTTCAAACCCATTTTTGGACTATAGGAAATCCTCTATCTATTTATCTCCTTCAAATAATTGCCAATATTTGATATTATCAGGGACTTTTGGACTATATTTAACTTGGACTATGTATTGTTTGCTCTCATAAGGTTTTTGACATGTAATAACAGCAAAGGCTAAACCATTAGCAAGAATGTTTTGGTTTCTAGGGCCAAAGTTAAGCTTATATTCTGTAAATGTTTTCAAAAGGTAAACAACATCATCTCTATATGCTTGTAATCTTGGATGCTTGGCAATATATTCTTCATTTACTTGTTTAATAATCAGTTCTGAGTCTCCATGAACAATTATCCTCTTGGCTCCTAGTTTTATCAATAATTGTAGTCCCAAGAGGAGAGCCTCATATTCAGATATATTATTTGTGCATTGAAAGTTTAGTTTGTATGAATGGTTCTTAGAATGATTATTTTATGTGTTATGTACCCATATTCCTGCTCCTAAACTAGTTTTGCTACAAGACCCATCAAAACTCATACTCTAAAGAGGTTCATATTCAGATTTATTAAAGTCATTGTTGTCCTCTTTTTTCTGTTTGTAATAGCTGCTACTATGTTGTTCTCTAGTGTCTGCACTATGTTTAGTTTTTTTTTGTTCCCCAAGGTTTTTACTATGTTGAGGATTTTCTATTAGTTTCACATGGTCAACACTATGTTGGTGACTGGTTTGCTGCCTAGGATCTTCCTTGTGTTTTCTGTAATTTTCTGAATTAGTAGACTGTTTTGGCATTTTTTCCTTTCCTCCCTCTTTTCCTATTATTAGTTTTTCATCTCCTTCTCCTTTCTCATTAATATTTTCATCATTGTAAAGAATGAATGAGTCAAGGTCTATGTGAATAGAATAAATTGGGGAGTTGTCTGGTTTTTCTTCACTACTAACCATATATTTCATGTGTGTTTCCCTATATAGTCTTCTTGGTTGACGAAAGATAGGGATGGTTGCATAAGTCATATCCATCTGCAGGGTACCTTGGATTTTAGCACCCCATGATCTTAAAAGGAGCATGCCATATTTAGGAGGTATATCATCCACTACAATGTCCATCACTAAGCTCTTGGCTGGTATTTGTGCTAAGTTTACACATAAATATTTGATTAGGCTTAGACATTTAACTCTAATGGAACCAAAGGAGTATAAATCCTTGTAAGGTCTAGTTATCTCAAGGCCTAGTCTCTCCATCACTACTTTAGGCATAAGGTTATGGGTGGCTCCTGATTCAAGCATGGCATTGTGCAAAATCTTATCATGGATGTTTAGACTGACATAAAATGGAGGGACACCTCCCTCTTGAAATTTTCCTTCTACCTCTGGTCCAAACAGAAGCTCAGGTTTGTCATCAATCACATTGACATAATCACTTTGTTCTCCTATGTTTAAAGTTCTCAAAACTTGGATTTTATATACATCTTGGGTGACTAATTCAGTAAGAGGAACAGGGATCTTGTAGAAATTTGAATAATGGCTGAATTATTCACCGATATTATCCTGATTAAACACTATTTAAGCTTCATGCATAATACATAACCTCTTTTACAATTGATCCTCAATTTGCGGAAATAGAAGCAGTCGCATGCGCACATTAAAACATAATCAAGCACACATATAACACAGTATGTAATGGGTAAAGATTACAGCTGAAAAACACCAACTATATGTATATTATAATGATAGATAACATGTAACAATACATAGCACAAATCTCTTCACAGCTCTCATCACTATCTCACATGCTACACACAAACTAGCTCAGATATGAACAAGTCACAAGTTCAAATCTCTTCCACCTGTCTGCCTGCCTCTACTTCACAATCCAAGATGAATAATGATGAGATCCAAGTTCAAATCCCCCTGGCTTGTATTTCACAATCCTCATTGGAAATCTCAATCAATGTGTGTGCAAATATCAGTCATAGCTATAGTCACAACTGGTAGTAGACTCACCCACCTCTAACACTGGTCTCCACTGAACTGTCCATGCATTGTAGTTAAATGATGTATTCTTTAGTTGATTTATGAGTTAATAATTAGTGAATTAATTAATAATTAATTCACACCACTCATCACTAGTGTATTTATCAGCTAGACTAAATACAACTAGTTCAACTAAGTTAAACCGAACACAACTCCACCAACTGTCTCATCAACTCCACCAAACTCTGCCACATGAGTTCTAACTGAAGTCAACCATGCAATAGCTCAACTAACCCCTAGGAAAAGCGTATTTCCTTCTGTCAGCTGCATGTGCCACATCCAAGAATCAAACTGAAGTGCTCCAAGAGGATAAGATAATGTTTATAGTCCAAATATTATTAAGGGCTAATAATATTTGACTGATCTATTTTTAGACTGGCAGTCTAAAAATAGACTTCGCCTAATGTCTAAAAATAGAGGTCCATCTATTTTTACCAACTTGACCAATCATCCATAAATAGCATCCTGCAACTCATAGACCATGATCCATATGTCTAAAAAATAGACATAGTCTAAAAATAGACTTTGCGCCAAAAATAGCCTGCGGGCCCACTTAGTGAAGGCGACTTCTTTTCACTAAGCTCCATCATCTTGTTGCATTTTCAACACTCCCTCTCAACAAGATATGGATTATCTGAAATCCCTATCATGCATCTGTGTTATTCGAATTTTCTCTTGGTGAGCGCCCTCGTCAAGATATCAGCATCCTGATCCTCCGTGGGAATGTATGAAAGTAACATGATTATCCGCTGCACACAATATCTGATATGATGGTACCTGATGTTGATGTGTTTTGATCTATCATGAAATACTAGATTAGCCAAGAGTTTAATGAAACTCTGTTTATCACAATAAATCATAGTAGGCTCCAAGTGTGACCCGAACAACCCGACCAGGATCTTCCTCATCCATATAGCCTCGCATGCAGCCAAACTCGTTGCCATATACTCGGCCTTTGCTGAACTGAGTGCCACGGATCTCTGCTTCCTTCTGTACCAAGAAACTGCTATCGACCCGATACTAAAGATCCCTCCATATGTGCTCTTTCTGTCCGTTGGGCTCCCTACCCAATCTGCATCCGTGAAGCCACATAGCTTCACCTCATCCTTTTGTCTGTACCACAATCCATATCCTGATGTGCCTCTAAGATAATGAGATACATGCTTGCCTGCCTTCCAGAAGAGCTTGGTTGGCTTAACCATAGCTTGTGAAAGTTGGTTAACAACATAGCATATATCGGGTCGTGTATTGACCAGATACATAAGCGACCCCACCAACTGTCGATAAACAGTGGCATCCACTACCTCCGATGAAGTAGCATCCTCCTTCCTCCAACCTCCAAGAAGAGGAGTATCAACAGGCTTGCAGCCATGCATGTTGAACTTCTCCAGTATCTCTCGGGCATACTTACCCTGAGAAACAAACAGTCCATCACTGCGCTGCCAAATTTCCAATCCCAGGAAATAATGAAGGAGGTCAAGTCGACCATCTCACCTTCTGTGATCTGTCCAAAAGAAGGTGATTGTCACCACCACCCGCTAAAATAAAACAATTACATAAAGTACAATGATCAAAAACTTACCCTCCACCACAATCTGGTATAGGTTAGGATTTGCCTCACTCTTGGAGAATCCAAGTGCGATGAAATAGTTGTCTATCCGTGTGTACCAAGCACGAGGTGCTTGTTTCAACCAATACAACGCTCTCTTGAGCCTCCACACATGCGACTCGTTGCTGAAGATCTCGAAACCTTCGGGCTACTCTATGTACACCTTCTCCTCAATGACTCCATTGAGGAATGCAGTCTTCACATCCATCTGATGAATGTGCCACCCCATCTACGCTGAGGGAGCTAGGATCGTCCGTATGGAAGAATACCTTGCGACAGGTGCAAAGGTCTCCTCATAATCGATCCCCTCTATCTGTGAGAAGCCTCGGGCAACAAATCTTGCGTTGTACTTCTCCACACTCCCGTCAGCTGCCTGCTTCACTTTGTAGATCCATATCGAACCCACCACTGATTTCCCTTCCGGTCTCGGGACAATCTCCCATGCATTGTTTCTGACAATCGAATCATATTCTTCCACCATGGCATCTACCCATGCGGGGTCCTCCATAGCTTCCTCGAAAGAGGATGGCTCTGTCACGACACATTTGCTCACAAGAGCCATGTATCCAGTGTACCGGTCCAGTGACTGTCTTTGTTTGCGCTGTGCTGTAGGTGGTCCTACAACCTTCTCTGCATCTTGAGCCAGTCGCTCAGCTTCTGTAGTGCGCTTCCGCCCTCTGATGGTTGGCGCTACATGAGTGGTCTCTTCCACTCCATGAACTTCCTCTTGTGGCTAATCCACATCCTGAAGCTCATCCTTAGGAACTAATAGCTCCTCATCTGCATGCAAGTGTGGCTCCCTCTCAAGCGAACACTTCATGGATTTCTCCTCCTGAAATTTGATATCCCGTCGCACAACAGTCTTGCGACTATCTGGAAAATACTATCATAGTTGTGTGTATCAGTAATTTTAAAAATATCCTTAACCTCTGTTATTCTACCACATACTCCTTCATTACATGAATGTAAACAGGAATCAAAATCCTTCAAATGAAATGATTGTGCTCTTACCGTAAAACGCCTCCTCGGGTAAAACATTTCGCTGCCAGTACAATCATCGGACAATGTTTCACATGATATACTCGTATTGTATGCTTTCGTCAACGAGAAGTGCAATGGTAGGCTCCGATCATGCAACATCATGCAAACACCCACGATCGTTCGTTCTTCCGCTCAGCCAACTTATTCGCCGTGCTATGATGAGGTGCGATGAGCTCTCTCCGAATCCCTTCTACACTGCAGAAGTCCTTGAATTTAGCAGAGATGAATTCACCACCATTGTCGCTCCTAAGAGCCTTCACATGCTTCTCCGATTCCTTCTCAACCAGCGCCTTGAACTCACAGAACTTTGAGTATGTCTCGCTCTTCTTCTGCATGAAGAAGATCCAGCACTTCCGAGAAAAATCATCAACAAAGATCACATAGTACCTGTGCTTTGCTGTCGAAGCTACTGAGAAAGGTCCACACACGTCTGTGTGAATTCTCTCAAGGATCGTCGTGGCATGACTATCCTTCTCGTGAAAGGTGGCTTTCACAAATTTTCCCAAGGTACACCCCTTGCACTGATCTGACTGCACAAGAGTGCCCTTAGGAAGCTCAAAGAGAACAGCCAGAGTATCTTAAATTGCGGTGAAGTGTGCCCAGACCCTCTCAAAAGCACAACCGCCATCATCCCAAATACCACATCGCTCGCTCTTTGCATGCTGCTGCGCAGCTCATCTACTTGCAATTGGATAAAGGTTCTTGAAACTCCTATCTTCCTGATTTTCAGTTGTTCATCGCGCAGCAGATTTTCTCTGTCAAGACACATCATATCCCTGTCTTCCAACATCCAATATCGCTACGTAGATAAGATTCTTTTCAATTCCTGAACATGCATCATTTCCTTCAATAAGAATAGTCAACAATTTCCTCTCAAAGGAAAATGGTACCGATACCGGTCGCACCGTATCTACTTTCATCATCGCCCCCATCTCAGTGTGCACTCCAAGATCTTTCTCATCAGATCGTAAAACAAATCTCGATCTTCCCCCGTCATGTGAAAAGACGACTAATCGTCTGAGAGAATCACATCGATCCATCACACTTGAGACCAAGCATGCGATCAGTGAAAAATCCAGCTCAGACTACGAGGCTAAGGCCTCTCCCGCTGCAAATCCAGCAGCCTTCTTATTTTTCTTCTTCTGCGGACAATTTGTGGCATAATGTCCATGTTGGTGACACTGAAAGCACTTCACCTTGGACATGTCCTGCTTCTTGCCTTTCGCACCGGAATGATAAGCTTTCTTGCTCTTCCCCTTCTTTGCTTTGGCAGCCAAAGCGTATTTTTCTTCATCAGATGCCTTTGATGAAGATCCGTGCCTGGTACTCCACCTTATCTCCTGGTACTCCGCCTTATCTCCTCTTGCACAAGATCCGACCAAAGTTGCTCCCATCCTGGAAATTTCTCCCAACCATTGACAGAGTCCTGATAGGAATGCCAACTCTTCGAAAGACCAAGGAGAGCCAAGCTCACCAATTACTCATCATCTACAGTCACCCCCACACTTCCCAGCTCATCCCTGCATTGGATGAACTTCGTGAGGTACTTGGGCATACTGTCGCCTTTCTCCATCTTTATGTGTTTGAGTTTATCCTTAAGCGCCAACTTCCTCTGGTCGCTCTTGCTTTGGAATAAATCTGTCAAATCTTTCCACATCAGGTATGGAGAATATTTTCCATGCAAGCTGGATACAATGTGATCCTTCATGCCCTCCAACAAAATCCATCGACATTTTGCTGTCTTCTTTTGCCAAGCCTCAACTTGAGCAGCATCAGTAGGCTTTGGGACTTCAGCATCTATGAAATCTTTCAACCCATTGTCATCTAACACCGCCTCCATCCTATCTCTGCATGCAATATAATTCAAGCTGCCTTCAAGAGCATACTCCAATCGCAATCCGTTGAAAGACATTTTGACGTCGACACCAAGAAAACACTGCTGCAAATTCGAATTCCACCAGCTCAAAACTCAACCGCTTCTGATCTGTGAGAAAAAAGTATTTCTAGCACAGAGATCGACTGTAGGGGCATTTAGTGGATATATCACCTTTCAAAGAAAGGATGGATCCAGAGGCTACCTAGCCCGCTTACAGACTCTGTCTACCGAAATAAATTGTAATCATTGTAATAGATCCGATGATTAATTTCGCTCTGATACCATGTAGAAATTTGAATAATGGCTGAATTATTCACCGATATTATCCTGATTACACACTATTTAAGCCTCATGCATAATAAATAACCTCTTCTACAATTGATCATCAATTTGCGGAAATAGAAGCAGTCGCATGCGCACATTAAAACATAATCAAGCACACATATAACACAGTATGTAATGGGGAAAGCTTACAGCTGAAAACCCCCAACTATCTGTATATCATAATGATAGAGAACATGTAACAATACATAGCACAAAGCTCCTCACAGCTCTCAGCACTATCTCTCATGCTACACACAAACTAGCTCAGATATGAACAAGTCACAAGTTCAAATCTCTTCCACCTGTCTGCCTGCCTCTACTGCGCAATCCAAGATGAATAATGATGAGATCCAAGTTCGAATCCCCCTGGCTTGTACTGCGCAATCCTCATTAGCAATCTCAATCAATGTGTGTGCAAATCTCATGCACAGCTATAGTTGTTGGGAAAAATACTGAGAGGGGGGGGGGGGTGAATCAGTATTTAGGGCATACTAAAAAATTTTTCACTTTTTCTTACTTCTAAAACCCATATGCTACTTTCCTGATACATACTCACGTATATACGCAGATACCCTTTATGAAACTCGTGTATACACAGAGATCTAATTATGCCATTAATTCTACACTTATATCATTCCATCATTCATTCATCATATGTTCAATAAACAGTAAACATGTGCAGCAAGAACATAATAAACAATCACACATAAGCATCACACATGAACACCAGGATTTTTAGGTGGAAACCCAAGTCGGGAGAAAAGCACCGCTGCCATTGCTCAACCTTCAATATTTTATTATACAGAAAACATCTTACAACATATGTGCTGGCGCAGCCTCCTACCAGCACGCAGGCACCCACCTGCGCTCATTTACCAGCCTCTCCTGGAAGGGAGCTACGACCCCCCTGCTCTCGTTTACCAGCCTTTCCTGGAAGGGAGCTACGACCCCCTGATCTCATTTACCAACCTCACCTGGAAGGGAGCTACAACCACCTGACTGAAGGCTACAACCCTCAGCTCCACCATGGACCAAGTTTCATCAATTTTCACACTGGATCCAACCAACTTCAATAGAGCACAACTTGCAGGCCTCGTTTCATCATATTTTCAGACTGGACCCACTCCACACATTTAAGCTCAATCATACAACCAAACTGATACAAACAACTCAGAACTGTAGAATACAGATAGCAGTAACTCAGTAGAACAGATCAGACATTTCATACCCCATGCTTCAGCAAACCCTAGTTTTCATACACGCTTTTCTTTCACTGATCCCATGTATATACGCGCCTTCTACCATACAAACCCGCGTATACTTCTGTACATATTACAGAGCTAATTTCATTGCGCATACGCACTTTCTCTTCAGCGAAGTCGCGTATATACGCGCTTCTTATGCGGAAAACTAGCGTATGGTTCTTTAGACATTTAGGTCATTGCAATTCTTCAGAACAGACACATCACACAGATTTTACCCTTTACGTCAGACAGATGTTCGCCTCATCTCAGATCTAATCATTCCATAAACAGATGTAGCAAATACAAATACATTTCAGATCTAGATTCCCTTCTTCATCATTTTCTTCATAGGTGCTTCATGCATTCAGATCTATCATTCAACTGTAACCCTTTCCATTCAGATATACTTCAGAGAGAAGCATTCATTCAAGCTCAGACAACTTGCCCCCATGATTGCACCTTTGCACAATGAATTTATTCTCCTTATATAGGTTTATCCTTTTTCAATACGATGAGCCAAAACCACATTACTTCCGATGGTATCCCTGGATAGGGTCATATAGATGAATCATTACTTAATACAATGGATCAATACCATGGTGGTTACCCCTGGTTTTGTACTTTATGAGCGCTTTTGCCCATACGTGACTTGGCACGTTATTTCCTGCGTGCATACGCGACTTCTCCTAGAAAAATCCGTGTATGCCTTGAGACATACTCTTTTCATCATAGATCTAACACATACTGAATTTCTTTCTTCATTACCTTCTGTACTCACTGTAGATACATCAGATTTACATCATTTAACAAGTTTATCAAGACATATTCTATCAAGCACAACTTCATCAAGTAGGTTGCCATCATCTTCATAAAGTGGGTTGCCATCAAGGACAACACTCTGCATTATATTGCCAACAATCTCCCCCTTTGGACCTGATGGCAACCACGATGGTGTTTGATCACTACAACAGATAGATACATTAAGAACACAATGACACCATGTCACTCTCCTCATTCTTTGACACCATTCAAACACCATGTCACTCTCCCCCTTTGACATCAAGGGCAAAGGACAGACCAAAACCAACACAAGGTTTTTCTCCTTTTTGTAGAAGCAAGCGATCTGCAGATCTGATGTACACTGAAGTGACCAAGCTCCCCCTGAGTTCATGCTGAATCTTCAAACATATTTTTCAATGAAGCACATAACTCTATGACCTTCCTATCACCAAGGACTCATACTTACATCAAAGATCCACCCAAGAAACTCAAATACCCAACCAAGTGGGTTTACACATGTCAAGTCAACTACCCAACCAAGTGGGTTTACAAATTTGACTCAGCTACCCAACCAAGTGGGTTTACAAACTTTGACAAGTCCTTACATGACTGAATATTACAATTTTACATCATGGGTCTCAACATGACCTTTTCATCAAATTACAGAAATGACTATTCATGACTAATACCAGAAAAGACCTCAAGAGAGATCATATATCAGAACCATCATAATGCCAATAATGCATTATACTAGGACTCCCCCTGAAAAAGTGCATCCAATGCATCCTTTCCATATGGCCAAGGCTCCTCCTTAACTTGTGCAACCTGAAAACCTTCAACAACAAGTCATCAGCAACAAACTCTGCATGATCTGTCCACATCTCTGAATAGTAATACTTCCATCTCATCCAACAGATATTCTTCATCAAGTAACAATCCAGGCTCATCCATGATCATCAACATAAGTAACCAAGTATCATTTCATCATTATTTAGATCTGAGAAAATAAGTTGATACAGAGTCAATAATGCAGTTATTAACAGTCAGACTGATGCTCCCCCTGAACCTCTGCTCCAGATCTTCAACTATCATATAAATTCTCTTATCAGAAATGCATACGTGACTATGTCTACTGTAACTAGCATGTATACGCGACTTTTGTTCATGTAACCCGCGTATGGAAAGTGAATCATTGAAAACTTCACATTCCTTCATCTCCCCCTGAGTTTGTCCTTCCTGTACCTGTCTTCTTTACATCAAATGCTCTGTCAGTGATAAGCATAACCAAAATAACCAAATCAATACTGAAAAATACTGACCCCAACCAAAAAATGTCAGCAATTAACCATACGCAGCTTTATGTTAATATACTCGCGTATATACGCCACTGTGTTTCAGTAAAACCGCGTATTCAATTTAATCTTCTGAATTTAAGCAGATTTGTTCTTTTGACTGGCAGAGACTACTCCTAGCTTCTGTCTTAGATACTCGAACGCTTCCCTGGGCAGAGGTTTGGTAAAGATATCAGCAACTTGTTCCTTGGAAGGAACATACTCCAACTTCACCTTTTGTTCAAGCACTTGTTCACGTAAGAAGTGATACTTGATGGGAATGTGCTTGGTCTTCGAATGCATGACAGGATTCTTTGAGATACTGATGGCACTTGTATTATCACACCTAATGGGGACAGGAGGTGTACATTTGATTTGAAAATCTTGCAAGGTTTGCATCATCCAAAGGAGTTGAGTGCAACAAGATGTGGCAGCCACATATTCTGCTTCTGCTGTAGATAATGCAATAGAATTTTGCTTCTTGCTGAGCCAAGATACCAATCGGGGTCCCATATAGAATGCACCACCACTCGTGCTTTTCCGATCATCAACATTTCCTGCCCAATCTGCATCAGTGTAAGCATGAAGAGTAAGATCAGCATTCTTTGGATACCATAGTCCAAAGTCTTGAGTTCCTTGTAGATACTTGAAAATTCTTTTGACAGCCTGAAGGTGAGACTCTTTTGGGTTAGCTTGGAATCGTCCGACAATCCCAACTACATGCATAATGTCTGGTCTAGTCCCAGTGAGATAATGTAGACTTCCTATCATTGATCTGTATTCTGGTTGATTCACCGTGGGAGAATCATCATGAGAACTGAGATTGCATCCGGTTATCATTGGTGTACCTACAGGTTTGCATTATTCCATGCCATACTTCTTCAGAATTTGCTTAAGATATTTTGCTTGTGATAGGAATATACCATCTGCAGTTTGATGCACTTGCAAGCCAAGAAAGAAAGTTAGTTTTGCCAGTAAGGACATTTCAAATTCTTGCTGCATGACAGAAGAAAATTTTTGACTCATAGATTCTTCGTTACTCCCAAAAATGATATCATCAACATATACAACCACAATCAATAGTTTATCATTTTCAATTTTTGTGTATAAGTTGCTATCAGCAGACCCCTTTGAAAATCCTTGTTGATGAAGATATTTGTCAAGACGATAATACCATGTCCTTGGAGCTTGTTTGAGACCATATAGAGCCTTTTTAAGTCTACAAACAAGATTTTCATCATTTCCAAAAATGAATCCTTCTGGTTGTTCTATATAAACTTCTTCTTCTAGATCACCATTGAGAAATGCAGAATTAACATCCTTTTGATAAACTTTGATTTGTTGGAAGCTTGAAAAGGCAAGAAACATTCTTATGGCTTCAAGTCTAGCCACAGGAGCAAAAGTTTCTTCAAATTCTATACCTTCTTGTTGAGTATACCCTTTGCAAACAAGTCTAGCTTTGTTTCTTATAACATCCCCATTCTCATTTAACTTGTTCTTGAAAATCCATTTAGTTCCAATGACATTTTTATCATGTGGTCTTGGTACCAATTCCCAAGTGTCATTCTTTTCAATTTGATCAAGTCATTCATGGCTTGCTTCCAACATTCATCTTTGCTAGCTTGATTGACATTGTGTGGTTCAATTGTGGATAGAAGTGCCAGATGACTAGAAGATCCCACAAGAGTTCTCCTTGTTTGTACACCTGGTTCCTTGTCTCCCAAAATTTGAGATTCAGGACGATTCTTTTGAACATATCTGGATGGAGCTTTTTCAGATAGATCATTTTCAGGTTCTTCATTGGATCCACTGTCTAAAAAGTCACCATCATATTCTTTTGTTGTTTGTTTTTCTTCTTTAGGAGCTGCAGGAGACTCATCAATAACAACATCAATACATTCAACAATCTTTCGAAGCCTTTTATTGTAACATTTGTATGCTTTTCTTGTAGATGAGTAACCAAGAAATATCCCTTCATCTGATCTAGGTTCAAACTTGCCAAGCTTTTCATCATTACTTTTGATAAAGCATTTGCTTCCAAAAACTCTAAAATTCTTTACAGAGGGAGAATTACCATACCAGAGTTCATATGGAGTTTTATCACTATTTACCCGAACATGTGCCTTGTTGAGAATGTTTGCTGTTGTATGTGCTGCTTCTCCCCAGAAAGTGTCAGGTGTTCCAGAATCATCAAGCGTAGCTCTAGCCATTTGTTGAATTGTTCTATTCATTATTTTTGCTACCCCATTTTGTTGTGGAGTGCCAGCTACAGAGAACTGTCTTTTTATGCCATGTTGTTCACAAAATTCAAGGAATTCATTTGATGTATATTCTCCTCCACGATCAAATCTAAGACACTTGATTTTTAGATCCAATTCATTTTCAACCAGTGCTTTGAAGATCTGAAATTTTTCAAATGCTTCATCTTTGTGTTTAATGAACCCGATCCAACACATTCTAGAGTAATCATCAATAAATAAGATATAGTATTCTTCCCCATGTGGTGACTTTTTCCTCATAGGTCCACATATGTCAGTATGAATGAGTTCAAGAGGCTTAATTGATGATCCTTCTTTGGAATTAAATCGTACTCTGGTCTGCTTACCGAATTGACAAGATTTGCATATGATACTTTCTGGTAGATTAATATTGGGAAGACCACGAACAACTTGAAGTCTGCTTGCTTTGTTGATTTGAGAGAAGCTCAGATGCCCCAACCTTCTATGCCATAGCCAATTTTCTGAAGACTTGCTCAAGTAACATTGATCTTTGCAGTTCTTCAGTACATACAGGTTGCTTGGATTTCTTTTCCCTTTTATAATAATTTTACCTGTATCAAGATCACGAACCACACATTCTTTTGAACTAAAGACAACTTTTGTTCCTTGATCACACATTTGACTCACACTTAACAGGTTATGCCTTAATCCATCCACATACATGAAATCATTAGCCTTTACCTTTTCTTTTAGAAACACTGACCCTTTTCCTTTAATTACAGCAGGAGTATCATTTCCAAATGTAACTTTCTTTTCCTTTTCTAGAGCATTATATGTAAGGAGTTTGCTTTTGTCACATGTCATGTGTCTTGAGCACCCACTATCAATGTACCATTGATTTTCTTCACCTTCTGCAAATAACGCTATCCCACAATTTTCAACCGGTATTTCTTTCTTTTTCCACACTTTAGAGCTTGAGGGAACATGTTCTTTTGGCTGGACCTTGCTCCTGCATTCAGATTCTTCATGACCAAAGTTATTGTAATAAGTACATTCAACTTCGTTTTGAAGAGGAGAAAAGTTGTTATAGGTGTTCTTCTTTGGTTCAATATTCATCCTTTTCTTTCTTGCTTCTCTTGTCATGATGGTTTTATATGCAACACATTGAACAACTTTATGACCAAAATTGTGACATGAGAAACATTGTCCATTGAAGTAGAAATTTTTGCGATCATGAAATATTCTATTTGAATTTACTTGTTGGTTGTAGCCTTTTTGAAAGATCTCCCTGTTAGTGTTCCTTGATTTGAGATGATCATGCTTTACCTGTAAAGATCCTTTGTTCCCTTGCTGAGTGGCTGAATGTAGTGAACTAGTTGTGGCTGCTTTCAGATAATTTGGTGCTGAAGTCTGGGAAGATTCCCCAGTATATCCAAGACCTGTTTTTATAAGAGGAGACCATTGTATCTTGATAATATCATCTAAGGTTTCTGAACCTTTAGCAAATCTAAGATTGAGAGTCTTCACTTTCTCATTATCTTTCCTTAGACTTACTACTTCACACTCCAATTCCTCAATGCGTTTTTCTTTTGCTTCAAGCTGATTTTCAAGAGTCTCTATGATTATGTTCTTTTCTTCTAGGCGTACTTTGAGTTGATTGTTTTCTTCAAGAAAATCATTGTCTTCCAGAGCATCCACAAAAGTATCCTTTTCTTCTCTAGATTCTTTTGCCATGAGCAGTTTAATATCTTGTTCACATTCTTCCTCACTATCAGATAACCCATCACTGTCTTCATTAATATAGTAACTTTTTCTTGTGCTAAATCGATTATTATTCCTTCTTGCTACTTCTTTTCCTTTAGCAGATGTTTCTTTATAAGGACACTTTGTAGCATAATGACCAACTCTTCCACAATCAAAACATTTGAAAGGAAGCTTACCTTTGAATCTTTCGGTTCCTAGTAGGAGTCTTCTCACAAAATTTGCTTCTTCTTCTTCTTCAGATATATAACTGGATTCCTTGACAACTTCCTTTTCTTTTCCTTTTGCAGACGCCTTAAAAGAAGATTCTTTGGTTTGAGAAGGACCTCCTTGTCTCATTTCAAAAGCAGTCAGGATACCATGTAATTGAACAACAATAAGAGTTTGCAGATCTTGCCTTTCTTCAATAGCTGAAACTTTAGAGTCAAATTTTGAAGTCAAAGATCTTAAGACTTTTTCCACCAGAGTAGTATCGGCTATGGTTTCACCCAAATTTCTCATTCGATTTACAATATCATCTAGACGAAGAAAGAAACTGGCAATACTTTCATCACTATGCATCCTTAAATTTTCATATTCAATTCTGAGAGTTTGAAGTTTTGCACTTTTTACCTTTGTATCTCCTTCATAGCTCAGAATGATTTTGTCCCATATTTCTTTTGCTGATTTTAGCTACATCACTTTAGCAAATTATGATTCAGACATGCTTCCTAATAGGACATTGATTGCTTTGGCATTGATTTCATATTTCTTTCTTTCTGCTGCATCAGTAGGAATACTTGTCGGGTACTGATAACCTTCTTCCACGATTGCCCATACTTCTGCACCAAGACTTTGCAGATATGCTTTTGTTCGTACCTTCCATAATATCAGATTGCTTCCATTGAATAGAGGTGGCTTTATAGACATTACTCCTTCAAGACTTCCCATTGCGACGAATCTCCTTCAAGCGATCAAGCTTCTGTAGAAGAACCTCCTCTGATACCAATTGTTGGGAAAAATACTGAGAGGGGGGGGGGTGAATCAGTATTTAGGGCATACTCAAAAAATTTTCACTTTTTCTTACTTCTAAAACCCATACGCTACTTTCCTGATACATACTCGCGTATATACATGGATACTCTTTATGAAAATCGCGTATACACAGAGATCTAATTATGCCATTAATTCTACACTTATATCATTCCATCATTCATTCATCATATGTTCAATAAACAGTAAACATGTGCAGTAAGAACAGAATAAACAATCACACATAAGCATCACACATGAACACCAAGATTTTTAGGTGGAAACCCAAGTTGGGAGAAAACCACCGCTGTCGTTGCTCAGCCTTCAATATTTTATTATATAGAAAACATCTTACAACATATGTGCTGGCGCAGCCTCCTACCAGCACACAGGAACCCACCTGCGCTCGTTTACCAGCCTCTCCTGGAAGGGAGCTACGACCCCCCTGCTCTCGTTTACCAGCCTTTCCTGGAAGGGAGCTACGACCCCCTGATCTCGTTTACCAGCCTCACCTGGAAGGGAGCTACAACCACCTGACTGAAGGCTACAACCCTCAGCTCCACCATGGACCACGTTTCATCAATTTTCACACTAGATCCAACCAACTTCAATAGATCACAACTTGCAGGCCTCGTTTCATCATATTTTCAGACTGGACCCACTCCACACATTTAAGCTCAATCATACAACCAAACTGATACAAACAACTCAGAACTGTAGAATACAAATAGCAGTAACTCAGCAGAACAGATCAGACATTTCATACCCCATGCTTCAGCAAACCCTAGTTTTCATACGCGCTTTTCTTTCACTGATCCCGCGTATATACACGCCTTCTACCCTACAAACCCGTGTATACTTCTGTACATATTACAGAGCTAATTTCACTGCGCATACGCGCTTTCTCTTCAGCGAAGTCGTGTATATACGCGCTTCTTATGCGAAAAACTAGCGTATGGTTCTTTAGACATTTAGGTCATTGCAATTCTTCAGAACAGACACATCACACAGATTTTACCCTTTACGTCAGACAGATGTTCGCCTCATCTCAGATCTAATCATTCCATAAATAGATGTAGCAAATACAAATACATTTCAGATCTAGATTCCCTTCTTCATCATTTTCTTCATAGGTGCTTCATGCATTCAGATCTATCATTCAACTGTAACCCTTTCCATTCAGATATACTTCAGAGAGAAGCATTCATTCAAGCTCAGACAACTTGCCCCCACAATTGCACCTTTGCACAATGAATTTCTTCTCCTTATATAGGTTTATCCTTTTTCAATACCATGAGCCAAAACCACATTACTTCCGATGGTATTCCTGGACGGGGTCATATAGACGAATCATTACTCAATACAATGGATCAATAACATGGTGGTTACCCCTGGTTTTGTACTTTATGAGCGCTTTTTCCCATACACGACTTGGCACGTTATTTCCCGCGTGCATACGCGACTTCTCCTAGACAAATCCGCGTATGCCTTGAGACATACTCTTTTCATCATAGATCTAACACATACTGAATTTCTTTCTTCATTACCTTCTGTACTCACTGTAGATACATCAGATTTACATCATTTAACAAGTTTATCAAGACATATTCTATCAAGCACAACTTCATCAAGTAGGTTGCCATCATCTTCATCAAGTGGGTTGCCATCAAGGACAACACTCTGCATTATATTGCCAACAATAGTCACAACTGATAGTAGACTCACCATTTCACCCACCTCTAACACTGGTCTCCACTGAACTGTCCATGCATTGCAGTTAACTGATGTATTCTTTAGTTGATTTATGAGTTAATAATTAGTGAATTAATTAATAATTAATTCACATCACTCATCACTAGTGTATTTATCAGTTAGACTAAATACAACTAGTTCAACTAAGTTAAACCGAACACAACTCCACTAACTGTCAGCCACATGAGTTCTAACTGAAGTCAACCATGCAATAGCTCAACTAACCCTTAGGAAAAGCGTATTTCCTTCTGTCAGCTGCATGTGCCACATCCAAGCATCAAACTGAAGTGCTCCAAGAGGATAAGATAATGTTTATAGTCCAAATATTATTAATGGCTAATAATATTTGACTGTTCTATTTTTAGACTGGCAGTCTAAAAATAGACTTCGCCTTGTATGTCTAAAAATAGAGGTCCATCTATTTTTACCAACTTGACTAACCATCCACAAATAGCATCCTGCAACTCATAGACCATGATCCATATGTCTAAAAATAGACATAGTCTAAAAATAGAATTTGCGCCAAAAATAGCCTACGGGCCCACTTAGTGAAGGCGACTTCTTTTCACTAAGCTCCATCATCTTGTTGCATTTTCAACAGATCTTGATTTTGGCAATTTCACTCTCTATGCTGAAAGGTATCTGAGTTTTTAATATGTTTAGATCAGCCTTCTTAGTCATTGTTTCCTCAACAAAATCAGATTGCTGGTTGGACAACAGTTAGAATAGTTTTACTAGGAGCATTAGCTGAGTTGCTAGTGCTACTTTAGTCACCACTATGTTTGTCATAATTTTGGGTGTGTTTTCCTTTGTTTTTATCAGAACTTTCAGCCATTGTTTTGTTGTTTCTGCTGTCTTTTTAGGAATGTTTTCAGGATTGTTCCTAACATAAATTTCATTGGTTTTATTTTTGGGAGTGTCTGGATTCTTTTTATTCCTAAGGTCATATTGTTTGTGTACATCCATTATAGTGTTTTCAAAGCCTTGTTTGTAATCTTTAGATTCTGGGTTTTCCTCATCATAGGGTGTATATATTCCTTGTTCTTCTTCAGTGAGGAAAACAATATCCTCATTGTTTACTCCTAGTAAATTTATGTGATTTTCCTCTGTTTCTTCAATCACTCGCTCATCTTCATCAGCATATTTTTGTTGGAAAGGAGGTCTGACTTGCTGATCAGGGCCTCTTTTTCTTATTTGAGGGGGATTCCTTCTAAATTTTTGGTTCTGATTTTGATTTTTATTTTGAGGAGCTATTTTGTTCTCTTTAGGATAAGCTCTCTCATTCATGTTTATTCTTTCCATCATCCTTTCGATGGTTCTAACCAAGTTATCAATTTTGGAATCTGAGGTGGAGGGTCCAGCTTCATCTTTGTAGGTAACCTTTTTCTCTGCTTTCAACCTAGCCCTTCTGGCATTTAGGTTAGCTTCTACACTTACTGCCCCTTTCTACATATCTTCTAATGTGAGGGGTTCCCTTTCTCTTAATTGATAACACATGTCTAGGTCAAATCATTCAGGAAACTTTATTAAGGCTAAGCCTTGTGGTGGTTTCATTTGTGGAGAGAGTGCATTATAAACACTATTGAATCTAGTGCAATAATCTTGGACACTCTCTCCAGCATTTCTCTTAAGGTCATTGTATTCTAATAGGATTTGGAGGGGATTTTTCTTGCCTTCCAATTTGTTTAGGAATAGTTGATGGAAAGCAAGGAGGTCATTAATGCTATTAGGGGTTAAGCCTTTGAACCATTTTCTTTCTTCTCCCCCTAAACTTTGAGCAAACGTTCTAATTTTAATAGTTTCATCATCTATTTCTTGTCTGTCAAAGTAGTCATTTATTCTGTCCACATGTTGTTGAGCTGTAGTAGAACTACTAGCATCATATAATGGAATTTTGGACTGATATTCCAGTGGCAGAAAAACTAGAGGTAAAGGAAGGAATAAGGGAGCATACCATGTTGCCATGATATGAGCTTGTGGAAACAATGGAGGATTAACAAGTGGATGAAGGTGATGAAGTGTCATGGTTTGGACAGTGCATGTATGTATGGATGTAGCTAAAGTACTTGGACCAGCTAAGTGATTTTGAGAAAATCTAGGATGAGAGAAGCCAAAGCTATGGAGAAAATGGAGATCAAGAGGAGTGGAAGGAGAGGCTTCCCTACTACTAGTTTTTTGTGAGTCTACAAGCTCAAGGTTTATCTAGTCTATAACACTTTGTGAATTGGTTCTAGATAAGCTTCTTATATGAGGTAAGTCAACTTGGGTATTTTGCAAAGTTATAAGGTTTTCAGGGACTGAACTTGCTCTTAGGATGGGTCTGACAATAGTTGGATTTTTAGAAGTAGTATACTTCCTAAGAATTCTTTTAGGATTATCAACTATTGGAGGAGGATTTGGGTCTCGATGGGATCTAGTATCAATCTTTCTAGAAGCTATGATTTTGGACCCAACAACTCAGAAAGGTTTTTAGAGTTATAATAGTCTTTAGGACACAACCAAACTATAAAGAGATACTTAATCCACAAAGTATTTCTTGACTGGGTATTGTTTAATGTTTTGATTATAGGGTAAGTTTCCCAGTGGATTCAATGGAAAATTAATGGAGTCACCAGGTGGAGGATTTTTACTTGCCTTATAGCAGTGGTTGTTGTCCACCATCAACAATCAGGAACCATTCTTGGCTGACACTTGATTCATCTTAAACTAATGATATTTTCTGAGTGTTGAGTGAATCTGAAATGTTTATTACTCAGTATCACCAGTGGAGTCGCCACTATGTTGGCTCCATGTGATTTGCAAGAGTGGCAAGAAAAAACACTACAGGGGCCACATCAGAACCACTTTGGAATCCTAGGACCTAGCCTTCCTGGATTCAGAGAGGGATCTCTCTATTAAGGTGTTTTTGATTGATTATCTTTGTGCTTTTTGTTTAATATTTTAGGCTAGTTATGAAGTTCTAAGGACTTGTTTGTTTTGGTTGGATTAATTGATAGATTGAAGGATAAATGGTGTGAATTATTAAGAGAATGTTTCAGCTGAACAAATATACTGTGAGAAGACATAAATTCATTGGGCAATGGAGTCATAAAAGGATTTAATTGTTCATCAACTCTGCAAGGGATTTCATAGGGCAAGATAACTATATCAAATGGATTCTTTAGATTAGATTTTGATATGAAACATTAATTAGTTGTGAAGACAACAAAGCTATAGTCGATTAAGAATATTCTAGCTACTTAGACAAGAAAATCCTTTTAAGGTAACTCTTTGGAGCAAGCGAAAGGACAAGGCAAACCATAAATCTCTTTAAACAAACTTTAATTAGCAAACCTCTAAGACAATAATCCAGTAATTCAAGAACTAATTTTAGATAATAGTAAGAGTGGTCTAAGATCAAACACAAACAATCTAATCTTCTTTTGACAAAATCTAAAAAGACTCTTCAAAGCAACATTTCAAGGCAGTCCAGAGGATAGGGCATACCATAAACCTCAATGGTTTAGACTCTAATCAGTGTACTCTAAAGAAAGGTCTTAGAAACAATATATCAAGTCTTACTCAAAGGAACATGGATTCACCATAATTTCCTTGGTTTCACTCTATTGAATCATTCCCAAGACAACAAGCTAGGTATAAGTAAAAGGCAATTAAGAATCTTCCAATCAAACCTTGCAGAAAAAAACATGAACATAAATAATACAGACAGAAATAGGGTTCTGGAATAGTAGATCCTAATCTAAAACTTCTTCTTCTTTATCAAAGAAATATGAACATAATGGAAAAAATATTGTAATATTCCAAATTAGCCCAAGCTAATGGGAATATACAATTTTGTTTTCATTTTCTTGTTGCATGAATAAAATTGTAAAGGAGGATCAATAAAACTCCTAAACAGAAAAATAAATCAATGACCCATGTGAACAAGGCTAAATTTGGGTTTCCTTAATAAAATACCCCTATGTGTGGAAGGGATGAAGACAGTTGACTGGGTCAATAGGACCAAATCAACAACATTGTCTAGATGCAATGTACCTACTATATGCAAAGCGCATTTTTAGTTGGAGGCTACATGTGTGAATGCAGCTAAATCATTGAGATGGTTTAGTGTTTGGCAAGGATTACATCTTATTTAAGGAAGAGGAGAACAACATGAGAAGGTGGTTGAACATCATATGATTTCTGAATAATTTTTCTGTTTAGAAATTTCTCATTCTCTTGTTGTTTAGCTGAGGATAGTGTTGTTTAGCACTTGGGTGTTCCTGATCGGGAATCCCACATCTTCCATTGAGTAGCTCAAGGAGGAATATTGCATTTCTTGACCACTATCAGGCTTGAGGAAAAGCTATTATTCCAAATAAAACTCAGATCCTGTTGAGGGTTTGGTTGTATTTGTAAGCTACAACAAGTGGAGGCTGGATCTATTCAGATCTAGGCCATTCTAGTGCCTTCTTTCAGTGGGAAAGCCTTCTATATCGGGCAAGAGAGTATTGGATGAGGAGAGCTTATTTTCAAATCTTGGCTTGAGGCCACATCATTTTCTAGAGCCAACAACACATTCCATCTTCCAGATCTACATTATTTTCAAGGAGAAAGTTGCAGAGTCTTTTGGCACTTCAAGGAGGAGAGATATCTAGTGTTGGGAATCTGCCCTTCACTATGGTGATACATGGATTACAGATATAATCCATGTTCCATTCAGATATGATTTGAATACTGATGTATTTTCTTCAGAAATCCTGAATCATTGTGCAGATCACCTGCATTAGATCTCAGATCTACTCCATGTACTTCACTTTCTACTGAAAACCCTAACGGGCATTTTGAGAGGAGATTCTATAGTGTACAGATATGAAATAGATATATATCTTTGTACACAGATATTATCTATATCTAAAGTGTAATCTATAGCTCCTTTCAAATAATAAAATAATGTTTTCAAGCTTGTACAGTCACATCATATGTTTGCAGCCTCTTATTTGAGCATTTCTTCATGTAATGTCTTCTTCTTACTGTTCTATAATGAAAGGGCTTATGTATAACTCTGATTTGCTGATATAAATGATAATTTTGAGCCTCCATGTTGGCCTCCTTCTGCTAATTTTTTGAACTGCGTTATTTTGTAAGCAATATAGTCATTTAGAATTGCAACCCCTTCTTTGGCCTTTTTCAGCTGTACTAGGTGTGCGAGACCTATTTAACCCACCTAGGAAGATTTTTTTCTGATATCCTCTTGGATTTAGGACTTATATTATTAGATCTAAGTGATTAAAGGGTTGGTTTGCAAGCATGTAGCACACATTCTTGAAAAATGCATTTTTCAGGCATGTCTTGCTAACAGTCCCTATTTAGGAATATTGCAGTGGTATCAGAGCATCTTTCTTGGCATAGCCTGTGCTTTCATTGAAGAGCCAAAGCCAATATGAATTCATAAGAATATGAACCTCTTATTGACAGAGAAAAGAGGTATCTTAATAGAAGACAGAAGAAATTTGATTAAACCAATTATGATCAAGACAAGGGTAAAGCCCCTGAAACTGGAAGTGATAAAGAAGGAGAAGAGTTTGCAAGAACTCTTTTGGTAGCCATGCAAGATCTTGCTAGAGAGATAAAAGAGATGAGACTAGACAGAATCAAAGAATATCCTAAGATATTTTATCTTGGAGAAAACTCTGGCATATCTCACCACTGGAATGATCAACCAGTGAGTCAGCCACAAGTTTCCCAATGCTCCACTATGCCTACCTTTTTGGCTATGGGAAATGAAGGGCCACAAGAAAAAGCATCCCTTGAAGACTAGTTTGAAGAATATGAGTCTCTGAATCAAAGATTCAAAGATCAACTGAGTTTTCAAGAGTTCTTTCATCTGAAGGATAAAATAAGACCAAGGTATTAGCATAGAGATGGTGGATTCACTCAGAATCACGATCGACATCACTCTATGGAAGATTCTTCCTACCCAATTTTGATGGGTCATCCAAAATTTCTGCCAAAGCATGGGTAGAAAATCTTGACATCTAGTTCCAGCTAAACAAGGTCCATGAAATGGAATCTATCAAGGTTGCAATGCTGCACTTTGAAGTTGAAGCACATGACTGGTGGTTCCATGGCTTGTCTACATTGGGTCATGCCAATGTGACCGCTTATTCTGATTTCACTAGAAAAGTGGTGGAAAGATTTGACAGAAGAGATCCAGAGGCACCTTTCATGAGCCTTGCAAAGTTGAAGCAATCAGGTAAAACAAAATCTTACATTTCTAAATTCTTGAGATTATTTGTTATGGTTCCTGATTTGTCTGAAGCAAGGAGGGTGTATATGTTCATCGATGGTCTGGATGAACCTCTTCATGGGTTGGTAAAGTATACCAATCCCACTACCTTGCATGATGCCATTGAGAGGGATAGAGACCTTCAAGATGCCTTGCCAAAAGCAAAGGCAAACCTTCAGAACAAGCCCTCTTACCTTTCTAAAGGGAATGAAGAGAAAGTTGCTCCTTCCAAGGAGAGCTCACTCAAGAAGCCTCTTGATATTGAAGTCTAGAAGGAGCTAAAGAATAAGAGGCTATGTTTCACTTGCAAAGAATCATGGGTACCTGGACATAAATGTGCTGCTAGAAAGGCACACTACATAGAAGTCTTCTCAAATTTTGAGGAGGAAGAAGAAGATGATGAACCAAGAAGAGGTCACAATGCTGAAAATGTTGAGGGAGATCCAACACCATCAGGAGATGGGAGTGGAGATTTTGCTCCTATTGGAGGAAATATTGCATCTTTGAGGGGAGTAACTAAGTACTTGACCTTAAGAGTTCATGGTTCAATCATGAATCAGAGCATATCTGTTCTTATTGACAATGGGGCCACCCACAACTTTATTGATGCTCATCTTTTGCAAAGGAGGGCAATACCTACTGATACTTTTGAGGGATTCTCTGTTTTGGTCCCAGGAGATAGAAAAATGCAATGTATGCATTATGTCCCATCACTTTCAGTCACCATGGGATCCTACACTTTGGTGGATCAATTCTTTGTAGTTGACATACCAGACACCAATGTTATTTTGGGTGTTCAATGGTTGATTACATTGGGGAAAGTCACCACTGATTGGGAGGCTTTGAAAATGGAATGGGTGGACAAGAAAAGTGGTGCACCTCAAATGATCAGAGGCATTCATTCTTACCCCTCACATAACACTTCCACATAGAATACAAAGATGGATTTTCACAGTGGAAGAAAGGACCTTACAGTCCCATCTATTATGCTCATGAAAATTATGCATGGGACACTCTTATCAAGTGGAAACCCACTTGGGAGGCCACCTGATTCATATTTTGTGGGGAAGACCTCACAACTTGCTGCTCCAAACTTAGATCCAGGAGGGATTGGAACACCTGAAGACAAAGCTACAGTGCTGGGGGGCTTGGGTAAGCTCAAAGAGGAGGGGAATCTTCTTCCCTTATCATCATCACCCACTCTCATTTTTGGATCTGCGCTGTGGGAGGAGAAGAATGGGAGGATCAACCTTCCAACATACACCTTTGGCATAGGAAATTTCAAGGAGGAGATCAGCAACATGACAGACAATTATGTTGGCATACCATTAGCGTTGTCATTGTTGAGCGGTGTAGATCTGTATTGGAAATCCAAACTACTAGTGCATTATTCCAAAGATCTTCACACATGTATGATACTTGATGACCAGTTGCATGAAGAGGGCTACTTATTCCAAGGAGGAGTCATTTATCATCATGGTAGAATATTTTTTTCTAGAGCTTCTAAGCTCAAGCAAAAGATCCTACAAGGGGCATACAAGGAGTTCTGTTTCAGCCATATGCACTCCATGAATATCTACAACATCATCATGAGAAGTCTTGATTGGGAAGGCTTGAGAGAGGAACTACATCAGCATTTTCAAGAATGCATGAGCTATGTGGAGTTGGGGCAGCCAAGGGACTCTATGCAAGAGCCATTTCATCCATCTCTTCCTTCTTTTGAGAGAGGAGAAATATCCATGCAAAACTCCATGTGTATGAGAAACATTGTTGGTAAAATATCTGATCATGTAAAGAAAGTTTCATTTTCTGATTGTACATGTTCTTTTACCATTTTTATGCAGGCCATGACTCCTAAAAGGATCAATGTATCATCTAAATCTCATGAAAATTGTTGGGCCACTAAAAATTCTGAACTTGGCCACTCCCTTGATGTGCAAAGGGAGATTTTCTTTCATGATGGGTGCTTCCCAAAGGCACCAAACATATCTCACATATTTAGCCATAGTGAGATGACATGTGCAGCAAGTAAGTGGTGGGGAAACCACTTACCACACCTTGATCTGATGCAGGCAGGAGATGCACTACACCGGTACCATATGTGGGACTATGACCCACCTCCTCATGCTCAAATTTATGTTTATGTATATGTAGTTTTACTTCCATACATTGATGATATAGTTGTACTATTTTTGGGAATGAAGGGAGGATGGGGAGCATGTATGTACCTCATGGGATGGAGACTCTCCATGTACCTTATGATACATGTTTCAGGGAGAGTGTTGGTTCAGCCATGTTTGTTTCATGTGAGTTCTTGACTCCTTGTGGGATGGATTTTGTACATCTCATGATGACTTTGGAGGAACAATTCATGGAGGGTTGGATTGGTGAACACTTAGCTTGTGAAGAAAGCTTGATCCTTGATGATGTCACCAATGGAGGAGGAGAAGTGTTGCAACACTCACCCTATCAGTTGTTTGAAGGGGAGGACTATAATATTCCAAATTAGCCCAAGCTAATGGGAATATACAATTTTTTTTTCATTTTCTTGTTGCATGAATAAAATTGTAAAGGAGGATCAATAAAACTCCTAAACAGCAAAATAAATCAATGCCCATGTGAAGAAGGCTAAATCTGGGCCGCCTTAAGAAAATACCCCTATGTGTGGAAGGGATGAAGACATTTGACTGGGTCAACAAGACCAAATCAACAACGTTGTTTAGATGCAATGTACCTACTATATGCACAACGCAGTTTTATTTGGAGGCTACATGTGTGAATGCATCTAAATCATTGAGATGGTTTAGGGTTTGGCAAGGATTCCATCTTATTTAAGGAAGAGGAGAACAACATGAGAAGGTGGTTGAATACCATATGATTTCTAAAAAATTTTCATGTTTAGACATTTCTCATTCTCTTGTTGTTTAGCTGAGGATAGTGCTTCTTAGCACTTGGGTGTTCCTGATCGGGAATCCCACCTCTTCAATTGAGTAGCTCAAGGAGGAGTCTTGCATTTCTTGACCACTATCAGGCTTGAGGCCAAGCTCTTCTTCCAACTACAACTCATATCCTATTGAGGGTTTGGTTTTCTTTGTAAGCTGCAGCAAGTGGAGGCTAGATCTATTCAAATCTATGCCATTCTAGTGCCTCCTTTCAGTGGGAAAACCTTCTATCCACCTAGCAGGAGAGTATTGGATGAGGAGAGCTTATTTTCAAATATTGGCTTGAGGCCACCTCATTTTCTAGAGCCAACAGCATAATCCATATTCTACATCTTCTTTATTTGCAAGGAGAAAGTTGCAGGGTCTTTTGGCACTTCAAGGAGGAGAGATCTCTAGTGTTTGGAATCTGCCCTTCACTGTGGTGATCCATGGAATAAAGATATAATCCATGTTCCATTCAGATATGATATGAATACTAATCTATTTTCTTCAGAAATTCTGATCATTCTGCAGATTAGCTATATTAGATCTCAGATCTACTCCATGTACTTCACTTTCTGCTGAAAACCCCAAGGGGTATTTGAAGAGGAGACTCTATAGTGTACATATCTGAAATAGATCTATATTTTTGTATGCAGATCTGCTCTAGATCTTAAGTGTAATCTACAACTCTTTTCAGTTAATAAAATAACTCTATCAATCTTGTACAGTCACATCATATGTTTGCAGCCTCTTATTTTGAGCATTTATTCATGTAATGTCTTCTTCTTTATGTTCTATAATGAAAGGGATTATGTATAACTCTGATTTTCTGATATAAATGAAAATTTTGAGCCTCCATGTTGGCTTCCTTCTGCTAATTTTCTGAACTGTGTTACTTTCTGAGAAATATAGTCATTTAGAATTGCATCCCCTTCTTTGGCCTTTTTCAACTGTACTAGGTGTGGGAGACATGTTTAACCCACCTAGGAAGATTTTTTTCTGATATCCTCTTGGATTTAGGACTTAGATTATCAGATATAAGGGATCCAAGAACTATTTTGCAAGCCTGTAGCACACATTCCTAAAAAATGCATTTTTCAAGCATGTCTGGCTAACAGTCCCTATTTGGGAATATTACACATAAGGAGAAACAATAAAAATTTAGGAAAAATTCATCATTCATATAGCTCAAGGATCCTGTGAACATGCTTGTATTACTGATGATCAAATCAGTTACAATACTCTAGGTACAATGTCTCTATGCAACTTAGAGCTTTCTTAAGTTCAGTCTAGCATTCCTCAATTAGCTTCAGCAGCAAAAATCAGTCTAATAACCATCAAGTAACCAACATTTTTAATGAGGATCATATGCAATATTTATATGAAAAATGAGGAGGTGCTACCAAACTAGGGTGTTTAAATGTTATTTATTACAGAGTTAATGATTTTTGAACTTTAAGACCATGAAAGGCCCAAGGCAAAAATATCTGAGAGAGTTACTCTTAAATAATAACTTCTATCTTAACTTCTAAGTTAATTTAGATGAAATATTTGACTTATAAGGCTTTGTAATAACTTTGTAATAACTGTTGAGCTGATTCAAAATATCTCTGACTGAGCAATAACTGTCTAATGCCTTTATGGAAAGAAATAATGCTGTAGGGGGGGAATTTTTCTTTGGAAAAGTAATTGCTCTTTTGTTGAGTTATTCGAAGCTGTCTTTAGGTCATCTGCCTTGGTTTAGTCATAAAACTCTTGTATTAGGACTTTGATCTTGATTTAACTTTCAATGATCTGCCTTACTGTCTTTTATCCTCTCTTTTGCTTTATGACTGTTTTTTATTTTATCTCTTTGCTTTAAGCCTTTGACCTTTTATCTTTAGTTACTGCTTTAAAGGGCTAATCCTCTATTTTGTATTTTAATCTGTAATTAGCCCTCTAATCTTCCCATCCTTCATTTTTTCTATGACTGTAGTTGTTATTTGTGTGCATGTAGGGTTTCTTCATGGCATAATGGTTTATAACCCATCGATGATCATGATTCATCGAGGGTTAAGCTTTCATGTAAACCCTTGCTCGACTTTTATACATATTTACCTCTTGGATCGTCATCCAGAGGTGATTTTGACCTTTGGAATACCCTTGTGGGCATTACTTCCATTAAACCTGCAAACACACAAACAAATATTAGTTTTAAAGCCTGCGGAGGGGGTAAAACTACCTTTTTCTAGGCTTGAAGTTGTCGGAGGTGTGTTACATAGGGGGAGGGGGTGCAGGGGAAAGGTTCTAGAGGTGGAACATGGAGAAACTTGAATGGGGGTGCAAAACATTGAATTTTGGCGCGTAGAGGAGGAAGGCGGTTTTGAAAAACCATGGAGGTTTATTGCGCGGGCTATAGGCAGCAAGCGGTAAAGGGTTGGAGGCACGCGATTCCATAAACTAGCTGCCATGTGTTTGGGTCAAAACCGCCCATTTCGCGTGAGTTGGAGCCATTAAAAATCGACATAAAATTGTGCGCGATATGCATTTTGGACCGTCGTATCTTGAGGAGCGAGATCGATGGCGCAGGTGGAGCCCAAGGAGTGGGTGTAGGTTTGAGGGGTGGGAAATGGAGTACAGGTGTCAGGCTGCGATTGGAGCGTGGGATTTGAGTGGAAGGTGGGGCCGGGGTGGTGATGTGGGAATTTTTGTCGGGTAGTGCGGGGTCGGGTTGTATGAGGGATGAAGGATGGGAGTGCAGTGGTCATTGGATCAGGGCCCAAGGCCTTTGATCGACGGTCTAGACGATCCAGGGGATAAACAAAGCGGTGGGGTGAAGTGAAAAAGGGGTGGAGGTATAGATTGTTGTGAGGGAAGGGGCTAAGGATAGGCGAAAGGAATGGTCCCATGGGGGTAGAGGGGACTGGGGGTCAGGAAGGAAAAGGCTTAGGAGAATAGTGGAAGGTCGGGGTTAGGGTCGTATGAATGAGAGGGCTAGGGCTTTAGGCTGAAAAGAGCTTAAGGACTATATACAAAAAGGTGGGTTTTTATTATAAAAACAGAGTTCTTGTAAGCATTTTACAGTTCCGATAGGCCAAATTTTGAGCAAAAATAATGTAAAAGGGTTTTTACATTGTTTTTAAGGATTTTTAGAATAAAATGGTGAATGAGGGAGGATTTTTTAGGGTTTTTAGAGGGAAATGAAAAAATGGATTTCAGAGGGGAAAAGGTGATGAAATGATGAAATTAGGCCTAGAAAATGGATTTTTCTTAGAGCAGCAAGGTGAAATTTTGATAAGTCAGAAAAGATAGGGAATTTCAGTGAAAAATATTCAAACTTAGGATGATGAAGGAAGTGAGACTTCTAAAGATAGCTGATAGGAAAATCATGATATCTTTAGGTGCTTGTAGAACATCCACAATCATCTAGTGAAATCTATAGAATACAAGAGGATAACACATGCTATGCACACAGCCCGCAGGGTCCGCACACAACAAGACTAGGGATCTCCGCACACACAGCCAGTAGGAGTCCTTACCCAACCAACCCAAGACAGATCTAACAATTTGCACTTAGCATCAGACTTAATTCCTGCCTACTTCTTAACTCAAAATGTTCATCTATTTATAACGACTTAGCCTATGCCTTCCTGTGGTCTGCAAACCATGGTTTACGGACTCTAGGTCTACCCTTGACCTATTACAATGCATTCGTGGTTATGACCCACGCCAAAACCCCTGCGCTAGACTAATAAATTCCAAAAATGTACAAAATTGCACAAAATTCGCAACTTTTAGGGGACCGGGTTCCAACAAGAAACATACACCATTTTTCCAATTTTATTGGTAGTTAGTAACTACCTTCACCTCATCCACCTGGTGGAAAGTAGTTACTTTTTCATGCATGAGATCCACTCTCCCTAGCCTCCTATGATTGTGACTTGTCTTACTGGGAGAGTTATTGATCAATAAAGTTTCATAAATTTAATAATATAATCCTAATATTACATTCCTACATATTATTCCATCAATGGTAATTAAATTCCATCATTAAATTACAACCCATAGCTTCTCTTCAACGAATTGTAGCATCATAATTATTTTCTAGATTTTTATTAAAAACTTAACAAAACAATTTTACATAAAATATTTATCACTGACATAATATTGTTAAAACAACCCCAAATAAGTCTTAAATTCAAAACATCAAACACACATTTGATCCATATTTATGCAAGAATGCAATAGAATACACATGTAACCATAAATACAAAGATGAAATGGAAATAAAACTTCATTTCGTTACTATCAAAGAATTGAAATTTGCTTACAGACAGAATGGAAATAAACTAGCTAGGGCACTAGTAGCTTATCTTTGAGAAGCGATGTGGCAACTACAGGCCTCTGAAATCTGTGTTACAATGAGGCTCGAAGCCATATATATTATTGAGAAATAGTGGAAAACCCTAAACATCCAAAAACCTAACCCTATGATATGAAACACCAGAATATGGGCCTCGTCGGGGTAAATTGGTACCTCAATTTCCCGAGGTTGTAACTTTGGCATAGTATCTTTGTTTGATGCACATGATACATTGTTAGAAATATATATCCGAGGAATAAAAATTTTGACTACGAAAGAAATCATATTCCCCAAAAAATTGATGCCCAAAAACGTTGTTTAGGGCCTCAAAATAGCTCCGAAAGTTCAGGACCCAAAAACTGCTAAAAATAGTAAGTTGTGCTGAAACTAAAAAACTGAAAGAGACAATGGTGGGGCCCCAAGTGGAATAGGCGAGTGACCACCAATATCCACCTAGATCATTCATCCCCCATTAGGAAGCAATGGTCCCCATTGTGTTGAGCTCCTCCATGAGATGAGGAAACTTCTGCTGAACTTGGTCCCTGGTGAACCACTTGGCTTGGTGCAGGAGTTGGCCAAATTTGACAACCCGATACAGTTGGATCTTCTGATGGTGAGTGTTCCTGATTTGCATGTCCATGATACAATCTGTGGTGAACTGGTCCATGCAGTCTGGATTTAAATCTATTGGTGTGAGTTGTTTTACAATGTCAGAGGTGTCCAGTAGAGGTTGGAAGTAGGGACGAAGGTGGTCCACATTGAATATTGGGTGCAGACCAAGGAATGGTGGAATACTGAGCTAAAATTCATTGTTCCCTATAGCCTTGGTGATGGTCTATTGTCCATATTGGAGTGGTTGAAGCTTGCGGTGGGGTCCAGTGAGGCACTCCTTCTACAAATGTAGCCACACTTTGTCACCCACCTGGAAGCTATGTGGCACCTGATGTTGATCATGTCGTTTCTTGTACTCAGCATTGGCTCTGTCCAATATGTCATCAACTTATTGGTGGATGTCCTAAATTTGCTTGATGAAACTATTCTCTTTGTCAGCTTCAGACTGGACATGAGCCAAATCGGCCTTAGTAGCTGCAAATGGCATGGCTACGTCAATGGGACATAGTGGATGGAATCCCAAGCCCACCTAAAATGGGTTGTGGTCATTTGAGATGTGGAGAGCCAGGTTATAAGTGTGATATACATAGGGGAGGCTCTCATCCCATGTGCATGGATGCTTTGAATTGTACATGTGAATAATGTGTACAATCATCCTGTTGACGACCTTTGTCTGTCCATCAGTTTGGGAATGGAAAGATGTGGACTTGGTGAGCTTGGTGTCCAGCATTGACCAAAGGCTGGACCAAATGTGTTGAGGAACCTACTATCCTGATCTGAGATGATAGACTGTGGGATCCCAAAGTGCACCCACACTCATTCAAAGAAGAGTTTAACAGTGGATTTTGTTGTGATATTCTTCTTGCAGGCCGCCATAATGGCCATCTTCGAGAATCTGTTGATGACCACGAAAACAAAGTCATTTCCATGCTTAGTAGAAGGAAGGCCCGACATGTAATCCATGGAGATGGATTCCCAAGGTCGACTAGGGGTAGGTAGCAGAGTATAGAGGCCTTGATTCTTGATGGTCAGTTTGGCAATGGCGCAAGCAGTGCTGGATATGATGTACTTCCCGACGTCCCGTCAAAGTTTCAAACAATAGAAATAGTTATAAAGTATTGCCACTATTTTCTCAACCCTAAAATTCCCAACGACTCGACTGTAGTGTGCTTTCCATATTATCTTGGCACGCTTTCTTGAAGGAACACAAAGGTGTCCTAGGTGACATAACAGTGCATCTTGGAGGTGAAAAATTGGAACTTGCGTACCCCCCAAGGGTTCCTTGTATGTGTGACCGAATTTTGGATTTGTCTTGTAGAGAAGTGGCAATCAGAAGTCTCATGCCCACAAGAGTTGATAATTGTGGTTAGCGCCATGATCGGTGGTCAGTTGAGTCAATCTGCAACATTATTGGTGCTACCCTTCTTGTACTTGATGTTCAAATGAAACTGTTGCAGATATTTGGACCACTTCTGATGGCAATCATTCTGCAACTTCCCTTGTGTCTGTATGAACTACAGGGGTCGGTGGTCTGTGTGGATGATTGTTTCCTTCCCCAAAATGTAATGCTTCCATTGTCGACAAGCCTACATAGTGGAATACATTTATTTGTCATAAGTGGGATACTTACGGACTGTGTCGGACAATGTCTCACTGTGATATTCCACTGGATGCCCCTGTTGAGGAAGAACTACCCCAATAGCATATTCAGAGGTGTTATCACTCCGAAATTTCCCTAGGGTTGTTATGTTGTGTTAAAATAAATAACAAAGGTAACTATCAATCACTTTCAAGATTAGGATCTAGCCTTCCTAATGCTAAGAGAGGGCTCTCTCTTAATGATTTAACTTTGTTGTTTTAATTGATTTTAGGCTAGTTATATAATATTGATTTGGTTTGCTTTTGATTTTTTGGTGGAATTGATGATTTAGATGGATAGGTGACTGCCTATTTTCCATTGGGATATGGAGTCAATATATCAAGAAAACATAACAGAAACAAATGATAAAAGTAGTGTTACAGGGCAAGGTAGCTGAGCAAAATCAAATCTTTTAGGCTAAATGGTGAAGTGGTTTTCAATTGGGATCAAGGAGTAGTTAAGGATTCCTTAAACTAGATAATGAAGGAAGGTTAAATAGGTCAATCACGATGGGAGGAAAATTAAGGATTCTCAGATCCAGATATCAGAAGAAAACATTAAAATGAATAACAGTTCAGAACAGAGTGTACTTAAACAAATTATGCAATAATATTCCTGTTATAAAATTTAAATTTGGAAAACATGCAAGTTTATAGAATACTTAAGGAAAAAACATGGACAATTGAAATATGCTTCACTGAAGTAGCTCAACACATGAATCCTGTAAAAAAAATGCCTTTATTATTGTCCCGTCTGTCAACTTGGAAAAG
Organism: Pinus albicaulis; assembly: GCA_034641835.2. Classification (NCBI taxonomy): domain Eukaryota; kingdom Viridiplantae; phylum Streptophyta; class Pinopsida; order Pinales; family Pinaceae; genus Pinus; species Pinus albicaulis. The sequence goes on along the minus strand of CM076579.1, from coordinate 462,379,652 downwards.
TTACAATAAACCCTCTGGTAGTAGATCAATTCAACTATAGAAATGTTCAGGAATCCACACTCAATACTTAGAATGGATGAAGAATTTATACAAAACTTAATACAAAATATCCTATAAATTGATTTAGGATTTATTTGAGGAAAATAAATATCTTCATGCAAGAAGATAGAGACACCTAAATGAAAGCTATCCCTTTTTATTGATTTGTTGTTTACTTCTTTGATATTTTGTTGTCTTAACTTTCACGCTGGCTGTATTTCACGTTGGTTGTCTTTTGATTTTTATTTTAACTCTTCGTGTTTTATCTGTCTTCATCTTTAACCTATTTTTGATTTATCTGCTTGCTCTGTTTACTCTTTAACCCTGTCTCTTTTACGATATTTTTACTTTTACTTGTCACAGTAAAGCACACCATTTTTCCCAGGCTTCTACATCTAGAAGTTTGATTTTTACCATCCTCCTGTAAATCTCATAAGCCTCTGTATATTTTGCAAATGTGGGCCTATTGAAAAAAAGTGATTTACCTCATGCTGGAGGTAAAAGAGATTTTCAAAATTTTGAAGGAGCACTTTGCCTGTAGGAATTCCTTTCATTCATGAAATGTTGGAAGTCTCTTTAGCTACTTCCCTAATATTATTATCATAATCTTCATGCCTCATCAGTTTATCATTGATTACTAATGGATTATAGGCAGAACTTTCTGCCTCAAAACATCAAATTTGTTCATGAATCTATTTACTGGAAGGTCCATTGTTTGGCACTTATCTTCAAGCTGTATCATCAGATTTCCCTTGGAGATAACCTTTTTTACCTCTAAAATATTCTCTGTTCTATATGTAATGCCAATTTCTTCTAATTCTTGCTTGTTTTCGAAATTAAGAAATTTTATAATCTCAGTGCTTTCTTCTGGATTCTTTCCAAGTTCTTATTTGACTTTTTGAATAGCTTCACTAGCCTCCTTTATCAATTCTTTCTATTGAAATATAACTTGGATAGAAGGAAAAATATCTTTAACAGAGTTAATGATATTGGCCCATAGTTTTTTCTTTGCTTGGGCTAGTGGCTCTTTCAATGTCAATTCCTTTTCTAACTTATGAATTCTATCAGTCAATTTGTTGGATTTCTGTGATTCTACTTTATACATTACCTGAGCCAATTTATTTTCATCTCCTAGACATTTTACCTATTCTTTAACTCTATTAATCTCAGTAGTTTGGATTTACATATCCTGCACGACCTTAATCAATTTACCTGCCTCATCATTGGGATGGTTTGATGTTGTTGATGGTGTAGTAGCTAGTGTTGCTGAAACTTTTGTTGTCACTAGAACTGTTGTAGTAGATGGAACTGTGGTAGGTAATGGAACTGCTATGACAGGTAGAAGTGTTGCAGCCACTGAAGCTGAGGTTGAAGCTATGGGAATGGCAGTAACAGGAACTACTTCTATGTTGGCTTTCTTTTCCTGCACTAATTTTTCCATTTCATTCTACATCTCTTTCAGTTGAGCTGTCAACTGAATGATGAGATTCATCATTTCATCCTTATGACTTTCATTCTCCAAAACTTATTTAGTTTGTGGATGTTCAGTTGTGGGTAATTTCAACTGCTTCTTTAATGCAACTATGTCTGCATTCTTCTTCTTGATAAGCTCTTCAGTTTCTTTGATATTCTTTGCATCATATCCAACCTCCATGACCAATTATTCAAGTGATTTTATTATATTATCCTTTGCTTTTGAAGAATCCTTCTCTAGTTTTAACTATGCTTTTATATTTTCTAGAGAATTTTGTAGTTTTTGGACACTCAAAGCTTTGTTTGTCATAGTGGAATAGATCATTTCTCCTTCTTGTTTATGAAAATCAATCTGATCTATAGGATGTACATCTTTAGACATAACTTCAAAGGATGTTTTCTTGTAATCTACTGATGATTTTGGAGCTTGCACTATTGGATATAAAAAGTTCATTTGAATTTTCCTAGTTTTATAATCAAAGGCTAAAAGTAAACTATTCTGTTCATTAGGAGTTTGTTTCCAAAACTGGGCATTAGTCACAACTTTCAATTCCTCATTCGTCAATTTGATTTCTTTGTACTTCTCCATTATATCTTTTTATTTATCCACTGGTTTTGTTGATGATGAAACCTCTACACTATGTTGCTTCTAAATGATCTGAGCACTAGAGGTTGATGGCAACTGTGTTTCTTCTGACATTGTTGGAGGTGCATCATCTCTAACCACTTTAAATATATCAATGATCTCAATTGTTTCAACTACCTTTTCCTATTCAATCACTGGATTCAGTTTGGCCTTTTTCCTGTACATTAGCTTGAATTTGGCATCAGAAGTAGTCTCTAAAGAATAAGAGAATTCCTCTCTTGGCCTCTTTGAATTCCTGTCTTGTGGGGCTGGAGTATGCAGGATGGAACTAATATCAAGCTGCTTCTCCACCTCTTGCAAAGTATTTTCCCACCACTTTGACTAATTGGAATACTTTTCAATCTTTGGTTTTGACTCATGAATAAAAGGGGTCAATTTGAATTTGATTCTTAACTTAATTATGACTCCCAAAGGATAATACTACCATTTGAATCTGCTATTGAATTTGAAATCTTGTAAACACTTATCTTCTTGTTGATCATCATTCCTATTATTGCAAATAAAAGGACCAAGTTGGTTCTTAATCTTAAAATGAGTTTTCTTATTCGCTGACATGAAATTAACTTCATCTGAATTTAGGATATGTCTGATGTATTATAATACAAATAACCTCATTGGGAGGTATTTGGGAATTTTGTATGGAGTAAGCTGGCTTCCATACACCATAATTTCAATATGGTTCTGGTATAAATACCAGTCTCATGTTCTATGTTGTTCTGAAAATTGCGACACCTTCTTTATTTCTTCACTGAATCTAGGTTGAATGCTATTTCTTAGCATGTTGACAAATGGATAAACAAATGAATCAATGAAGTCTTTGTAGCTGAATTCTATGGAATCCTTTCTAATCAAGGATGTCTAGAAGACTACAGATTGGGGGTTACCCTCTATGTCTATATTTTGGAGGCTATCTGCAAACCTTTCTTATTGGAAAAATAAGAACAAATGAAACAAAACAGAGGAGTATTTAAATACTCATTCCTCTCGTAATTTAACCAATTTCTCATGGATGGCATCTGATAGATATTGAGCAAAGTTAAATGTTGAAGCTAGAGGCTGTCCTGGGAAAATTATGGATAGGAAACCTAGGATAGATGCATCTACATATTCATCAGTAAAGTACCCTAAAATGCATGAAAACATTGTGACAATCTGTCTGGTTCTCTCTGAAAAATGGAAGCTGAGTATGGAGGGTTACTCTTTGGGGTTTCTACTGATGGAGGAAGGAAGGTTTGGAATATTTGGAACCTCTTGGGATAGTCCAGCTTCAAATATAGTTCAGTGAGTATTTCAATAGATAATGGGGCTTCATCAGGCTTGGGTTGGATCTGTAACATCTGATTTATGGATTCTGCAGTGATTGTGAATAAAATTCCTTGGATTGGGGTTACTAGAGCTCTTTCATTGGGTAAATAATTTATCTAGCAGAGTCTGATAATTTCTGGAAACTGAAAGGTCTGTGGGAATATGTACCTAGGTAGGTTTGAGTCCTAGAGGCGGATATCATCAGTGTGGTCTATGAATTTATCATGGCTCCAGTAGTGGAGCTCTAGAACGTTAAAATCAGTGAATGTATCACTGATTTTGAAGTCTTTGTCAGCAAGAGGTGTGTGGTGAACATATACCATAGGTGGTTGCAGAGGGTTAATGGATAAAACACTCTGGGAGGCCATTAATTTTCTTAATTTATCAATTTATTACTTTTATACTTAATTAATGGCATCGAGAGACTGAGGATTACCTGGAAAAGGTTTAATTCAGTTTGCAGAAGGGGTTATGGCCATAGCAGGCTTTAATTCCAGTTTACAAAGCTTTAACTGGGTCAGAAAATGTTTTTTTTTTCACAATTTTTAACAGAAAATAGACAACTAATGGTAAAGGGCAGGTTTTATTGCTTTTAACTAGAGGTGGTTAATCACAATGGCGCAGGGTTGAATTTTCAAACAATTCCTAGTTTCATCACATAGTGAAATGGTAGTATGGTGGGTTATCACATGATGAAAAGCTGATTGGTGTTTTTGGGACTAGGGGGTGCGATGGAATGTAGAACTGTCACGTGGAAAATGGGCGGGGGTGAAAAAAAACCCATTTCGCACCCCCCCCCCCCTTTTAAACTTTGGATTGTTGGGGGTGCGAAACCTCTTACTGGCAATTGGATCTGATGAATCACGATGGCGGATAGATGAAACGGGGTGCTTCGATAGGTGGGTCCCGGGTTTGTATATGTGGGATCATATATGCGAAGGCGTAATACAAAAATGGATCGAGATATTTATATATTAAAGTGGAAGGATTTATATGAAAATGTTAATATGTTAAACGCGGATGGGATATATATGCAGGGTTAGTTAAAAGTGGGACCCAGGATTAATATAGAGTTATACGGATATATAATAAGCGGGGAATTAATATAATATGTACAAAATATAGGTTATAAAAGTAAAAATGTAGTCGGGATATATATTAGTGGTAGGTGGGTTTAATGTAATATAAACTATATGCTAAGGGTTTTGTGAAATATAATGGCAGGATGTTTAAAAAATACATTAGGAACATGTGTTTAAAAGAATATCGTGGAGGGTTTTTACAGTGGGGCCCGATATAATATTTTAACCATTTAAAACTATGCAATGTGGGTTTTTGCATGTTTTAATTGGAAAAAAGGGAATTAGTAAAAGGGGAAGTTACTTTTCAAAGGAAAATGTGTTTTTAACTAGGGAAAGGGGTTCTTGTAATGGAAATGGATTTTTAGGAAGGGGAAAAGGGGTGAAATAAGGGGAAAAAGGTTAGAATAAAGGTAAAGGGGATTTAGGAGGATATTAGTGATATGAGATGAACCAATTGATGCTTTTCATGACTTGTAACAGTCTTCTGCCTACCCTTTATTTACCCTAACATTTTTACTTCCTTTATTGGGTGCATTTGAGCTTGCTGACCCTTTTATTTTCTTTTGATAAGCAAACTAGCCTACTTCTAACCTTATAACTTCCAATGGATTAGATTAAAATGATGAACTCTTTTTTATTCTTGTTGGATCTGGGTCTCCCAAAGGCTAGGAATTTTGTCCAATTTTGTATAATTTTGTATTGTTTAGTCTAATGCAAGGGTTTTGGGGTGGGTCAAAGCCCCTAACGCATTGTAAATGGATCAAGAGTAGACCAAGAGTCTGCAAACCATGGTTTGAGGACCATTGGATCCATAGGATAAATCACTATAAATAGATGAACCTTTTTTGAGTCATAGGTAGGAATGAATAGAGATTGATGCAAAGTACGAATTGTTAGATCTGTGGTAGGGTTTTTTGGGTTAGGACTCCTACTGGTTGTGTGCATGGATATCCTTTGTCCTGCTGTGTGCAGACCCTATTGGCTATGTGCACAGGTGGTAATTGGGAATGTAAGAGTATTTTGGGTAATGATATATATGTGCAGAAGTATTGTGGATATCTGATGTTATTTGAATCTGTTCTGTTATGGTTGATGTGAACTTGAGTTACATGATTATGTATATGTTAGTAGCTGCAAACTATTTTTGTTTATGGTACATGTATCTATGATCTATTAATTAGCTACAAGTATGTTCTTCTATGATTATAATTGATATTATGCACGTGGATGCGAACCTGCTAATTATATCTGATAAGTTGTCTTCTAGTTATTTATTGAGACTCCTGCGAACAACCTCTTGCTGTATAGATCTGATAGTTGTAGACTGGCTTGACTTACCTGCTCTCTCCCAGGGTACGGAAACCTGGTTCTAGCACCCTCCCATACTTCTTCGGGTGAGACTTTGTCCTGCGCAAGTAGGTCATTGCCGAAAGGGCCAGTATTATAGGGTTTTGTTGGAAAACCTTAACCTTCGAACTTGGGTCAGGACCCCTCGAGCCAACAAATGGTTCCGTTGCTGGGAGCGGGAGAATTTTGAGAGAGATCAGATAATGCCAAGGCTGTATTGGAAACCTGAGGAAAAGGAAATCGATGAATGGTTTGAAAAATAGGTTCAGGAATTCACAATGAAAGAAAATCGCAGTAAAAAGTTGACCACAGAGGAGTGGAAGAATAAGTACATTTTCACGGAGACCTATGAAATTTTCTTTGTAACAATTGCAATTGAGCTCCAAGATTGGCTCGCAATGCTTGCCGAGTTTCAGGAGTGTTGGAAAGATGAACGAGTCACGCAGTGGACCCAAAAGCGGATCCTGCAGTTAGAACAAACTGATAACACCATCACTCGCACGGTAGATCACTGGGTGGACAGTGTGATAGGAGGATTTGTGACAGAATTTGCAGTCAACTAATGCGTATCCTATTTATAAGTAAAGTGGAGGTTCTTCAAGGGTTTCCGGGGTAAGTTTTCGAAAAATTTTCCATTATTGATTAAGATCCTGTTGTGCGAAAAAAAAAATTTGTGTAGTCATACAGAGTGAATGAGCTCCAACCAGAGCAAGGGCACAATGTGTAGTGGTAAGTACTACATAACTAACCAAGAAGGGGATAAATATGTCTATAGTATAGTAAGAAACTTTGTTGTGCATAACCCTCCATCTACACCACCTTCGAACCCTCATAGAGGCAAAAAATCGCCTCCACCCCCACCAGAAGACGATATGGCCTCACACATGAAGCTACCTACCTTCAAAGGCGTGGGTGATGAGGACATGGATCAGTTTTTGTTTGTCACAGGATCGGTATGGACTACGCAGAATGTAGCAAGCGATGTGGTGAAACAGACACAATTGTCCCTTGCTTTCAAAGGGAGAGCCTTGGACTGGTACATGGGATACATTGACCAACATGCAAATGTGACTATTGAAGAAATCAAGAACACATTAAAGAAGCAGTTCAAGAAACCTAAGTCCTACTCTTAGATAGTAAATGAGATGAAGGATTTTAAGTAAGGACCGTCTGAGACCGTATGGGAAGCAGATCAATGATTAAAGAAAGTGATCAGAGAAGGAGGATTCTAGTATGATGACATGCAACACATGGAATAGTTCATTGTTGTGTTGTTGCCCCACCTATGCATACCTATGGGTTATCAAGCCATTGAAACACAGGAGAAGGTCGTGGAGGCTTCCATGAAACTGGAAGCTATGCCAAGAAATGATACCCAGTTAGGAGTACAGTAGATACAAGGCTAGCTAGAAGCAATGCACATGGAGATCCATAATCTGCACAAGGATCGAGGGATGGAGGTCAGCCTCGAAAGATGGTGCATACAATACAGGGTGAATGGACACACCAAAGATAGTTGTTCACTGCTTGCAGACTACATGCAGGCTAGGGGACCCAATCCACTGTGCCCTAGGGAAGCTGTGGGGCCAAGTGGGCCGGTGCTATGGTGCGATGGCTGCCGCGTTGCTAGGTTGCATGATACCAACCATTGCCCCACCTTTCCGCATATGTCCCAGAAGTAAAACAACAGTGGTGTAGGTTTTGTAGGTCTGTAGGACATGACGAATAGAAATTCCAAATGTATGATCTGATGATCGACCAGGGAAACCTATATAGGGTACAGTCGAACCCCTCATCACCTCGATACCCCACAGGTTTAGGAGGTTCCCCAACCAGGGGCAGGGGAGGGGAATGAGGGGGAAGTGCAGGTAGGGGTAGAGGCCAACTAATCTGCTATAACTGTGGGGAAGTAGGTCACTTTGTGAGGGACTACATGAAACCAACTAGAAAATCCTGCAGATATTACAGACAGTTGGAACATGTGATCGAGGATTGCCCGATTCTAATGGCCAAGGTGTAGGAAAAGTAAAATACTCCCACAAATAGTATACAACGGGTTAAGGCAGAACCTCGAGAAGAGGGACTGAGCATTAATGTGATAAAACGTAGCGGTATGGCCACCAGGGGGTCGATGGAAAGAGCTGAAATAGAGTCTCTAATCCATAAAGCAGCTACTAAACCGAAAGGCATGGGTTTTCAGAAGTTGAAGGAGACCTTTGTTGCAGCTCAACAAGACTGTTCTCAAGATGAAACGTCGGCTCCGAATAGTAGAATTGAAGATGAGGTCAAACCATTCTTGCAGGCATGCATGAAGTTGCTATGCAATCCGTAGGCTGTAGAAAACCTCCAAGCCCTACTCGACGGTTGTATAGGGAAAGCAGACCTAGTCATGAAGATTAAGGATGTACACAAACTTTATGAGTAGAAGAGTCACATTGGCTGAGAGATGCGATTAACTGCATAGATTGGTGATTATGAAATGGACCAAGTAATTCTAAACCTAGGATCAGACGTGAATGTACTACCTAAATAGACTTGGAAACGAATGGGAGAACCTAAAATGGAATGGTCCACTATCTAGCTGCGCATGGCTAATCAATAGAAGATCATACCATTGGGAAGATTGTCAAAGATTGTAGTAGATATCGTCGGGGCTAAGGTACGAGCTGACTTTGAAGTCATTCAGATTGTAGAAGATGCGGACCCTTACCCAGCACTCTTGGGATTGGATTGGGCCATTGATATGGGTAGAATTATCAATTTGAAGAAACAAAGCATGGTGTTTTAAAGTGAGGGAACACGGGTGATCATACCACTAGACCCTGCAGAAGGAGAAAGGTATACCGAGCCAGCGCGTGAGGAAGAAGAGATGGATCATATCTATAAGTTAACTACAAAGGACAAATACTAGATCAACCCTACGGCCAGTATGCATTGATGGGAGAAGAACAATGAATGCTTCTCCGACTCTGATGAAGAATTATAAAATTGACAAAACCGACTGCAGGAAATCTCTACAATGCACTACCTACGAATTACCAGGGACCTCCGGTATATATCTTTCGAGGTATGAGAATTACCTTGCTTTGATGACTCTAGTAGTATAAAGGAATTTTTGCGAACCTTCGAAGCTGAGGTTCCCAGAGAATGAAGGTTATGGGCTCTTAACCTAGCTATGTGCGCAATGCCTGCGAAATGGTGGGACACACATAAGGGGGAATTCTAGGAATGGGAGGAATGTTGGGATATGATGGTACTATGGTTTGAACCTTCGACCAATGTGCGCATCAAGAGATTCCAGGGCCCAAGAAATCTGTGCGAACATTTGTTCACTTGGATGGAGCAATGGTGTGATCGTACTGCAGAAGAGTGGTTTCACTTGTTTATTCATGCCTTGGGACCAATTCCCACTGCATTGTATCTCGATGTAAAGCTACATCAGTGCACCCGCCAGTGGAAAACCTTAAAAGATGAATTCTTGGGGAAATTTGGGTTAACAAGAAGATTGGAGGTGCTTGAGGAAGCTTTGCAGACTATTAATACCATTGTGATTGGTGAATCCGTCCCTGACGCAGTAGGAGAAGGACCCACATGGGAAACGTAGATGCAGGATAATTTCGAGTTCCACAAGGCCACCATAAAATATTGTGATGCAGATCCGTGCAAGGTCTCAATCATAGAATCAGGAGGGAAATGTACAGTTGCAGGACCTCCGATACATAAGGTGGATGGTACGAAGCCACTAAAACCACGAATCGCTAACATGAATATGAAAATACAACTCAAGCTGGATACAATTAGGAACTGTTGGGATGATGGGACAGTAGGAAATATTGCAGAACTTCTCATGGAGTATCAAGAGATATGTCCAGCCAAGTTTTCAGGACCTAAGGAGATCACAGGGAACTTACGCAGTATGCACGTCACTCTCAACTCAGATGCACAGCTGGGAAAACAACAACTTTATCATACGTAGAAGGAGATCGATAATATGCTCATCAAACCGGTCACACAGGCGAACTAGGTAAGGCCTACGACTATGAAGCTACTACATTCGATCCTGGGACATATGGGCTACTACAGAAAATTCAGTCAGGAATATGCATTGATCATTGCACCTTTGAAAACGCTGCTTAAGAAAGATGTTTCACTCAATTGGGATGACGTGTGCCAAAAGAGCTTTGAGATACTCAGGGAAAATATGGTCTCTACACCTATTCTCACTTCCCCCGATTGGGCGATAATGTTTCATGAGGATACTTCAGGAATTTCCCTGAAAGCAGCCCGTACACAGCTTGACATCATAGACAGTAATCACCCAATCGCATGTGCTAGTCGGATGATCTTGAGTGCGGAGCGCGATTATGCCACCATGAAGAGGGAAGGGTTGGCCCTGACCTATGTGCTATAGAAGTACCAACACAATCTGTTAGGAGATCACTGTAAGATGATTATAAGTCACTTGGTTTTAGAACGCCTAGGGAATAAGCCTATGTTGGGGGGGAAAGTCTGCAAGTGGCTATTGTTTCGAGAATAGAGTGTTGAAACCATCGTCAAGCCAGGAAAGTTGAGTACAGAGTGGGATCACTTGTCCCGAATTGAGACAGGTGAGGGGCCCACTAGCTGGAAGAAAGGATTGCCTGATGCACAACTATTCACCAGTAAGGTTGTGGATGCATGCTTCACTGAGATCTCTCCATTATCAACCATAGGCATGGCACCTACTGAATATTCGGTACAACAAAAGAAGGATTTGGTTCACCAAGCGATGGACTTTACCATTATCGCAACTCATAAAGTACTGCGCAGAGATGTCCTAGAGCATGAAAACCACGCTCTCTTGGTAGAAGGCCACAGAGGCATAAAAGGAAGTCACTATGCAGGAAAGACGATGACACAAGAGATCTTGAAGGCTGGGCTATGGCAATGCAGAATTTCAATTGGAAGGAATCACATCAGAGGGAAGTCGGTGTGCTGGGAATGCAGGAGGTTTGCTAGGAGTGCAGGGGTGCACTGGTATCACAGGGGTACGCTGAGCTCACCCCAGATGTGAAAACTTGTTGTTGAAACAGTCAAATCAGTTAAAAAGAAAAAAATTACCAATGGATGGAGCGGGTGGCCGAAATTTAATGCGGTAATTTTGGGAGATTTTTTCCCGTTTACTTGATGGTAAGTCCTGCACAAAGTCTACCTTACCGTTGGGCGATCACCAAGGCTATAAAATAGGCGAGATAGATCAGACACGGGTTCCATATTTCTCGAATAGCTTGTACTTAGCCTGGTCGTCCTGGATGAATTTGTGCTGTAAGAAATTCTATGCCTCTGGCATCTCTTTCATGTCTGAGCAGCCTTCCCTCTCTGATAGTAGCAATCCTGAGTTCATATTTCACACCAGAATGACAACCACAAACCTTGCCAAACTCTCAGAGCCAGTGACCTTGGTCGAACAAGACACTGAGGAAGTGGTGGAGGTCGAATCCAAAGTTGAAGAGATCCTCTCCACACGCAGCCCTACCACCAGGAAAGGAAAATAAAAAGCACAGGGCTTAGGCAAGCCCCTGAAACCTACAAAATGGGCTGCTAGGAAGCTCGTACTTCCCCGCAAAATGTGAAATCCCCGCGAGATGCTCCGGAGGAGGCCCAGCCTGCCGAGCCGATCAATTGGCTGCCCCCCTTCATTTGACCACACAGGACATCAACACGCATGCCAAAGAACCTCAATGGCTTGATCACCTACTTGCAGATTTCGCTAGCCTCGGGGGAGGTTCTCGTCATAGGTGAACCTTTTGGACGCCTTCATGAAGTTAAGTTTGATGATCATGATTTAGCCAACTTTGAGGCCTTCCCTGAGCTAGCACCCGAGTTATACCTTGATAAATTTCACGGCATCAATGGGGTCAAAGTTTTCGTAATATTCCCAATTATCCCAAGCTAATGGGAATATACAATTTGTTTCATTTTTTTGTTGCAAGAATAAATGTGTAAAGGAGGACAATAAAAAATCCTAAAACAATGAATAAATCAATGCCACATGTGAACAAAGCTAAATCTGGGCTAAGTGAATAAAACACCCTTATGTGTGAAAGGGATTGAGTTATTTGACTAGGTCAACCATGACCAAATCAACAGCATTGTCTAGAAGAAGTGATCCTCATTGATGCACAACGTAGTTTTAGTTGGAGGTGGCACATGTGAAAGAAGCTAATCATTGAGATGGTTTAGGGTTTTGCAAGATCTCAATCTTATAAAAGGAAGAGAAGGACAACAAGAGAAGGTTATTTATGAACATATTATTTCCGAAGATATTGTCTATTTAGAAATTTCTTATTCTCTTGGCTGTTTAGCAAAGAATAGTGTTGTTTAGCACTGGGTGTTCTTGATCGAGAATCCCACCTCTTCCATTGAGAAGCTCTTGGAGGAGCCTTGCATTTCATGACAACTATCAAGCATTTGGCCAAGCTCTTCTTCCAACTACAACGTAGATCCTATTGAGGTTTTGGTTTTCTTTGTAAGCTGCAGCAAGTGGAGGCTAGATCTACTCATATCTAGGCCATTCTAGTGCCTCTTTTCAGTGGGAGAGTCTCCTATCCCCCTGGCAAGAGAGTATTAGATGATTGGAGCTCATTTTCAGATCTTGGCTTGAGGAAAAACCATGTTCTAGAACCTACAGTGCATTCCATCTTCTAGTATTGCGTTATTTGCAAGGAGAAAGTTGCAGGGAGTTTTGGCATACCTTGGAGGAGAGATCTCTAATGTTTGGAATCTACCCTTCACTGTGGTGATCCATGGATTACAGATCTAATCCATATTACATTCAGATCTAAAAATGAATACTAATGTATTTGCTTCATAAATTCTGAATCATTATGCAGATATGCTGCATTAGATCTCAGATCTACTCCATGTACTTCACTTTTTGCTGAAAACCCCAAGGGGCATTTGAAGAAGAGACAATCTAGTGTACAGATCTGATATAGACCTAAATTTTTGTACACGGATCTACTCTAGATATGAAGTGTATTCTATAGCTCTTTTTAGCTACTAAAATAACACTGTCAAACTCTTTTAGTCATATCTTATGGTTGCAGCACCTCATTTTTTAGCATTTCTTCATGTAAAGTCTTCTATTTTCTGTTCTATAACTCATGGGCTTCAATATAACTCTGATATGCTGATGTAAATGTCATTATTGAGCCTCCATATTGGCCTCCTACTTTTATTTTTCCGAACTACGTTATTTTTGAGCAGTATTGTTTAGTATTGCTGCTTGTTCCCATCTGGGGATTTTACAGTTGTCCCCCAACGCTGGGTACATGGTTTGGTTGGGTTTGGGATCCTAAATCTACTCAGGATGCCCCACTTTGGATACTACAATGTCATAGACTGGCTCACATCACAATTTCTCACCCTAATTCATGATGGGTTCCCGTGGATCCAGGATAGGATCCCCATTGACGCTGTGCTCATGCATCAGATTACTGGTCTCCCCAAGAGCGGACCGAACCCTGTGGAGCATGTGGGTAAGAAATATGAGGGGGAAACTGCTGAGTTCGTGTGCCAAAAGTATCATGTGGACCGCAATACTCGAGGGCTTATCATCAAGACCATCAATGACCAAGGTACGCAGCTGGGCACCATGATGTTGGCATGAAAAATGATGAGAAAGTGTCAGGTCACCTCCGTTCTAGCCTACATAATTCAGATATCTAGCCAATGTGAGAGAAGGGTATGTTTTAACTGGGCACAGTATTTGTATGATGAGTTTCTAACTAATGTTCGCGAGTCCCAGGAGTAGGGCCACGCCTTTTGTTACTCTTGGTTGTTGTTCCTTATAGCATTGGTTGCTTGAGAAGCTCCCGCAAAGTCAGTCCTCCCTGAGATTACCCCAGATATGTGCAAAGGAGCTTGTTATGCACACTTATGGGATTCCACGAATCTACAATGGCTCGAGGACAACCAAGTGTTCTAGGTCCTCTTTCAGAGTAGAGTGGCCATAGCTATTGACTCTCGACCATGATTGTCCCCTGCAGTGTATGACAGATATAAGGGCATTGCCACATTTCAGGTCACTCTGCAAAATTTTCAGATCAGAGCGCACAAGGAGAAATCCTAGACTTCACTTCCTTATATGGTGATGGACGAAGAAATTGACAACATCATTACACTCTAACCCCCTAACTGGAAAATGAGCTTCAAAACTGGCGTGAAGGGCATTAGAGGCACCAGCACATCCCAAGTCAACCCCCCTGTCATCGTCCCAGATATCAGAGGTACGCCCCAGAGTACTAGACAAGACACCAGTGCGGCCACTCAAAAGGATTCGTAGCAGAAGGATGTCGAGGCGGAGACCCAGACGGATTCATAGACTGGCTTGGGTACAGAAGGTCTAGTTGTAGGTAGACTTGCCTCCCCCCATGACACGAAGCGCACAAGCGAGGCTGTCAGAACACCCTACAAAAAGTAGCGATCTCAGTAAGAAAACGAGATGAAACAGTCACATTGACTGACGGAGACCTGGAACAAATCGTTGATGCAGTCACTCTGGCCACTAAAAGACAAATGGGCCACCTTAGAACAGCAGTAGTGGGCCACGGTCGACACAATTCAGGCTGAGCTACATGTGCTACATTTAAAGATAGACACATTGCAGATTAGTGCGACCCCGGTATGCCCACCCTCCAACGCCAGTAGCGCAGCACTAGTTACAGATGATAGCCACCTCTGTTCTCTCCTTGGCATAGCTCTTGTGCTTAGTCCACATGACCTAGGACTCCAAGTCCAGGCCAGTATAGAAGTCTAGCTGAACTTAGCTAGGATACCTCATGAGGCTTTGCAGGGTCTCCACACTGTTGTATTTTAGGAAATCCACTGTCGAGACCAACAAGTGCACCAACAGTTCGGCGTAGTTGAACAAACAATCAATGCAAAGAATGTTGAGGTGTGCCTCACCACCACGAAACACACAGAGCTCGAAGACACGATTCAATTACTGTGCGCAGATGTTCCTTCAGAGATCTCGGCCTCTGCCACCCCTTAGGAAAAAGTAAAAATATTGGTCGCAGCACTCAAGGCCTCCCGAGATTAAGTTCAGGCTGTCAATACATGCATGGAGTAGCAGATCGCAGATCTACAGGCTAAGTTACAGCCCAAAACACCTCCAGAGGTCCAGGCCCAGTGAACTGTGCTGGTCACCGTGGCTATGGATGTCATCACAGGGTAGATCATGCAAGGAGACCAACTACTGGAGATCGCCATGCAGCTATGGACTAAGGTCTAGCGCGATCCAATCTTGCAAGGGATAAAGCAGGACCTGCACCAAAAAGAAGAAGAGTTCGAGACAATCGAAGCCACCTTGCCCACTTTGGTGCCTACTTAGCGCTTGCAACAACTGCACACCAACCAAGTGCTCCAAGCGGATATCGATGACCTTCGGCAAAAGAAGAATATCCTTGGCAATCGACTAAAGCTGTGGGCTGACGTAACCCTCAAACTTTCATAGGATGTCGATGTTGCTATCAAGCAGCTAAACCAAACTTTGGAAAGTGTCACTGCTGCGACTAAAGGACCGCTGTCAGCAAAGTTGGTCGACATTGCACAGAATGTAGCTGTCCAAAGTGAAGGAATGTTGCCTCCATTAGCCAAGGCGATCAGATTATTGCAAGCGTAGGTCGAAGCCCCACCAGCATAGTGACTCAGGACGAGTCACAAGATTGTGTTGGGGGACTGTTGGAGCAGGGTCTCCCAAAGACTATGAATTTTTCCCATTTTTGTATAATTTTGTATTTTTTAGTCTAACGCAGGGGTTTTGGGGTGGGTCAAAGCCCCTAACGCATTTTAAATGGGTCAAGGGTAGACCAAGAGTCTGCAAACCACAGTTTGCGGACCATTGGATGCGTAGGCTAAATTGTTATAAATAGATGAACATTTTTTGAGTCATAGGTAGGAATGAATAGAGACTGATGCGAAGTACAAATTGTTATATATGTGATATAAATTTAGGTTAGGACTCCTACTGGCTATGTGCACAGATATCCTCTGTCTTGCTGTGTGTGGACCCTCTGTGTGCGTAGGTGGTAATTGGGAATGTAAGAGGATTTTGGTTAATGATATATATGTGCGGAAGTATTGTGGATATCTGATGTTATCTGAATCTGTATTGTTATGGTTGATGTGAAATTGAGTTACATGATTATGTATCTGTTAGTAGCTGCAAACTATCTGTGTTTATGGTACATGTATCTGTGATCTGTTAATTAGCTGCGATTATGTTGTTCTATGATTATAACTAATAGTACGCACATGTATGCGAACCTGCTAATTAGATCTGATAAGCTATCTTCTAGTTATTTATTGAGACTCCTGTGAACAACCTCTTGTTGTATAGATCTGATAGTTGCAGACCGGCTTGACTTACCTGCTCTCTCCCAGGGTGCAAAAACCTGGTTCCAACACCCTCCCATAATACTTTGGGTGAGACTTTGGCCTACGCAAGCAGGTCACTACCGAAAGCGCCAGTAGTATAGGGGTTTGTTGGAAAACCTTAACCTCCGAACCCAGGTCAGGACCCCTTGAGCCAACAATTCTCTACCTAACTACTTATCTGCCAAGATTAAATAGTTTGGCCGGATCTTTATTCACTAACTATCATGACATGAAATTTAAAAGCATGAATTAATCAAGATTAAAATATATGATCATCATGAATTGTGGAATTTTGGACAAGCTTCACACAATTTTTATTTTCATAAAGTAAACTAAAAGTAGTGGTATTTGAATGTGCAACACTTTCAGGATCTATTTTTGTTTATTTTTGTGGGGTTCATACTTTATATTCTTTTTTATCTTCTTTTCTTTTGGTATTTTGATTTTTCTTTTAAGGCATATCCTATTTTCATTCTTTAATATGGGAAAACATTTGTAGAAATCAAAGGTATGTACAATATTACAAGACTAAACATATTCAATTCAAAATTATGATCTGTAATATTCCAAATAGGGAATTTCTACACTATTGGGAATATCTTCAGATATTCCAAATGTGGAGATCCCGCAATAAGTAAACACAATAATGAAAGAGAAGTGTTGCATCAACTTCAGAAAATGATAGAAGAAATCATAGCCATCTTATTAATGTGATAGCAGCATAATGTGTACAAGATCTTGAGGAAATGATCACTCAAGCTTAGGAAAAATAACCTCAAAGGAACATGTACAAGAAATATTAAATACACTGCTACATATGGAAAAGCCAAGGCTATGAATACGCAATTTATAAGAGGCAGTGCAACATAATGATTGTTAATACATGGATTTAGAAATGTATGGCTCAAATAAGATTGGGAGAAAAGTTCTAACCCCTTAAAAACAATATCAAGTCAATCCTAGAAGGATTGGATGAAATATACACAATGGCCAAAATGCCGAAGTTGTAGTCTCAAAACTGAGTAGCAGCTGCAACTCAAGAAATGGATGAAGATAACTGAAGATGCTACATATGATGAATGGATATCAGCCAATGGATCTCTCAGGTGAAAGTTTGATCCAATCCCTGAAGATCTCACCCTCCAAAATAGTGGTGCAAACCCACCCACTGCAAATACTCTCAGAATTAACGTAGTAAAGGAGAGGGACTGCATTGTAGGTGATGGGAAATGCTTCGCTTGATGCCAAAGATATGAAATCAGCTCCTGAAACTTCCTCACTTGCCTCCTAGAGGAATAGAAGCTCCCTCCTCTGAAAGATAAGTTTTGGAAGTGGTGTTGTGGAACCCTCCACTGCAACACCCTGCAACACAATGTTTCCTGCTACAGGACTAACGTTGTAGAAAAGGAGGTGGCTTGGCCTTGAGCCTGAATGTGGAGAAATTAAGTAAAATCCCTCAAGAGGCCTCTCAAGAAGGGATAATGATTCCTAAATAGGAAATCCCTTGTGCTGAGCAGCACAACAATCTCAGTTAAGCAACTGAAGAAAGCAAATAGTCATGCAGACCAAAATCAATACTCAATAACATATCCATCTATGGTTGCGAGGTCCTCCCTTTATACAAATGAAATCCTTCTTGCCTTGGCCCCCACACATTAGGGTTTCCTCCACCAAATGATCTATCCCCCATTCACATTGCGCTGTCTTTCAAAGTGATCCACTCCCTCTATGGCAGCATTGTTGACTTGGTCAAACTTGACCTTGTCCTCATGCATTTGCCCCTTTTCACACTTGAGGGTGAAAAATGTAGCTACTCTGATGATCCCTTTCACACTATCAGGGATTTTTTTCCCACTCATGGGCCTCCTTACCCATTTATTCACTTCCTAGCTGATATGAGAAAAATTAATGTTCCAATTAGCTCTATGCTAATTTTGGGAACATTACAGTCCTCCCCTCCAAAATGTTGCTTGTCCTCAAGAAACTGCAAGGATAGAACTAAAGGGCCTTCTTGAGGCATGGGGGCTGAAATGAACTGGGATTTTCCATCCCCATATAAATCTCCCATCCCCAAGCAATCATCCATACAAAATGAGTTACCCTCCAACATGGCAACTCCTGAAAGTCTTCCTCCATCTTTGGCTCATGCAAAGTAGGTGGGCTGAAAATATGATCATGGCAGACAAGGTAGTCTACCCCACGCTGTCCTTCTCTCCACTCATGATAAGTGTAGAGTATGTGCTGATTATGGGCTGCATTAGTATTTCCCTTAAGTGGCAAAATGAAGAAAAATCCTCCAAGGATCTCCTTTCCAACATTGAAGAACAAGATGGCCCAAAACATCTCATCCATGATGAATAGGACATGATCATCATAGGGTATCCAAATGAGAATTTTGCTGAAATTTTTACATGATGTTTTATGATACAAACAATGTCTCAAGTGGACACAGCGTAGTCTCTCCCACTGCAACTTCATAAAATAGCATGGCAAGTGGTGTTTTCACAAATGGCTAGTTGTGTGAATCATCACATCTACTAGTGTATAGTAAATGAGTGAATGTGCCAACTAAGCATACAATAAATAATAAAACACTCGCCGATGGTTGTAAAAAGGATGGTTTTCTCCATCATAATATTTGGAAAATTTTTGTTTACGGGGCTCAACAATAAACTTTCCCTCTTGTGGAGCAATGCATTGTATGATAATGGTAATAAGATGAAAGTATTGTGTTACATAATCAATAGATGCAAAAACAACATTCTCACCATGTGCTGAAGGTAAAGTGATGCATGAATACATGAATAAGTCCATGCTCCAAAGGAAAAACTTTTTTGGCCTATGCAAATAGGCTCCTGCCAACCCATAGCTCAATTCTTTGACATGATTGTTGTCAAAGACTCCTCCAATAATGTTGCTGCAAATATGGAATTCCTCCTAAGATGGAAGTACTTCCTGATCATCTAAGGCCAAGGAGTAGCCCCTTTGCACCATGATAGTGCCATCCCATACTCTTGCAACATCATACAATATGTGAGAACACATCTTCCCTTGCTCTCTCAAGTACAATCCAAGCAACAAAATTTTTTGCTGCCTCCTCATACCTCCATCATACAGATCATGTGATGAAGACATAATGAATGATATGAAAGTCACATAAACACCATGAATCCATAATATTTGTTGCTCAATGATGCAAGCATCCTACCACATCTTCCCCATCCACTTACCCTTAGAAAGAGTATATGCCAAGTGATGGCCAAACTCCTTCAAGATTAACCAGCACACCCAAGCCTCCTGCTGCCTAGTGTCATAGATCTACAAGTGGTTTACTAGCCTCTTGCTCTTCATCCACATCCACTCAATAATTTATGGATGTCTCCTTCCATCCTCCATATTGGTACTCCTCCCATGAGGGTTACCATCCCCCCAAATCATATTTCTGTCTTTGCATTTCATGGGGTATTGAAATGCAATCTTCTCAAGGATCAAGTTGATCCCATAAGGACCCAAATAAGTGGTAGGCAAAAACCTCCCATCATGATGTGTAGGGCTCAAGAAGTGTCCAAAACAAACGTGAGAGATGTTATCCATCCTAATATGCCCTCCATCATCTATCTTCTCCCCCTTGAATCCATAAAGATCCAAGTGTGAGAAGGGAAGAAACTGTTGAAGAAATTTTCACTCCATGATCTATTGAAGTGCACCTCCCATGAAATCTCTCCATGAGATGTCCTCCTCATGCATGACCTTCCAAAACCAAAGAGGCTTTGGATCTGCTGCAAGTAGAAGTCTCTCTTTGAGTTGTGGCATGCTCATTGGGAGAGTGTCATATAGAGAGGAGAAAGAGTTTCTTATCTCCAGATGTCTACTCCTTCTTATTGCTTCCTTCATGGCTTCCTGAATGAAGATTCCATTTGAATGCTCCCATGAGGAATGGTTCCCCTTTTCTTCATCACTGCTCTTGTACAACGCAAGTGCAATTCTGCTGCTCTAAATGAAATGATGTGGACCCATCAATAATGTTTTCTGAAATGATAAGAGATGTACATTTAAGCATACCTTGGTGAAATTTGGAAGATCCTTGCAGGGCTGCAAGAGTTTCCTCTCCATATGTGTTGGCTTCCCAAACTACTGAAGATGAAGGCTGCTCCTCCATGGTTACAAAAACACTGGTACATGCCTCTTCAATTGGTGGTGAGGGATCCTCCCTCCTTTTTCAAAATCTCCTGATCATCCTTTGAGAAGACTCAGTAAGAGTAGATACCCTTGCATGGCTCCAATGGCTGAACCACCAAGTATTTGCTTCACCTTTAAGGTGAAACGATGCAATTTATACAACCTTTCTATCTACTATAGGATGTAGCAGGAAGAAATCCTCTAGCTTCACCACCCAATCCTCTGCCACACATGTGAATGATCCATCAAAAGTGGACAATAGAAATCTATTGCCTCTCATCATCCCATAGCTGTAGGGTCTTCTCTCTTCCTTCAGCTAAATAAATTCTAGTAAGGCTAGAGTCTCTTTGAAGGCTCTAGGTTTAGCTTGATATTCAACAAGGTATTCACTTAGAACTTCAGATTCCAACTATTCTTCATGCTTCATGTATTCTTCTCTTTGAGAGTAGGAAGTGCACGGTCCTTCCTCTTCTCCTTCTTCCATCTTCTTAACCTCCTTGGCGAGGTCCTTTCTGGATCTGAAAATTGATGAGAGCAAGCTCATCCTCTTCATCATCTTTATCTCTTATATCTTCTTATGGCTGAAACTCACAGGCTAAGACAAATATCGTGCTTTGATACCACTGTAATATCCCAAAATAGGGAATTTATACACTATTGGGAATATCTTAAGATATTCCAAATGTGGATATCCTGCAATATGTAAACACAATAATGAAAGATTAGTGTTGCATCAACTTCAAAAAATGACAGAACTCATAGCCATCTTATTAATGTGATAGTAGCAGAATGTGTACAAGATCTTGAGGAAATTATCACTCAATATTAGGCAAAAGAACCTCAAAGGAACATGTACAAGAAATATGAAATACATTGCTACATATGGAAAATCCAAGTCTATGACTGCATAGTTTATAAGAGGCAGTGCAACATAATGAATGTCAATACATGGATTTAGAAATGTATGGCTCAAATAATATGGGGAGAAAATCTCTAACCCTTGAAAAACAATATCAAGTCAATCCTAGAAGGATTGGCTGAAATATACACAATGGCCAAAATGCTGAAGTTGTAGTCTCAAAACTGAGTAGCAGCTGCAACTCAAGAAATGGATGAAGATAACTGAAGATGCTGCATATGATGAATGGATCTCTGAAAATCTGATCCAATCCCTGAAGATCTCACCCTCCAAAATAGTGGTTCAAACCCCCCCACTGCAAATACTCTCAGAAATAATGTAGTCAAGGAGAGGGACTGCGTTGTAGGTGATGGGAAATGCTTGGCCTGATGCCAAAGATATGCAATCAGCTCCTGAACTTCCTCACTCACCTCCCAAAGGAATAGAAGCTCCCTCCTCTGAAATATAAGCTCTAGAAGTGGTGTTGTGGAACCCTCCACTGCAACACCCTGCAACACAACGTTTCCTACTATAGGAATAATGCTATAGCTGAAGGAGGTGGCTTGGCCTTGAGCCTGAATGTGGAGAAATGAAGTATAATCCCTCAAGAGGCCTCTCAATAAGGGAGAAGGAATCCTAAACAGGAAATCCCTTGTGCTAAGCAGCACAACAATCTCAGTTAAATAACTTAAAAAAGCAAATAGTCATGCAAACCAAAATCAATACTCAATAACATATCCATCTATGGTTGCCTTGTCCTCCCTTTATACAAATGAAAGCCTTCTTGCCTTTGCCCCCATACATTAGGGTTTCCTTTACCAAATGATCTCTCCCCCATTCACACTGTGTTGTCTTTCAAAGTGATCCACTCCCTCTATGGCAGCACTGTTGACTTGGTCAAACTTGACCTTGTCCTCATGCATTTGCCCCTTTTCACACTTGAGGGTGAAAAATATAGCTACTCTGATGATCCCTTTCACACTATGAGGGATTTTATTCCTACTCATGGGCCTCCTTACCCATTTATTCACTTCCTAGCTGATATGAGAAAAATAAATGTTCCAATTAGCTCTATGCTAATTTTGGGAACATTACATGATCCCTATTATTATAGGACCCTAACAGTGGCTCCACTTGGGGATGGCATATCCTCGTGAGATGTCAAGAAATTTTTGATCAGTGACCTTGGAACTTTGAATTTACTTTCCTTAGAACTGCTTTATGTGATCTCCTTTATTCAATCATATGATGTTATATCTTTTAAATCTTAGGGCCCTCTCTTCAGGATTCAACTTTAGAAGACAATCATCCAATCCAATATAAACTTTGAAATGGTATTTACAATAAACAAAGTAAAACAAATGAACTAATGGTTAATCTGGAGAAAAGTAGTGCTTTAACATTTTACCATTGACTGGTCCACCTGGTAGATCTGTTCCATCTAACTCCTTCAATAAAAATGCATTGATAACTCTGTAATGATAAATGATGTATGGTCCCTTCCAAATAAAATAAAATTTTCCATGTTTCCCTTTGTCTTCTCTTCTAGAATCCCATTTGAGAACTTTATCACCTACAAAAAAATCATCTTCTTTAGTTTATCAAATATCTTTTTGATTTTGTCTTGGATCACTTGTGATTTGACATATGCTTATTCCCTGGTTTGCTAAAAATGAATTGTCTGATTTATCCTCCTTTGGATGTCATTTTCTTCTACTTGGAGCTCTTGAATCATTTTCATCACTGGCACTCCTAAAGAGGATGAAAAAAAAACATCCATCCCATATAATAATTGATAGGGAGAGGTACCAATAGATTTCTTTGTAGTTAGTCTGTCTGCCCATGAGGCATTGACCAACCTCTTATTCCAGGTTTTCTTGTTATCTTCTAAGTACTTCTTGATGATATTAACTAGGATTTTTTTTTAGGATTCGACAAGTCCATTACCTTGAGGGTAATACGCAGTGGAATGGCCAAGGTTGATATGGTATTTGCTACAAAACTCTATCATTTTATTGGATTTGAAGGCAACAACATTATCAGTAATGAGATTTTGTGAGCATCCAAGTATAGAAAGGATGTTGTTTTCAAGGAATGAGATAATGACAGATTTTGTGGCTTGTCTAGAAGGGATGGTTTCTATCCACTTGGTAAAGTAATAAGTGGTTGTCAAAATCCATTTTTGTTGGGCAGAGGAGGGTGGGTGAATTTCACCAATGAAGTCTAAACCCCATTATTGAAATGACATTTCTACAGAAATAGGTTTGAGGGGTAATTGTAAGAGTTTCTTCTTCCCTTAAAATATCTGGCATTTGTGACACGAGGGCACATACTTTCTAACATCCACAAAAAGAGTGGGCCAGTAAAAACCTTCCCTCAAAATTTTATCAGCAGTTGTTTTCCAGTAAGGTGTCCTCCACAGTCTCCTGCATGAAATTCCTGCATTACTTTATCAGCTTCATCTTTTAATAAATATTTTAATAGAATGCCACCATGATCTTTCCAAAATAAATCATTATCTATGATACAATATTTCATTTCTTTTAATTTTAAGAATCTACCTTTAGTTCTAGATAAACTAGGATGAGCTTGTAGGTTGAGTAAAACAAACATAATTTCTACATACCAGGGTGAATCTAAAAAATCTTCACTAATTTGTGGAGTCGTCATCTCTTCCTGATAATATATTGCTACAATGAAATTGATATCTAAGGCTCGACAGTTCGATTCAGCCATGAGTTTGGCTAAACCTTGTACTTTAATCAATTTTGTAGGTTTTATTTCAATGTCATATTCCAATATAGTGGAAATCCATTTGTGTCTTTTTCCATCAGGCCCATTTTGTGTGAGAATTTCCTTTACCACAGAATTTGGAACATATGCAATTATGTGGGATTATAAAATATACACTCTGAAATATTTTATAGCTTTCACTAAAGAAAGTTTTTGTTTTTCCATAATATTGTACTTTAGCGTTGCATATCTTAAGGTTTTACTTAAAAAGCAATGGGTTGTTCATACCTTGAACATTATTTTGCAACAAGACTACTGCAATGGTGTGTTTTGAAGCAAAAGAAAAAATTATGAAATCTTTTTTTGAAATTAGGACTTATGAGGACAGGTGTTTTAGTAAGGGATTGTTTGATTACTTCAAAAGAGTGTTTAGCCTCTACTATCCACTGAAGTGTTGAATCCTTTTTTAACATGTTATTCAATTCTCTGATTAGTACTACTAAATTAGAAATGAATCTCCTAAGAAAAATTATTTTACCTAAGAATGCATGTAATTCTTTGATGTTTCTAGGATGATTGATGTTTAAAATTTCTTCTATTCGAGATGGATCAATTATAATTCCCTCTTTTGAAATTATGTGTCCTAGGAGTTTACCTTCTTCTAATCCAAAAAGTGTCTTTTTAGGATTCAATGAAATACCAATTTTTTTGCATTTAATGAAAACTCTTCTCAAATGATCTAGATGTTCATTATATGTTTTGGAAAGAACTGAAATTTTCTTACAGACAGAATGGAAATAAACTAGCTAGGGCGTTGGTAGCTTATCTCTGAGAAGATATGTGGCAGCTACAGGCCTCTGAACTCTGTGTTACAATGAGGCTCAAAGCCATATATATTATTGAGAAACAATGGAAAACCCTAAAAATCCAAAAACCTGACCCTAGGAGATGAAACACCAGAATATGGGCAACGTCAAGGTAAATTGGTACCTCAGTTTCCTGGGGTCGTAACTTTGGCACACTATCTTTGTTTGACGCACATGATACATTATTAAAAATATTTATCCAAGGACTAAAATTTCTGACTGCGAACTGTGATGGAAATACTGAGAGGGGGGGTGAATCAGTATTTCTTTCAATTATAGCATTAATTAATCTTCAATTATTATCAGTTTTTGTACAATGATAGCATCAAACAAGAGGAACACAAATGCACACAGTCTTTTAAGGTGGAAACCCACTCCAGGACAAAACCACCTAATGCTTTTCTAATAATTCTTTTCAACTCCAATTGAAAATAAAGCTCCAACTTCCTAGAATCTAGAAAAGCATTCTTCTCCAGCTCCCACTGGATGGACGCTCCAATGCCCAAGATTCTTCAATAGTCACTGAAGGGATGCCCCAACACCTAATGAGCTACAACTCACCCTAGCACCACCCTACCACCCTATAGAAGAATAAAAAATGAATGGACTCCTGTACCAGGGAAAATGGTCCACTTTACAATGATATAGAATGATGTAGAAGAATAATATATACTATACCATAACCCCAACTTTGACACAAACACCTAATGATGATCCTAGACCTCTCAATACTTCCTCCTCAACCCTTGGCAGATAGACACTAGTACAATTTGTACAATAATGTATTTACAATAACTAAGTACAATGATTGTATGCAGTGCTGCCCACTTAAAGACTTCATATGATGAACTTCTTACTGCTGTTATGCACCTTGGTTTCTTCTCTTGTCATGCTACCCTCTGCTGCACCTTGCTTTGCCTTTCTACCATAGAAATTCTGATCCTTTGCAACCCTTGACAACACATGATCTAGCTTTTTCTTGCCTTCTAGGAGCTCGATATTGAATCTGGTGTATCTCTGTCATTTAAGATCCTCAATATCTGATTTTTGGTCTTGTAGTATTCCCCTGAGTTATATTTCCAATGCCACAGGTCTGACCCAATTTGGATTCTTGAAGAGAGATTTATACCCAATCTCTCACAATTCCCTAATTATGGACTGTTTTAGAAGAGCACACCTGTACGATGTGCCACGTGTCACTGTTTCTTCATTTGTTTCTGAAATTGATAGAGAACAAATTAAAGACCATGCACTATCCATCCCTTTTTATGGCATTCCAATCTGATACTCAAAGAGAGAGTTATGACGAATTTACCAAGGTCACTTCTTTGAGATGAATTTCAGGAGCTTGCAAAAACCCTTACTTCCACAGATCATATCTCCAAAAATAATGTGCAACTTGATCTTAAATTTTTACTGCAGCTTCCTCAGGATTTCAGGTTCACCGCATGAAAATTTCAGCTTTTGAGCCTTTGTAGAAAGAAAGTTAGAGCGAAAATTCCACGATGACCTGTTTCAGATGGCCGAATCCCTTGCCTAAAGAGGAAATGAAGATCACAATATCTATGAATGCTTAAGTTGAGAGGGGCTTCAACAAGTGAACGTGGGAGGGATATTAGGAGCTTAATAAATATTAATTATGACTTTCCAATGACCCATGCCCCAACCCCATGGGGTTTTAGCCCACTAACTGGGGGTACAAACTTCAAACATGAATATCTCTCAAACCGTGAAGAATTACATGGCGTGCCATATATCAACGGAAACATATCGACAAGTAGAAACCATCAAAAGCATTATTGAACCAGAATATATTAATTTGGTAGGTCAAAATTCCCATGCAATATTGGGTTAGCCCCTGGTGCTGCTTGGGTTGACATCAATGACAACCGCTGATCAACAATCTCCCCCTTTGGCATTGATGGCAACACAAGTACTCCCCCTGCGATCATGGCACCTCTTCCTACAACATTCTCTCCCCCTTTGACATCAATGGAAAAGGGTAACTCCCCCTGAAACACAACCAAACTGCAGACCTGTACACACTTCCACTCCCCCTTTATATTTTGAAAAAAGGAAAATCTAATGAGAACTTGGGAGAATCCCAAGACTTTGGCAAAGATATTCCAATGCTGGCGAATATTTATTATGTGATTCTTTTGGTGCTGCTTGGAATCTTGATACTTGTCCAACTACTTGCATAACATTTGGTTGAGAGGTTGTTACATATAGAAGACTACTAATGATAGATCTGTACAACCTTTGATCCACATCCTTAGATGAGTCATCAATGCTCAATTTACAACCAAGTAAAGACATCTCTAAATCACTTTGCACCTTTGTAGCAAAATTCTTACTTAGTCGATCATCATTGCTACAAATTATTCTATCATCCTCTTTAGCTATTAGACATGCTTTAGTTTCTTCATGCAAAATATATATGTCGTTTAGAGCTCGACTTGATGTAGCCACAATTTCACCATACACGCCTTTCATGATTTCACACTTCGTGGAGTTGAATAGTATTGTGTGTCCTTGATCACACATTTGTCCAACACTGAGCATATTGTGATTCATGTTTTCAACCAATAGAACATTATTGGCTAGAGAATCTTTGCTTCCAAGAGTGACAGTACCTGATCCTATAACATTTGAAGATCCATCATTTCCAAAGGACACGGTTCCATCCTTCTTCTCTTTTAGAGATACAAATTTATTTCTATCTCCAGTCATATGCGTTGAGCAACCGCTATCAGCATACCACACATCTTTGTTCTTTTGAGCCTTGAGAGTGAGAGCACAATTATCATTCTTCTTCTTCTTCCATGTTCGTTCATTTTGTGGCTTTGAAGATTTTTCTGGAGGATTTTCAAGTCTACATTCTTTAGCTATGTGTCCAAAGTTTTGACATTTGTAACATTCAATATTATTTCTTAAATGTTCAAATCTATTGATGTTACGCTGAGCCCTGGGAGGTTCATATTTGAAAGATCTCCTGGAATTGTATTCATTGCTAGGGTACGTGCGACATTCTACAACTTTATGACCAAATTTTGCCACATGAATAACAGTAGCCATAAAAAATATGCTGGTACCTAGATGGAAATTTTCGTCGAGGAATTGTCTTCCAAGGCTGTTCTTGCGAATCTTGTCCAATGAAGTCTACATGCATGTCAGATCTCATAGGTTCATTGTATTTTGTTGTAGAAGGTCATGCTTCTTCTTCTTTGTAACCGATGCCAGTTTTGTCATTGTAATATCATTGATTATTGATGATTTCTTCCAATTCCCTTGAGCTGTTGGCATAGTTTTGGATAGTTTTTCCTTTCTTCACTTCCTCACGTAGCGAGGCTACTTCGGCTTCTAATTCTTCCCTTTCTTGGTTGCTTTCTTCCAACTTCTTTTGAAGTGACTCTTCAATGCATTTGTGTTCTTCAACTTCAATTTTGAGACCTTGAACTTGTTCTTCAAGAGTTTTGGAATGGATTTTCTCCACCATGAGATCTTTTATAAGCTTGATTGCTTCCTCATAAAATTCGTCTATGGTCCATTCTTCTTCTTCATTGTTTGATACCTCTTGCTTATTATGCTTGGGTTTATTGTGCTTGGCCATAAACAATACTCTCTCATTGGCTTCTTCTTCACTATCATTGTCTTCATCGGATGATGAGCTATCTTCTTTAGAGAGAAAGTTCCTTTTGGATCCTTGCTTGTTGAATTTCTTAAATCCTTTCTTTCTTTTTGAGTTGCCGTTACTTTTGTTCGGAAATTTCACTACAAAATGCCCAACCTCATTACAACTGAAACATATCAATGGAAGTTTACCTTTGAATTTTCCCTTACCAATTTGTAGTTTTCTCGTGAAGTAAGCATATTCTTCATCTGAAAGACCTTCTTCATCATCTCCCTTTTCTTCACACTTGCAAGTGCATGTCTTTTCAATTGAAGGTTTTTTATCTTTATTGGTTTTCTTAGATGCAACGAACACAGTTTCTAGATGTGAATACCCTCTTCTTCATCAAGTCTCATTTCATATGCTATGAGAACTCCATGTAATTCCTCTTTGCTGAGTTTGTCCAGATTTGCACTGTATTCTAAGACCAATACCTTTGGGTTGAATCTCCTTGGTAACGTTCTAAGAATCTTCCGTATAATAGTCTTCTCATCAACTGGCTCTCCCAATCCTTCCAGAGTATTGGTTATTTCATCAGCATATTGAAAGTATGCATCAATGTTGTAATCTTATTTCATTTTGAGTTGCTCAAATTTTTCTCTATTTGAAGCTTTGCTTCTTTGACATTTGAGTCACCTGCATATATATTCTCAAGCTTGTCCCATACATTTTTGGTAGTTTTACAACCCAACACCTTATGATAAGTAGATTCAATAAGTCCACTGATAATAATATTCTTTTCTTTTGAATCATTTACCAAATTATTCTTACATTGTTCATCCGCGGTTGATATAAATCCATTTTGAACAGTGTCCCATACTTCATAACCTTGCGCCAAGAGATAGACCTACATTATTCCTTTCCAAAGTGCATAATTATTTTCATTGAATAGAGGCACACCATTCTTTGTATGCTCCATGACCTCCTTTCGGCTGTTAAATTGCTATTGAAGGAACCAAGCTCTGATACCAATTGTTGGAAATACTGAGAGGGGGGGTGAATCAATATTTCTTTCAATTAGAGCATTAATTAATCTTCAATTATTATCAGTGTTTGTACAATGATAGCAGCAAACAAGAGGAACACAAATGCACACAGTTTTTAAGGTGGAAACCCACTCCGGGACAAAAACCACCTAATGCTTTTCTAATAATTCTTTAATATTCAACTCCAATTGAAAATAAATCTCTAACTTCCTAGAATCTAGAAAAAAAATCTTCTCCAGCTCCCACTGGATGGACACTACAACGCCTGAGATTCTTCAGTAGTCAACTGAACGGATGCCCCAACACCCAATGAGCTACAACTCACCTTAGCACCACCCTACCACCCTATAGAAGAATAAAAGAAGAATGGACTCCCGTACCAGGGAAAATGGTCCACTTTACAATGATATAGAATGATGTAGAAGAAGAAGATATACTAGACCATAACCCCAACTTTGACATAACCACCTAATGATGATCCTAGACCTCCCAACACTGCCTCTTCAACCCTTGGCAGATAGACACTAGTACAATTTGTACAATAATGTATTTACAATGACTAAGTACAATGATACCTTTACAATGATTGTATGTAGTGCTGCTCACTTGAAGACTTCATATGATGAACTTCTTGCTGCTGTTATGCACCTTGGTTGCTTCTCTTGTCATGCTACCCTCTGTTGCACCTTGCTTTTCCTTTCTTCCATATAAATTCTGATCCTTTGCAACCCTTGACAACACATGATCTAGTTTCTTCTTGCCTTGTAGGAGCTCGATATTGAATCTTGTGTATCTCTGTCATTTAAGATCCTCAATATCTGATTTTTGGTCCTGTAGTAGTCCTCTGAGTCATATTTCCAATGCCACAGGTCTAACCCAATTTGGATTCTTGAAGAGAGATTCATACCCAATCTCTCACAATGCCCTAATTATGGAATGTTTTAGAAGAGCGCACTTGTACGGTGTACCACGTGTCAATGTTTCTTCATTTGTTTCTAAAATTGATAGAGAAAAAGTATAGACCATGCACTATCCATCCATTTTTATGGCATTCCAATCCGATACTCAGAGAGATATTTATGACGAATTTACCAAGGTCACTTCTTTGAGATGAATTTCAGGAGCTTGCAAAAACCCTTACTTCCACAAATCATATCTCCAAAATATTGTGCAACTTGATCTGAAATTTTTACTACAGCTTCCTCAGGATTTCAGCTTCGCCTCATAAAAATTTTAGCTTCTGAGCCTTCGTAGAAAAAAGTTTAGAGCGAAAATGCCACGATGACCTGTTTCAGATGGCCGAATCCCTTGCCTAAAGAGTAAATGAAGATCACAATATATATTAATGCTTAAGTTGAGAGGGGCTTCAACAAGTGAACATGGGAGGGATCTTAGGAGCTTAAAAAATATTAATTATGACTTTTCAATGACCCATGCCCCAACCCCATGGGGTTTTAGCCCAATAACTGGGGGTACAAACTTCAAACATGAATATCTCTCAAACCGTGAAGAATTACATGGCGTGCCATATATCAACGCAAACATCTCGAAAATTAGAAACCATCAAAAGCATTATTGACCCTGAATATAATATTTTGATAGGTCAAAATTCCCATGCAATATTGGGTTAGCCCCTAGTGATGTTTGGGTTGACATCAATGACAAATTTTGATCAACAAACTGAACCATATCAACCCAAAAAGCGATGCCCAAAAAATGTCGTTTAGGGCCTCAAAACGGCTCCAGAAGTTCAGGACTCGAAAAACTGCTAAAAATAGTAAGTTGTGCCGAAACTGAAAAACTGAAAGAGATAATGGTGGGGTCCCAAGTGGAATAGGAAAGTGGCTACCAATATCCACCTGGATCATTCCTCCCCCATTAGGAAGTAGTGGTCCCCATTGCGTTGAGTTCCTCCATGAGATGAGGAAACTTCTACTGAACTTGGTCCCTGGTGAGCCACTTGGCTTGGTTCAGGAGTTGGCCAGATTTGAAAACCCAATACAGTTGGATATTCTGTTGGAGAGTGTTCTTGATTTGCATGTCCATGGTACAATTTGTGGTGGATTGTTCCATGCAGTCTGGATTTAACTCTGTTGGTGTGAGTTGTTCTGCAATGTCAGAGGTGTCCAATAGAGGTGGGAAGTAGGGATGAAGGTGGTCCACATTGAATATATGGTGAAGACCAAGGAATGGTGGAATACTGAACTCAAAGGAATTGTTCCCTATAGCCTTAGTGATGGTGTACAGTCCATATCAAAGTGGGCGAAGCTTGAGGTAGGGTCCAGTGAGGCACTCCTTCGACAAATGTAGCCACACTTTGTCGCCCACCTAGAAGTTATGTGGCACCTGATGTTGATCATGTCGTTGATTGTGCTTAGAATTAGCTCTATCCAATATGTCATGAACCTATTGGAGGATGTGCTAAATGTGCTCGATAAATCTGTTCTCTTTGTGAGATTCAAACTGGATATGAGCCGAATCGGCCTGAGTAGTCGCAAATGACATGGCTACGTCAATGGGACATAGTGGCTGGAATCTCAAGCCCACCTGAAAGGGGCTGTGTTCAGTTGAGTTGTGGAGAGCCCAGTTATAATGGTGCTATACATAGGGGAGGATCTCATCCCATGTGCATGGATGCTTTGAATTGTACATGAAAATAATGTGTGCAATCATCCTTTTGATGACCTCTGTCTGGCCATCAGTTTGGGGATGGAAAGATGTGGACTTGGTGAGATTGGTGTCCAGCATTGACCAAAGGCTGGACCAAAATGTGCTGAGGAACTTTCTATCATGATCTGAGATGATATACTGTGGGATCTCAAAGTGCCCCCACACTCATTCAACGAAGAGTTTAACAATGGCTTCTATTGTGATATTCTTCTTGCAGGCTGCCATAATGGCCATCTTCGAGAATCTGTCGACGACCATGAAAAAAAAATCATTTTCATGCTTAGTAGAAGGAAGGCCCGACATGTAATCCATGGAGATGGATTCCCAAGGTCGACTAGGGGTAGGTAGCGGAGTATAGAGGCCTTGTGTCTTGATGGTTGGTTTGGAAATGGTGCAAACAGTGCTAGATATGATGTACTTACCAACATCCTGTCAAAGGTTCGGCCAATAGAAATACTTCTGTAGTATCTCTACAGTTTTCTCGACCTAGAAATACCCAACGACTCAACTGTAGTGTGCTTCCCATATCATCTTGGCACGCTCACTTGAAGGAACACAAAGGTGTCCCAGGTGACATAACAGTGCATCTCGGAGGTGAAAATTTGGAACTTGCGTACCCCCAAGGGTGCCTTGTATGTGTGACCGAATTCTAAATTTCTCTTGTATAGAAGTGGCCAATCAGAAGTCTCGTCCCCACAAGAGTTGAGAATGGTCTTTAGCGCCACGATCAGTGGTCGATTGAGGCAGTCTGCAACATTATTGGTGCTACCCTTCTTGTACTTGATGTTCAAGTGAAAGTACTGCAGATATGTGGACCACTTCTGATGGCGATCGTTCTGCAACTTCCCTTGTGTCTGTATGAACTGCAGGGGTCGGTGGTCTGTGTGGATGATTGTTTCCTTCCCCAAAATGTAATGCTTCCATTTTTTATAACACTACACAATGTAATACATTTATTTGTCATAAGTGGGATACTTGGGGACTGTGTCGGACAATGTCTCACTGTGATATGCCACTGGATGCCCTTGTTGAGTAAGAACTGCCCCAATAGCATATTCATAGGTGTTATCACTTGGAAATTTTCCTAGGGCTGTTATGTTGTGTTAAAAAAATAACACAGGTAACTATCAACCACTTTGGAGATTAGGATCTAGCCTTCCTAATGCTCAGAGAGGCAAGGTTACAGGGCAGTGTTACAAGGCAAGGTAGCTGAGCAAAATCAGATTTTTTAGGTTGAATGGTGAAGTGGTTTTCAATCGGGATCAAGGAGCAGTTAAGGGTTCCTTAAATAGGATAATGAAGGAAGGTTAAAGAGCTTAATCGGGATGGGAGAGAAATTGAGGATTCTCAGATCCAGATATTAGAAGAAAACATTAAAATGAATAACATTTCATAACAGAGTGTACTTCAAAAAATTCTACAATAATATTCCTGTTATAACATTTAAATTTGGAAAACATGCAAGTTTATGGAATACTTAAGGAAAAAGCATGAACAATTGAAATATACTTCATTGAAGTAGCTCAACACATGAATCCTGTAAATAAATGCCTTTATTGTTGTCCCGTCTGTCAACTTGGAAAAGTTACAATAAACCATCTGGTAGTAGATCAATTCAACTATAGAAATGTTCAGGAATCCACACTCAATACTTCAAATGGATGAAGTATTTATACAAAACTTAATAAAAAATATCCTATAAACTGATTTAGGATTTATTTGAGGAAAATAAATATCTTCATGCAAGAAGATAGAGACACCTATTAAAATAAATGCAAGCTTCCCCTTTTTTATTGATTTGTTATTTTCTCCTTTGATATTTTGCTATTTTATCTCTAATGTTAACTGAATTTCACATTGGTTGTCTTATAGTTTGTCTTTTAACTCTTGATCTTTTATCTGTCTTCATATTTAACCTATTTTTCATTTATCTACCTGCTCTGTTTACTCTTTAACTCTGTCCCTTTTACCATGTTTTTACTTTTACCTGTCACAGTAAATCACACCATTTTTCCCAA
This sequence comes from Pinus albicaulis, assembly GCA_034641835.2. NCBI lineage: Eukaryota > Viridiplantae > Streptophyta > Pinopsida > Pinales > Pinaceae > Pinus > Pinus albicaulis. The sequence continues at coordinate 462,345,315 of CM076579.1, read as the reverse complement.
GCTTCTGCATCTGGAATTTTGATTTTTACCATCCTCCTGTAAATCTCATCAACCTCTGTATATTTTTCAAATGTGGGCTTATTGAGCAAAAGGTGATTTACCTCATGCTAGAGGTAAAAGAGATTTTCAAAATTCTAAAGGAGCACTTTGCCTGTAGGAACTCCTTTCATTGATGAACTGTTGGAAGTCTCTTTAGCTACTTCCCTGATATTCTTATCATAATATTCATTCCTCATCAGTTTATCATTGATTACTAATTTATTAGGCAGACCTTTCTTCCTCAAAACATCAAATTTGCTCATGAATCTATTTACTATAAGCTCCATTGTTTGGCACTTATATTCAAGATGTATTATCAGATTTCTCTTGGAGATAACCTTATTCACCTCTAAAATATTCTCTATTCTATCTGTAATGTCAAGTTCTTCTAATTCCTGTTGTTTTTGGAATTAAGAAACTTTATAATCTCAGTGGCTTCTTCTAGTTTCTTCCCAAGTTCTTCTTTGACTTTCTGAATAGCTTCACTAGCCTCATTTATCAATTCTTTTTGCTCAAATATAGCTTGGATAGAAGGCCAAATATCATTAACAGAGTTAATGATATTGGCCCACAGTTTTTTCTTTGCTTGGTCTAGTGGCTCTTTCAAAGTCAATTCCTTTTCTAACTTATGTATTCTATCAGTCAATCTGTTGGATTTCTATGATTCTGCTTTATACATTACCCGAGCCAATTTATTTTCATATTTTATACTTTTTACTCATTATTTAAGTCTATTAATCTCATTAGTTTGGATTGAAATATCCTGCATGGCCTTAATCAATTTACCTGCCTCATCATTGGGATGGGCTGATGTTGTTGATGGTGTAGTAGTTGGTGTTGCTAAAACTTTTGTTGTCACTGGAACTGTTGTAGGTAATGGAACTATTATGGCATCTGGAAGTGTTGTAGCCACTGAAGGTGAGGTTGAAGCTATGGGAATGGTAGTAATGGTAATTGCTTCCATGTTGGCTTTCTTTTCCTGCACTAATTTGTCCATTTTATTATCCATCTCTTTTGATTGATATGTCAACTGAATGATGAGATTCATCATTTCATCCTTCTTACTTTCATTCTCCAAAACTTCTTTAGTTTTTGGATGTTCAGTTGTGGGTAATTTCGTTTGCTTCTTCAATGCAGCTATGTCTGCATTCTTCTTCTTGATAAGCTCTTCAACTGATTTGATATTCTTTGGATCATATCCAACCTCCATGACCAATTCTTCAAGTGATTTTATTCTATTATCCTTTTCTTGTGAAGAAGCCTTCTCTAGTTTTAACTGTTCTATGATATTTTCTAGAGAATTCTGTAGTTTTTGGACACTAAAAGCTTTGTTGGTCATAGTGGGATAAATCATTTCTTCTGCTTGTTTATGAAACTCAATCTGATCTATAGGATGTACAACTTTAGCCATAAATTCAAAGGTTGTTTTCTTGTAATCTGTTGATGATTTTGGAGCCTGCATTGTTGGCTGTAAAAAGTTCATTTGCATTTTCCTAGTTTTATAATCAAAGACTGAAAGAAACTTGTTCTGATCACTAGGAGTTTTTTTCTAATACTGAGCATAATTCACAGCTTTCAATGTCTCATTCTTCAATTTGATTTCTTTGTACTTCTCCATTATATCTTTTTCTTTATCCAATGGTTTGATTGATGATGAAACCTCTACACTATGTTTCTTTTGAATGATCTGAGCACTAGAGGTTGATGGAAACTGTGTTTCTTCTAACATTGTTGGACGTGCATCATCTCTAACCACTATATCTATATCAATTATCTCAATTGTTTCAACTACCTTTTCCCGTTCAATGAATTTGGTATCAGAGGTAGTCTCTACAGAATAAGAGAATTCCTCTCTTGGCCTCTTTGAATTCCTGTATTGTGGGGTTGGAGTATGCGGGATGGAACTAGTATCAACCTGCTTCTCCACCTCTTGCAAAGTATTTTCCAACCACTTTGACTGATTGGAATACTTTTCAATCTTTGGTTTTGACTCATGAATAAAAGGGGTAAATTTGAATTTGACTCTTAACTTACTTATGACTCTCAAAGGATCATACTACCATTTTAAACTACTACTAAATTTGAAATATTGTAAGCACTTATCTGCTTGTTGACCAGCATTCCTATTATTGCAAATAAAAGGACTAAGCTAGTTCTTAATCTTAAAATGAGTTTTCTTCTTTGCTGACAAGAAATTAGCTTCATCTGAATTTAGGATATGTCTGATGTATTCTAATGCAAATAACCTCATTGGGAGGTATTTGGGAAGTTTGTATTGGGTAAGCTGGCTTCCATACACCCTAATTTTAGTATGGTTCTAGTATAAATACCAGTCTCCTATTCTACTTTGTTCTGACAATTGAAACACCTTCTTTATTTCTTCACTCACTCTAGGTTGAATACCACTGCTTAGTATGCTGACAACTGGATAAACAAATGAATCAATGAAGTTTTTTTAGCTGAATTCTGTGGAAGCCTTTCTGATCAAGGATGTCCAAAAGACTATAGATTGGGGGTTACCCTCTGTGTCTAGTTTTTGGAGGCTAACTGCAAAAATTTCTTATTGGAAAAATAAGAACAAATTAAACAAAACAAAGGAGTATTTAAATATTCCTTCCTCTGGTAATTTAACCAATTTCTCATGGATGGCATCTGATAGACATTGAGCAAAGTTAAATGTTGAAGCTGGAGGTTGTCCTGGGTAGAATATGGATAGGAAACCTAGAATAGATGCATCTACATATTCATCAGTAAAGCACCCTAAAATGCATGACAATATTGTGACAATCTGTCTGGTTCTCTATGAAAAAATGGAAGCTGAGTATGGAGGGTTACTCTTTGGGGTTTCTACTGATGGAGGAAGGAAGGTTTGGAATATTTGGAACCTCTTGGGAAAGTCTAGCTTCAGTTATAGTTCAATGAAGATTTCAATAGATAATGGAGCTTCATCGGGCTTGGCTTTGATCTGTAACATCTGATTTATGGATTATGCAGTGATTGTGAATAAAATCTCTTGGCTTGGGGTTACTAGAGCTCTTTCATTAGGTAAATAATTGATCTGGAAGAGTCTGAAAATTTATGGAAACTGAAAGGTCTATGGGAAGATGTACCTAGGTAGGTTTGAGTCCAAGAGGTGGATATCATCAGCCTGGTCTATGAATTTATCATGGCTCTAGCAGTGGAGCTCTAGAAGGTTAAAATTAGTGTCTGTAACACTGATTTTGAATTCTTTGTCAGCAAGAGGTGTGTGGTGAACATATACCACACGTGGTTGCAGAGGGCTAATGGATAAAATTATTTGGGAGGCCATTAATTTTCTTAATTTATCAATTTATTACTTTTAAGCTTAATTAATGGCTTCGAGAGACTTAGGATTACTTGGAAAAGGTTTAATTCGGTCTGCAGAAGGGGTTCCGGCCATAACAGGCTTTAATTCTTATCTGCAAAACTTTAACTAGGTTGACAAAGGTTTATTTTATTCAATTTTCAATGGAAAATAGACAACTAACGGTAAAGGGCGGGTTTTATTTCTTTTAACCAGAGGTGGTTAATCACATTGATGCAAGGTTGAATTTTCAAACAGTGCCTGGTTTCATCGCATAGTGAAATGGTGGTATCAAGGGTTATCGATTGATGAAAATTTGATTAGTGGTTTCAGGACTGGGGGGTATGATGGAATGTAGGACTGTCGCATGGAAAATGGGCGGGGGTGCAAAACCACCCATTTCGCACCCCCCCCCCCGACTTTAAACTTTGGACTGTCGAGGGTGTCAAACCTCTTACTGGCCATTGGATCTGATGAATCACAATCGGGCGGATGGATGAATTGGGGTGTTTTGATAGGTGGGACCCAGGTTTGTATATGCGGGGTGATATATGTGAAGGCTTAGTATAAAAAGGGATCGAGATATTTATATGTTAAAGTGGAAGGATTTATATGAAAAGGTTAATATGTTAAACGGGGACGGGATATATATGTTGGGTTAATTAAAAGTGGGACTCGAGATTAATATAGAGGGGTAGGGATATATAATAAGTGGGGAATTAATATAATATGTACAAACTATAGGTTATAAAAATAAAAATGTAGTCGGGATATATATAAGTGGTAGGGGGGTTTAATGTAATATAAACTATATGCTAAGGGTTTTGTGAAATATAATGGCGGGATGTTTAAAAAATACATTAGGAATAGGTGTTTAAAATAATATCGGGGAGGGTTTTTATAGTGGGGCCTGATATAATATTTTAACCATTTAAAACTATGCAAAGTGGGTTTTTGCATTTTTTAATAGGAAAAAAGGGAATTAGTAAAAGGGGGAGTTACTTTTCAAAGGAAAATGTGTTTTTAACTAGGGAAAGGGGTTTTAGTAATGAAAATGGATTTTTAGGAAGGGGAAAAGGTTAGAATAAATGGAAAGGTGATTTAGGAGGATATTAGTGATATGAGATGAACCAATTGATGTTTTCCATGACTTGTAACGGTCTTCTGCCTACCCTTTATTTACCCTAACATTTTTACTTCCTTTATTGGGTGCATTTGAGCTTGTTGACCCTTTTATTTTCTTTTGATAAGTAAACTAGCCTACTTATAACATTATAACTTCAAATGGCTTAGAGTAAACTGATGAGCTCATTTTTTTTCTCTACCTATCTACTAATTTGCCAAGATTAAATGGTTTGGCCAGATATTTATTTTTATTTTTTTCTAAGTAAAACAAATTCTATTTGTAAAACATAATAGTACAAAACTGCGCCAGTTTCAGCTGTGTGAGCCTGAGAACTGGGCTTGATTTCCATGCTTAACATAAACAACTGAACTGCCTTGAGTGGGAAACTAGTTCTTTTGAAAGAAATTTCACCACCCTTAGAAGGGAAACCGGTATATAGTGCATGCATTATAATTTAACAAGAGACAGTAAACTAATATAGCATACATCTTTTACAGCTGATGAGAGATGCAAAAACCAAAAATTCTTCCAATGAAGTTGAATATCTATACCATAGTAGGCTGAGGGAGGTCGAATTCACTGTTCAGGAGCTGGGGAGGCCGGTTCTTCCACGATTCTGTGCCAATACTTGTCTTCTCTATCTTCATTGTCCTTCTTTGGCATGATTTCCTTACCGAAGAAGTCCACCTGCATGTTTTCTTTTCCAAGGATGGATTTCCCAATGCCAATGGGCGCTGCAAGAGCCGGAACATCATTTTTTGTCGAAGAGGGTTGAGGGCTAGGTGGAGTAGGGGCGAAGTGGGGGAAAATAATAGAAGCAGAGCTAGCAGATTCTTCACTAACAGTGATAGTAATAAAAGCAGTGAGGACGGGCTTGTCTAGGGAGCAGTTGAAGTGGAATTCCGATCTCTGAGAGGTCTGGCGGAGGGTCGGACTAGAAGGAGCATGAATAGAATGGGAGGAAGGCTAAGAGATGGGAGGAGGATGCCGCATAGGTTGAGCAGAGTGGGTGCCCCCAGGATGGCAGGTGCGGCCCCTCTGACATCGAGAGTCTGAGTAAAGGCACCAATCGACATCCTCCGCAGAAGAGTCAGAGGTTGAACTGGTGGAAGGGCGAGGGTGGGATGAGCAACCTCTGCTCGTCCCTCGATGACATCTCATCTGATGCCGAAGTCAAGGCATCACCACAGAGCTTTGCAAGGGGTGCTTGGGGCAGAAGGAGAAGGCGGTGTTCAAGGGAGACCACTGAAAATCGACAAACTGAGAATGAAAACAAGAATTTAAATGAAAGAAGTTACTCTGAGTGAAATTATAACCTGGAAGAGTTTCCAAATAGCCGAGGATGGTGCAGTGTCGCCCAGTTTGAGTGCGAGCACTCGGCTCAGCACAAGCAGTTGGGCAAGCTCCACACACAGGAGACAGAGGGCCGCATAAAACACAAGAACTAGATGAATTCTCTAGAACAAACGCCATATCAAGCTGAACCGACGAGGCGAGGTGGTAAAATGGCGAGGTGAGTGGAATGAATGCTGTGCAGACTGGCATAGTAATTGCATGATTTATGACACCGCAAGGGGCCATATGGCCATAACGTGCGAACGCCCTCGGGACTTGCCAGGGGACTAATGTACCATCATGCCAAACCAACATCCACATCCAGAGTGGCCAGATCTTTATTCACTAACTATCAGGACATGAAATTTAAAAGCATGAATGAATCAAGATTAAACTATATGATCATCGTGAATTGTGGCATTTTGGACAAGCTGCACACAATTTTTATTTGCATAAAGTAAACTAAAAGTAGAGGCATTTGAATGTGCAACACTTTCAGGATCTATTTTTGTTTCTTTTTGTGGGGTTCATACTTTATATCCTTTTTTGATCTTCTTTTCTTTTGGTCTTTTGATTTTTCTTTTAAGACATACCCTCTGTAATATTCCCAAATGGGAAAAGTAGGAATATAGTGCAAAATGTTGGAAAAATATTGCAGATCATCATTTAAAAAGAGAGAGGCCAATATGGAGACCTTTCATATGTTATTAAAACAGAAAAATGTGAATAATAAATGGGCCATAAGATGCATAACATGAAATATAAGCCTCCGATGAACAAAATCCCTCAATATGAGGTGTTGCAACTATATAGAAAAGCTGGAAAACCCTTACAACATTATTTTATTGGCTCTGCTACAGAAAATAATTCTACATCAGATCTAGGGCTGATATGTGCCTCAAAATATAAATATATATCATATCCATGCACTATAAAAGCTCCTCTAAAGAACCCCTCAAGGGTTTTCAGCCAAACACCAAGTACAAGTTATAGATCTGAGATCTAAGACTATAGATCTACTGAAAAATATATATCTGGAAAGTGTGGCTGATCGAATATGATCAATAAAATAGCCTCCACCAATAGATCCTCAAATTGAAAGGCAGATCCCCTTCACTAGAAAATCAGCTCTCCAAATGGTGTGTCAAACCACCCTGCAACTCCTCCTACAGAAATAACGTAGATCTGGAAGTAAAACTGCACTATAGGGATAAATATATGGTTGGCCTGATGCCAAGATCTGAAAATGTGCTCAATATCCTTCAATATTTTCCTCCCAATGGAAAGGAAGTCTCCTCCACTGAAAATAAGCATTGAGATGGACTAGATCAAGAGATCTAATCACCACTTGCTGCAACCTGCAAAAACAACCGAACCCTCAACAAGATCTGCACTGTAGTTGAAAGAAGAAGCTTGGCCTTAAGCTAGATAGTGAAAAATGTAGTGCAATACTCCTCCAAGAGCTTCTCAATGGAAGAGGTGGGATTCCCAATCAGAAACACCCTATGCTAAACATCACTCTATCTCAGCTAAATAGCAAGATAAAGATATATGTCGAAACAGACCATATATTCAGAAATATAATATCCATCAACAACTCCATATGGCTGCCATACTCTTCCTTAAATATAATATGAGCTTGAAAACCCTAATCCCCATCCAAAAATATTACTACATTCACAAAAAGCATCTCCATCTAAAACTGCGATGTCCCTCATTGATGGCCACTCCTCAATGACAACATTGTTGATTTGGTCAGGATTGACCCAGTCAAAGTGATCCAGCCCCTTTCACACCAAGGTTGCTTCAATTAAGCTACCAAGATTTGTCTCTTTCATATTTGGCATTGATTTATTCATTATTAAGGAGAATTACGAACCTCCTTTTCCCTCTTATTCCTTAAACAAAGAAATAAAACAAAATTGAATATTCCAATTAGCTCATGACTAATTAGGAATATTACAGTCCTCCCTTCCCAAATGTTGCTTGTCCTCAAGCAAATGACAAGGTGAGTGCTAAAAAAATCCGTCATTGGTGACACCAACATGTGATAAGCTTCCCTCATAAGCTAAGTGTTCACCAATCCATCCCTCCATGAATTTCTCCTCCAAAGTTCTCATGAGATGAAAATAATCCATCCCATAAGGAGACAATAGTTAAAATGAAACAAACATGGTTTGCCCAATGTTCTCCCTTAAACATGTAGCATAGTGAACATGGAGAGTCTTCATCCCATAGGGCACATACATACCTCCCATCCTCCCTCCAAACATTCCCATAAAACGTATAAGTACATCATCAATGTATGGGATCAAAATTAAGTACATACAAACAAAAAATTGTGCATATGGAGGTGGGTCATATTCCCACAAGTGGAACCAGCGTAGTAAATATCCTGACTACATCTGATCATGATGCAGTAAGTGGTTTCCCCACCACTTACTTGCTTCCCTATTCATCTCACCATGGCTGAAAGTGTGAGATATATTTGGTGCCTTAGGAATGCACCCACAATGATACAATATCTCCCTTTGATCTCCAAGGGATTGGCCATGTTCATAAATTTTTGTGGCCCAAAGTTGGCCATGGAGTTTATATGGTATAGTGCTCCTCCTTGGAGCTATGGCCTACATAAACATAGTAAAAGAATGCATATGTTCATAAAATAAAACATTAGGTACACAAGCATATCTTTCACCAAAATTCCTCCTTAAACAAATGGAGTGGTGCATAGATCTATCTCCCTCTCAAAAGAAGAAAGAGGAGGTTGAATTAACTCCTTTATAGAGTTATGTTTCTGTCCAAACTCCAAATGGTTCATGCATCTTTGAAAAAGCTGATATAGTTCTCCTTCAAAGCCTTTCCAAGTGTAGCTTCTCATGATAATTTTGTAGAATTTCATGGAATATGTGTGGCTGAAAAAGAACTCTTCATAGGCTCTTTGTAGCAACTTCTCCTTGAGCTTTGAGGCTGTAGATAAGAATATCCTACCATGATAATAGATGAATCCTTCTTGGACTAAATAGCCCTCATAATGTAGCTGGTCATCAAGTATCATGCATGTGTGAAGATCCTTGGAATAATCCACCAACAGTTGGGATTTCCAATATGGATCAATCTCCCATAGTGACAATGCTGATGATTTATCAAAAGGAATGTATGTCATATGTATTCTCTCATCCTTGAAATATCTCATGCCAAAGGTATATGATGGAAGGTTGCTATCCCTTCCTTGCTGCCCTTCTTGCATATGCACATGCTCAAGTAAATATTAAGGCTTTTGAAAGTTAGTCTCCCATGGGAGGCTATCATCTATCCAATACTTCCTTGGTTTAATAAAAGCATGCATGTGTGGCCACAATATTCTATCATGTATGGAAGATTTATCTCTTAGTGAGATCATCTTCTAAGTCTCCATAGCCAAGGAATGGTCCCCTTTCCCCTTGATGGCGTCATCCTCCAATCCTGCATTATTTCCTCTCAACGCAGTATGAGATGAGAGAGTGGATAATGGTGATAGTGGAAGAATATCTCCCTCCTCCTTGAGCTCACTGAGAACTCTAAAAGCTATATTTTGGTCTTCTAATGCTCCCAACATTCCTAGATCTATAAATGGAGCATCAAGGTGTGAGACATATTTCATCAAATCTAGATCAGGTGGTCTCCTAGGTGGTTTACCACAAGACAATGATGTCTCATGGATCAACCTCATGTGCATAATAGATGGGATCATCATATCCCTACTTCCACTATGAAAATTAATCTATGTTTCTTGTGTGGAAGTTTCATGACAGTTGGGTATCACTCTTAATGATTCAAGAGTGCCTATAATTGGAGCAATTGCTCCATCCTCACCTCCAGGTGGTGGTGGATAATCCCCTGCTATTCCAACGATGTGACCCCTCCCTTGTTCTTCTTATTCCTCCTCCTCATAATCTGAGAAGACCTCTATGTAATGTGATTTTCCAACTACACATCGATGTCCAGGTGCCCAAGCTTCTTGGCAAGTGAAGCAAAGCTTCCTTATCCTCAAATCTCTTCAGACATCGTCATCAAGAGGTTTCTTGTATTGACCCTACTTTGAAGGAACAACCTTTTCTTCTTTTCCCTTTGATGGAAAAGAGGGCTTATGATGAAATGTTGCCTTTTCTTTTGGCAAGGCATCTTGAAGGTCTCTATCCCTTTCAATGGCATCATGTAGGGTAGTGGGCTTGGTAGACTTAACCAAACCATGAAGAGTTTCATCTAACCCTTCAATGAACATGTACACCCTTCTTACTGTAGACAAATCAGGAACCATAACAAAAAGTCTTAAAAATTCAGAGATGTAAGTTTTTGCATTACCTGATTGTTTTAGCTTTGCAAGCCCCATGAATGGTGCTTCAGGATCTCTTCTATCAAATCTTACCACCTACCTTCTAGTGAACTCTGAATAAGTAGTCACATTGGCATGACCGAATGTAGACAATCCATGGAACCACATCATGTGCTTCACCTTCAAGGTGCAGCACTGCAATCTTAATGGCCTCCATCTCTAGAACCTTGTTCAAATGAAAGTAGATGTCAAGTTTTTCTACCCAATATTTGGCAGTACACTTGGATGACCCATCAAAATTGGGTAAAAAGAATCTGCCCTTAGTGTGATGTCGATTATGATTATGAATGAATCCACCACTTCTATGATGATGCCTTGGTCTTCTATTGATCTTTATTTGATTTTTTTTTTGAAAACTCAAGTGATATTTGAACCTTTGAGATTGAGATTCATACTCCATAAAATAGTCTTCAAGGGATTCTTTCTCTTGAAACCCTTCATTTCCCACAACCAAAAATATAGGCATGGTAGAGTGTTGGAAAACTTGTGGTTGATGTACTCATTGATCATTCCAGTGATGAGACATGCTAGAGCCTTCTCCATGATGAAATACTCTAGGGGATTCATTGAATATGTCCATCCTCATCTCTTTTATCTCTCTATAAATGTCTTGCGTGGCTCAAGAAGGATCTTAGGGAACTCCTTCTCTTCATCTTCACCTCCAGATAAAGGGGTTTTACCCTTGTCTTCTTTATCATTTGTATAATCAAATTTTCTATGGCCTCTTCTTTGATACCTCCTCTCTCTGTTAGTAAGATGCTTTCCTTCTTCAAATGAAATATTGGCTTTTAGAATGCATAGGTTGTGCCAAGATTATGCTCTGATACCACTATAATATTCCCAAATGGGAAAAGCGGGAATATAGTGCAAAATATTGGAAAAATATTGCAGATCATCATTTAAAAAGCAAGAGGCCAATATGGAGACCTTTCATATGTTATTATAGTAGCAAAATTTACAAAAGAAATGGGTCATAAGATGCATAACAGGAAATACAAGCCTCCAATGAACAAAATCCCTCAATATGAGGTGCTGAAACTGTATAGAAAAGTTGGAAAACCCTTACAACGTTATTTTATTGGCTCTACTACAGAAAATGATTCTACATTAGATCTAGGGCTCATATGTGCCTCAAAATATAGATCTATATCATATCCATGCACTATACAAGCTCCTCTAAAGAACCCCTCAATGGTTTTCAGCAAAAAAACAAGTACAAGTTGTAGATCTGAGATCTAAGACTGCAGATCTACTGAAAAATTCAGATCTGGAAAGTGTGGCTGATCTAATGTGATAAATAAAATAAACTCCTCAAATAGATCCTCAAAGTCAAAGGAAGATCCCCTTCACTAGGAAATCAACTCACCAAATGGTGTGCCAAACCACCCTGCAACTCCTATAGAAATAACGTAGATATGGAAGTAAAAATGTGATGTAGGGATAAATATATTGTTGGCTTGATGCCAAGATCTGAAAATGTGCTCAATAGCCTTCAATACTGTCCTCCCAATGGAAAGGAAGCCTCCTCCACTGAAAATAAGCATTGAGATGGCCTAGATCTAGAGATCTAATCACCACTTGCTGCAACCTGCAAAAACAACCAAACCCTTAACATGATCTGCATTGTATTTTAAAGAAGAAGCTTGGCCTTAAGCCAAATAGTGGAAAATGTAGTGCAAGACTCCTCCAAGAGCTCCTCAGTGTAAGAGGTGGGATTCCTGATCAGGAACACCCTGTGCTAAACAACACTCTATCTCAGCAAAACAGAAAGAGAAATATATATGTCTAAGCATACCATATATTCATAAATATAATATCCATCAACAACTCCATATGGATGCCATCCTCTTCCTTAAATAGAATATGAGCTTGAAAACTCTAAGCCCCATCCAAAAATATCACTACATTCAAAAAAATCATCTCCATCTAAAATTATGTTGTCCCTCATTGAGGTCCACTCCTCCATGATAGCGCTGTTGATTTGGTCAAGGTTGACCCAGTCAAAGTGATCCAATCCATTTTACACCAAGGGTGCTTCAATTAAGCTACCAAGATTTGTCTCTTTCATATTTGGCATTGATTTATTCATTATTAAGGAGAATTATGGACCTCCTTTGCCCTCTTATTCCTTAAACAAAGCAATATAAAAAAATTGAATATTCCAATTGGGAATATTACACCCTATTTTAATTCTTTAATATTGGAAAACATTTGCAGAAATCAAAGGTATGTACAATATTACAAGACTAAACAAAGTCAATTCAAAATTATGATCCCTATTATTATAAGACCCTAACAGTGGCTCCACTTGGGGATGGCATCTCCTGGTGAGATGTCAAGAACTTGTTGATCAGTGGCCTTGGAGCTTTGACTTTTCTTACCTTAGAACTAAATTCTGTGATCTCCTTTATTCAATCATATGATGTTATATCTTTCAAATATTATGGCGTTCTCTTCGGTCTTCAACTTTAGAAGACAATCATCCAATCCAATCTAAACTTTGCAATGGTATTTACAATGAAGAAATTAAAACAAATGAACTAATGGTTAATGTGGAGAAAAGTAGTGCTTCAACATTTTACCATTGATTGGTCCACCTAGTAGATTTTTTCCATCTAACTCCTTCAATAAAAATGCATTGATACCTTTGTAACCATAAATGATGTATGGGCCCTTCCAAATAAAATCAAATTTGCCATGTTTCCCTTTGTCTTCTCTTTTAGAATCCCATTTGAGTACTTTATCACCTACGAAAAAATCATCTTTTTTAGTTTTCTTATCAAATATCTTTTTGATTTTGTCTTGGATCACTTGTGATTTGACATAAACTTATTCCCTGGTTTGCTGCAAATGAATTGTTTGATTTATCTTCCTTTAGATGTCATTTGGTTCTACTTGGAGCTCTTGAATCATTTTCATCACTAGCACTCCTAAAGAGGATGGAAAAAAAACATCCATCCCATATAATAATTGATAGGGAGAGGTACCAATAGAATTCTTTCTAGTTAGTCTATCTACCCATAAGGCATTGACCAAACTTTTATTCTAGGTTTTCTTGTTATCTTATAACAATTTCTTGATGATATTAACTAGGCTTTTGTTTGAGTATTCTGCAAGTCCATTACCTTGAGCGTAATAGGTAGTGGAATGGCCAAGGTTGATATGGAATTTGTTACAAAAGTCTATCATTTTCTTGGATTTGAAGGCAGCAGCATTATCAATAATGAGCTTTTGTGAGCATCCAAATATAGAAAGGATGTTGTTTTCAAGGAATGATATAATGACAGAGTTTGTGGCTTTTCTAGAAGGGATGGTTTCTATCCACTTGGTAAAGTAATCAGTGGTTGTAAAAATCCATTTATGCTGGGCAGAGGGTGGTGGTTGAATTTCACCAATAAAGTCTAAACCCCATTGTTGAAATGGCATTTCTACAAAAATATGTTTGAGGGGTAATGGTAAGAGTTTCTTCTTCCCTTAAAATATCTGGCATTTGTGACAGGAGGTCACATACTTTCTAACATTTGAAAAAAGAGTGGGCCAGTAAAACCTTCCCTCAAAATTTTATCAGCAGTTTTTTTCTAGTAAAGGTGTCCTCCACAGTCTCCTGCATGAAATTCATGCATTAATTTATCAGCTTCATATTTTAATAAAGAGTTTAATATAATTCCACCATGATCTTTCCAAAATAAAGCATTATCTATGATACAATATTTCATTGCTCTTAATTTTAAGAATCTACCTTTGGTTCTATATAAACTAGGAGGAGATTGTAGGTTGAGTAAAACAAATATAATGTCTGCATACTAGGGTGAATCTAAAAAATCTTCACTAGTCTGTGGAGTCACCATCTCTTCCTAATCATCTATTGCTGCAATGGAATTTATATCTAAGGCTTGACAGTTCGATTCAGCCATGAGTTTGGCTAAACCTTGGCCTTTAATCAATTTTGTAGGATTTATTTCAATGTCATATTCCAATATAGTGGCAATCCATTTGCCTCTTTTTCCATCGAGCCCATTCTGTGTGAGAATTTCCTTTACCACATAATTTGGAACATATGCAATTATGTGGGAGTATAAAATATACACTCTGAAATCTTTTATAACTTCCACTAAATCAAGTGCTTGTTTTTCCATAACATTGTACTTTAGTGTTTCATCTCTTAAGGTTTTACTTAAAAAAGCAACGGGTTGTTCATAACCTCGATCATTATTTTGCAACAAGAATACTACAATGGTGTGTTCAGAAGAAAAAGAAAAAATTATGAAATCTTTTTTGAAATTAGGACTTATGAGGATAGGTGTTTTAGTAAGGGTTTGTTTGATTGCTTCAAAACAGTTTTTATCCTCTACTGTCCACTTAAGTGTTGAATCCTTTTTTAACATGTTATTCAATTCTCTGATTAGTTCTGCTAAATTAGAAATGAATCTTCTAAGAAAAATTATTTTACCTAAGAATGCTTGTAATTCTTTGATGTTTCTAGGATGACTGATGTTTAAAATTGCTTTTATTCTAGATGGATCAATTCTAATTCCCTCTTTTGAAATTATGTGTCCTAGGAGTTTACCTTCTTCTAATCCAAAGAGTGTCTTTTTAGGATTCAAGGAAATACCAAATTTTCTGAATTTAATGAAAACTCTTCTCAAATGATCTAGATGTTCATTATCTATTTTGGAAAATACTGTGATATCATCTAGATAAATGACTAGAAAGTCGTGGATTTATTTGGAAAAAGCTATGTCCATATTTTTCTGGGATGTAGCTCCAACATTCATCAATCCAAAGGGAATTTTAAAGTACATGAAAGTTCCCCATGGAGTGGTAAATGCAGTCTTTGCTTGATCTTTAGGTTGGACTAAGATTTGGTTGTATCCAGAAAATCCATCAAGCAATGAAATTCTAGATGACCCTACTACCCATTGTAGAATATGGTCCATTTTAGGAAGAGGATAGTTATCTTTTAATGAGACTTTGTTTAAGTTTTGGAAATCAACACAGAGTCTGATTTCCCCCGTTTTGTTTCTAGTGGGAACTAAATTAGAGAACCAATCAGAATTTCTAATAAGTGCTATGATTTGTGCTTCATACATCCTTTTAACTTCTTTTTCTATTAATGGCATAAGAATAGGATTAATTCTTCTGAGTTTTTGTTTAAAGAGCTTCTGATTTTCTTTGATGGGTATTTTATGTTGGATAATGCTGGTGTCATAAGAATTGAGGTATTCATAACTCTAGGAAAAGACATCTTGAAATTATTTAAAAAAATTATGTACTTCAACTTTTCTTCTGGAGGTAATGCTTTGGATATTTTGATAAGCTTGGGTTTTTCTTCTGTTCCTATGTTACATGCTTCTATGTCTGATCTTAAGGGTTCCATTTTTGGTTTTCTAGCTAGATCATTGGAATAAAAAAGATCTTCTAATGGGGCTAATCCCTTAGGAAAAAAGCTATCTTAAAGGTTTAAAATCTCTGATTCATCATTAGTCAATTCTTCTATTTCTACTATTTCTAATTTATCTATTTCTACTTTAGTAAATCTAGTTGGTTCAGTTTTATCTACATCATTTACATCTATCTCACTATTTATGGTATAGTCTAATGCACAATCAGTATCTATATTATAGTTTTGAAATTCTCCCTCAGCGTTCATAAAATTATAGATTTGAGAGTCTTGTGAAAAGATCTGCCAATATTTCAAATTATCAGGTATTGTTGGCCTATGTATTACCTCTGCAGTGTACTAATGATTTGGTTGAAAAGGTAATTTGCATGTGTTGGAAAAAGTGGCCAAACTATGAGCTTGCATATTCTGATTTCTTGGGATAACATCAAAGTAAATTTCAAGAAAACAATTTATCAAGTCTAATATAGTTTCTTTGTATTGGCTAAGTCTACTATTATTAACAAGATACTCTCCTCTAATTTGTTTTATGATAAGTTCTGAGTCTTCCATGACAGAAACTCTCTTGGAACCAAGTTTTCTTACAATTTGTAATCCTAACACTAATACTTCATACTCTACCATGTTATTAGTGCATTTAAAGTTTAACCTAAAAGCATGTCCTTCCAAATGATCATTCTCTAAGTTATAAATCCATACTCCAATTCCTTCTCCTAATCTATTTACAGAACCATGGAAATCTAAATTCCACATAGGCTCATGAGTTATATTGTCACTATCAATTTATTTATGTTTATGTTCTACAACAGTGATTTTGTCTTTTCCAGTGTCTAAATTGCATAAGATAAAAGAATCCATCTCCGAATGCGGGGAATATATAGGATAATTTTGTGGTTTTTCTGCACTACTGACCATGTATTTCATCAAATTTTCTCTGTAAATATTTTTTGGCTGACCAAATACATAAATTGTAGCATATGACATGTCTAACTACAGTGATCCCTGTAATTTTACTCCCCATGAGCAAGATAATAACATTCCATACTTTGGAGGGATATCAACAACTACAATATCCACAACAATACTCTTAGCTGGGTATTGGAATAGAGTTACACACAAGTCTTTTATCAGGCCAAGACATTTAAATTTACTAGAATGAAAGGAAAACATGTCCTTTAATGGTCTAGTAATATCTAAATTCATTTTTTCCATGACAGCTTTTGGCATTAAGTTGTAAGATGCTCCTGAATCTAACAGAGCATTGTGTAAGATCTTTTCATGAATGTTCAAGCTAATGTAGAATGGATGAACACCATCTTCTTGATGTTTTTCATTTACCTCAGGACCAAATAGTAACTCGGGTTGGTCATCATTGAGGTTAACAACATCTTCTCCTTCACTTATGTTCAGTGTTTCAGTGATTTGGGATTTATATGAATCATTTTACACCAACTCTATTAAAGGAACTAGTATTTTCAATTTGGCTATCTCCCTTTGAATATTGAATGGTAATTGAGTTTTTCCTAACCGAATGATTTCCTCTTTACCAATTTTAGTTTGAGTGTTCTTATCTTTTTTATCAACAGTTGGTATTCCAGTTTGTGTTTCCACTATTTTACTTTCAATTTTCTTTTCTGGAATAGACTGAGTGGCAGTTGTAGTTTTAGCAGCAGTTGATGTTATGTCTACAATATTTGGACTGGATGCAATCTTTGGACTAGAATTTTTCTGAGTTTCTCTAGGGAGAATTTGTAGCACTTTGGACATAGGAGCTTCTATTGTTTTCTTAGTCTGAGTTTGGACTGTTTTCTTAGTAGGGGCTTCATTGTTCTTGCTTCTAAGGCTATATTGTTTGTGAACTTTATATATTGCATATTCATAGCCTTGTTTATAGTCAAAGGACTCTCCAGATTCTAACTGTAATTGTTGTAACATGTATAATTCCTGTTCTTCTTGGGTAAGAAAAATAGTATTTTCATCATTTATTCCCATTAATTTTATCTGGGTGTCTTGGTCTTCTTCGTTTTGATGTGAAATTTTAGCATCTTTCTCTTGGAAATGTGGTCTAATCAATTGATCGGGTGCTGCTTCTCTTGATTTACCAGTATTGGGATTCTTCTTAAAGTTTGGATTTCTAATTTGAGGACCTTGTTGTTGATTATCCCACTGAGGTTTTCTTTCCAAGTTTTCTAATCTATCCATTATTATTTCCATAATTTTAGCTAAACTATCTGTTAGGTCCCTATATTACTAATTTAGTCCCTTATTGTTATTAGTATAGCCCCCTTATTGTTATTGTTGTACCCCTGTAACCCCAATATTTTTATTATTGTGCCCTTACATTGTTATTGTTAGGTCAGCTAGGATTATATTGTGGGCCCTTGGACTCTTATATATAGAAGGAGGTTTTTGGTCGTTTGTATCATCCAAGAATTGTTCATTTATGTAATGTATTGGAGGTTCCCCCCTCGAAGTGGCTGATTTCTAAGGCGTTGATCTCTCTTTTCTTCTATTTTTGGAGCTAGTTTCATAACACTATCTATCTTAATATTTGATTTGGATGATTCTTCCTTAATGGTCACTCTTCTTTCATTTCTCATTCTAGCTCTTTTAGCTAACAAGTTAGCTTCTACACTAATTACATTACTTTGCACCTGTTCTAACGTTTCAGGATTTCTTTCTCTCAATTGATAAGACATATCAGTATCAAAACCATTTGGAAATTTGATTAGAGCTAAGTCTAGTGGAGGTTTGATATTTGCAGGAATTTCATTATAAATGTTGTTGAACCTAGTACAATAATCCTAAACAGATTCATTAGGAGCTCTTTCAATGTTTTCATATTCAGATAATATTTGTAAAGGGTTTTTCTTTCTTTCCCATATATTAATAAACAATTGGTGGAAAGCAGCTAAATCAACTATATGATTGGAAGGTAAAGCTTTAAACCATTTCTTAACATCTCCTGCTAATGTTTGTGCAAAAAATCTCATTTGTACATCAGCTTCATCAATTTAATGTAATTCAAAGTAATCAATCATTTTATTCACATGTTTTTGAAAAGTATATTGACCTGTACCATAAAACTGAAAGATTTTACTCTGGAAATCCCATGGCATGGCATGTAACTGAGCTGGTAAGACCAAAGGGGCATATCTGGCT
Source organism: Pinus albicaulis (assembly GCA_034641835.2). Classification (NCBI taxonomy): domain Eukaryota; kingdom Viridiplantae; phylum Streptophyta; class Pinopsida; order Pinales; family Pinaceae; genus Pinus; species Pinus albicaulis. The sequence goes on along the minus strand of CM076579.1, from coordinate 462,326,552 downwards.
ACTGTGGCTAAGATTCTAGCTTGACTGGGAGGTAAATTAGTGGTACTTGGTGATGAACTTGAAGTGCTTGTAGATGAACTTGGAAAACTAGAAGATGTACTTGGAAATGAGCTTGAAGTGCTTGAAGATGTACTTAGAAATGAGCTTGAAGTGCTAGAATATGAACTTGGAACACTTGAATATGGAAATAAAAATTTAGGTTGAAGAGGAAGCTTGGGGATGAATGGTTATGTGGACTGAACTGTGGTGGATATTATAGATGAGGTCGTACTAAATAAATTTGTATTTACAGTCTTTGAATGAATGGTAGAATGCTTAGGGGTAGCAAAATTTAGGGCAGCTAATTCAACGGACTGTTGAAAATAGGTTTCATCTCTATCCTCAATCAAAGTTGCAGTCAAACTATCAAGTTTATCAAAAGTCTCTAGAACCTGTTGATCTAAGTCAAGTTCTATAGTTTCATTCTTTTGTTCAATAAATTGAATAAAATTAGGGTCTATTACACTATCATAGATTGAATTTTTAGATTTGGTTCTAAATAAAGAATGTTCAAATGATAAATCAAATTGAATATCATGTATACTTGATAATTCTTTAGGGAGTGAATTTTCTTTGATCAATTGACTACTACTTCCTAGACTTTTTTATTTTTTAGCTTTTCTTAAAATTCTGTCAGGATCATCAACAATTATAGCAGGCTGTGGATTAGGATGAGCCCTGGTATAGTATGTTTTTTTTTTCTGAATAGGGCTACTTCTATATTGATACAAAATATAATTACAGAGAGGCAGAGGCCTCAAGAGTTCCACCTCAGGTTAAAAGTTCATGTAATAAAGTTAATAAAGGAAAGAAAAATACCAAGGTCTTGGGACACATATTCCACATTGAATGTTGGAAAAAAAATCCTATTGGGTGTCATTTCGGTTATTATGGTTAAGGAAAATTGGAAAATGCATTAGAAAAGGAAAATAATCATTAATTGGCATTATTTATGAAAATAAAGAAAAATAGGAGAAAAAGGAGATGAAAGGTCACTGATTTTCATGAGTGGAAAACTGAAGGGGAAATAGAGGAAAATGAAGAAAATAGAGGCCTCAATAATAAAAGGAAAAGAGGCATTAATTAGAAATTATTTATGAAAATAAAGGACAATAGGATAAAAGGGAGATGAAAGGTCACCGATTTGCATGAGAGAAAAATTGAAGGAAAAATAGAGGAAAATGAAGATAATAGAGGCCTCAAAAATAAAAAGGCTTCTAAGGATCACTTCACAACTTCTTTGTCAATTTCTTTGGAATTAGTTTCAAAGACAGAAGAGTGCCAAGAGAAGAAACCAAGCAATCAAGAAAAGGAAGGAAAAGGAAGGACAAGGAAAGAAATTGACAATAAAGAAAGGTTGGATCAAGCAGCTTCAGTAGAAGTATTTGCATGTAATAGGTGCCATCCGTGATTTTGTAACTTATTTGTGAATGCATGGTACATGAATTTTTGTATTTGGTTATTTTGTTTTCATTGGCATGGATTTTTGCAGGTTTTCAAATGGTTTCAGCCTTGCCTTTCCAATTCCAGATAACCATGGTGTGATTGGATTCTTTTATTTGGTTTAGCTTTCGATTGCTGGAATGTTTTTGAACTAGGTGAGGTGGTATTAGGAACATTCCTAAGGGTTGGGGGTGGAGGTGGTTTAATATCCAGGAATCCCTTGATAGGTGGATGAAGATAGGAAAATTCCTCAAGGTATTGATGAAGAAACTATGAGGAATCCAAGCTTGTTTTAGGCATTGTGATCTATTGAAAAGTTTTTGTGAGATCACAATAGCTTGAGGGTGGAGGTGGTTTAATCTCCGGGAAGCCCTGTTTGTTTATTTTTTGATATCCCATATTCATGATTGGAATATGGCATAGAGGTGATTGGTTAAAATAAATATTTGGTTCAACCCAATCCATGGTCGGTTAGTACGTGGAAGTCCCTGACTTGGTTGGATTTTGTATAAGTTAATAAGAGTTGTTTTCTTATTGTAATATACGATCACTTGTAACTTTTATTATGGTGATTTTATGACTATTATGTCATGGTTAATAATATGGTTATGTGCTGGTTATAAGCATGGATTTGCAATGTACTCTAGTGATGTGTTGTTCAATATTTGATAAGTATTTGATGCTTAATGAATGCATGGGATAACAAATGTTATTGCATCTATTATGAGAGGGCATCAGACCTTCTTGGTGATTCTCATATCAGTTTCATACTTCTATGTTAATATATGCATTCATGACCTATAGATTACATGTTCACTATGTGTTTGATGAAATGACTGTTATGGTTAGGTCTGGTTAGGTCAACTCACTGAAAACGATATATGGCTCAGGGTTTGGTCACATGGGGTGGTTCTTTGGAACTTGAGTGTCCTCTAATCCCTATAGGATGTCATTTTCTAGTCATTAAGTCTCATTTGTCAGCCGCACTTCCATAACTGAATCTTAGAGTTAGGGTCATGTCATAATAACTCTTTGTCTCATGTTTACCTTGGCAGATTGGTGAAATCGGATAAATGTGGGGAGGGGTGGTTACACCTCTAGGGTGCCTTCATTCAAAAACACCAAGGTGGGGTGACGTCACACCCTCATCACATCTATGCCAACTTTCTACCACATGTACCAACTGCCATGTGTCCATCTCTGAGTGGTGCCATGTGTCACCCATTTTTCTCCCCCCTTGGCCACCAGAAAGTGAAAAATATGCATGCCACATGTCAAAGTCCTGGAGTGCCACATGTCCTGACACTTTAAGATGCTAATGTCAATCTAATGTTATCTTAGGCCTTTGGGCATCTTATGTTATCTACCACCGTGGCTGCCACCTATGCTCCATGTCATCTGGGTCATCCATTGAGATTTTGAAACTTGTACTTTAACCATTAGTCCATTCTATCACTAGTACGAAGAAAGGGGGTCCAAGACTTTTTTTTTTCATCGAAACCACGTTACTAAAATTTGGTGGTGTGGACATGAATTCTTCACTGAAACCACTTTCTAAAAATTGTTACAAACATTGCCATCTCAGGCTCGACTCCTTAGAATTTAAAACATAACCTCTGCTTGTAACTGCTGGGATTAAAATGTTGGTGTTACATGTTATCATGGGGCCACCATCTCTCTTGACTCATTTCGATCGTTATTGTTTTTTTGCCACTTTGGCTTGCCACCTAATCCCACTCACACATTACCCCAAGATTTGGACTTGGGTAACTCTTGGAAACACCCAAAAAATAATCATTGGGTTACATGTTATCATATAGCCACCAATATTATGTGAAAGCACATTTTTTCACTACTTTCAAATAATAATTAATAGTTCAAATAATAAAATAATAGCTATGAATATTGGAGGGAAAAGAAAAAAACTACTTTTTAATTGTATTTTTGGCTTATCTCCTTATAGGTTTACTCAAGTTTCAAGTGTAGACAATTGTTGGATGTGGAATTAAATTTTGCATCCAACACGTACCCATTATGCATACTTTTGAGAAGACCCACATTGATAAAAATTCAAGATACATTAAAACATGTGTTGAAACACATTTTTTAATGTATCTTGAAGTTTTATCAATATGGGTCTCCTCAAATGTATGCATAATGGGTACTCATTGGATGAAAAATTTAATTCTACATCCAAAAAGTGTCTACACTTGAAATTTGAGTAAACCCTTCAGGATATAAGCCAAAAATACAATTAAAAAAAGTAGTTTTTCTTCTTTTCCCTCCAAAATATTTACATGTATCTCTTTTTAAATTTAAAGGATTTTGATTGGTTTGCATATTATGACATGGAAATTACGTGAAAATTTCATGGGCACTGTTAGGCTAAAATTTCCTCTAATGAATAAGAAATATTTCCTTGATTCCACTTGTAACATTCTAATTGGAATATACCACTCAATCATGCAACTTTTGAATTATGTCTTCGAGGTATTTTATCAAATAGTTTGTATAAAAATTGTAATAAAACACCTCTAACACATTTCTTCAAAGGATTTTCATGCAAATAGGCATATATTAACTACAATAATGCTAATATACATCAATATTATCCCCATCCACAAAACACCATTTTGATTGGGCCATTTGATCAAACAGTTTGTATGTAATGAATCATTAAACCATTTAGTAATTTCTTCAAATAATTTGCATGAAAAATCATATGTAAACTTCCTCATGTAGTATCTAATAAATTATAGCAATCCAACTTTTGAAAACTGAAACAAATGATCAGTGGGAGTTATCATCACTATGATCCAAGTTTCAACCTTTGTAACCTACCAGATGAAAAGTTATAAAAGAAATTCCAACATGACTTCTGATGCATGGTTTTAAGAGAATCCAAGAAGATCAATTTCCTTTCATAATATCTCGTAAAATATTTTGATCGAAGATATGAAAGTTTGACTAGATGATCAATGGGATTTATGGTCACTATGGTCCAAGTTTTGATTTCTACAACCTCCTGGAAGAAAATTTGTAGCAGAAATGTCAACATGACCTATTTAAAAATGCATTTAGGATGCCCAACTTACTCTAATAATATTTCCTAAAATTTCATGGCTCACGATCTAAAAATTTAACTAGAGGATCAGTTGGATTTCCCCTCACTATGGTTTAGGTTTCAACTTATGGAACCTTCTAAAAGAAAATTTATAACACAAAATATAGCACAACTTGTTTAAAGAAGATTTTAGGAAGCCTATCTTCCTCAATTAATGTTGTTACATAATTTAATACATATAAAACACTAAAAACAAATAGTATACAACTAAAACCATGAAAAACTTGTTGAAGGGTAAATGCATGTACCTGTAAACATGTTGAAAACATAAATTAAATCATCATGCATAAGAGATACTTATCTTGAGTAAAGTCTTCTACAATCTGGAACTGAATAAGGGTGATCCACTCTCCACCCAACCATAGGCTCAACTGTGTTGTGGTATTTTTCAATATGGACACCCTTGAGCTAGATCTTGATGCCTTGAGTAAAAGATAAACTCGAGGATTTATCACTCATATTTTAGATCAGATTTAACAGAAAAAGTGAAGGCCACTCTCCTCCACACATAGGAAATAATCTCAGTGTTCATCCTTTCCATTTTTTGACCATGTCTATATACGTTAAAAAATGAAAATGTAAGTTTTAACAACAAAAGGGATTCCTCTGATCTTTGTAGTCCCTCGACTCTCCTTGGGCTTCAATTCTCTTTGTTCCACACAAAAATAAATAATTCCCAGTCCTCAAAGCCATCTATTCCAAGGAAAAATCACTGCAACACATTCAATTCATGTTACACAAGTTGTTATCAATTCTCATGCCAATTCTAATTTTTGAATGAGAGGGGGAAAAAATGAGTGTATGAGAAGAATAATGGAGTAATGCTCAAAAACAAAGAGGAAAAAGGAAAAATCTCCCCAACTGTTCGCTTTTATTTTTCAATTTTATAAACCCACCTTGACCCTCTATATTGCCAACCATCACATTAAGTAAATTATTCACCCGAGCTTTAATTTTCCTCTTAAGTTAATTTTTCCCCCTCCCAAGTCATCATAATCTATTGGATAACCCATTTCTTCAACTCTAGAATTTTTATTAATAAAAATAAACATTACATAATATGATAGAGTTTTACAACATAACATTAATGTTGGCACCCCAACATTATATGTTTATAATTAAATTACAAAATTTGGGGTATTGAAAGGGATCTAGCAATGGATACAATATCTCCATGATATATAAGAGGTGGACATTGGGAGACATAGGAAATATAGAATAAAAATATGGAATACTAGGGCATTGATTCATGGACCTTTGGGCTATGATGAATAAGGTTTAATTTAAGATTAGAATTTGCTCTCGTATTTTTATTTTGATAGTTCTAAGGGAAAGCCATAGTTTCATAGCAACATCACTATAGGTGCATTATCAATATCAAGTAAGATGAAAGCACATGGATAGTTGAAATTCTTAGAAATATTTAAAATCTATTAGAGAGATGATTAAAATTGTGTAATGAAACTATATGGAATCCCTAGTCATGCAAAATTTCCTATTCAACCTTTATAATGATATGATGTTCTAGTTAGACTAGACTGGTTCTTACCTCATTGAAACAAGGTCGATTTATATATGGAAATTTTTTTATTGTATTCATGGTGATGTATAGATAAAACATGTATAAGGGGATAATTTCCAATTACATGTACCTATAGGAAATCCACTTCAATAATGTGAATAGGTGTTTATCCTAAGGTAGTCAACTTTACATGTTTGTGCATGTTATAAACCTTTCAATCAGAAAGGAGGGTGATAGACTTTTTATTGAACTTATAGGATATTATAAAATGTTACGAAATCTTTTCTCATGTTGTTTATACCATCACTTACAAAAATAAGGGGAAGAAGTTCAAACAGTGACCAATTGAGGAGAGGTTCTATATTCTGAATAAGTTTTCCGTAAGAATTATGATCCTCAGTATTCTTGATCCAAATAAAGATATCATTGTATGCACATATTTCAAGAGAAATGGAGGTGATCATAGGGTATCCTACTCAAAAAAATGCTACTTAAGTTATATCAGTCATGGTACTAATAGGATATATATGAAAATATCACTTATGTTTATTTTTTTGTATGTCAATAATAATTTAGAAGGATTTTTTTTTAATAAAAACATATGAAAATTGACCTTCATCACAAAATTAATTACAAATGTAACATTGAGGAAAGAATTAATGGAGGGTGGAAAGCCTATTTTGGCCTTGAAAAAAATTATAAATTAGCCATGTTTTTGGGCATGACGGTTTTTTCCCATGGTATTTTGTAGATACAATCAAGGGACCTACAATTATGTTCTAATCTAGGGTTCATGGATGTTTCTACACACACAGATATATATATATATATATATATATATATATATATATATATATATATAATAACATTGGAAGAAATATAATAAAAAATCAATATGGTTTTCCTAATTTGGGTTCGAGGAGAAAATATTTTTATATATTTTATGTTCTCACCATTGCATATTTCCCGTTTTAAGAATCTATTTGCAGGTAATTTTTATACAGGGTTAAAACCTACAAGAATTTTCTCAATCTTGTTATCTTATATGGATGTGAATTTTAGGGTTGCAACATCTTAGATAATTGCAAAAAAATACTAAGAAAATCCAAAACAATCTATAATTTATAATATGAAAATTTAAAGCAATATGACATATCTTATCCTCCTCATAGGAGTGGGAACTTCTCCCATTGAGAGTATCGTTATGACTAGCTTCCTAATGTACAAGAACAAGAAAACTAACATGAAAGGAAAGTGGCTTCTTAAAACTACTTCAAACTCTAGTCAAAGCCATTTGTAATTTAAAAGGGGTTGACGTAAAGATACCAAGTCTTGGATAAATCATTGAAGAATACAAGATGGGGTCACCTTACAAAATATTCATACCATTGAAAATGCTATATAAATTTAAGAGAAATTTTTGATGCAACATATAATTTAAGGATAAGAGAAAATTAAGATACTATAAAGAGGTTATTAACCCTGAAAAAAATATTATGTAAATATTTATATTACTAGCATTAAAAATAATAATAATAATAAAATAAAAAATAAAAAATAAAAAATAAAAGTAAAGAAATAAAAAATAAAATCAACACTACTAAATTAGGCATGAACTTTCACAAGCTTCATAGTGAAATATGGCATTGGAGAGTTCCTAAAATGTTGTGGGATGAAATAATTTGTCACCATTATGATACCAAGAAGGTGGAGGATGCAAATTATTCTTTCTGTTGTAGTCCCATGATTTAGCAAATTGGTAGACCAAATGGACATGGCAACATCATACCAGTCTTTGGAGTCGTAGGATCTAGCCTTCCTGGACTCAGAGAGGGCTCTCTCTATTAGTTTGCAAAGGATATGAACTTGTTTGCTTTAGATGGTTGATTTTAGGCTAGTTATTAAGTGTGGGGTTTGTTTGATTTTTTTGGTTGGGTATGATGATCAAGAAGAATAGATAGAATGAGGAAATTTCTAAGTCATTGGGAAATGTAGTCTAATAAAAGTCATGAAAATTTCATCAATGGATCGGGGAGCATCATATGGAAAATCTAACTTGGTCAGTGGATCTTCAAGGTTTTTAGGGGTAATGAGATGCACATCAATTCTGAGAATAAAAGTAGGACAAAGGGAAATTAAGAATCCTTTATCATATGTACTTTTAAAAAAGGGACTTAAATATCATAAGCATAAAGAGGTAATCAATAGACAGAGAAAACCATAAATTCTTTGATTCAACTAAAGCAGATAATTATTCAAGACAAACATTTCCAATGAAATATAAAAGGCGAGAAACTCATTTAACTTCTAGTGATTTTACTTTCAAGAACATAAAACATTCAAGACACACACATAATTGTAATCAAAGAAGAGGGAACACCTAAACATCTTTGATTATAGCTATGAAGATCTCTAAAACAATTATTTCAGCAAGTACAAAGGGTATGATCAAAACAAAACCTCTTTAGCAGACTTTAACTAATGGTACTTTAGAGAGAGACTTCAAAAACAGTGTTTTAATGACATCAAATAAGCAGGGCTAGCCATAAATCATTCTTGATACCAACTGTATTAAACTATTCATGAAATAAACAAGCTTAGGGTGTCTAGAGAGAAATTAAGAATTCTCTAAAATTTCCTAGAAGAAGAAAACATTAAGGCAGTGAAGAACAAACAGAACTAAGGTGCCCTTTAGAAAATTTTCTTAGTCTAAATTTACTCTACTACAATATAGAAAGATGGAAACATAATGAAATAGGAAATAAAAATAACAGATTAGAAGCACTTCACCAACAACCAAGCTTAGGGATCTTGCAATCTAGCCTCCTCCATCAAAAAACAAATCAGGGCATCCACAAGTTCCAAGACATCAATTGATTTTTAACTTCCAAAAGACTATGTATTACTTCAAAGAGTGACCAAATGCCAACAAGATAATGAGTTCAAATGAAATATTTATCTGCAAATGAGAAGGTGAAGCTAATCTAGGTTTTGAGTGTCATTTATTATAGAGTTAATGAATTCCTAACCTTGAATACCATGCAAGGCCCGAGGCAGGAATATCTGCAGATATTTCTATGAATAATAACCTCTATCTTAACTCCTAAGGGAATATAGGTGAAATGTTTGAATTTAAGGCCTATTCATAGCTTTCAAAATAACTGTTTAGTATATATAAATATCTCTGACTAGGCTCAGTAACTTCCTAATGCTTTATTGAAAGAAACAAAGCACTAGGTGGCAAAAATATCTTTTGAGAAGAGTAACTGCCATAGGCTGAGTCATTCAAATTTTCTTTGGGTTAATATGCCTTTGTTTTATCTTTAATCTCTGTGTTTTAGGCCTTAAACTCTATCTTTAAGCTCTGATTGTTTGTTTTTATCATATTTTTTTTTAATATGTTTGATCTTTTTCCTTTGTCCTTTAATCTCTTTTCAATCGTTTCCCTGCTTTCTTTAATCTTCTTCTTTGACTGGCTAATCCTTTTGTTTTGTCTTTTAAATAGGATTAGCCCTTTAATCCTTCTGACTCCTTCTCTTCACTGTTTCTTTGGTTTTATTTTATCTTCTCTGTGCAGGGGGGGGGGGGGGGGCGGGCGGTGCTCTTCTTCGTGGCAGGAGGATTTTGATCCATCGATGATCATGTTTCATCGATGGCAAACACTAGTATAAGTCCTTTGGCCATCGTTGTCCTGATTTAAGTTTTTGGATCGTCATCTTGAGGCTCATTTTATTTAATTTGGCCCTGTGAAATGTGCTTCCCATTTTTCTACCATTAAAACCTACATAAAACACCATTTTTTAGTTAAAACATGCGAGGAGGGTGAGGACTGCAATTTCTAGGATTTCGGGCTGTCGGAGGGCTTTGTAGTGGAGGAGATGGTGTAGGAGGCAAGGTTCCAGAGGTGGAGCCAGGAGAATTTTGAACATGAGCAGGAAAATTTTGAAAAATGGCGCGAAGGATAGGCGATTTTTGAATATCGGAAATGGTTTTATCGCGCGGGGAATGAATGGTAAGCAGTTTTTGGTGGGAGGTACGTGATATGCCTTAGGGCACGATACGTGGTGGGTCAAAAACACCTATTTTACATGGTTTATAAAACACTAACCATATCGCAATTTTATTTGTGATATGCGGTGCTAGCCATTGGATCTCGGGATGGGAGATCAATGGTTGATGCACATCGGGGAGGCGATGAATAGTTGATCGGGCCAGCGGTAGTGGAGGATAGGTGGCGGGATGAGGTTGGATGGGCCTAGGGCCTTTAAGATTTAACGAAAAGTGTTAAGTTATAAGGTTTATGGAGGGTGTTGGGTATAATTGGAGGTGGGGCCCGCTTATAATAATTCAAAGGTTTTAAGAGTCCTTATTATAAGGTTTGGGGGTTTATGACATGGAAAGGGTAGGAAGCGTTATTTGCATAGGGGAAGGGCTTAGGGATAGCCGGGGTCGAGGTCTTATGAGTGTGAGGGGGCTGGGGGTTTAGAAGAAAATGGGCTTAAGGACTATTTGTAGATAAGGGCAGGTTTTTAAATATAAAAAAAAAAATTATATAAAATTTAAAACACCCGAAAGGCTTAAGTTTGGGTTTTAAGCAATGTAAAAGTGGAATTTTACATTGTTTAATAGATGTAAAAGGAAATGATGAATAGGGGGTGCTTCATGAGGGTTTTTAGGAAAGGAAAAAATGGGTTTTTTAGAGGGAAGAAGGGAGGGAATGAAAGTGTGGGTAAGGTAGTGAAAATGAGGTTAATAGGCCCAAAAAATGAAGTCTTTTTTGGAGTTGTGAGGTGAAACTTAGAGGGCAGAGAGGGAGAATTTTAGTGAAATAGTTTGACTTTGGATAATGAAGGCAGTGAGATTTCTAAAACTCACAATATTTCTCAAATTTTGTTTTTATAAATATAGGACCATTACTTGGTCATCCTTTGATATCAACAAAAATTTATGATGACTAACAGTGGCTCCACTTGGGGGGGGAAATCCTTTTTAGAGGTGTCCAAAACTTTCATTTTATCAAATCTCTGAGTTTTTGAAGACTAGTGCCTCTTCCATTGGGAATTTTTTTCCTGTCTTTTCACTTGCTGATATTTATTTTTGAAGTGATGATATTAATAATCTGCAACATAGGATTCTTTCAACAACATATCTACCTACCCAACCTACTTGTCCTAACATTTTTTCTTCTTTAAGTGCATTTGAACTAGCAAACTCATGACATTTTTATTTTGAAAACATAAATAAACTATCTACTTCTATCCTTATTGCTTCCAAGAGTTCAAATTAAGTTGGAGAACTATTTTTATTCTCTACTTAGACTATTTGGCTGCCAATATTAAGTTGTTTAGCATTCTTGATTCTCTAAACTATTGACATGAAATTGAAATCATGGTTCAAATCAGGATTAGGCAGTCTGAATTACCATGGTTTGTTGCATTGGAACAAGTTGCACACAAACATTTTTTTGCATAAAAGTAAATAGAAAGATAAGGGCGTGATCTATAATTTTTTATGCATCCTCATCTTTCTCTTTGGTTCTATTTTGAGCATGTGGAACTAGTATCTTTATTCCCTAATCTATCCTTTCGGATAAGTCAAGCTTGAATAATTTTGACAATTATTTTTACACTAATTTATCAACATAAATTTAAACATGTTTCGGCCATGATTAGGCTAGATGATTGAGCAAGATCTTCTTTTTGAACCAGTAGTGGCATTTAAGCTTGCATATTTTCAGCAACACTGTTTTTTGGGTATGGGAATGTACCTCTTTTCAAATCTTCCCTCTTTTATTTTTTTTGTTTTCTGAATTTTTAGTTTTTATGATCCTTGATCATGCAATGTTATATATGATGAATGAAAAATTTGAAGCTAGGACTCTTGACAATAATAATGTTTGAGCATCTTGGCATTGACAGGACCACCAAATAACTCTTCTCCATTTATCCCTTGTAAGAAGAAAGCATTATGATCCTTAATTGAATGGATGATATAAGGCCATTTCCAAAAATTCTCAAATTTACCATGTTTTCCTTTGTATTCCCTCCTAGAATCCCATTTCAAAACCGTGTCTCCAATTTTGAAATTAGTGGCTTTAGTCCTTCTGTCAAATATGTTTTTGATGCTTTCCTGTACTACTTATGTTCTTTTTTAAACCTCCTCTCTTGACTGTTGTAAATGAATGGTCTGGTTTAGCCTTCTCTACATGTCATTTTCTTCTGATTGCACTTCTTGGAGGAGTTTCATGACTGGAACTCCCAAGGATGTTGGGAAGGCTACATCCATGCCATACACCAACTGATAGGGGGACATACTAATTGATTTCTTGGTAGTTAGTCTATGAGCTCATAATGCATGAACTAGCTTACTATGCCATGATTTTTTATTATGCTCCAGTAGTATTTTGATAATGTTGATCAAAATTTTGTTGGAGGACTCCGCTAACCCATTACCCTGGGGGTAGTAAGCTGTGGAATGTCCCAATGTGATATGATATTTATAGCAGAAATCAACCATCCTTTTGGATTTAAAGGCAAGATCATTGTCTGTAATGATATTTCTAGGACAACCAAATCGGGATAATATGTTGGTCTCAAGGAACTTGATAATGACTGAGTCAGTAGCATTCCTAGAAGGGATAGCCTCTATTCACTTAGTAAAATAATTAGTGGCAGTAAGGATCCACTTATGTTGGGCAGATGAGTTTGGGTGAATTTCTCCAATAAATTCTAAGCCCCATTTTTGAAAGGGAGCCTCAATAGTGATGGGATGCAAGGGTAAAGGTAGGAGTTTTCTCTTTCCATAAAAAATTTGACACTTATGGCAAGTCATGACTAGTTTTTGGGTATTAGGGAAAAGCGTGGTGCCAATAGTAACCAGCTCTAAGAATCTTGTTTGTTGTTGTTTTCCAGTAAAGTTGGCCTCCACACTCTCCCTCATGCATCTCATGCATGATTTTTCTTGCATCATTCTCAAGCAAACATTTAAGAAATATTCCAACAACATTCTTCCAATACAGAACTCCATCTAAAATGCAGAATTTTAAAGCTTTTTGTTTAAAAAATCTAGCTTTTGTATTTGATAAAGAAGGAGGGGTATTGAGATAAATAAGTACATATATGATATCAGCATACCAAGATGAATTCAAAAATATTTCTTCAATGTATGCAGCAGTGAATTCTTCCTGTTCTTCTAAAACATCAACCATATTCATATCTAATGCTTGGAAATTTGATTCAGCCATGAGTTTTGCTAAGCCTTGTCTTTTAATCATCTTGGTAGGTCTGATTTCTAAATCATATTCTAAGAAAATAGAAATCCATTTTCCCCCTTTACCATCAGGGTCTTGATTTAGAATGTCTTTGACAACTGTATGTGGGACAAAAGCAATGATATGAAAGTGTAAAATGTAGACTCGGAAATATTTCAATGCTTTTATCAAGGCTAAGGCTTGTTTTTCCATGATGTTATATTTGAGTGGAGAATCTCCTAATACTTTACTAAAAAAGGCTATTGGTTGTTCTTGCCCTATGTTATTCTTTTGCAACAACACTGCAACAATGGTGTGCTCAGATGCAAATGAAAAAATGTAGAAATCCTTGGTGAAATTATGATTGATAAAAATTGAGTGAGAGCTTGTTTCACTATTTCAAATGATTGTTTGGATTTTAAGGTCCATTTAAGTCCTATCTCCTTTTTTAGCATGCTTGTGATATTCCTTAAAAGTTCAGCAAGGTTGGGGATGAACCTTCTCAAAAATTTGATCTTCCCAATGAAAGATTGCAATTCCTTGAGGTTTCTAGGATGGCTGATTTTAATATGCCTTCAATCCTTTTGGGATCTACATTGATTCCTTCTTCAAAGATTATGTGGCCTAGGAGTTTTCCTTCCTAGAGATCAAAGAGTGTTTTACTGGGATTCAAAGATAAGTCGTATTTCCTACATTTCTCAAAAAGATTTCAATATCTCCAAAATCTCCAAAATCTTTGAAAATTTCAATATATTCCTATTTTATATACGTAGGAAGAGTGCTAGATAACTTGATCATTTTGGGTTCATTCATGCTACCTATGTTATGCTCTTCTATATTAGTTTATGTAGGCTCCATCTTTGGTCTTTTAGCTACATTATTGAAGTCAGAAAGCTCCTCTAATGGTGTAAGGCCCCTTGGTATTGAATCATATTTGCATTGTAAAACCTCAAGGTCATTTTGGTCTGGATTGTCAAGTAATTCTGCCTTAAAAAGATGTTCGAATTGGTTTATATCAACAGTAGAGGATAGCTCTATTATGTGGGGTTGTTTTTCATCAAAAAAATCTTCTTCATGGCTTGAGCTAAGTGTTGGTACAGTAAAATCATTCTTAGATTGCAAAAAATCATCAATGTGTTTATCACCCTCAAAAACTTTCCAATAGTTTTCATTGTCAGGTACTGTAGGTCGATTTTTTACTTTGACAGTGAATAGTTCATTTACATGGGGAATTTGGCAATTTCTAGTAGAAAAGGAAAGTTCATTTGCAAGGTTATTCTGAGCTCTAGGGATGAAAGTGAGTTCATATTCTTCAAAGGTTTTCAGGAGATCCAGGGTAACATTCCTATATTCTCTTAATCTTGGGTTTTTGGCTGAATACTCCCCTTTTATTTGTCTAATGATCAGCTCTGAATCTCCTTGGACTGATATTTTTTTGGCTCCTATGTTCTTAAGAAAATGTAAACCAAGGAGGAGAGCTTCATATTCTGCAATGTTATTAGTGCATTGGAAATCAAGTTTGTAGAAATGTCCTTTGTTTGTAATATGTATCCATACACCAGCTCCAAAACCATTTTTACCATAAGAGCCATCAAAGCTCATGTTCCACAGTGTTTCTATTTCAAACTCACTATCATTCAATTGATTAAAGCTGCTAAAGTTTGAGCTATTATGTTTTTCATTTGAGGAAAGATTTGGCTGTTCTAATGGGCTCAATTCTTTTTCATTTTCATTTTCTTGTTTGCTGATTTCATCCTCATTGAACAAGATAAATGAATCAAGATCTGAATGAATGGAATAAACAGGAGTGTTGTTTGGCTTATCTAGGCTGCTTACCATGTATTTCATATGATATTCCTGGTATAATATTTTGGTTTGGTTAAAGACCAGGATGGTAGCATAAGACATGTCCATGTGAAGGATCCCCTAAAGTTTGGCTCCCCATGATCTGGATAAAGGCATGCCATAATTTGGGGGAATGTTAGCAACTACTATGTCCATACTAGACCCTTAGTAGGAATTTGTGCCATATTGACACATAAATCCTTAATTAGACCCAAACACTTGACTCTGCTTGAGTCAAAAGAATAAAGGTCTTCGTAAGGTGTAGTAATTTCTAGGCCTAAACTCTCCATCACCACCTTTGGCATGAGGTTGTGAGAGGCACCAAAGTCTAGCATGGCATTGTGTAAGATTTTATCATGTATATTAAGACAGACATAGAATGGAGGGGCAACCCCTTCTTGGTATTTTCCTTCTACTTAAGGAAAAAACAACAATTCTGGTTTATCATCTGTCAAGTTTAAAGTATTAGTATCATTTCCTATGTTCAAAGCTTTCAAAAATTGATTTTTATATACATCTTGGGTTAATAGTTTAGCTAAAGGTATGCTAATTGTATTCTTGGCAATTTCCCCGTCAAGGCTGAAAGGTGGTAGTGTTTTTGACATATTTACATCTGCTTTGTCACACATAGTCTTTTCAACAATTCTGATTTGCTGAGTTTTATTAGGAATTTTATCTTGGACAGATTTTTCAGGGCCACTAGCAGAAGTACTAGGGCAACATGGGTCAACACATTGTTGGCTGATTTTTTCTTTATTCAGATCAACTTTCTTAGCCATAGTGTTGTTATTGTTTGTTGTATTTTTAGGAGGATTTTCTGAGGTTTTCCTAACAACAATTTCTGTGTTATTATTCTTGGAGGCCTCTTGGTTCTTTTTTCTCCTAAGATCATATTGTCTATGGACTTCCATTATAGCATTTTCAAATCCCAATTGATAATCTTCAGAATCCTCATGGTTGTTTTCAGTTTGGTATGAGGAAAAGGATCCTTGTTCTTCTTCAGTGAGAAAAAAATCACCCTCACTGTAAGATCCTATCATATTTACATGATTTTCCTAATTTTTCCTTGGAAAGGAGGCCTAATTTGTTGGTCATTATCTCTTTGTCTATTTTGAATAGGATCTCTTCTGAAATTTGGATTTCTGTTTCTGTTTTTGGGATTTACTTGGTTCTCCCTAGGAGGTACTCTATCAATTAAGTTTATCCTTTCCAACATTCTTTCCATTATCCTCACTAAGTTATCAATTTTGGCATAAGATGATGAGGTTTAGGCCATTTTTTCATCTTTCTATGTAACTCTTTTTTCTGATTTCAACCTAGCTCTTTTCTCAATCATATTTTCTTCTACACTTACAGGTCCCCTCTTCATATCTACTAAAGTCAAGGGGTCTCTTTCTCTTAGCTGATAGGCCATGTCAGGGTCAATACCTTCTGGAAATTTTGCTAAGGCTAAGCCTAGTGGAGGTTTCATGTTAGGGGGAAGTGCATTGTAAACACTGTTAAATCTAGTGCAGTAATCTTGGACACTTTCCCCAACATTTATTTTAAGGTTGCTATATTCTGAAAGGATTTGGAGAAGGTTATTTTTAATTTCCCATTTTTTTATGAATGTTTGGTATAGAGAAGGGAGATCATTAATTCTGTTAAGATTCAAGCTTTTAAAACATTTTTTGGCTTCTCCTCCTAAGCTTTGGGCAAAGATTCTCATCTTAATGGTCTCTTATTCTATTTCCATGTAGTCAAAGGCATCATTCATTTTATTTACATGCTATTGGGTAGTAGTAGATTTAGTTCCGATGAAGTGGGGAATTCTAGATTGATAATCATTTGGTAAAGGAACCAAAGGTTGTGGTAACACTAAGGGAGCATACCATGCTGCCATGATGGAATTAAATGGAAGATTTACAAGAGGTGGGTTTGTGAGAGGGAATGCAGGATGGAAGGGAGTGTTTTGAACAGTGGATGTGTGGATGGGTGTGGTGGAAGTACTTGGAACAACAAACTAATTATGAGTAGATTTGTTATGGAAGGAGATAAAGTGATGGAGAAGATTAAAATTAGGAGGAGTAGAAGGAGAGGCTTCTCTACTAGACCTCTACTGCAAATCTCTGGGATCAAAGTCAGTCTGGTCAATATCACTATGTGACTTGGTTCTAAATAGGTTCTTTGAATGGTGCAAGTAAAACTGAGGATATTTCAAGACTGTAAGGTGTTCAAGGACAGGTCTTGCTCTTTGAATGGTCCTAATAGTAGTTAAATTTCCAGCTCTAGAAGTTTGCCACAAATTCTTTTCTGGATCATCAACTATAGTAGGAGGATTAGGGTCTGGATGAGATCTGGTATTGATCCTTTCTGAAGCTAGATTTCAAACTCAAAATTTAGAGAGGCTGAAAGTTTAGGACTATTTTTTAGAAGGTTGACCTCTCTTAGTGCTTAGTAAAATTCTACAATATGGGACTAGGCTCCTAAAATTCTAAGGGCTGATTTGACCCAATCCTAAGAATTCTAAAGAGAACTAGTGAATTAATAGGCCTACTAGAGGCTAGTGGAGTTGCCAGTGGATATTTTTGGTTGTTTTGAAGATAAATGTGTATGGTCCACCACCAATAATTGACAAAAAACCAATCTATGAATGTTTTTGGGGTTTTTTTCAAGTTATTTATGTATCCCTAAGGTTTGTATGAGTGTCCTATACCTGGATCATCATTTAGCTAAGATGGTGAAACAACTAGATTGTACTCATTGACTATCAGTTGGAGTTTCCAATGTTTCGAAAAGGATTTCTAAAGTTCTAAGGAGTACTTAGATTGTCACTAACTCAGAAGGTCCCACCGTGATCGCCATTATGTTGTAGTCCCATGATTTAGCAGATTGGTAGACCAAATGGACAGGGCAACATCATAACAGTCTTTGGAGTCTTAGGACCTAGTCTTCCTAGTCTCAGAGAGGGATCTCTCTATTATTTTGCAAAGGATATGAACTTATTTAATTTAGATGGTTGATTTTAGGCTATTTATTAAGTGTGGGGTTTGTTTGATTGTTTTGGTTGGGTATGATGATCAAGAAGAATAAATAGAATGAGGAAATTTCTAAGTCATTGGGAAATGGAGTCTAATAAAAGTCATGAAAAGTTTATCAATGGATCAGGGAGCATCATAGGGAAAATCTAACTTGGTCAGTGGATCTTCAAGGTTTTTAGGGGTAATGAGATGGACATCAATAGTAAGAATAAAAGTAGGACAAGGGAAATTAAGAATCCTTTATCATATGTAATTTTAACAAAGGGACTTAAATATCATAATCATAAAGAGGCAATCAATAGATAGGGAAAACCATAAATTCTTTGATTCAACTAAAGCAGATAATTATTCAAGACAAACATTTCCAATGAAATATAGATGGCGAGAAACTCATTTAACTTCTAGTAGTTTCACTTTCAAGAACAAAAAACATTCAAGACACACATATAACTGTAATCAGAGAAGAGGGAATGCCTACAAATATTTGATTATAGCTATGAAGATCTCTAAAAAAATTATTTAAGCAAGTACAAAGGGTATGATCGAAACAAAACCTCTTTAACAGACTTTAACTAATGGTACTTTAGAGAGAGACTTCAGAAACAGTGTTTTAATGACATCAAATAAGTAGGGATAGCCATAAATCATTCTTGATACCAACTGTACTAAAATATTCATGAAATACAAAATCTTAGGGGGGTATAGAGAGCAATTAAGAATTCTCTAAAATTTCCTAGCAGAAGAAAACATTAAGGCGATGAAGAACAAACTGAACTAAGGTGCCTTTAGAAACATTTCTTATTCTAAATATTTTACTCTACTGCAATCTAGAAAGATGGAAACATAATGAAATAGGAAATAAAAATAACAGATTAGAAGCACTTCACCAACAACCAAGCTTAGGGATCCTACAATCTAGCCTCCTCCATCAATAAACAAATCATGGAATCCACAAGTTCCAAGACATCAATTACTTTTTAACTTCCAAAAAGACTATGCATTACTTCAAAGAGTCACCAAATGCCAACAAGATAATGAGTTCAGTTGCAGTATTTATTTGTAAATGAGGAGGTGAAGCTAAGTTATGGTTTGAGTGCCATTTATTACAGAGTTAATGAATTCCTAACCTTGAAGACCATGCAAGGCCAAAGGTAGGAATATCTGTAGATATTTATCTAAATAATAAATTCTATCTTAACTCATAAGGGAATATAGGTGAAATTTTTGATTTTAAGGCCTATTCATAACTTTCACAATAACTATTTGGTAGATATAAATATCTCTGACTAGGCTCAATAACTGCCTAATGATTTATTGAAGGAAACAAATCACTAGGTGAAAAAAATATCTTTTGAGAAGAGTAACTGCCATAGGCTGAGTCATTCGAATTTTCTTTGGGTTAATCCGCCCTTTGTTTTATCTTTAATATCTGTGTTTTAGTCCTTAAACTTTGTCTTTAAGCTCTAACTATTTTTTTTACCATATTTTTCTTTAATCTGTTTGATCTTTTGCCTTTGTCCTTTAATCTCTTTTCAATTGTTTGCCTGCTTTCTTTAATCTTCTTCTTTGACTGGCTAATCCTTTTGTTTTGGATTTTAATTAGGATTAGCCCTTTAATCCTTCTGACTCTTTCTCTTCACTATTTCTTTGACTGTATTTTGTCTTCTTTATGTCGGGGGGGGGGGCGCTCTTCTTCGTGGCAAGAGGGTCTTGATCCATCAATGATCATGTTTCATCAATGAAAAACACTGGTATAAGTCCTCTGGCCATCATTGTCATGATTTAAGCTTATGGATTGTCATCTAGAGGCTCATTTGATTTAATTAGGCCCTGTGAAATGTGCTTCACATTTTTCCGCCATTAAAACCTGCATAAAACACCATTTGTTAGTAAAACCTGCGGGGAGGGTGAGGACTGCAATTTCTGAGATTGTGGGCTGTCGAAGGGCTTTGAAGAGGATGAGATGGCGCAGGTGGCAAGGTTTCAGAGGTGGAACTAGGAGAATTTTGAATAGAAGCGGGAAAATTTTGAAAAATGGCGCGGAGGATAGGCAGTTTTTGAAAACCAGATATGGTTTTATCACATGGGGAATGAGTGGTAAGTAGTTTTTGGTGGGAGGCGCGCAATATGCCTTAGGGCACGACACGTGGCAGGTCAAAACCACCTATTTCTCGTGGGTTATAAAACACTAACCCTATCGAAATTTTATTTGTGATATGCAGTGCTGGCCGTTGGATCTTGGGATGGGAGATCAACGGTTGACACACATCGGGGAGGCGATGAATAGTTGATCGGGTCAGCGGTAGTGGAGGACAGATGGTGGAATGAAATTGGATGGTGTGTTAAATGGAGGATGGGCCCCGGGGCCTTTAAGATTTAACAAAAAGTGTTAAGTTATAAGGTTTGTGGATGGTACTGGGTATAGTGGGAGGCGGGGCGCGCTTATAATAATTCAAAAGTTTTAAGAGCCCTTATTATAAGGCTTGGGGGTTTATGACATGGAAAGGGTCAGAAGCATTATTTTGATAGGGGAAGGGCTTAGGGATAGAGGGGGTTGAGGTCTTATGAGTGTGAGGGGGTTGGGTGTTTAGAAGAAAAGTGGCTTAAGGCCTATTTGTAGATAAGGGTGGGTTTTTAAATATAAAAAAAAGTTTTATATAAAATTTAAAACACCCGAAAGGCTTAAGTTTGGGTTTTAAACAATGTAAAAGTGGACTTTTACATTTTTTAATACATGTAAAGGGAAATGATGAATAGGGGGTGCTTCATGAGGGTTTTTAGGAAAGGGAAAAATGGGTTTTTTAGAGGGAATGAAAGTGTGGGTAAGGTAGTGAAAATGAGGTTAATAGGCCCAAAAAATGAAGTCTTTTTTGGAGTAGTGAGGTGAAACTTAGAGGTCAGAGAGGGAGAATTTTAGTGAAATAGTTTGACTTAGGATAACGAAGGCAATGAGATTTCTAAAACTCACAATATTTCTCAAATTTTATTTTTAGAAATCTAGGACCATTACTTAGTTATTTTTTGATATCAACAAAAACTACTGATAACTAACACTTTCTTATAATGTCTTGAATATGCCAACATTAAATATTAATTTCAAAATATTTGTAACAATACCAACATTATTAACATTTTAACTCATAAAACTATGAAGTTTCTGGAAATATTCTCTCAAATATTTTCAACTATTTTCATGTATTAAAATGAAATTCTAAAACAATTCGAGTAAGATCCGATACACTCAAGTTGATTTTAATGGACATTAATAATCATCATTATCATCATATTATAGAATTATTTTTTTATTTTATCTATCTGATCAGTCTTTACAAATAAAGGAAAATAAGATTCAAATGGACAACAAAGTGTGATTATTTTTTGAATAAATTTCTTATAAAATTTATAATATTAAAAAAATATAGATCTAAATGAAGAGGTGAAAATATACACATTCAAAGGAAATTGTAGATGATGCTAAAATATTATATTTGAAAAATTCCTATTAATATTATGTCAACCACCAACCTAATAAGATGTTATGAAATATTTTTATGATATTGCATATCCCATCAATTACATAATGAAAAGAAGTTCAAATGTATACCAAAGTGAATATTCTCCATCCAAATGGAGACTTGATTGTATGAAAATATTTAAATGGAATAGAGTTCTCTCATAAAGGAATTATGTTATTTTATATGATTCATGGAATATTAAATAGGATGGAGTACATTAAATAACTTATGATTCGAAGGTTGCATGGTGGTGTATGCTTGGAAAATGTGGAGGTACTATCTTTTGATAAGAAATTTAATTTGAGTGATAACCATGATGACAGGGTGAAGTATTTATTTACTTAACCACGCAGGGATACAATGCAAAGTAAAAGTAAGTCAATTAGTTAATAACTATGAATTTAATTAAATTCGATATTAAAAAAATTAAATGTAAAAAATTGATAATGAACTTAATTAGCAACCTCAGCGATATACTTAGTCCATTATATCAAGTTTGGTTGATTTGAAACATTTTTTAATAGGCAGAGTTGCATAAGATGAGAACTTCCTTAAGATTAAGGAACAGATCTTAAAATATAAATATAGTATCTAAAGGATGTATCCAAGACTTGATATTTTCATGGAAGGTATTCTCATGTCCAAAGACAAAATTTATGCTGCTAATAATGTATACAAAGCTATATGGTATTGAAATATAGGTATAAATCTCTTCACAGAGCATCTTGGTTATTTAAAAATTATAAAAAATATGCTTTATTAATGCAAGGGAAAGTAATGGTAGGAGGCAAGTTTTTCAGTTTTGGTTGCATTTGTAGATAGAGGGGGTAGAAGATAGTGTGTTAGAGCATCATGCAGGTAGGGAAGAGTGCACAAAAGAAGTGCAAAAGAGGATAATTGTGCAGTTGGAAATAGCATGAACGTGGAGGAGTAGTCAAGTGTGAAAATGATTTATTTGAACAAAATATCTTCTTCCCACAATCGTGGGTTAAGGTGAGTTTTGGTAACAACAGATTCACTTTCTAGTAATTGAGGTTTTTATCATATTATCAACCATGGTAAATGCATGAATGTAATTATGTATAAATTGGCAAATTTCAATTGGGGTAATGAATTCCTTCTAGAGTTTTCATTGGGGTTTTTTCTTAGGGTTTTTGTTGGCTAGCTAGCTAAGACATGGGCAACAATAATACTATGTACCTATGTAAGTATATAAGTTTTTAACTCTGAAAATCTGTGATGAAAATATAGGATGGTGAGTCGAAGGAAACTCTGATAAAACCTTGTGTATTGCGCTCAGTGCATTTTCTCAATAATGGAGAGTAGACAGTCAAGTTTTTCATATCTCCAATTTTTTTGCATGCGTCCGACACTTTCATTTAATAGCAATGTTTACTCAGGAGATGTATGGATGAATGAGTTTAGTATTTTTTATGCACATTTGGCACACCCCTTATTTTAATTTTCCATTGATCATGGTATGTTGCATTTATCTCAAATGTCTATGAATGAATTTAATGTGTAATTGGGAGGTTGAGTATGAAGGAAAAATGCCACAAATTAAACTCCCATCCCCTTCTTAGCTGAAAAAACTTGGTTCTCGCGACCCCCCTTAGGTGCCTCAGTTGAGACCTCTCCTGTCCTATAGACATTGCCACAAGGGTTAGTACCAATAGATATTTTTCTAGGCACACTACACACAATAACCTAGGTTGGAAAATTATAAAAAATACCAACAAATGGTTTTGTTTTTGAGACAAATATTTAGGAGAAAAGGGGACGTGGAATCCTACATAAGAATAAATTGGTAGGTGGTTTGAAACCAAGCTAGATGAATTTGCGGCCAAAAGAATTTGGAATCACTGGATTAAGTGTGGAAAAATGGTTAGAGAGTTACATGTTTATAAAATATCTTTATGAAATATTTTTTTGTGAATTTATAGAACCTATTGTGGGGTGGATTCGAAGGATTAATGATCGTAACACGCACTAGAGATTGGAGGAACTTAGAGATTGGACTCTTGAGCAAGTTTTAATAACTCAATTGGTAGATAAATAAATCACTCAGCCTTTTGATTTTTGTTTTGAGAACATCATTGGAGGATACATCGCTGGGTTTTCCATTGAATCCATTGTCTCATACACAAATTTTGAATTTTTTTTTTTGGAGGCCCATGGGGATGGTTTATCTAAGCATTGTTAATATTTGTGAAGATGTTTTTGTGCGACGATCCCTTAAGGTGATTTGGGGGATGGTTGGGGAGTAATATGAGGATATAGGACCAAGATCCAGGAGGATAAGAAAAAAAAGGATAAAGGAGGTGTCAACGATCCCTGATCAAGATGGTAAAAAGGGTATGCCAAGGTAGTTTAGTGAAATGACACAGAAAGGTAAAATACGATGGAATTAGAAGAAGGAGTTCTGCATAGTGGTAATAGGTTACAAGGAGGTAGTGTTAGAGAAGAAAGGTATGCATCAGTACCTGCAATAGACAAAATTATAGAGAAGGAGGTGGTAAGAGGACATATGAGGAGGAGGAGTAGTGGAGATTGGAAAATTTTGGATCGAGTGTGAATTAGCATACCAAACATAGAAGGAGAAGAATGCGAATCTTTGTAGTTTGGCCTGAGATTGATAGATATTGTGTATCCCAAGGATCTTGCTCAGAGTACATCCCATGTCAAACCCACCACCCCACATGCACCTATTTTCACAATGGTAAGTTTTCCTAGTAGCGTGTTGCATACTGTATTTTTCACAGAAGTGGAGGGAGTTAACCTAGTGATTAGAGTGAGACTAGCCAGATAGGAGGGAGTAGATCACTACTTAAAGTAGTTATACCTAAAGGAATGTCATTAGGATATGGTAGATAAAGAATAATGGAGGATACTTTGAAGTTGTCAGTTTTTCATGGTGCTGGGAAAGAAGATCCCAAGAACGTTTGTTTGCTTTTGAGTCAGTTTGGGATGCTAATAATGTGCAAGATGAAAATGCTAAGATTGTATAGTTGGGGGCTACCTTTATGGACCATGTGTTGGCTTGGTATATGAAGTATAAAAGTAATGTTCCTCTTGCACAACCAAGGTAGTTGTAAGATATTAAGCAAGCAACGTTGAAGGAGTTTCACTGAACTAAGTCTACCTCCTAGAGCATGACTAAGTTGAAAGGAGTTTATGACTAGTGGTTTAAAATGTTACAAGGTAAGTTGGTGTTTAATATCTCTCATGAGCAACACAAAAAATGGTTTATTGTAGAAACATTGCCTCATATTTGGGTATTGTTAACCCATCAAGATAGTCAAACTCAATCAAAATCGCTGGAGAGAAATATAATTCTGGAAGCCTCTCCAAAAATTGTAATAGTGTTAGATAATTATAGTATAGCTCAATTTCAATCTTAAATGGTCGTGCTAACTGTACAATTGTAAGATCTGGTGAAGGGGAAAGGATAACACACAAAGGTTTGATGTACAATTTTCCATATGGAATTACACCATAGAAATGAATGCACCATGCTAAACGAATATATGGATACCAGTGAAAATAACTTGATGGCGCATGGAATAGGGTTATGGTGTGATATTTGAAGAGTATTGGGTCACACACCCATAGCCTACCTGATGATGCAGAAGTATGAGACTTCTGCTAGAACTTTGTTTTGTGATTTATGTAAGTCTATTGATCATGACATCCACCATTATATGTATTTGGAGCTGATGTGTAATCACACATTGGATATTTATAGGGTTCAAGAGGGCTAAGATGGAATGACACAAAAGTAAAATCAACTTGACAGAGGTAAAGGTGTGATAGGTAGAGGACCTAGATGATTTTCCAGACCTGGACGAGAACAAAGAGGTTTGGGATGAGGAAGAGGACCAATTGCTTGTTACAATTGTGGCCAATTTTGACATATTTCTAGAGAATATCCTAATCCATGGTTTACATGCACATATTTTGAAGCTTTATATCATGTGATAGAGGAATGTCCTCATATTATTGCAAAAATGTAGGAGAATAAGGGGTAGAACTTGTAGAAAGTGACGAAAAACTAAGCAAGGACCAATCACAGGTAAAATTGTGACATATGGAGGGACCAAGAATGATGTGAATGCTACTAATCATGCCAACACTGGTTGGTATTGGGTGAGGAAGGCCACTGACCCACCTCTAAAGTTTGATCCTTGGAGGGATAAATACGCCTATAAAGAGGCACACAAGGAGTTGATTGTAACAGACTGGATTGCCCTTGAGGATACCTTTGTATATGATATGTCCCAGATATATGATAGAATGATGGAAAAGGTTTGGAAGGAGGGGATAAATTGATTCATGAATTTTTTAATAGTTGTTTGGACTTAATGTGGGATCGGGATGATGGAGCACTAAAAAAGTTTCATACGATGATTTACCAGTGTGTGAAGGAGCCACAAAAGGAAGAAGCACAAATACCAAAACCGAATTCAACCAAGTAGTGTGAAAGAAGAGAGCCAACAGGGAATTTAGGTTTGGTGTGAAAATAGGAGCTTATGAAATGGATAATATTATTCTTGATTTAGGCTCTACTGTCAACCTCCTTCCTAAGAATAATTGTGAGACGATGGGGAGAACTAAGTTAACTTGGTCTCCTATCCAACTTATATTGGCCAATAAATATAGAATTTTTCTATTGGAAGAATATTAAATGTGGAGGTAGATATTGATGGGGTCAAAATCATGGTCGATTTAAAAGTTATTAAGATTTTTGATGATACTAATCCTTTAACATTCAAGTGATATTCAATCTAAAAAAAAGTAATATTACTTTTTAATTAGGGGATGTTTGAGTGATTACACCATTGATTCCAAGTGAAGGATACTGGTACGTGGGTTCAAGAAGAGTCATATGGAGAGGCCTTGGAGGATATCTACAAATTCACCGTGTGAAGGGAATACTATGTCAAACCAAAAACATATGGGATGTTAATTTGGTGGAACAATGGTTTGTGTGCTTCAGATTCTAAAGATGGTCTAGAAAGTTGGAAGAAACAACTGCATGAGGTCTCTACAGAGATATGCACACATATAACTGATGTGGTACGAAAAATCAACACTGGAGTAAAAATCTCCTCCAATGAGAAAATATTTACACAGTGAGGGAACAACCTACTGAAGAATGTTCCAATGGTGGAAGATAAAAAAATATTTGGATCTGAAAAGTAGGTCAGGCTTCGATTGGTATTCCTGCTTGTGGGCCACACGCCACTATGCACTATCCTAAGGGACAGTGGAATCGACACAATGATGAAAACGATAGGTGACTAGTATGCTAGGTCAATGTCTTTAATATAGGGGAAGAGGAAAAGGCAAGTGATCTAGGGAAGTAATGTTAGACTCACATTATTATGAAACCAAATCTAAAAATAGAAGAAAAGAGAGATCAACGCCTTAGAAATCAACCACTTTGAGGGTGAAGCCTCCTTTACATTACATAAATGAAAAATTCTTGGATTATTCAAATGACAAAACCTCCTTTCTATATATAGGAGTCCATGGGATCACAATATAATCCTAGCTGACCCAAAAATAATAATTTAAGGGAACAATAATAACAATAGTGGAGTTTTATGGGGCACAATAATAACAATATGGGGACTACAGGGGTACAAAAATAACAATAAGGGGGCGATAGTAACAACAATAAAGGACTACACTAGTAATATAGGCATCTAACATGTTGCTCTCCTTCAAAAAAGTATTGTCCTCAACACTTGAGTAGCTCTCGATGCTTTTGTATAAAATTATCATCCTCCCATGTGGAATATTTAGTGGGTTAGTTCTTCCACTTAATGAGATACTCTGAAATTGATCGATTTTGTAGCTGTCGAGTTCTTGTTTTCGTGACTACTTCAGGTTCCAATATGATTTTTACTTCCTCATCAAGTTCTGGAAATATTGTTTGAACTAGAAGTTTGTCACCTATAACCTTATTTAAGCATGAAACATTGAAATCTCGGTGCACTCGAGAAGAAGAAGGAAGCTCTAATTTGTATGCCATAGTACCAATATTTTGCAACACCTTGTAAGGACCATAGTACTTTGGTGATAATTTATTATCATTCTTAGCTTGCTTGAGGGAAATTTGTTTGTATGGTTGTAGCCATAAAAATACCCAGTATCCTACATCAAAACTTCTCTTGCTGTGATGTTGATCTGCCTGTTGTTTCATTCAATTTTGTGCCAAATTTAGGTTATCCTTTAAGATTTGGAGAACTTTTTGTTGATTCTCGATGTGATCTTCCACAACTTGAACCTTAGAATTTTCTCTTAAATATGATGTGATGTACGGTGGATGATATCCATAAAGTGCCATAAATGGGGTAATTTTTGCTATAGTATGTAAGGAACTTTTATACCATCATTCAACCAGAGGTAACCACTTGACTAGTTGTGTTTGTTTATCAGATACAAAAAAACGAAGATATCCTTCCAAAAACTTGTTCACTATCTCATTTTTCCCATCGTATTGAGGATGATAAGATGAGCTATGGGTTAGTTGAGTACCCAAACAATAAAATAATTCTGTCCAAAAATTTCCAGTGAAAATGGAATCTCTGTCGCTTACAATAATCTTTGGGTTTCCATGTAGATTTTGAATTGTTTCCATAAAAAAAATATCAACTGTACTTGCTTTAAATGGATGAGATAATGCACACATGTGTGCATACTTGGTAATTCTATCAACTACCACCATGATGACACTTTTTCCTTTACACTTAGGTAAACCTATGATAAAATCCATTGAAACCTCCTCCCAACGTTGACTTGGAATGAGTAAAGGTTGTAGCAGACCGAGGGTCTTAATTGTCTCAACTTTATTTTGCTAGAAAACCAAACATTCCACCACAAAATTTTGAATATAAGATTTAAGGCCATCCCAAAAAATTTCTTTCTTCACCTTGTGGTAAGTTTTTAAAAATCTTGATTTTACTCCTACGGGAGAGGTGTGTAATTCCAAAAAAATCTTTTGTTTTAGTTGGGAATTCTTACAAAGATATAAGCGATCTTGGTACCATATTGAATAAATTTTCCAACTAAATGTATCAGATGTACTGGGATATTGCTACAAATTTTGAATGAGTGTCCACACTTCTTCATCATTCTTCCACTCCTCCCTTGCTTCAGTTATCCAATCTGGTTGGATAATATAAATGGCACAAAGAAACACTTCCACCTCCTCATCCTTTCTTGAGAGTGCATCTACACGAACATTTAGCTTCCATTTTGTGTAGATGATTTCAAACTCATAACCCAACATCTTTGTCACCCACTTTTTCTTCTCTTCTGAAGATATTCATTGTTCCAAAAAGTATTTAAGACTATCATGATCAATTTTTACCTTGAAGTGTCTTAGGTAAGGCTGCTATTTATTTAGTGCATGTAGTATTGCCAAAAATTCCTTCTCATAAATATATTTCTGTAAATACTTTCCTTTGATTGGACGACTTTTAAAAGCAATGGGTCTTCCTTCTTGCATTAAAACAACACCAATTCCATTTCTCGAGGCATAAAATTCCACAATAAAGGTTTTTGTGAATTCTTGCATAGCTAAGACTGGTGCTAGGAACATTGCCTCTTTAAGATGTTCAAACGCCTTAGTTGCTTCAGGAGTCCATGGAAGTGCATATTTTTTCAATAATGTTGTTAGAGGTGTCGCTATTCTCCCATAATTCTTATCAAAATTATGATAATACCCCATTAACCCGAGAAATCCTCGCAACTGCTTTATGGTTGTGGGGACTTTCCATTCCTTAATGGCTTTAGTTTTGTTAGCGTCTACCTTAAAACCCTCATGAGATACAATATGACCTAGATATTCCACCTCTTGTGCTCCAAAGGAACATTTGGATGTTTTTGCATATAATTGTTTCTCCTCCAATAGTTTGAGCACCTTGTCAACATGTTGAACATGATCCTTCCAAGACTTATTGTAGATTAGTATATCATTAAAAAATACTAACAAAAATTTTATAAGGAAGGGTTTAAAAATGGAATTCATAAACCCTTGAAATGTAGAAGGTGCATTGGTAAGGCTGAAAGGCATGAGCAAAAATTCATAATGACCCTCATGAGTTCGAAATGTTGTTTTCGGAATATCTTCATTCTTCATTCTAATTTGATGATATCTTGAATGAAGATCCAACTTGGTAAAATAAATTGCTCCATGAAATTCATCCAATAATTCATCAATCATATGAATGGGAAATTTATAGGAACACTTCCTAGAATCAAAATTAATAGCATGATCATGATCATGAATAGGTGATATTCCTTTGGGAGTTTTAAACACCTTGGAATGATTGTCGAGGACTTTTTGGAGATCTGGAGATATAGATGATTTTGATGTTGGAACTTCTAGTGAGCATAATTGTGCAATTACGCCTCATTTTTATTTCTTCAGAAGCTTTGTCATGACATTAGAGCTTATTATATTTCTCAACTTCCCTACGATACCACATAATTCAACTTCCTTTCCTTCCGAAAATATTTCAAGAAAAATTCTTGAAAATTAAAAGCTATTGTCCCAAAAGATTGTAACCATTGTACTCCTAGTACAACATCAACACCTCCCATTCAAATGGATAGCTTTGGAATATTCAATACATATTCCCCTATGGTTAGCTTGATATTATGGCATTTCCAGAGAAATTTATAGTCCCTCCATTTGCAACCATCACTTGACAGTCTGGTGCTCGGTATAGGAAGCAATTCAATTCCTTGGCTACCTGACAATGAAAAAAATTATGAGTACTACCTAAATCAATCAACACTATTATTTTTTTCTTCTTGATATGTCCTTCTATCTTGAGAATTTGAGGAGTGTTTTTTCCTGCCAATGCATTACATTATATGGTTTGACTCATTTACTCTTTATCTAGGGTTGGTTCCTAGTGTATGTCCTCTTATTTTTGAATTTTATTATTCATTTTCTTCCTCCTCTTAACAATCCATGTAAAAATAATTTCTTCTCATCACACTTATGACCTTTAGTGTATTTGTTATCACAATTGTAGCAAATCCCTTTTTCTCTTTTTTCTTCCAATTTTTGTGGTGTTAGCCTTGTAGGTTGTGGAAGTCTAGGAGTAGCAACATTTCCATATTTATATATGTGAGGGGTAGGCTTCCTTTTTTCCATAATTTTACTTTCAATTATTATTTCCAACCTGAATGCCTTCTCCAATGAATCATGTTACCAAAGGCGAACCTCATGTTGGATGTTATCCTTTAAAGTCCCTATGAAGACATCAATCTTGTGTTCCTATGAAATATCAGTTACCCTAATATTCAATCGTTGGAAGTCCTCAATGTGCTCCACCATTGAACCCTTTTGTTTTAGATTTATCAATTGGCTAAAGAAGGTGTTTATATTTGTATCCTCATAATGTTCTATCATTAACTCCGAAAAAATTGACCAAGTGACAATTTTTTTACGAGAGCAAATCCATCGATACCATACAAATGTATTTTGTTCTAAATGTAAAGTTGCAATGCGTACCTTTTGTGTTTTTTTCACATTATGGAGATCAAAGTATTGCTCCATCTGTAGTATCCATGTTACAGGATCCTTGGCATCAAACTTCCTCATACGATCTTTGGAATATGGTGGGTCTTCAATCCAACATTAGAGTTTATGAAATCACGATTAAAATTTATTTTTTTCTCATCATGAGTTTCCTGTAATTCCTTTTCGCCACTAGGAATCATTTCTTGTATCAAATTTGTCAAAAATTCCTTCAAAACTTCCATGTCTTCTTTTAAATCATTCTTCATGTCTTCCATGTTGTCTTTCATTTTTTCATCTATCTTAGCTTCCATGTCATCCATCTTAGCTTCCATTCCATCCATATTATCTTCCATGCCATTCTTCAAAACTTCCATGACTTTCTTCAAACCATCCATATTAGTTTCCACACCTTTCTTCAAAACTTCCATTTCATTTTTTGTTGCTTTTTGCGAGAGAGAAAATTAGTGCACTTGGTCTTATAATTTCGATATATCATGTTCCAATTCTTCCTCTTCATGAGTCATAGTAGAGCCTTTTTAGGGCTTAATGGATTTTGAATATTTTTAGGGGCCATTTTAGAACCCAATACTGATATCTATGCTTCAATATTCCCTTGCACTACTACATTTGGCGGAAATTCCGACACCTGTTTCCGACGCTTTTGACCAAATGTCGGAAATTTTCCCAAATTTTTTCCATCCCGCCCGAAACCGTCGCTATACCGACGTCTATAGAAAGGTGTCGCAATACCGACACTTAAACTAGTGTCGCAATTACGACGTTTAAAGGAAGATGTCGCAATTGCGACACCATGGCCCAAAGCGTCGCTATTGAGACGACTTTAAACGTCGCAACTGCGACACAATATCTAGGTGTCGCCATTGCGACGTTTGGAGGCACCGTCCTAATAGCGACGCCTTTTCCGCCGTCGGTATAGCGACAATTATTTTCGCGCTACATAAAAATACCAAACTTATATGGGCCCTACATAAAAATTCGAAACTTATATGCGCGCTACATAAAAATGTTTGGTATTTGTCGCAATAGCTACGTTTGATATCACGCGCGCATTCGCTCTCTGCTCTTGCAGAACAGCATTTGCGGTCAGCATTCGAGCTCAGCTCTTGCAGAACAGCATTTGCCCTCGGCATTCGCCCTCAGCGTTCGCCCTCAGCTCTTGCAGAACAGCATTCGCCCTCAGCTCTTGCAAAATGGTAAGTTCTTACTGCAGGCCCTTCCTCCTATAGTAGGGTTGACTCTATTTGGGTTTTTTTGGTCAATTCCATTGGATTGTGTTAGGCTGTAGGGTTATTTTTAGATGTCAAGAGTCAAGATTCAATACCCTCTATTATCTTCATCACCCAATACAAGATTTAAATTTTTCCCAAAGAAACGCTTATTAATTTGGCAGCCATTATTTCTCCTTGCTTTAAAAACCCTACATTTAAATGAAAACAAGCATTGCATTTCAACTACAAAATTCTATTAGTGTTCAAATGTACATGTGTGCTACATTAACATCTGATATCACGCGCGCATTCGCCCTCCGCTCTTCGCAGAACACCATTAGCCCCGACGTTAGCACGGCTCTTGCGAACGACGTTCGCCCTCGACGTCGCTGAGCTCTTGCTGAACGACGGTCGCCCTGGTTCGCCCTCGACTCTTCAGAAACCGACGATAGCACACGCCCTAGCCTGCGGCTCTTTCAAAACGACCTTGCCTCGAAGCATTCGCCCTCGGCGTTCGCCCTCAGCTCTTGCAGACAACATTCGCTCTTATACTTCAACTGTCTCGCCTGCGTAACAACATTCACCCGCCTCTTGCAAAATGGTAAGTTCTTACTGCAGGCCCGTCCTCCTATAGTAGGGTTGACTCTATTTGGGTTTTTTTGGTCAATTATATTGGATTGTGTTAGGCTGTATGGTTCTCTCTAGATGTCAAGAATCAAGATTCAATACCCTCTATTATCTTCATCACCCAATACAAGATTTAAATTTTTCCCAAAGAAACGCTTATTAATTTGGCAGCCATTATTTCTCCCTGCTTTAAAAACCCTACATTTAAATGAAAACAAGCATTGCATTTCAACTACGAAAATCTAGTAGTGTTCAAATGTACATGTGTGCATCACTTGTGTAGGGTATTCCTTTTCCACTTTCACATTATCCAAGAATGTGTGCAGTATAGTTCATATTTTTTGTGATTTAGATTGCCTTGAAAAAGGAAAGGTAAATTATTTCCCATGGAAAAAGAAGGTTTTCCATTTTTATAGGTTGTTTGGACTTACGTGAAAAAATTTATGGTATGCCTTTCATATTATGTAGTTTAAATTTGAATTAACAGATTATTCTACATGAAAATATAATTACCTATGTGATGTCCTTCATCACTAATTAAAATTATAGGCTTTCAATTTCCTAGACTCTAACTCATCTGATGCTAAATTCTATGTTCTCATTGGTGGATCACTCTTCCATTGATTTCCTTTCCCTCTGGATCTTGTCATACTTTAAAAGTCATCAATGATACATATATTATTTCAGGTATCCCAAAAGGCTTTATAGTAGAACATATTGTGAAGTTTTTTTGACACTTGAAGATTCTTTTTAGAACTGCAACGTGGTCTATGCTATCGAGTTATATATTAAGCAACTTGTCCTTAATAACCACACTATGAGGTAGGTTCAACCAGTTTGAACTTGTTGGGACATAACATATGAAGTTGTGTGATGAGTCCATATCACAGGTCTATTATGGTGAAAAAAGTGAAGACATGTAATGATAGTTATTATGTTAACATTACTAGAAACATTTTCAAAATTATCCATGCTATCAAGATGTCAAAATTCCAGGCATTAGGTGTCAATACTCGTAGCTAATAGATAACAATAATAATATAAAAAAAATCACATCTTTATTCTTGAAATATGATTGTTACACATTGGTAACCTAGTTCATGAGTTACTATCACCCAAAGATTGCAAAACAAACTTAAAATATAAATTAAACCAACATGAGAATCCAACTAAGGGTTTCTCGACAAAATCATGCCATAACCCGGCATTTTGAAACCCAAATTTGAATCCATCATAAGTAATACAATGCAAACTCAGATGGATTTTCAATGCATGTTTGCATGCTACACTTATTCTCTGTCTACATATCATTTTTTAAATGGAACCATTAGTCAAGCCCACAGTCCTTTTTATGTGAAAAATTTCAGCTCTATTTGAGCTCTTTTTTGCTCCACCACCTCCATAAACCAGTGTTACATGGGGTCTCGCCCCCCACCTAGGGGTCTAGATTCCTCGCCCCCTCGCGCTCCGGGGTCTTGGGGACTTCTAGGGGATGTTTCCCTCACGCCCCCTCACGTCCCCTCACCGCCCCTTTTAGTTTATGGTTTTGTGTTAAAATTTGATGTGCCACTTAGCATATTTGAGAATCCAAGTGATTCTGATTCAGATGGTGACATGGTTGATCTTGATATATTCGTGCAGAAGTTGGATGCAGAGATTAGTGGGGCATTAACTTGAGCATTTATGCTCATTTATCAGTATGATGATATCATTTGATATTCATATGTTATGTTTTATGTTTTATGTTTCAGACATAACTTATTTGCGTTTAAGTTTTATGTTTCAGACTTGAGTTGTAAACTTCAATTTAAACTCTATTTTGAATCTTGATATAATATGTCATATGATATCTTAAACTTTATTTTCATTGTACATTGTTAGTAGTTACATTAATGATTATATAGTTACAAACTTACAAACTTGCATGCATGATTGTATGATGTATGTTTTAACTTTTAACTTTTAAATTTGTTTCAATTATATGATTCATCATTCATCGATTTGTAATTTTATCATTTATGATTTATTTTTCATGATGCAAGTGTATGATGACTGTATATACATTCCTTGCAAAAATATAGTTACATTTTAAATATTAAATTTTATAATTTTTATGACCCCGACATCCCCCCACGTTTCCTGAAAATTGGTAGGGAGCTTTTGCATAGGTCGCTCCCGCGCTCCCTCGTCCCCTCGCTCCCACCTCCAGGGGACTTGGTGGAACATTGCCATAAACATATGCAAACATATATCATGATCTTGGAATTCCATTACATATGTATGTGCCACTGTTCCATAATCTTGCCCCATCATCAATTTAAGAAATTTCCATTGACTATCAAATTATGGAGGGGGGGAACTTTTTGCTGCAACATTTGGCTCAAAATCAGGGACCATCTTCGTATGAGGTGAATGAGAACTATAGATATTTGAGGAAGTAGATTAGTGCCTTTTCCTCTGGCCATGGAGTCATATACAGTCATCCATCACAAAAATTTGTCTTTGTTCATTCTCACCTTGAAAGTTGCAAAAATCATGCCCTAATTGAAACGACACTAAATTTGAAAGATATAATAAAAATGCAAGCTAGAAGTGCCCTATTAATACAAAGGGAAAACCTTCCTACCTACCCTAACCGAGATAAATTTTGATTGAATAGGAAACATGATATTTCCTATGGAGTTGATCCAACAACTTGTTAAATGTATGGGACTAAATCATGCATTTGATTTCCAGGAAACATGCGCATGAAGAGAAAAAGTGCAGAATTAATGGAAAATCCATACATGCCACTTATAAAAACTACACCGAAAGGTCAAAAAATACTTAAGGCCTTAACTTAATTTGAATCCAAAAATGACAAAACAGGATTAGTGAAAACACGAGAGTGGTGTGGGTGAACAACATAAATAAAAAGTGAAGATACCTTTCCACAAGATGCCTTTGTCACCGTTGTATGAAAACATGTTTTCCTTTCCCTTTATACATGCAAGTGAATGCATTATAGGTATGGTGTTTTCCCAGAACAGGAGAAGCCTACTTAAATATATCATTTGTGGATTGAATGTTTGGGTGCCTTAATGTGCAATGACATGTTTCCAGGACTGAATTCAATGCAAGGCATATTTGAAACTCTAACTCTGTCTTCCGGTGTCTTATTAGAAATTATTTCGGTTTTCATTTTGTGTTTTCAAGTTAGATATTGTTTTCAAGTTTTTACATTTATAATTTTATTGCAATGTGGTAGACTGATCAGGGCAGTACAGGAACAACCCCGAGATGGGATGATCGCAGAAAGAGGCCAGCAGAAGAACATGTAAAGTGCCAGCATTGCTCTATCTTCAGGTATTTTAGTTATTTACATAATTGAAATAATATTAATTTTGTTCAAATATGCAAACACCTAGCCATGGTACGCCTGATGATTCCCTCTTTGAGGAAGAGCTTTCTTCATCCCTATCTCCAGTGTTGTTGTTGCAAAAAAAGGCACGAGATGCAACGTCGGAATTTAATGCTTTGATAGATGCGCCTCAAACACCTGAAACAGAAGAGAGGATACAACATCTTATGAGGCAGCTAAATAGATATCATGTAATAATAAAAAGTCAAAAGGATATTTTTTTTGTTCTGCATGAGATGAATTGTGATAGTTTGATTTTTAATTTTTACATTGACTAAACTAACAAAAAGTTCTTTTGTATGTAGCGTCTTCTGGCATTTGCTGAACCCGGTGTTGGTGGTAGTGGGACACAAGGGCAAGAGATTTCCCAACAAACCTCTCGTACACCTTCTACTCCTTTAGGTGCTAGCCAAGAAACACACCCTGCCCAAGCTGACACCCAGCCAACTGCTGAACGTGTTGGCAATGATGAGGCTGATATGGCCAACTACATTATTGCGTTTCCTGGAGCTACACGTGTCAGCTCCACAAGGACCATTAATGGCACGTTGTTGGTGAACGATGAAGGTGTCCCTATAAAGCATGTACAACTCCTAGGTAAATTTTAATATTTTAACTATTTCATGTACTTTATCTAAAACATATTTATCATGATTTTTATTTTTAAATTAATGATAATATCTTATTTTTTTTTGGTTTTATTCTGTGTAGGAAACAATGAGTTCTACAGGATTCTGGAGAGCCATGCGTTGGTAATTTTTGGCCCAACCATACGTACAGGGTGGAATTCCCAGAATTCCAACCTGAAAAAAGAACTTCTAGATTATTTAGAAGCCCTTTTTGGGGTCGGCACATTTGACAGAAAAGCGGTGGCTCAGGTAGCCGGCAAATATTTGAAATATACCAGGGACACCTATAGGACGCAATTTCAATTTAACCCTAGATATGAGTGTCCTCTCGCAGTTTCAGAGAGTGAGTGGAGAGCACTCATCCATGACGGAAAAGAGAAAAGGGAAAAGAAAGAAGGAAAAATGCCAACTGGACCCGCAAGGTAAATTACAACTTTAATTCAATAGCTTTAATGTTCTTTATGTCTAAAATAAAAGTGTGCTACGTCATATCTGACTTCAATCTTTTGATGCTAGGTTGCCTGACACCTCAAAGGCAACCAAAGCTAGGATAGAGAAAAAGGGCCCTCACAAGCTCGGCCAGGGTGGCTACTTGAAATTAGCTGCAAGAATTGTAATTAAGTAGCTAAACATCTTATAATTAATTGTATCGCCTTCCAACGTTTTTTTAATCCTATCAGATATGATTAAAAATACACAATCATATATAATGTAGGGTGATGACTTTGGAACAATAACTACATAGGAAGATAAAAATATTGCTTTCCATTTTGGCTATCAAGCTGTAGTTGAACGTCGCAGAAGCTTGGGGCAGGTCCCAAGATCTACAATGCCTGATAAGGTAAAACATTAACCTTTCAATATTTTTGTTTTCGTCCATAAATTTAATGTCTAACAACTTTGTTTAAATCAGAGGAGCAACACTACCGACGAGGTAAATAACCCAGTTTTAGAGCCAGATGTAGATGATCCTCTCGTGCAACCTGATCATTGTAGTGGGGACCAGGCCGACAATGCTGCTATCATTGAGGGCCGTGACGGTAATTAATTTCCACTTATAATTTTTTCTAATTATACCTTGATGGTTGTCCTTATAATGTTTTTTGTTTAAATGACAGAGAATTTTTCCCTTGAGGATCTTACCACCAGAGAGGAAGACAGGGCAACAGTCCCAACGGCGACAACTGGTGCACCAGGTAAATAATCTCATTGCAATTTTTTTTATTAATATTACCGAACTAGTTCAATGATATTTAAAAACCGATAATTAAAATTTAATTATTATCTGTTTTTGGAGGCGATGCCCCGTCACTGGATGAGACCAGACATCGTGACAATGCAACTAGGTCAGCGGCGACAACTGGTGCACCAGGTAAATAATCTCATTGCAATTTTTTTTATTAATATTATCGAACTAGTTCAATGATATTTAAAAACTGACAATTAAAATTTAATATTATCTGTTTTTGTAGGCGATGCCCCGTCACTGGATGAGACCAGACATCGTGACTATGCAACTAGGTCAGCAGTGCGGGTCGAAAGGCATGAAATAGGAGCAGAGCACGATGATATTGATGATGTAATTAGGAGCTTTAGAAATAGGAAG
Organism: Pinus albicaulis; assembly: GCA_034641835.2. Taxonomy (NCBI): domain Eukaryota; kingdom Viridiplantae; phylum Streptophyta; class Pinopsida; order Pinales; family Pinaceae; genus Pinus; species Pinus albicaulis. The sequence goes on along the minus strand of CM076579.1, from coordinate 462,287,760 downwards.
AAGAAAAAGAAAATTTGATAATGTAAAATATTGTATTATTATAAGACAAACGTTACTATACTTGGAACATTTTTTGCGTTATATAAAAAACTCATTTATCATACTATTTTTATGTCAAGCATTAATTGCAATGTTTCCTTGCATACTTTTTGTTGAATTGTTTTTTTACTAGTTATTGAATATTTTTTTTTATGCTCATGAAAGTAAAAATTGAAATATAGATTGGGTATTGGGGAATTGAGAGTGATGTGAGGGGGGGGGAGGGTCCATAAGAGCTTCCACCTTCACGTGGTTGGCCCTGTTTAGTAGAGAATAATTTATTGGAGCGATTTAATCTTGGAGCAAACCTCCCTTGATCCAGCGTAGCAACAAAAAAGTCACTGTTGACTTAGTTGCTACTCTTTCAGATCGTGAGAGGCTTGTTCCAAGTTCATGCGACTCCAATAAATTGTTCTTGAAACGAAGAGGAGCTTATTCAGGTATGTTTTGACATTTTCAACATATGTTCTAACATTATCATAAGAATTCATCTTAGAGTAAAAAATATTACATCAATTACTTGTATTTATTGTATAGATAATGATGGATTTTGATTGACTTGGCAGTGCAGGTACAAATCCTCTTGCATCATGAGCAATACAACTTGTCAACCAGGGTCATGTCCAGATATTTTTGCTTGTGCGCTTGACCAGGTTCGTAATGTCACATTTTGTAAGTTCCTTTACAGTTCATAATTCAATATTAAGCTTGTTCACGATTATTATCTAGGTTTTTTGTATGTGTTTTTTCATCTATTTGATTGTAAGCAACTATGCATGTTTCCCGTTGTTCACTATGATTTCTCCCATTACCACTCCCAGGATGAATCCGACTTTATTGTTACATAGGTTACTTTATTGTTACTATGATTTCTCTATTTACGATTTCATAGGTTACATCATGTAAAGTTGTCAATCTCAGGTTGGTGATGAGCTTTAGTTCTCCAGATTTGGGGCTTTTCTGATATTTTCTCCCTCATGTCATTCCCGCATCACCTCGTTGTTTGAGCATTCCAATTGTCTACCACTTGTACCAATTGGCACATGTCAATCTCTGAGTGGTGCCACATTTCACCTATTTTCAGTGAGAGTTTAGGGTTTCTCTAACATAGCTTCAGAAATCCGATTGAGTGCCTTCTTGAATATTGTCACATAATACTTATGGTTTGGATTGATGAGCATGTTCTGAATGGTTGGTTGATTCATAAGAACCATCCATAAATCTCCCTTCCTCTAACACACAGAAAATAAAAATTTCTTTGACAGGAGACAGAGTTTCAATACTTTGAAAACAAACTTCTATTCCCTTCAATAACTCAAAAAAAACTATTACACTACTTCCTCACTGAGAGGGATTACAAAATTATGACTGCTACAAAACGCAGTGCATAAAACCAACTCACCGTCTGTTCAAAACAAACATACTCTGTCTCTAAGACACTCTGCTGTGTTTTTCCCTTTCGCACTGCTGTGCATACACACTTAAAAAGTTACACTCAGTTTTTCACTTTTTACACACTGCTATGTAATAAAAAATTTACGTACCGTCTATAAAAAAAACTACCAAGCTTTTTCGACCTTTTTATTTTTATATGCCGTAACATATAAAACATATTATAATAAACCCTCTTTTTAAAAAAAATAAAATTAAAACTAAATTCTATGGCCCACCTTTCATTTCGCATATGATATATATATAACATATGTTTAAAACATATGTATATATTAAACTATCAAAACATTAAAGAACCCTTTCCATTGGACTTCAAAAGTCTGAATAGATTGAATTTCAAACCAAATTCGCGTTCCAAAATGGGATGCTGACGTCTGCCTAATTTTAACTCGAATTCTCAATCCAATGTGCCCTATAAAAAATTCGAGTCCGGTTTTCAGGTTTTCAGATTCCCTTCAATTTCATGTGATCCAATATTAATGCTCCACGTGTCCTCCTTTTGAATTTACAAAACTATCGGGTAAATTTCTGTTTGTTTAATTTCTGGTTGGTGAATTGCGTTAATGCTGGCTGTTGTGTTTAAATACAATCCTGTACAGAAATATGGCTGTGGCCGTCTACAAAAAAAACTTGCAGGAATTTTAAATGCTGAATTAAATTTCTTGATGGCATGCAAGCAACCTCCAAAAAAAAATGTTGCTGCTGCATCCGTCCTTCTGCTGCAGCAGTTGAAGTTAAAATTCAACAGCACATGGTTTAATAAGTGAGGGTGTAAAGGTAACTTTTTGTCGATGGTACTGGATTAAGATCATCTATTCATTTTTGTAGGGTCTTATGGTGTTTGGTTTTTTAGTTTTGGGTTGGGTTTATTGAGTCTAAGATAGTTTTTGAGTGAAAAAATTGCTATCAGGTATTAAAAAAATTTTGTTCTTTTGTCAAAATTTATGAGCTTGTTAGGAAATACAAAACTGACAATGGTTGTATCTTAAATTTGTGGAAAATAATTTGAAATGAAACCTTTTGTTTAGGTTGTTGCAGCAGGTGCAAACCCCATTCAAATTACTAGGGGCATTGACAAGACAATAAAGGCCCTTGTTTCGGAACTCAAAATTTTGTCAAAGGAGGTAAACGCTTGCCTTTTGAGTAGGCCGGTTTTCCTTTTTGCTGATGGTTTGGTGTATCTAATTGAATTAGTTGCCTAAGGTATTTTTGGTTGCAAACTCCTTTTCATTTTTCATACAGTATTGGCCTTGTGGAATACATTGATTGTGTGGTCTTGTTAGATCTACAACATTTGTAGTTGTTTAGTCTTATGGCCGAGGTGCACTTTTATTATGGAAATAGTTGATGCAATATTGTCATTTAATCCTTACTGCAGGGTAGCATGTTGAGAAGTTTCTTGTGAAACATTTGGTATTCAAAATGACACTTGATCCTATACAAGATCATGCACTTGACTTCAAAATTCATATTCAAAGTGTGCCAGACAATTCTTGCAAAATTTCAAATATTTATGTTGTTTTAAACCATTATCTTTTTCATGTATTGGATGCTGAAATGTGAAAAAGACTTTGGTATGAAACCAACTGGTGAATAATTTCCAGCAAAACAACCACTTCCAAGACATGATTTAGAAGTAGAACATATGTACTTATGAAGCATAGAAACATATCCTTGATGCATTGTCAATGTTTGGCTAGGGTTATTTTTGGAGAAAATAACTCCTTATTCCTAGAATAGTGATCTTCAATACAAGTAAATGCCAGAGAAGAGAGATCATCGTGTGACGCAACAAAACTGAAATTGGACCCCCAAGGAGAGCCGGTGTGTCTACAATCGCTCTGTCAGCATTTTCCCTTGGTTTACCCCGTTCTTTTCCTCCAGCCTGAGTCTTAATTGACTTCTTCTTTCTTCGAGTTTATTTATCAAATTCGTAGAATTTGATAAATAAATACTATCCACAATGGTTGGACTTTAATTTATATTCCCAACTTTATATTATCTCCAATCCTTATAACCAATGTTTAACTTTCAACACTTTGTATTTATACTCCACGTTTCTTTTTAAATAAATAACTTGTAGTGAACTTTCTGCTCTATATTTCACCACCCAGCCTTACAACAATCACCCTCCAGACTTATGCTAATTATCCGCCAATCGTTTAATTAAACAATTTCATTATACTCCGGCCCCACCTATATATATCAATAACCAATCAAACACTCGTATCATACCTAGCTATCCTCCGCACACCTTAGTTAACCTCCGGGCAAGTTCAACGTGCGACCACCGTCCGATGGCCCTTCTCCAAATCAACGACTCTTGGCAATTTCGCTCGGCTTCCAACGTCGGGCTTTAACGTGCGATGGCGTGGGTTAAACGGTTGTTTTCCGAGGTCACTTCGCCACGTGTCGCATTCCCTATGGAATCGCTCGCGAATAGGAAATACCGCCTACTCCGCAAAAGCGGTGCGATATGGGCAACCCGCTTTTGTGATTCCGCTCGTGGTTTTGGTAGAGGGCTTGACCACGGGTGCATGTATGGTTCCTCTATCCTTTTGTTTGTTAACTCATGTCCAATCCTCGGGTCAGGTTCCGAAAGCACAACAATTTTGTCTCTTTATTAAGCGGGATTTTAATATGTGTATTATCAAATAAAACCAACACAAATTTTATAAGATGGGATCAAACAAAATTGTTCTTAAGTCGAGCCCGTCGGACTTCAAACGGCGATAAACCATAATTCAAACCAAATTCACGTTCCAAAATAGCCTGCTGACGTCGGCCAATTTTGTGACGCGAATTTCTTATCAAATTCGCCCTAATATTTTACGGGTCCGGATTTCCACTGCGCGAGCGGCCCAAACAAAGATCCGCTCCAATCAATTTTTGCCACGTGTCCTCAATAAAAACTTGCCCTGTTCCCGGCTGCGGGTGCATTCGATGGCGTTTAAGGTGATGGGACATGGATATGGCGATTTCATATCATTCGCATTAACATTTAACGCTGTTCAATTAAGTTTTCACATCAAATCTAGATTAATTAATTTTTAACACTGTTCAAGATCGGACCTCCACTCCTTTGAGCGATTCTGCACGCTCCAATTTGATCCGGCCTTCGGCTCTCATTATTAATGATCAGAGATTCATTATGACGGTCGTCCTTTGATTGCATTGCAGACGGGTCGACATAAAAAATGGCGTTTAGCCATGGTTTTTCAGACAAGCCGGTTGTTGGATTACACTGTCTGGTAACTGCGACGATAAGGAGAAGTGGCCAGCGGAACTTCTGCCTAGACTTTGCTGCATATTTCCATTTCTCTCGGTTATGTCTCTGTCTGTCTTCCTCTGTTAATTGGAATTCTGCTTCTTCGTCTCTTGTGCCCACTGCGCCTGAGATTGCACCCATGCCTCGCGTGCGTCATAGGATGCGTTGCCGCAGGGGGAGCACTAGAGGTCAATCCCGGTGCGCTCCCTCCAGAACCTCAACAGAGATGACCTCCAGCCAGTCCAGTGATTATTACTTAGGTAGATATCCAAATACTAGGAGTGGGCGGGGTCGGCTTGTAGCATCTGGCCACCGTATGGATTCCCTTGCTCCTGGCTTCCCCACCGCTAGTTCACCTTCTCCCACGACGCGCACTGCGCAATTTTCCTTTGATTGCACTCTCAACCGCCCGCGAATCACAGCTGTAGTCACTGTGGTCTTCTGCGAGGAGGCCCAAACGGAGGAAGAATGCACCCGTCCGGCGGGTCTGAGCTCGGAAAAAGCCGGCCAGCATTCGGGCCTTCAGGAGGGGAGCCGTGGCATGCATGTGGAGGTAGCACCTAGCGATCCTGGACCTTCCGAATTAGGATGGTGCCGAATCGTGGAGGAACCAGCGGTGGATTAGTTTGGTTAATTTGTTTTTCTTGCTTAGCAGGCCCAGTTAATTGGGCTGCTTTTAGTCTATTTTACTGTGCTGGACCTTTAAGTAATATTTTTGAATTCTGTAAATTAAACGTTCAAGACTGGTTTCCCCGTATGAGGGCAGTCTTCTTAATTTTTTGATTTTTTGATGACAAATTTGCCATGAGTATGGCCAGGCAATGTTTTTGACTTCTGTGTAATTTTATTCGCAATGTTAATAGATTAACTTTACTTTGAATTCTCACATGATTAGCGTTTTTCTTGATCTGTTCAAGGATTTTGGGTACTTTAATTTGTATTTGGAACAATGGACGTCGGTACTCTATCTGTTGCTTTACTGTTCTACATACTACTATTTCACTTTCTTATAGATGCCTCGAGCATATTTGAATGCTTTCTCAGATTGTCGATAATCTCCATGTGGACCGTTACTGGATTTTATATCATGTCCCTGTATGTGACATGGGGTATTTTTCTATCATTGTCTGGGGTGGGACTTCCACTTTTCTGGATGGATATTTGGGTTCCAATCTTCAGATGTGAAAATGTAATGACTTCATGGACTGCTTTACTTCATATAATATATTCAAAACAACGTTTTTTCTCTTGTGAAAAAAAAATGATTAATGTTTATCACTCTGCCTTCAAAACTAGCGATGCTGGTCTATGTTGCTGGTTTATTGATATGGTCTGATGGTCATTTTATATTTTGGACATATCACACTCCTCACATGATTAGCGTTTTTCTCTGTTCAAGGATTTTGGGTACTTTAATTTGTATTTGGAACAATGGACGTCGGTACGTACTCTATCCGTTGCTTTACTATTCTACATACTGCTATTTCACTTTCTTATAGATGCCTTGGGCATATTTGGATGCTTTCTCAGATTGTCGATAATCTCCATGTGGACCGTTACTGGGTTTTATATCAAGTCGCCGTATGTGACATGGGGTATTTTTCTATCATTGTCTGGGGTGGGACTTCCACTTTTCTGGATGGATATTTGGGTTCCAATCTTAAGATGTGAAAATGTAATGACTTCATGGACTGTTTTACTTCATACAATATATTGAAAACATCGTTTTTTCTCTTGTGAAAAAAAAATGATTAATGTTTATCACTCTGCCTTCAAAACTAGCGATGCCGGTCTATGTTGTTGGTTTATTGATATGGTCTGATGGTCTTTTTATATTTTGGACATATAACACTCCTCACATGATTAGCGTTTTTCTCTGTTGCAGGATTTTGGGTACTTTAATTTGTATTTGGAACAATGGACGTCGGTACTCTATCTGTTGCTTTACTATTCTACATGCTACTATTTCACTTTCTTATAGATGCCTCGGGCATATTTGGATGCTTTCTCAGATTGTCGATAATCTCCATGTGGACCGTTACTGGGTTTTATATCAAGTCCCTGTATGTGACATGGGGTATTTTTCTATCACTGTCTGTGGTGGGACTTCCACTTTTCTGGATGGATATTTGGGTTCCAATCTTCAGATGTGAAAATGTAATGACTTCATGGACTGTTTTACTTCATATAATATATTCAAAACAACGTTTTTTCTCTTGTGAAAAAAAAATGATTAATGTTTATCACTCTGCCTTCAAAACTAGCGATGCCGGTCTATGTTGCTGGTTTATTGATATGGTTTGATATTCTTTTTATTTTTTGGACATATCACACTCCTCACATGATTAGCGTTTTTCTATGTTCAAGGATTTTGGGTACTTTAATTTGTATTTGGAACAATGGACGTCGGTACTCTATCTGTTGCTTTACTATTCTACATACTGCTATTTCACTTTCATGGACTGTTTTACTTCACTGTTGTAGGGTCTTGGGTACTTTAATTTGTATTTGGAACAATGGACGTCGGTACTCTATCTGTTGCTTTACCATTCTACATACTGCTATTTCACTTTCATGGACTGTTTTACTTCACTGTTGTAGGGTTTTGGGTACTTTAATTTGTATTTGGAACAATGGACGTCGGTACTCTATCTGTTGCTTTACTATTCTACATACTGCTATTTCACTTTCATGGACTGCTTTACTTCATATAATATCTTCACTTACATGGTTTACTATATAATATCTTCACTTTCATGGACTCGTTTTACTTCATATAATATCTTCACTTTCATGGACTGTTTTACTTCACTGTTGTAGGGTTTTGGGTACTTTAATTTGTATTTGGAACAATGGACGTCTGTACTCTATCTGTTGCTTTACTATTCTACATACTGCTATTTCACTTTCATGGACTGTTTTACTTCATATAATATCTTCACTTTCATGGACTGTTTTACTTCATATAATATCTTCACTTTCATGGACTGTTTTACTTCATATAATATCTTCACTTTCATGGACTGTTTTATTTCATATAATATCTTCACTTTCATGGATTGTTTTACTTCATATAATATCTTCACTTTCATGGACTGTTTTACTTCACTGTTGTAGGGTTTTGGGTACTTTAATTTGTATTTGGAACAATGGACGTAGGTACTCTATCTGTTGCTTTACTATTCTACATACTGCTATTTCACTTTCATGGACTGTTTTACTTCATATAATATCTTCAAAACAACGTTTCTCGTCTTTTAAAATTTTAATTTTTTTTTTTAAAATTGAACCCTCCGTCGGTCTACCGATGCCTTGTAGACGTCGGAACTGCGACAACCCAGCAACGTCGGAAGAGAGACAGTATGAAAACGTCGGAAGCGCGACGTTCCAAACGTCGGACCACATATCGTCGGAATTACGACATCTTCCAGACGTCGGAAGAGTGATGTCCAACGCCGGGATCATCGCTAGTCAATTATGGCTGGCTTACTTAGCTTGATGACGCAAAAAACGTGGCGCTTCTGACCACGCGGAATGGAATCAACACGGTTTATGAGGCTGTTGAAGAACACGTATAAAACGCTAACCACATTTCAAAAAAGTGCTGGCTATTTTCAAACGCTTCAAGGCGCGACTATTGCGGAGACGCCTAAGAGTGACGCTATTTTAACGCCTAAGAAGTGTCGAGAAAAGACACTTTTTCTTTGTTGCCGGAACGAGACTCGCAGGACAAACCACGGTTCCTGCACGTTCACATCGTCAGCGCTTTTCCTTAAGTATCGGGATATGTGTCGGAATAGCGACGAATTGGCCGTCGGAATTTCCGCCAAATTCTCTAGTGGATAGTTGACTTCTATGACTTTATTGTGAACAATCCTTGACTGAGTAACCTTATCAGACCTAACCAGTTTGCCTGGATTAATACAGTCACTACCCATTACAGTACCCAAAACTAACTTTCTGTTGGAAAGTAATTTCCAACTGCGCGGATGAATTAAGGCGACGGCAGGTTTGATGTGATCAACGGTTAGCGGGGGGTCAAACTGCTCGGCAGTTAACACAAGGTGAACCCCCGCAGTTGACCAGCAGATCAGACATTGACCCACAATCGACGGTCGACATTTGCTGTGGGGCCTCACCTCAATTGTAGTGTACAGGTGGAAGGCAGCCCTCGCAACCACGAGGGATGGTGGCTCCGCCCACATGCCGCCAACGCACCACTGCACACCCCCATCACCCCACCACCGCTGATTAGATTTCATGAGATGAGGGAGGCTCTTCCTCGATGATATGACAAGCATCCGAGAGAGAAATATCTTGGTGCACCAGGAGAGTGCAGTCTTGTTGGAGTTGTATATCATTGGAATTACTGAGAGGACGAGAGAAGAAAGGTAAATGTTGATCCACACCTTGATTGGCTAGTCTGTCAGCCACCTTGTTAGCTGTTCGCCGGATGTGCTTGAAGGTTATGCTTCAGGGAGTCCTGAGCCAATCTTCAATTTATTCCATTCTGTTTAGAAGCCGCCAACTTGACGTGATATTTGCTGCAGAGGTACCTGATTGAATTCGAATCACTGCTTCTATCAATATTTGAGAGTCCCCTTCGATCTCAAGAGGGAGAAAATTTTCCTATTCCGCAATGTGCATACCTTGCCACATACCTTCTAGTTTGGCGGCATTGTTAGAATCTCTGCCTAACAAACCATGGTAAATATGCAGGGCTGAACCTGTTGCATCTCTAAAAATGCCACCATACCCAGCAAGACCAGGATTACCCTTGGAAGCTCCATCGAAATTAAGTTTATAAGATTGAGTGGCAGGAGGAGACCAGGAAAGGGGAGAATCCGGATGGATGGAAGAAGTGGCCTTGACATGAACTGAAGGGGTGAGATCCAGATTTCAATTACTCAAAATTTGGCATTCCTAAGGAGATGCTAGCATTTTCGAATCTTGCCAATGTCTTAGAGCTAGAGTCTCTTGAAGGTATTATTTAAGATGAAGCCACAAAGTATCAAGAGGCATACTGTGATCTTTGAAGATCCTGTTGTTACGCTCTTTCCAGATTATCCAATAAATGAAGCCCGGTAGGAGGTTCCAGAGAGAGTTTAGAAATAGACTTTGGAATGGATGTCGTGGCCAGTTCCTGATGGTGTTTACTTTGTCTCCCGCATGTCGACCTGTTCTTCTATTGCACTGAACAGTTCTCTCCCAGAGTAGATCTGCAAGAGGACAGGTATCCATGAGATGTGTGATGGTCTCTGTATGCAGGTTGCAATTTGGACATCTGGAAGGTCCTATAAATCCTCGCTTTTGAAGATTGTCCCAAGTGAGGATTCGCTGTTTGCTTAAAAGCTAGAGGAAGGTCGAGACTTTGGGCCAGATTCCTGGTTGCCAAATCTGATCCCAAAGCTGGTCCTTGATTGTTTGCATGGGTTGAAAGAGCAATTGATATGCCTCCTTTTTCGTGAACATACCTTTGGGAGTGTATCCCCAACGCACTTTATCCTTTTGATCAGAGATTTTAATTTTTCTGAGTTTGAGTTCTTGATCTATTTCTACATATGTTTCCTCCTGCCGATTGGCTTGCCAGGTTTCAGCAGAGCTCCAAAGTTGAAAATATTGTGAGGTTTGTTGCTGCCAGAACTGATGGACTAGGTTTTGATCATTGTGCTGCATTGAAGCCTGCCACTTGGGTTTATGAAAGAGAGAGGTGATTTTGGGAGATTGTTGCCAAGAAACTTCCCAAAATCTTTCCAAGGTACCTGAATGGATTTCCCAGAAGCTGTGCGCTTGAATGAAGGCACTGTGTTTCCTTGCTACATTCCAAATCAAAGAGCCAGGGGTAGTCGAACTGAAACGAATAAGAGCATCCTGTGGACTACCAGTTTCATATTTGGCATGCCAGAGGCGAGCCCAAGGAGTCTGAGAATTGGAGATCCATTTCCACCAGATGCGGGCTCCCATGGTTTTATTTCTGTGAAGGGGATCCCTTAGTCCAAGACCCCCTGCAGACTTTGGAAGACAGACATCAGTCCATTTAACTAGAGCCCATTTTTTGTTGAGTCCCGAGGAGCCCCAAAGAAAGTTTCTTTGAAGATTGCAAATTTTTTTTAGAACCCATTTAGGGGCTGCCAAAGTTTCTTTGAAGATTACGAATTTTTTTTAGAACCCATTTAGGGGCTGCCAATATAGAGAATAAATATAAAGGCATTTCTTGGAGAACATATTTTATTAGGATTAGCCTGCTAGCAATGTTGAGCGACCGATAGGTCCAAGAAGAAAGCCTAGTTTCTAATTTGTCAAGGAGGGTTCGCCAGGAAGCATTTTTGAAAGCATAATCTAGGAGGGGAGCTCCAAGATATTTCGAGGGAAGCACTGCTATTGGGAAGCCCAGAATTCTTGCTATATTTCATTGAGTGGCAATGGGAGTATGGAAGAAGAAGAGCTGGGATTTGGAGGCATTGATGATGGTGCCAGAGGCTTCTGAAAAGAGATTAAGCAAGGATTTGAAGGCAGGGAATTCTTGAACAGACGGATGACCGAAGAGCATATTGTCGTCGACGAATTGTTGATGAGAGATGGGGGATTGGTCATGAAGGGAGATGCCCTTAAGGGAATGGGTGGAGATCGCAGCATGAAGAAGACAGTTGAGGCCTTCAGCCATGAGGACAAAGAGGAACGGGGAAAGAGGGTCGCCTTGACAAATGCCTTGGGAGGGACGAAAGGGCAGAGAGGGAGAGCCATTGAGAAGAATGGAGAAATTGGGAGAGGAGATAAGGTTCATCAGCCAGTGGGTCCAAGTGGCATTGAAACCAAATGCTAATAACATGTGATTGATGTAAGACCAACAGAGTTTGTCAAAAGCTTTTGAGAGATCTAACTTTAAAATCATACCTGGTTTTTTTAGAATTTTGAGAGAGTGTATCACTTCATGGGAGAGAATGATACCATCCAGAATTTGGCATCCTTCTACATAGCCTGTCTGCTCCGGCGAGATGAGGAGAGGGAGAAGAGGTTTCAGCCTGTTCGCTATGACTTTAGAGATAAGCTTATATATAACATTGCAGAGCGCAATGGGCCGAAATTTGTCAGGTGTACTGGATTCTTCCATTTTTGGAACAAGTGCTATGAAGTTCGTATTCAATGAGGGGAGAACCCAGTGCATCGTATGCGATTCCTCCACTAGCTCCCAGACCTCTGTTTTAATAAGTTCCCAGAAAGCATGGAAAAAGTTGGCGGTGAAGCCATCCAGACTCGGCGCTTTGCCATCCTTGAGTTGGGCCATGGCGTCTTCCACTTCCTGAAGTGGAACAGGATGTAGAAGTTTGCTGTTGTGATTTGCCATAATGATTTTAGGAATATTCTGTGTGATAGATCGTATGGCCCGATTTCTGCAACCTTGAGGTTCCCAAAGAATATCCTGAAAATACTCTTTGAATTCCTGTTCCATTTCTTCATGCTGCTCCAATCGTTCCCCTTGCCGATTGTTAATGAAGGCAATATTGTTGTGCATACGCCTTTGGATGGTGGATCTATGAAAGAACTTGGTTTTCTTCTTGGCATCCTTAAGCCATCTGACCCTTGATTTTTGACGCCACAATATCTCTTCTTGATGCCGTCGTGCCTCAATCTTGGCTAGGAGGTCCTGCTCCTGTTGTGCATGATCTTCCGTTCTGCCTTCCGAGATGATACACTGTTGTAAGGTTTTCATTTGCTGCTCCAGCGCTTTCTGATATTCAAAAATGTTGCCAAACTGAGTGCAATTCCAAGATTTGAGAGCTTGTTTGAGGTGTTTTAGTTTTTGTTGGAACTGAAACATCTTGGCTCCTTCAGGGGGGATGAAGGATTTCCATGCATCCTTGACAACATCTTTGAAATAGGGGTGTGAGAACCAAAAAGCCTCGAATCGAAAAGGTCTATTTCACCTGGAGCCTGGATGCGTCCATTGTAGCATTATAGGCCAGTGGTCGGAGCCCATTTGGGGCAGTATAGAGGCATTAAAGTCCCCACCTAGGTGGATGGAATTGTCCGACATTAGGAAGTGGTCCAGCCTAGAGGCTATGTGTTGTGGTCCTCTCCTTTTGTTAGTCCATGTGTACATGCCATTTGAAGTCTGAAGATCCATTAGCTGATTTCTGTGTATGAAGTCTCTAAAGCTAATGCTATCTCTATCCAGCTTCGACCTCCCCCCTGTTTTTTCCTCCAATGCTGTAATGGTGTTGAAATCCCCACCGCAGATCCAGAGGGGAAAGCTTCTGTCAGAATTAAGAGCTGTTAGAGTATCCAGATGTCCAACTTATTTTAAAGATCTTGAGGGAAATATACATTAGAGAAATGTTCGTGGATATTCGTCCCAATTAGGTGGAAAGTGGCCTGAATGACGAAGTGTGAGGCGTGAAAATCATAGAGATCGAGAACTTGAGGGTTCCATATGATAGCTAGCCCTCCTGACGCCCCTGAAGCATCCACAGAGACTAAACGGCATCCTGACCAGATTTTTTTTAGGATCTTTTCCAATACAGTGGTATTGCACTTTGTTTCTTGAGATAGACTAGGGAAGGCTTATCTTGCTGAATCATATTTTTTAGGATTCTGTGTTTTGCAGGGCTATTGGGCCCTCACACATTCCATTAAATGAGCTTCATGAGGAACAGTGGGGAAGGGTTTTGAAAAATTTGGTCAGCTTGGGGAATCTTCCAGACTCCACAAGCATTTCTCCAATTATAATGGTTCTTTGCAAATCCGTTTTGCAACCACGTTTTTTTTATTCTTTCAGTATCTTTTTCCCATCCCAAGGGCTGCCTGCCTGAATACCAAGATATCTGTGATGATGTGCTCTAGCTAAGACCACTTCAAGACTTTCGATTTGCCTGGGGGGTATTTCAGTGAATTCTTTCTGTCGGCATGTTGTTTCTAGACTGAGGATGTCCAGATCCCCCAGATCTATACTCTCTGGTTCCTCTTCCATATGTATCGGTAGATTCTGTTATGCAATGCTTTGCTTTTGATGAATAGTGAGGGCGAGAGCTGCATCGATCTCCATGTTTGAATCTTTTAGACCTGGATCTAGATTTGTATTGCCAATGGATATGGAGGCGAGGATCTTGTTATGATCAGAGGCAGAAAGCGGGGCTGAAGATTTAGGAGGGGGGGTGTTAGAGGTAGAAGGCGGATCTGGTGAAGAAGGATTCGGAAGATTGCTCTCCAAGCTATTTTGAGAAGACAGGATTTCAAAGCTGTTTCGAGATTCAGGCTTGCTGGGAATATCGGGCACAACTGGAGATTTTTTTGCATGCTTTCTTCGACTAGTAACCTTGGTGAATCCTTCCGCATCTTTGCTGGTTTCAGTGACAGGGGTTTTGGCTTGGCTATTCAAGGGGAAATCCCTAAATAAATGGCCATGTTCATGGCATTTTCTGCAGCGAAAGGGTACATGCTCGTAGTCTATTGTTTGGATCCATTCGAAATCGTCATGAAATAGACTTACCGAATCAGTGAGAGCTTTGGCCAAATGCATGTGTACACAAATTCTGGCATAGGAGGTATATCTTCGCAGTTTAGTTTCCTCAGTGACTTTGATGAAGACTCCCAGTCCATTGCCTATGTCCTTCAACGTCTCCTCATCCCAATACTCCAGAGGCAAAGAGTACATACGGATCCAAACTGGAGCCCAGTTGAAGTCCATTTTTTCAGGATTGAATCTCTCAACCCAGTCACAAAGGTACAGGCCAGCGGAGTTGAAGAAGTATGGGCCTCCCTCGAAGATTCGATTTCTGTCCTCCAAACAGTTAAAGATGGCAGTGAAGAAGCCTTTGGGACCAAGCTGCAGAGTAACTTGTCCTTTTGGCTTCCATTTGGAAACGATCCATCCTTGCAAGGCCTTTTCAGTTGGCCAGAGACCTAAGAACTTTCCTATGAGCGCATGATCCCTCATATATTGGATTTGGCCGTTGATTCTATGACTGGGGAGATCTATTTTGGTTCTTTCAGAGGTTCTTGGAATGCAAGTAGCTGAGGATGCCTTTTTCTGTGGCGCAGAAGCTTGCTGATCAGATTCTTTGTCTTTAGCGGCCGTGGTGATATCAGCAGGAATATCATTTGTGTCTGTATCGGCTGAGGTTCTTTCAACATTGACAGTTTCATTTGCAGCCAGGGGGATGGATCCGTGCCTAGCAGTGGTGTCTGGCTTCGCGCATTTGTCGCCAGAAGCACCATCGGGGAGGGGGATGCTTCGCCCTCCCATACCCGATCTATGAAGGGAAGGTTACAGAGGCTTAGTAGGGCCCAAGATCTTAAGCAATGAGTCAGAGAGCGCTTAGGAACAGAGATTCAAAGATGATGAAGAAACCATGGTAGAGCCGAGCCAGAGAGATCACATCTTCCCGCCCAAATCTGACCACTATCTCTCTATAACGTTATAATTAAGTGAAAAAACCCTGGTATAGTATGTTATTTTAGAGGCCAGAATTTTAATTTTCAGCGATAATTTTTAACAACCCTAAATAAAACTTAAGGTGAAAAGATGATGAAAAGTGTTTCCTTTAAGATTTATTTAATTTATAATCAAGCTCAAAGAGACACTGCATGTTATCACTCCGAAATTTCCCTAGGGTTGTTATGTTGTGTTAAAATAAATAATAGAGGTAACTATCAACCACTTTGGATATTAGGATCTAGCCTTCCTAATGCTCAGAGAGGGCTCTCTCTTAATGATTTAACTTTGTTTTTTACTTGATTTTAGGCTAGTTATATCAGATTTATTTGGTTTGATTTGGATTTGTTAGTGGAATTACTCATTTAGATGGATAGGTCACTGTCTATTTTCCATTGGGATATGGAGTCAATATATCAAGAAAACATAACTGAAGATGCTACATATGATGAATGGATATCAGCCAATGGATCTCTCAGGTGAAAGGTTGATCCAATCCCTGAAGATCTCACCCTCCAAAATAGTGGTGCAAACCCACCCACTGCAAATACTCTCAGAATTAACGCAGTAAAGGAGAGGGACTGCATTGTAGGTGATGGGAAATGCTTCGCCTGATGCCAAAGATATGAAATCAGCTCCTGAAACTTCCTCACTTGCCTCCTAGAGGAATAGAAGCTCCCTCCTCTGAAAGATAAGTTTTGGAAGTGGTGTTGTGGAACCCTCCACTGCAACACCGTGCAACACAATGTTTCCTGCTACAGGACTAACGTTGTAGAAAAGGAGGTGGCTTGGCCTTGAGCCTGAATGTGGAGAAATTAAGTAAAATCCCTCAAGAGGCCTCTCAAGAAGGGATAATGATTCCTAAACAGGAAATCCCTTGTGCTGAGCAGCACAACAATCTCAGTTAAGCAACTGAAGAAAGCAAATAGTCATGCAGACCAAAATCAATACTCAATAACATATCCATCTATGGTTGTGAGGTCCTCCCTTTATACAAATGAAATCCTTCTTGCCTTGGCCCCCACACATTAGGGTTTCCTCCACCAAATGATCTATCCCCCATTCACATTGCGCTGTCTTTCAAAGTGATCCACTCCCTCTATGGCAGCGTTGTTGACTTGGTCAAACTTGACCTTGTCCTCATGCATTTGCCCCTTTTCACACTTGAGGGTGAAAAATGTAGCTACTCTGATGATCCCTTTCACACTATCAGGGATTTTTTTCCCACTCATGGGCCTCCTTACCCATTTATTCACTTCCTAGCTAATATGAGCAAAATTAATGTTCCAATTAGCTCTATGCTAATTTTGGGAACATTACAGTCCTCCCCTCCAAAATGTTGCTTGTCCTCAAGAAACTGCAAGGATAGAACTAAAGGGCCTTCTTGAGGCATGGGGGCTGAAATGAACTGGGATTTTCCATCCCCATATGAATCTCCCATCCCCAATCAATCATCCATACAAAATGAGTTACCCTCCAACATGGCAACTCCTGAAAGTCTTCCTCCACCTTTGGCTCATGCAAAGTAGGTGGGCTGAAAATATGATCATGGCAGACAAGGTAGTCTACCCCGCGCTGTCCTTCTCTCCACTCATGATAAGTGTAGAGTATGTGCTGATTATGGGCTGCATTAGTATTTCCCTTAAGTGGCAAAATGAAGAAAAATCCTCCAAGGATCTCCTTTCCAACATTGAAGAACAAGATGGCCCAAAACATCTCATCCATGATGAATAGGACATGATCATCATAGGGTATCCAAATGAGAATTTTGCTGAAATTTTTACATGATGTTTCATGATACAAACAATGTCTCAAGTGGACACAGCGTAGTCTCTCCCACTGCAACTTCATAAAATAGCATGGCAAGTGGTGTTTTCACAAATGGATAGTTGTGTGAATCATCACATCTAGTAGTGTATAGTAAATGAGTGAATGTGCCAACTAAGCATACAATAAATAATAAAACACTCGCCGATGGTTGTAAAAAGGATGGTTTTCTCCATCATAATATTTGGAAAATTTTTGTTTATGGGGCTCAACAATAAACTTTCCCTCTTGTGGAGCAATGCATTGTATGATAATGGTAAGAAGATGAAAGTATTGTGTTACATAATCAATAGATGCAAAAACAACATTCTCACCATGTGCTGAAGGTAAAGTGATGCATGAATACATGAATAAGTCCATGCTCCAAAGGAAAAACTTTTTTGGCCTATGCAAATAGGCTCCTGCCAACCCATAGCTCAATTCTTTGACATGATTGTTGTCAAAGACTCCTCCAATAATGTTGCTGCAAATATGGAATTCCTCCTAAGATGGAAGTACTTCCTGATCATCTAAGGCCAAGGAGTAGCCCCTTTGCACCATGATAGTGCCATCCCATACTCTTGCAATATCATACAATATGTGAGAACACATCTTCCCTTGCTCTCTCAAGTACAACCCAAGCAACAAAATTTTTTGCTGCCTCCTCATACCTCCATCATACAGATCATGTGATGAAGACATAATGAATGATATGAAAGTCACATAAACACCATGCATCCATAATTTTTGTTGCTCAATGATGCAAGCATCCTACCACATCTTCCCCATCCACTTACCCTTAGAAAGAGTATATGCCAAGTGATGGCCAAACTCCTTCAAGATTAACCATCACACCCAAGCCTCCTGCTGCCTAGTGTCATAGATCTACAAGTGGTTTACTAGCCTCTTGCTCTTCATCCACATCCACTCAATCATTTATGGATGTCTCCTTCCATCCTCCATATTGGTACTCCTCCCATGAGGGTTACCATCCCCCCAAATCATATTTCTGTCTTTGCATTTCATGGGGTATTGAAATGCAATCTTCTCAAGGATCAAGTTGATCCCATAAGGACCCAAATAAGTGGTAGGCAAAAACCTCCCATCATGATGTGTAGGGCTCAAGAAGTGTCCAACACAAACGTGAGAGATGTTATCCATCCTAATATGCCCTCCATCATCTATCTTCTCCCCCTTGAATCCATAAATATCCAAGTGTGAGAAGGGAAGAAACTGTTGAAGAAATTTTCACTCCATGATCTATTGAAGTGCACCTCCCATGAAATCTCTCCATGAGATGTCCTCCTCATGCATGACCTTCCAAAACCAAAGAGGCTTTGGATCTGCTGCAAGTAGAAGTCTCTCTTTGAGTTGTGGCATGCTCATTGGGAGAGTGTCATCTAGAGAGGAGAAAGAGTTTCTTATCTCCAGATGTCTACTCCTTCTTATTGCTTCCTTCATGACTTCCTGAATGAAGATTCCATTTGAATGCTCCCATGAGGAATGGTTCCCCTTTTCTTCATCACTGCTCTTGTACAACGCAAGTGCAATTCTGCTGCTCTAAATGAAATGATGTGGACCCATTAATAATGTTTGCTGAAATGATAAGAGATGTACATTTAAGCATACCTTGGTGAAATTTGGAAGATCCTTGCAGGGCTGCAAGAGTTTCCTCTCCATATGTGTTGGCTTCCCAAACTACTTTAGATGAAGGCTGCTCCTCCATGGTTACAACAACACTGGTACATGCCTCTTCAATTGGTGGTGAGGGATCCTCCCTCCTTTTTCAAAATCTCCTGATCATCCTTTGAGAAGACTCAGTAAGAGTAGATACCCTTGCATGGCTCCAATGGCTGAACCACCAAGTATTTGCTTCACCTTTAAGGTGAAACGATGCAATTTATACAACCTTTCTATCTACTATAGGATGTAGTAGGAAGAAATCCTCTAGCTTCACCACCCAAGCCTCTGCCACACATGTGAATGATCCATCAAAAGTGGACAATAGAAATCTATTGCCTCTCATCATCCCATAGCTGTAGGGTCTTCTCTCTTCCTTCAGCTAAATAAATTCTAGTAAGGCTAGAGTCTCTTTGAAGGCTCTAGGTTTAGCTTGATATTCAACAAGGTATTCACTTAGAACTTCAGATTCCAACTATTCTTCATGCTTCATGTATTCTTCTCTTTGAGAGTAGGAAGTGCACGGTCCTTCCTCTTCTCCTTCTTCCATCTTCTTAACCTCCTTGGAGAGGTCCTTTCTGGATCTGAAAATTGATGAGAGCAAGCTCATCCTCTTCATCATCTTTATCTCTTATATCTTCTTATGGCTGAAACTCACAGGCTAAGCCAAATATCGTGCTTTGATACCACTGTAATATCCCAAAATAGGGAATTTATACACTATTGGGAATATCTTAAGATATTCCAAATGTGGATATCCTGCAATATGTAAACACAATAATGAAAGATTAGTGTTGCATCAACTTCAAAAAATGACAGAACTCATATCCATCTTATTAATGTGATAGTAGCAGAATGTGTACAAGATCTTGAGGAAATTATCACTCAATATTAGGCAAAAGAACCTCAAAGGAACATGTACAAGAAATATGAAATACATTGCTACATATGGAAAATCCAAGTCTATGACTGCATAGTTTATAAGAGGCAGTGCAACATAATGAATGTCAATACATGGATTTAGAAATGTATGGCTCAAATAATATGGGGAGAAAATCTCTAACCCTTGAAAAACAATATCAAGTCAATCCTAGAAGGATTGGCTGAAATATACACAATGGCCAAAATGCTGAAGTTGTAGTCTCAAAACTGAGTAGCAGCTGCAACTCAAGAAATGGATGAAGATAACTGAAGATGCTGCATATGATGAATGGATCTCTGAAAATCTGATCCAATCCCTGAAGATCTCACCCTCCAAAATAGTGGTTCAAACCCCCCCACTGCAAATACTCTAAAAAATAATGTAGTCAAGGAGAGGGACTGCGTTGTAGGTGATGGGAAATGCTTGGCCTGATGCCAAAGATATGCAATCAGCTCCTGAACTTCCTCACTCACCTCCCAAAGGAATAGAAGCTCCCTCCTCTGAAAGATAAGCTCTAGAAGTGGTGTTGTGGAACCCTCCACTGCAACACCCTGCAACACAACGTTTCCTACTATAGGAATAATGCTATAGCTGAAGGAGGTGGCTTGTCCTTGAGCCTGAATGTGGAGAAATGAAGTATAATCCCTCAAGAGGCCTCTCAATAAGGGAGAAGGAATCCTAAACAGGAAATCCCTTGTGCTAAGCAGCACAACAATCTCAGTTAAACAACTTAAGAAAGCAAATAGTCATGCAAACCAAAATCAATACTCAATAACATATCCATCTATGGTTGCCTTGTCCTCCCTTTATACAAATGAAAGCCTTCTTTCCTTTGCCCCCATACATTAGGGTTTCCTCCACCAAATGATCTCTCCCCCATTCACACTGTGTTGTCTTTCAAAGTGATCCACTCCCTCTATGGCAGCACTGTTGACTTGGTCAAACTTGACCTTGTCCTCATGCATTTGCCCCTTTTCACACTTGAGGGTGAAAAATATAGCTACTCTGATGATCCCTTTCACACTATGAGGGATTTTATTCCTACTCATGGGCCTCCTTACCCATTTATTCACTTCCTAGCTGATATGAGAAAAATAAATGTTCCAATTAGCTCTATGCTAATTTTGGGAACATTACATGATCCCTATTATTATAGGACCCTAACAGTGGCTCCACTTGGGGATGGCATATCCTCATGAGATGTCAAGAAATTTTTGATCAGTGACCTTGGAACTTTGAATTTACTTTCCTTAGAACTGCTTTATGTGATCTCCTTTATTCAATCATATGATGTTATATCTTTTAAATCTTAGGGCCCTCTCTTCAGGATTCAACTTTAGAAGGCAATCATCCAATCCAATATAAACTTTGAAATGGTATTTACAATAAACAAAGTAAAACAAATGAACTAATGGTTAATCTGGAGAAAAGTAGTGCTTTAACATTTTACCATTGACTGGTCCACTTGGTAGATCTGTTCCATCTAACTCCTTCAATAAAAATGCATTGATAACTCTGTAATGATAAATGATGTATGGTCCCTTCCAAATAAAATAAAATTTGCCATGTTTCCCTTTGTCTTCTCTTCTAGAATCCCATTTGAGAACTTTATCACCTACGAAAAAATCATCTTCTTTAGTTTATCAAATATCTTTTTGATTTTGTCTTGGATCACTTGTGATTTGACATATGCTTATTCCCTGGTTTGCTAAAAATGAATTGTCTGATTTATCCTCCTTTGGATGTCATTTGCTTCTACTTGGAGCTCTTGAATCATTTTCATCACTGGCACTCCTAAAGAGGATGAAAAAAAAACATCCATCCCATATAATAATTGATAGGGAGAGGTACCAATAGATTTCTTTGTAGTTAGTCTGTCTGCCCATGAGGCATTGACCAACCTCTTATTCCAGGTTTTCTTGTTATCTTCTAACTACTTCTTGATGATATTAACTAGGATTTTTTTTTAGGATTCGACAAGTCCATTACCTTGAGGGTAATACGCAGTGGAATGGCCAAGTTTGATATGGTATTTGCTACAAAAGTCTATCATTTTATTGGATTTGAAGGCAAAAACATTATCAGTAATGAGATTTTGTGAGCATCCAAGTATAGAAAGGATGTTGTTTTCAAGGAATGAGATAATGACAGATTTTGTGGCTTGTCTAGAAGGGATGGTTTCTATCCACTTGGTAAAGTAATCAGTGGTTGTCAAAATCCATTTTTGTTGGGCAGAGGAGGGTGGGTGAATTTCACCAATGAAGTCTAAACCCCATTATTGAAATGAAATTTCTACAGAAATAGGTTTGAGGGGTAATGATAAGAGTTTCTTCTTCCCTTAAAATATCTGGCATTTGTGACACGAGGGCACATACTTTCTAACATCCACAAAAAGAGTGGGCCAGTAAAAACCTTCCCTCAAAATTTTATCAGCAGTTGTTTTCCAGTAAGGTGTCCTCCACAGTCTCCT
Source organism: Pinus albicaulis (assembly GCA_034641835.2). NCBI lineage: Eukaryota > Viridiplantae > Streptophyta > Pinopsida > Pinales > Pinaceae > Pinus > Pinus albicaulis. Next base: position 462,265,691 of record CM076579.1, on the reverse strand, counting down.
GCATGAAATTCCTGCATTACTTTATCAGCTTCATCTTTTAATAAATATTTTAATAGAATGCCACCATGATCTTTCCAAAATAAAGCATTATCTATGATACAATATTTCATTTCTTTTAATTTTAAGAATCTACCTTTAGTTCTAGATAAACTAGGATGAGCTTGTAGGTTGAGTAAAACAAACATAATTTCTACATACCAGGGTGAATCTAAAAAATCTTCACTAATTTGTGGAGTCGTCATCTCTTCCTGATAATATATTGCTGCAATGAAATTGATATCTAAGGCTCGACAGTTCGATTCAGCCATGAGTTTGGCTAAACCTTGTACTTTAATCAATTTTGTAGGTTTTATTTCAATGTCATATTCCAATATAGTGGAAATCCATTTGTGTCTTTTTCCATCAGGCCCATTTTGTGTGAGAATTTCCTTTACCACAGAATTTGGAACATATGCAATTATGTGGGATTATAAAATATACACTCTGAAATATTTTATAGCTTTCACTAAAGAAAGTTTTTGTTTTTCCATAATATTGTACTTTAGCGTTGCATATCTTAAGGTTTTACTTAAAAAGCAATGGGTTGTTCATACCTTGAACATTATTTTGCAACAAGACTACTGCAATGGTGTGTTTTGAAGCAAAAGAAAAAATTATGAAATCTTTTTTTGAAATTAGGACTTATGAGGACAGGTGTTTTAGTAAGGGATTGTTTGATTACTTCAAAAGAGTGTTTAGCCTCTACTATCCACTGAAGTGTTGAATCCTTTTTTAACATGTTATTCAATTCTCTGATTAGTACTACTAAATTAGAAATGAATCTCCTAAGAAAAATTATTTTACCTAAGAATGCATGTAATTCTTTGATGTTTCTAGGATGATTGATGTTTAAAATTTCTTCTATTCGAGATGGATCAATTATAATTCCCTCTTTTGAAATTATGTGTCCTAGGAGTTTACCTTCTTCTAATCCAAAAAGTGTCTTTTTAGGATTCAATGAAATACCAATTTTTTTGCATTTAATGAAAACTCTTCTCAAATGATCTAGATGTTCATTATATGTTTTGGAAAGAACTGAAATTTTCTTACAGACAGAATGGAAATAAACTAGCTAGGGCGTTGGTAGCTTATCTCTGAGAAGATATGTGGCAGCTACAGGCCTCTGAACTCTGTGTTACAATGAGGCTCAAAGCCATATATATTATTGAGAAACAATGGAAAACCCTAAAAATCCAAAAACCTGACCCTAGGAGATGAAACACCAGAATATGGGCAACGTCAAGGTAAATTGGTACCTCAGTTTCCTGGGGTCGTAACTTTGGCACACTATCTTTGTTTGACGCACATGATACATTATTAAAAATATTTATCCAAGGACTAAAATTTCTGACTGCGAACTGTGATGGAAATACTGAGAGGGGGGGTGAATCAGTATTTCTTTCAATTATAGCATTAATTAATCTTCAATTATTATCAATTTTTGTACAATGATAGCATCAAAAAAGAGGAACACAAATGCACACAGTCTTTTAAGGTGGAAGCCCACTCTAGGACAAAACCACCTAATGCTTTTCTAATAATTCTTTTCAACTCCAATTGAAAATAAAGCTCCAACTTCCTAGAATCTAGAAAAGCATTCTTCTCCAGCTCCCACTGGATGGACGCTCCAATGCCCAAGATTCTTCAATAGTCACTGAAGGGATGCCCCAACACCTAATGAGCTACAACTCACCCTAGCACCACCCTACCACCCTATAGAAGAATAAAAAATGAATGGACTCCTGTACCAGGGAAAATGGTCCACTTTACAATGATATAGAATGATGTAGAAGAATAATATATACTATACCATAACCCCAACTTTGACACAAACACCTAATGATGATCCTAGACCTCTCAATACTTCCTCCTCAACCCTTGGCAGATAGACACTAGTACAATTTGTACAATAATGTATTTACAATAACTAAGTACAATGATTGTATGCAGTGCTGCCCACTTAAAGACTTCATATGATGAACTTCTTACTGCTGTTATGCACCTTGGTTTCTTCTCTTGTCATGCTACCCTCTGCTGCACCTTGCTTTGCCTTTCTACCATAGAAATTCTGATCCTTTGCAACCCTTGACAACACATGATCTAGCTTTTTCTTGCCTTCTAGGAGCTCGATATTGAATCTGGTGTATCTCTGTCATTTAAGATCCTCAATATCTGATTTTTGGTCTTGTAGTATTCCCCTGAGTTATATTTCCAATGCCACAGGTCTGACCCAATTTGGATTCTTGAAGAGAGATTTATACCCAATCTCTCACAATTCCCTAATTATGGACTGTTTTAGAAGAGCACACCTGTACGATGTGCCACGTGTCACTGTTTCTTCATTTGTTTCTGAAATTGATAGAGAACAAATTAAAGACCATGCACTATCCATCCCTTTTTATGGCATTCCAATCTGATACTCAAAGAGAGAGTTATGACGAATTTACCAAGGTCACTTCTTTGAGATGAATTTCAGGAGCTTGCAAAAACCCTTACTTCCACAGATCATATCTCCAAAAATAATGTGCAACTTGATCTTAAATTTTTACTGCAGCTTCCTCAGGATTTCAGGTTCACCGCATGAAAATTTCAGCTTTTGAGCCTTTGTAGAAAGAAAGTTAGAGCGAAAATTCCACGATGACCTGTTTCAGATGGCCGAATCCCTTGCCTAAAGAGGAAATGAAGATCACAATATCTATGAATGCTTAAGTTGAGAGGGGCTTCAACAAGTGAACGTGGGAGGGATATTAGGAGCTTAATAAATATTAATTATGACTTTCCAATGACCCATGCCCCAACCCCATGGGGTTTTAGCCCACTAACTGGGGGTACAAACTTCAAACATGAATATCTCTCAAACCGTGAAGAATTACATGGCGTGCCATATATCAACGGAAACATATCGACAAGTAGAAACCATCAAAAGCATTATTGAACCAGAATATATTAATTTGGTAGGTCAAAATTCCCATGCAATATTGGGTTAGCCCCTGGTGCTGCTTGGGTTGACATCAATGACAACCGCTGATCAACAATCTCCCCCTTTGGCATTGATGGCAACACAAGTACTCCCCCTGCGATCATGGCACCTCTTCCTACAACATTCTCTCCCCCTTTGACATCAATGGAAAAGGGTAACTCCCCCTGAAACACAACCAAACTGCAGACCTGTACACACTTCCACTCCCCCTTTATATTTTGAAAAAAGGAAAATCTAATGAGAACTTGGGAGAATCCCAAGACTTTGGCAAAGATATTCCAATGCTGGCGAATATTTATTATGTGATTCTTTTGGTGCTGCTTGGAATCTTGATACTTGTCCAACTACTTGCATAACATTTGGTTGAGAGGTTGTTACATATAGAAGACTACTAATGATAGATCTGTACAACCTTTGATCCACATCCTTAGATGAGTCATCAATGCTCAATTTACAACCAAGTAAAGACATCTCTAAATCACTTTGCACCTTTGTAGCAAAATTCTTACTTAGTCGATCATCATTGCTACAAATTATTCTATCATCCTCTTTAGCTATTAGACATGCTTTAGTTTCTTCATGCAAAATATATATGTCGTTTAGAGCTCGACTTGATGTAGCCACAATTTCACCATACACGCCTTTCATGATTTCACACTTCGTGGAGTTGAATAGTATTGTGTGTCCTTGATCACACATTTGTCCAACACTGAGCATATTGTGATTCATGTTTTCAACCAATAGAACATTATTGGCTAGAGAATCTTTGCTTCCAAGAGTGACAGTACCTGATCCTATAACATTTGAAGATCCATCATTTCCAAAGGACACGGTTCCATCCTTCTTCTCTTTTAGAGATACAAATTTATTTCTATCTCCAGTCATATGCGTTGAGCAACCGCTATCAGCATACCACACATCTTTGTTCTTTTGAGCCTTGAGAGTGAGAGCACAATTATCATTCTTCTTCTTCTTCCATGTTCGTTCATTTTGTGGCTTTGAAGATTTTTCTGGAGGATTTTCAAGTCTACATTCTTTAGCTATGTGTCCAAAGTTTTGACATTTGTAACATTCAATATTATTTCTTAAATGTTCAAATCTATTGATGTTACGCTGAGCCCTGGGAGGTTCATATTTGAAAGATCTCCTGGAATTGTATTCATTGCTAGGGTACGTGCGACATTCTACAACTTTATGACCAAATTTTGCCACATGAATAACAGTAGCCATAAAAAATATGCTGGTACCTAGATGGAAATTTTCGTCGAGGAATTGTCTTCCAAGGCTGTTCTTGCGAATCTTGTCCAATGAAGTCTACATGCATGTCAGATCTCATAGGTTCATTGTATTTTGTTGTAGAAGGTCATGCTTCTTCTTCTTTGTAACCGATGCCAGTTTTGTCATTGTAATATCATTGATTATTGATGATTTCTTCCAATTCCCTTGAGCTGTTGGCATAGTTTTGGATAGTTTTTCCTTTCTTCACTTCCTCACGTAGCGAGGCTACTTCGGCTTCTAATTCTTCCCTTTCTTGGTTGCTTTCTTCCAACTTCTTTTGAAGTGACTCTTCAATGCATTTGTGTTCTTCAACTTCAATTTTGAGACCTTGAACTTGTTCTTCAAGAGTTTTGGAATGGATTTTCTCCACCATGAGATCTTTTATAAGCTTGATTGCTTCCTCATAAAATTCGTCTATGGTCCATTCTTCTTCTTCATTGTTTGATACCTCTTGCTTATTATGCTTGGGTTTATTGTGCTTGGCCATAAACAATACTCTCTCATTGGCTTCTTCTTCACTATCATTGTCTTCATCGGATGATGAGCTATCTTCTTTAGAGAGAAAGTTCCTTTTGGATCCTTGCTTGTTGAATTTCTTAAATCCTTTCTTTCTTTTTGAGTTGCCGTTACTTTTGTTCGGAAATTTCACTACAAAATGCCCAACCTCATTACAACTGAAACATATCAATGGAAGTTTACCTTTGAATTTTCCCTTACCAATTTGTAGTTTTCTCGTGAAGTAAGCATATTCTTCATCTGAAAGACCTTCTTCATCATCTCCCTTTTCTTCACACTTGCAAGTGCATGTCTTTTCAATTGAAGGTTTTTTATCTTTATTGGTTTTCTTAGATGCAACGAACACAGTTTCTAGATGTGAATACCCTCTTCTTCATCAAGTCTCATTTCATATGCTATGAGAACTCCATGTAATTCCTCTTTGCTGAGTTTGTCCAGATTTGCACTGTATTCTAAGACCAATACCTTTGGGTTGAATCTCCTTGGTAACGTTCTAAGAATCTTCCGTATAATAGTCTTCTCATCAACTGGCTCTCCCAATCCTTCCAGAGTATTGGTTATTTCATCAACATATTGAAAGTATGCATCAATGTTGTAATCTTATTTCATTTTGAGTTGCTCAAATTTTTCTCTACTTGAAGCTTTGCTTCTTTGACATTTGAGTCACCTGCATATATATTCTCAAGCTTGTCCCATACATTTTTGGTAGTTTTACAACCCAACACCTTATGATAAGTAGATTCAATAAGTCCACTGATAATAATATTCTTTTCTTTTGAATCATTTACCAAATTATTCTTACATTGTTCATCCGCGGTTGATATAAATCCATTTTGAACAGTGTCCCATACTTCATAACCTTGCGCCAAGAGATAGACCTACATTATTCCTTTCCAAAGTGCATAATTATTTTCATTGAATAGAGGCACACCATTCTTTGTATGCTCCATGACCTCCTTTCGGCTGTTAAATTGCTATTGAAGGAACCAAGCTCTGATACCAATTGTTGGAAATACTGAGAGGGGGGGTGAATCAATATTTCTTTCAATTAGAGCATTAATTAATCTTCAATTATTATCAGTGTTTGTACAATGATAGCAGCAAACAAGAGGAACACAAATGCACACAGTTTTTAAGGTGGAAACCCACTCCGGGACAAAAACCACCTAATGCTTTTCTAATAATTCTTTAATATTCAACTCCAATTGAAAATAAATCTCTAACTTCCTAGAATCTAGAAAAAAAATCTTCTCCAGCTCCCACTGGATGGACACTACAACGCCTGAGATTCTTCAGTAGTCAACTGAACGGATGCCCCAACACCCAATGAGCTACAACTCACCTTAGCACCACCCTACCACCCTATAGAAGAATAAAAGAAGAATGGACTCCCGTACCAGGGAAAATGGTCCACTTTACAATGATATAGAATGATGTAGAAGAAGAAGATATACTAGACCATAACCCCAACTTTGACATAACCACCTAATGATGATCCTAGACCTCCCAACACTGCCTCTTCAACCCTTGGCAGATAGACACTAGTACAATTTGTACAATAATGTATTTACAATGACTAAGTACAATGATACCTTTACAATGATTGTATGTAGTGCTGCTCACTTGAAGACTTCATATGATGAACTTCTTGCTGCTGTTATGCACCTTGGTTGCTTCTCTTGTCATGCTACCCTCTGTTGCACCTTGCTTTTCCTTTCTTCCATATAAATTCTGATCCTTTGCAACCCTTGACAACACATGATCTAGTTTCTTCTTGCCTTGTAGGAGCTCGATATTGAATCTTGTGTATCTCTGTCATTTAAGATCCTCAATATCTGATTTTTGGTCCTGTAGTAGTCCTCTGAGTCATATTTCCAATGCCACAGGTCTAACCCAATTTGGATTCTTGAAGAGAGATTCATACCCAATCTCTCACAATGCCCTAATTATGGAATGTTTTAGAAGAGCGCACTTGTACGGTGTACCACGTGTCAATGTTTCTTCATTTGTTTCTAAAATTGATAGAGAAAAAGTATAGACCATGCACTATCCATCCATTTTTATGGCATTCCAATCCGATACTCAGAGAGATATTTATGACGAATTTACCAAGGTCACTTCTTTGAGATGAATTTCAGGAGCTTGCAAAAACCCTTACTTCCACAAATCATATCTCCAAAATATTGTGCAACTTGATCTGAAATTTTTACTACAACTTCCTCAGGATTTCAGCTTCGCCTCATAAAAATTTCAGCTTCTGAGCCTTCGTAGAAAAAAGTTTAGAGAGAAAATGCCACGATGACCTGTTTCAGATGGCCGAATCCCTTGCCTAAAGAGTAAATGAAGATCACAATATATATTAATGCTTAAGTTGAGAGGGGCTTCAACAAGTGAACATGGGAGGGATCTTAGGAGCTTAAAAAATATTAATTATGACTTTTCAATGACCCATGCCCCAACCCCATGGGGTTTTAGCCCAATAACTGGGGGTACAAACTTCAAACATGAATATCTCTCAAACCGTGAAGAATTACATGGCGTGCCATATATCAACGCAAACATCTCGAAAATTAGAAACCATCAAAAGCATTATTGACCCTGAATATAATATTTTGATAGGTCAAAATTCCCATGCAATATTGGGTTAGCCCCTAGTGATGTTTGGGTTGACATCAATGACAAATTTTGATCAACAAACTGAACCATATCAACCCAAAAAGCGATGCCCAAAAAATGTCGTTTAGGGCCTCAAAACGGCTCCAGAAGTTCAGGACTCGAAAAACTGCTAAAAATAGTAAGTTGTGCCGAAACTGAAAAACTGAAAGAGATAATGGTGGGGTCCCAAGTGGAATAGGAAAGTGGCTACCAATATCCACCTGGATCATTCCTCCCCCATTAGGAAGTAGTGGTCCCCATTGCGTTGAGTTCCTCCATGAGATGAGGAAACTTCTACTGAACTTGGTCCCTGGTGAGCCACTTGGCTTGGTTCAGGAGTTGGCCAGATTTGAAAACCCAATACAGTTGGATATTCTGTTGGAGAGTGTTCTTGATTTGCATGTCCATGGTACAATTTGTGGTGGATTGTTCCATGCAGTCTGGATTTAACTCTGTTGGTGTGAGTTGTTCTGCAATGTCAGAGGTGTCCAATAGAGGTGGGAAGTAGGGATGAAGGTGGTCCACATTGAATATTTGGTGAAGACCAAGGAATGGTGGAATACTGAACTCAAAGGAATTGTTCCCTATAGCCTTAGTGATGGTGTACAGTCCATATCAAAGTGGGCGAAGCTTGAGGTAGGGTCCAGTGAGGCACTCCTTCGACAAATGTAGCCACACTTTGTCGCCCACCTAGAAGTTATGTGGCACCTGATGTTGATCATGTCGTTGATTGTGCTTAGAATTAGCTCTATCCAATATGTCATGAACCTATTGGAGGATGTGCTAAATGTGCTCGATAAATCTGTTCTCTTTGTGAGATTCAAACTGGATATGAGCCGAATCGGCCTGAGTAGTCGCAAATGACATGGCTACGTCAATGGGACATAGTGGCTGGAATCTCAAGCCCACCTGAAAGGGGCTGTGTTCAGTTGAGTTGTGGAGAGCCCAGTTATAATGGTGCTATACATAGGGGAGGATCTCATCCCATGTGCATGGATGCTTTGAATTGTACATGAAAATAATGTGTGCAATCATCCTTTTGATGACCTCTGTCTGGCCATCAGTTTGGGGATGGAAAGATGTGGACTTGGTGAGATTGGTGTCCAGCATTTACCAAAGGCTGGACCAAAATGTGCTGAGGAACTTTCTATCATGATCTGAGATGATAGACTGTGGGATCCCAAAGTGCCCCCACACTCATTCAACGAAGAGTTTAACAATGGCTTCTATTGTGATATTCTTCTTGCAGGCTGCCATAATGGCCATCTTCGAGAATCTGTCGACGACCATGAAAAAAAAATCATTTTCATGCTTAGTAGAAGGAAGGCCCGACATGTAATCCATGGAGATGGATTCCCAAGGTCGACTAGGGGTAGGTAGCGGAGTATAGAGGCCTTGTGTCTTGATGGTTGGTTTGGAAATGGTGCAAACAGTGCTAGATATGATGTACTTACCAACATCCTGTCAAAGGTTCGGCCAATAGAAATACTTCTGTAGTATCTCTACAGTTTTCTCGACCTAGAAATACCCAACGACTCAACTGTAGTGTGCTTCCCATATCATCTTGGCACGCTCACTTGAAGGAACACAAAGGTGTCCCAGGTGACATAACAGTGCATCTCGGAGGTGAAAATTTGGAACTTGCGTACCCCCAAGGGTGCCTTGTATGTGTGACCGAATTCTAAATTTCTCTTGTATAGAAGTGGCCAATCAGAAGTCTCGTCCCCACAAGAGTTGAGAATGGTCTTTAGCGCCACGATCAGTGGTCGATTGAGGCAGTCTGCAACATTATTGGTGCTACCCTTCTTGTACTTGATGTTCAAGTGAAAGTACTGCAGATATGTGGACCACTTCTGATGGCGATCGTTCTGCAACTTCCCTTGTGTCTGTATGAACTGCAGGGGTCGGTGGTCTGTGTGGATGATTGTTTCCTTCCCCAAAATGTAATGCTTCCATTTTTTATAACACTACACAATGGAATACATTTATTTGTCATAAGTGGGATACTTGGGGACTGTGTCGGACAATGTCTCACTGTGATATGCCACTGGATGCCCTTGTTGAGTAAGAACTGCCCCAATAGCATATTCATAGGTGTTATCACTTGGAAATTTTCCTAGGGCTGTTATGTTGTGTTAAAAAAATAACACAGGTAACTATCAACCACTTTGGAGATTAGGATCTAGCCTTCCTAATGCTCAGAGAGGCAAGGTTACAGGGCAGTGTTACAAGGCAAGGTAGCTGAGCAAAATCAGATTTTTTAGGTTGAATGGTGAAGTGGTTTTCAATCGGGATCAAGGAGCAGTTAAGGGTTCCTTAAATAGGATAATGAAGGAAGGTTAAAGAGCTTAATCGGGATGGGAGAGAAATTGAGGATTCTCAGATCCAGATATTAGAAGAAAACATTAAAATGAATAACATTTCATAACAGAGTACTTCAAAAAATTCTACAATAATATTCCTGTTATAACATTTAAATTTGGAAAACATGCAAGTTTATGGAATACTTAAGGAAAAACCATGAACAATTGAAATATACTTCATTGAAGTAGCTCAACACATGAATCCTGTAAATAAATGCCTTTATTGTTGTCCCGTCTGTCAACTTGGAAAAGTTACAATAAACCATCTGGTAGTAGATCAATTCAACTATAGAAATGTTCAGGAATCCACACTCAATACTTCAAATGGATGAAGTATTTATACAAAACTTAATAAAAAATATCCTATAAACTGATTTAGGATTTATTTGAGGAAAATAAATATCTTCATGCAAGAAGATAGAGACACCTATTAAAATAAATGCAAGCTTCCCCTTTTTTATTGATTTGTTATTTTCTCCTTTGATATTTTGCTATTTTATCTCTAATGTTAACTGAATTTCACATTGGTTGTCTTATAGTTTGTCTTTTAACTCTTGATCTTTTATCTGTCTTCATATTTAACCTATTTTTCATTTATCTACCTGCTCTGTTTACTCTTTAACTCTGTCCCTTTTACCATGTTTTTACTTTTACCTGTCACAGTAAATCACACCATTTTTCCCAAGCTTCTGCATCTAGAATTTTGATTTTTACCATCCTCCTGTAAATCTCATCAACCTCTGTATATTTTTCAAATGTGGGCTTATTGAGCAAAAGGTGATTTACCTCATGCTAGAGGTAAAAGAGATTTTCAAAATTCTAAAGGAGCACTTTGCCTGTAGGAACTCCTTTCATTGATGAACTGTTGGAAGTCTCTTTAGCTACTTCCCTGATATTCTTATCATAATATTCATTCCTCATCAGTTTATCATTGATTACTAATTTATTAGGCAGACCTTTCTTCCTCAAAACATCAAATTTGCTCATGAATCTATTTACTATAAGCTCCATTGTTTGGCACTTATATTCAAGATGTATTATCAGATTTCTCTTGGAGATAACCTTATTCACCTCTAAAATATTCTCTATTCTATCTGTAATGTCAAGTTCTTCTAATTCCTGTTGTTTTTGGAATTAAGAAACTTTATAATCTCAGTGGCTTCTTCTAGTTTCTTCCCAAGTTCTTCTTTGACTTTCTGAATAGCTTCACTAGCCTCATTTATCAATTCTTTTTGCTCAAATATAGCTTGGATAGAAGGCCAAATATCATTAACAGAGTTAATGATATTGGCCCACAGTTTTTTCTTTGCTTGGTCTAGTGGCTCTTTCAAAGTCAATTCCTTTTCTAACTTATGTATTCTATCAGTCAATCTGTTGGATTTCTATGATTCTGCTTTATACATTACCCGAGCCAATTTATTTTCATATTTTATACTTTTTACTCATTATTTAAGTCTATTAATCTCATTAGTTTGGATTGAAATATCCTGCATGGCCTTAATCAATTTACCTGCCTCATCATTGGGATGGGCTGATGTTGTTGATGGTGTAGTAGTTGGTGTTGCTAAAACTTTTGTTGTCACTGGAACTGTTGTAGGTAATGGAACTATTATGGCATCTGGAAGTGTTGTAGCCACTGAAGGTGAGGTTGAAGCTATGGGAATGGTAGTAATGGTAATTGCTTCCATGTTGGCTTTCTTTTCCTGCACTAATTTGTCCATTTCATTATCCATCTCTTTTGATTGATATGTCAACTGAATTATGAGATTCATCATTTCATCCTTCTGACTTTCATTCTCCAAAACTTCTTTAGTTTTTGGATGTTCAGTTGTGGGTAATTTCGTTTGCTTCTTCAATGCAGCTATGTCTGCATTCTTCTTATTGATAAGCTCTTCAACTGATTTGATATTCTTTGGATCATATCCAACCTCCATGACCAATTCTTCAAGTGATTTTATTCTATTATCCTTTTCTTGTGAAGAAGCCTTCTCTAGTTTTAACTGTTCTATGATATTTTCTAGAGAATTCTGTAGTTTTTGGACACTAAAAGCTTTGTTGGTCATAGTGGGATAAATCATTTCTTCTGCTTGTTTATGAAACTCAATCTGATCTATAGGATGTACAACTTTAGCCATAAATTCAAAGGTTGTTTTCTTGTAATCTGTTGATGATTTTGGAGCCTGCATTGTTGGCTGTAAAAAGTTCATTTGCATTTTCCTAGTTTTATAATCAAAGACTGAAAGAAACTTGTTCTGATCACTAGGAGTTTTTTTCTAATACTGAGCATAATTCACAGCTTTCAATGTCTCATTCTTCAATTTGATTTCTTTGTACTTCTCCATTATATCTTTTTCTTTATCCAATGGTTTGATTGATGATGAAACCTCTACACTATGTTTCTTTTGAATGATCTGAGCACTAGAGGTTGATGGAAACTGTGTTTCTTCTAACATTGTTGGACGTGCATCATCTCTAACCACTATATCTATATCAATTATCTCAATTGTTTCAACTACCTTTTCCCGTTCAATGAATTTGGTATCAGAGGTAGTCTCTACAGAATAAGAGAATTCCTCTCTTGGCCTCTTTGAATTCCTGTATTGTGGGGTTGGAGTATGCGGGATGGAACTAGTATCAACCTGCTTCTCCACCTCTTGCAAAGTATTTTCCAACCACTTTGACTGATTGGAATACTTTTCAATCTTTGGTTTTGACTCATGAATAAAAGGGGTAAATTTGAATTTGACTCTTAACTTACTTATGACTCTCAAAGGATCATACTACCATTTTAAACTACTACTAAATTTGAAATATTGTAAGCACTTATCTGCTTGTTGACCAGCATTCCTATTATTGCAAATAAAAGGACTAAGCTAGTTCTTAATCTTAAAATGAGTTTTCTTCTTTGCTGACAAGAAATTAGCTTCATCTGAATTTAGGATATGTCTGATGTATTCTAATGCAAATAACCTCATTGGGAGGTATTTGGGAAGTTTGTATTGGGTAAGCTGGCTTCCATACACCCTAATTTTAGTATGGTTCTAGTATAAATACCAGTCTCCTATTCTACTTTGTTCTGACAATTGAAACACCTTCTTTATTTCTTCACTCACTCTAGGTTGAATACCACTGCTTAGTATGCTGACAACTGGATAAACAAATGAATCAATGAAGTTTTTTTAGCTGAATTCTGTGGAAGCCTTTCTGATCAAGGATGTCCAAAAGACTATAGATTGGGGGTTACCCTCTGTGTCTAGTTTTTGGAGGCTAACTGCAAAAATTTCTTATTGGAAAAATAAGAACAAATTAAACAAAACAAAGGAGTATTTAAATATTCCTTCCTCTGGTAATTTAACCAATTTCTCATGGATGGCATCTGATAGACATTGAGCAAAGTTAAATGTTGAAGCTGGAGGTTGTCCTGGGTAGAATATGGATAGGAAACCTAGAATAGATGCATCTACATATTCATCAGTAAAGCACCCTAAAATGCATGACAATATTGTGACAATCTGTCTGGTTCTCTATGAAAAAATGGAAGCTGAGTATGGAGGGTTACTCTTTGGGGTTTCTACTGATGGAGGAAGGAAGGTTTGGAATATTTGGAACCTCTTGGGAAAGTCTAGCTTCAGTTATAGTTCAATGAAGATTTCAATAGATAATGGAGCTTCATCGGGCTTGGCTTTGATCTGTAACATCTGATTTATGGATTATGCAGTGATTGTGAATAAAATCTCTTGGCTTGGGGTTACTAGAGCTCTTTCATTAGGTAAATAATTGATCTGGAAGAGTCTGAAAATTTATGGAAACTGAAAGGTCTATGGGAAGATGTACCTAGGTAGGTTTGAGTCCAAGAGGTGGATATCATCAGCCTGGTCTATGAATTTATCATGGCTCTAGAAGTGGAGCTCTAGAAGGTTAAAATTAGTGTCTGTAACACTGATTTTGAATTCTTTGTCAGCAAGAGGTGTGTGGTGAACATATACCACACGTGGTTGCAGAGGGCTACTGGATAAAATTATTTGGGAGGCCATTAATTTTCTTAATTTATCAATTTATTACTTTTAAGCTTAATTAATGGCTTCGAGAGACTTAGGATTACTTGGAAAAGGTTTAATTCGGTCTGCAGAAGGGGTTCCGGCCATAACAGGCTTTAATTCTTATCTGCAAAACTTTAACTAGGTTGACAAAGGTTTATTTTATTCAATTTTCAATGGAAAATAGACAACTAACGGTAAAGGGCGGGTTTTATTTCTTTTAACCAGAGGTGGTTAATCACATTGATGCAAGGTTGAATTTTCAAACAGTGCCTGGTTTCATCGCATAGTGAAATGGTGGTATCAAGGGTTATCGATTGATGAAAATTTGATTAGTGGTTTCAGGACTGGGGGGTATGATGGAATGTAGGACTGTCGCATGGAAAATGGGCGGGGGTGCAAAACCACCCATTTCGCACCCCCCCCCCCCCGACTTTAAACTTTGGACTGTCGAGGGTGTCAAACCTCTTACTGGCCATTGGATCTGATGAATCACAATCGGGCGGATGGATGAATTGGGGTGTTTTGATAGGTGGGACCCAGGTTTGTATATGCGGGGTGATATATGTGAAGGCTTAATATAAAAAGGGATCGAGATATTTATATGTTAAAGTGGAAGGATTTATATGAAAAGGTTAATATGTTAAACGGGGACGGGATATATATGTTGGGTTAATTAAAAGTGGGACTCGAGATTAATATAGAGGGGTAGGGATATATAATAAGTGGGGAATTAATATAATATGTACAAACTATAGGTTATAAAAATAAAAATGTAGTCGGGATATATATAAGTGGTAGGGGGGTTTAATGTAATATAAACTATATGCTAAGGGTTTTGTGAAATATAATGGCGGGATGTTTAAAAAATACATTAGGAATAGGTGTTTAAAATAATATCGGGGAGGGTTTTTATAGTGGGGCCTGATATAATATTTTAACCATTTAAAACTATGCAAAGTGGGTTTTTGCATTTTTTAATAGGAAAAAAGGGAATTAGTAAAAGGGGGAGTTACTTTTCAAAGGAAAATGTGTTTTTAACTAGGGAAAGGGGTTTTAGTAATGAAAATGGATTTTTAGGAAGGGGAAAAGGTTAGAATAAATGGAAAGGTGATTTAGGAGGATATTAGTGATATGAGATGAACCAATTGATGCTTTCCATGACTTGTAACGGTCTTCTGCCTACCCTTTATTTACCCTAACATTTTTACTTCCTTTATTGGGTGCATTTGAGCTTGTTGACCCTTTTATTTTCTTTTGATAAGTAAACTAGCCTACTTATAACATTATAACTTCAAATGGCTTAGAGTAAACTGATGAGCTCATTTTTTTTCTCTACCTATCTACTAATTTGCCAAGATTAAATGGTTTGGCCAGATATTTATTTTTATTTTTTTCTAAGTAAAACAAATTCTATTTGTAAAACATAATAGTACAAAACTGCGCCAGTTTCAGCTGTGTGAGCCTGAGAACTGGGCTTGATTTCCATGCTTAACATAAACAACTGAACTGCCTTGAGTGGGAAACTAGTTCTTTTGAAAGAAATTTCACCACCCTTAGAAGGGAAACCGGTATATAGTGCATGCATTATAATTTAACAAGAGACAGTAAACTAATATAGCATACATCTTTTACAGCTGATGAGAGATGCAAAAACCAAAAATTCTTCCAATGAAGTTGAATATCTATACCATAGTAGGCTGAGGGAGGTCGAATTCACTGTTCAGGAGCTGGGGAGGCCGGTTCTTCCACGATTCTGTGCCAATACTTGTCTTCTCTATCTTCATTGTCCTTCTTTGGCATGATTTCCTTACCGAAGAAGTCCACCTGCATGTTTTCTTTTCCAAGGATGGATTTCCCAATGCCAATGGGCGCTGCAAGAGCCGGAACATCATTTTTTGTCGAAGAGGGTTGAGGGCTAGGTGGAGTAGGGGCGAAGTGGGGGAAAATAATAGAAGCAGAGCTAGCAGATTCTTCACTAACAGTGATAGTAATAAAAGCAGTGAGGACGGGCTTGTCTAGGGAGCAGTTGAAGTGGAATTCCGATCTCTGAGAGGTCTGGCGGAGGGTCGGACTAGAAGGAGCATGAATAGAATGGGAGGAAGGCTAAGAGATGGGAGGAGGATGCCGCATAGGTTGAGCAGAGTGGGTGCCCCCAGGATGGCAGGTGCGGCCCCTCTGACATCGAGAGTCTGAGTAAAGGCACCAATCGACATCCTCCGCAGAAGAGTCAGAGGTTGAACTGGTGGAAGGGCGAGGGTGGGATGAGCAACCTCTGCTCGTCCCTCGATGACATCTCATCTGATGCCGAAGTCAAGGCATCACCACAGAGCTTTGCAAGGGGTGCTTGGGGCAGAAGGAGAAGGCGGTGTTCAAGGGAGACCACTGAAAATCGACAAACTGAGAATGAAAACAAGAATTTAAATGAAAGAAGTTACTCTGAGTGAAATTATAACCTGGAAGAGTTTCCAAATAGCCGAGGATGGTGCAGTGTCGCCCAGTTTGAGTGCGAGCACTCGGCTCAGCACAAGCAGTTGGGCAAGCTCCACACACAGGAGACAGAGGGCCGCATAAAACACAAGAACTAGATGAATTCTCTAGAACAAACGCCATATCAAGCTGAACCGACGAGGCGAGGTGGTAAAATGGCGAGGTGAGTGGAATGAATGCTGTGCAGACTGGCATAGTAATTGCATGATTTATGACACCGCAAGGGGCCATATGGCCATAACGTGCGAACGCCCTCGGGACTTGCCAGGGGACTAATGTACCATCATGCCAAACCAACATCCACATCCAGAGTGGCCAGATCTTTATTCACTAACTATCAGGACATGAAATTTAAAAGCATGAATGAATCAAGATTAAACTATATGATCATCGTGAATTGTGGCATTTTGGACAAGCTGCACACAATTTTTATTTGCATAAAGTAAACTAAAAGTAGAGGCATTTGAATGTGCAACACTTTCAGGATCTATTTTTGTTTCTTTTTGTGGGGTTCATACTTTATATCCTTTTTTGATCTTCTTTTCTTTTGGTCTTTTGATTTTTCTTTTAAGACATACCCTCTGTAATATTCCCAAATGGGAAAAGTAGGAATATAGTGCAAAATGTTGGAAAAATATTGCAGATCATCATTTAAAAAGAGAGAGGCCAATATGGAGACCTTTCATATGTTATTAAAACAGAAAAATGTGAATAATAAATGGGCCATAAGATGCATAACATGAAATATAAGCCTCCGATGAACAAAATCCCTCAATATGAGGTGTTGCAACTATATAGAAAAGCTGGAAAACCCTTACAACATTATTTTATTGGCTCTGCTACAGAAAATAATTCTACATCAGATCTAGGGCTGATATGTGCCTCAAAATATAAATATATATCATATCCATGCACTATAAAAGCTCCTCTAAAGAACCCCTCAAGGGTTTTCAGCCAAACACCAAGTACAAGTTATAGATCTGAGATCTAAGACTATAGATCTACTGAAAAATATATATCTGGAAAGTGTGGCTGATCGAATATGATCAATAAAATAGCCTCCACCAATAGATCCTCAAATTGAAAGGCAGATCCCCTTCACTAGAAAATCAGCTCTCCAAATGGTGTGTCAAACCACCCTGCAACTCCTCCTACAGAAATAACGTAGATCTGGAAGTAAAACTGCACTATAGGGATAAATATATGGTTGGCCTGATGCCAAGATCTGAAAATGTGCTCAATATCCTTCAATATTTTCCTCCCAATGGAAAGGAAGTCTCCTCCACTGAAAATAAGCATTGAGATGGACTAGATCAAGAGATCTAATCACCACTTGCTGCAACCTGCAAAAACAACCGAACCCTCAACAAGATCTGCACTGTAGTTGAAAGAAGAAGCTTGGCCTTAAGCTAGATAGTGAAAAATGTAGTGCAATACTCCTCCAAGAGCTTCTCAATGGAAGAGGTGGGATTCCCAATCAGAAACACCCTATGCTAAACATCACTCTATCTCAGCTAAATAGCAAGATAAAGATATATGTCGAAACAGACCATATATTCAGAAATATAATATCCATCAACAACTCCATATGGCTGCCATACTCTTCCTTAAATATAATATGAGCTTGAAAACCCTAATCCCCATCCAAAAATATTACTACATTCACAAAAAGCATCTCCATCTAAAACTGCGATGTCCCTCATTGATGGCCACTCCTCAATGACAACATTGTTGATTTGGTCAGGATTGACCCAGTCAAAGTGATCCAGCCCCTTTCACACCAAGGTTGCTTCAATTAAGCTACCAAGATTTGTCTCTTTCATATTTGGCATTGATTTATTCATTATTAAGGAGAATTACGAACCTCCTTTTCCCTCTTATTCCTTAAACAAAGAAATAAAACAAAATTGAATATTCCAATTAGCTCATGACTAATTAGGAATATTACAGTCCTCCCTTCCCAAATGTTGCTTGTCCTCAAGCAAATGACAAGGTGAGTGCTAAAAAAATCCGTCATTGGTGACACCAACATGTGATAAGCTTCCCTCATAAGCTAAGTGTTCACCAATCCATCCCTCCATGAATTTCTCCTCCAAAGTTCTCATGAGATGAAAATAATCCATCCCATAAGGAGACAATAGTTAAAATGAAACAAACATGGTTTGCCCAATGTTCTCCCTTAAACATGTAGCATAGTGAACATGGAGAGTCTTCATCCCATAGGGCACATACATACCTCCCATCCTCCCTCCAAACATTCCCATAAAACGTATAAGTACATCATCAATGTATGGGATCAAAATTAAGTACATACAAACAAAAAATTGTGCATATGGAGGTGGGTCATATTCCCACAAGTGGAACCAGCGTAGTAAATATCCTGACTACATCTGATCATGATGCAGTAAGTGGTTTCCCCACCACTTACTTGCTTCCCTATTCATCTCACCATGGCTGAAAGTGTGAGATATATTTGGTGCCTTAGGAATGCACCCACAATGATACAATATCTCCCTTTGATCTCCAAGGGATTGGCCATGTTCATAAATTTTTGTGGCCCAAAGTTGGCCATGGAGTTTATATGGTATAGTGCTCCTCCTTGGAGCTATGGCCTACATAAACATAGTAAAAGAATGCATATGTTCATAAAATAAAACATTAGGTACACAAGCATATCTTTCACCAAAATTCCTCCTTAAGCAAATGGAGTGGTGCATAGATCTATCTCCCTCTCAAAAGAAGAAAGAGGAGGTTGAATTAACTCCTTTATAGAGTTATGTTTCTGTCCAAACTCCAAATGGTTCATGCATCTTTGAAAAAGCTGATATAGTTCTCCTTCAAAGCCTTTCCAAGTGTAGCTTCTCATGATAATTTTGTAGAATTTCATGGAATATGTGTGGCTGAAAAAGAACTCTTCATAGGCTCTTTGTAGCAACTTCTCCTTGAGCTTTGAGGCTGTAGATAAGAATATCCTACCATGATAATAGATGAATCCTTCTTGGACTAAATAGCCCTCATAATGTAGCTGGTCATCAAGTATCATGCATGTGTGAAGATCCTTGGAATAATCCACCAACAGTTGGGATTTCCAATATGGATCAATCTCCCATAGTGACAATGCTGATGATTTATCAAAAGGAATGTATGTCATATGTATTCTCTCATCCTTGAAATATCTCATGCCAAAGGTATATGATGGAAGGTTGCTATCCCTTCCTTGCTGCCCTTCTTGCATATGCACATGCTCAAGTAAATATTAAGGCTTTTGAAAGTTAGTCTCCCATGGGAGGCTATCATCTATCCAATACTTCCTTGGTTTAATAAAAGCATGCATGTGTGGCCACAATATTCTATCATGTATGGAAGATTTATCTCTTAGTGAGATCATCTTCTAAGTCTCCATAGCCAAGGAATGGTCCCCTTTCCCCTTGATGGCGTCATCCTCCAATCCTGCATTATTTCCTCTCAACGCAGTATGAGATGAGAGAGTGGATAATGGTGATAGTGGAAGAATATCTCCCTCCTCCTTGAGCTCACTGATAACTCTAAAAGCTATATTTTGGTCTTCTAATGCTCCCAACCTTCTTAGATCTATAAATGGAGCATCAAGGTGTGAGACATATTTCATCAAATCTAGATCAGGTGGTCTCCTAGGCGGTTTACCACAAGACAATGATGTCTCATGGATCAAACTCATGTGCATAATAGATGGGATCATCATATCCCTACTTCCACTATGAAAATTAATCTATGTTTCTTGTGTGGAAGTTTCATGACAGTTGGGTATCACTCTTAATGATTCAAGAGTGCCTATAATTGGAGCAATTGCTCCATCCTCACCTCCAGGTGGTGGTGGATAATCCCCTGCTATTCCAACGATGTGACCCCTCCCTTGTTCTTCTTATTCCTCCTCCTCATAATCTGAGAAGACCTCTATGTAATGTGATTTTCCAACTACACATCGATGTCCAGGTGCCCAAGCTTCTTGGCAAGTGAAGCAAAGCTTCCTTATCCTCAAATCTCTTCAGACATCGTCATCAAGAGGTTTCTTGTATTGACCCTACTTTGAAGGAACAACCTTTTCTTCTTTTCCCTTTGATGGAAAAGAGGGCTTATGATGAAATGTTGCCTTTTCTTTTGGCAAGGCATCTTGAAGGTCTCTATCCCTTTCAATGGCATCATGTAGGGTAGTGGGCTTGGTAGACTTAACCAAACCATGAAGAGTTTCATCTAACCCTTCAATGAACATGTACACCCTTCTTACTGTAGACAAATCAGGAACCATAACAAAAAGTCTTAAAAATTCAGAGATGTAAGTTTTTGCATTACCTGATTGTTTTAGCTTTGCAAGCCCCATGAATGGTGCTTCAGGATCTCTTCTATCAAATCTTACCACCTACCTTCTAGTGAACTCTGAATAAGTAGTCACATTGGCATGACCGAATGTAGACAATCCATGGAACCACATCATGTGCTTCACCTTCAAGGTGCAGCACTGCAATCTTAATGGCCTCCATCTCTAGAACCTTGTTCAAATGAAAGTAGATGTCAAGTTTTTCTACCCAATATTTGGCAGTACACTTGGATGACCCATCAAAATTGGGTAAAAAGAATCTGCCCTTAGTGTGATGTCGATTATGATTATGAATGAATCCACCACTTCTATGATGATGCCTTGGTCTTCTATTGATCTTTATTTGATTTTTTTTTTGAAAACTCAAGTGATATTTGAACCTTTGAGATTGAGATTCATACTCCATAAAATAGTCTTCAAGGGATTCTTTCTCTTGAAACCCTTCATTTCCCACAACCAAAAATATAGGCATGGTAGAGTGTTGGAAAACTTGTGGTTGATGTACTCATTGATCATTCCAGTGATGAGACATGCTAGAGCCTTCTCCATGATGAAATACTCTAGGGGATTCATTGAATATGTCCATCCTCATCTCTTTTATCTCTCTATAAATGTCTTGCGTGGCTCAAGAAGGATCTTAGGGAACTCCTTCT
This sequence comes from Pinus albicaulis, assembly GCA_034641835.2. Taxonomy (NCBI): domain Eukaryota; kingdom Viridiplantae; phylum Streptophyta; class Pinopsida; order Pinales; family Pinaceae; genus Pinus; species Pinus albicaulis. The sequence goes on along the minus strand of CM076579.1, from coordinate 462,244,326 downwards.
CTTCATCTTCACCTCCAGATAAAGGGGTTTTACCCTTGTCTTCTTTATCATTTGTATAATCAAATTTTCTATGGCCTCTTCTTTGATACCTCCTCTCTCTGTTAGTAAGATGCTTTCCTTCTTCAAATGAAATATTGGCTTTTAGAATGCATAGGTTGTGCCAAGATTATGCTCTGATACCACTATAATATTCCCAAATGGGAAAAGCGGGAATATAGTGCAAAATATTGGAAAAATATTGCAGATCATCATTTAAAAAGCAAGAGGCCAATATGGAGACCTTTCATATGTTATTATAGTAGCAAAATTTACAAAAGAAATGGGTCATAAGATGCATAACAGGAAATACAAGCCTCCAATGAACAAAATCCCTCAATATGAGGTGCTGAAACTGTATAGAAAAGTTGGAAAACCCTTACAACGTTATTTTATTGGCTCTACTACAGAAAATGATTCTACATTAGATCTAGGGCTCATATGTGCCTCAAAATATAGATCTATATCATATCCATGCACTATACAAGCTCCTCTAAAGAACCCCTCAATGGTTTTCAGCAAAAAAACAAGTACAAGTTGTAGATCTGAGATCTAAGACTGCAGATCTACTGAAAAATTCAGATCTGGAAAGTGTGGCTGATCTAATGTGATAAATAAAATAAACTCCTCAAATAGATCCTCAAAGTCAAAGGAAGATCCCCTTCACTAGGAAATCAACTCACCAAATGGTGTGCCAAACCACCCTGCAACTCCTATAGAAATAACGTAGATATGGAAGTAAAAATGTGATGTAGGGATAAATATATTGTTGGCTTGATGCCAAGATCTGAAAATGTGCTCAATAGCCTTCAATACTGTCCTCCCAATGGAAAGGAAGCCTCCTCCACTGAAAATAAGCATTGAGATGGCCTAGATCTAGAGATCTAATCACCACTTGCTGCAACCTGCAAAAACAACCAAACCCTTAACATGATCTGCATTGTATTTTAAAGAAGAAGCTTGGCCTTAAGCCAAATAGTGGAAAATGTAGTGCAAGACTCCTCCAAGAGCTCCTCAGTGTAAGAGGTGGGATTCCTGATCAGGAACACCCTGTGCTAAACAACACTCTATCTCAGCAAAACAGAAAGAGAAATATATATGTCTAAGCATACCATATATTCATAAATATAATATCCATCAACAACTCCATATGGATGCCATCCTCTTCCTTAAATAGAATATGAGCTTGAAAACTCTAAGCCCCATCCAAAAATATCACTACATTCAAAAAAATCATCTCCATCTAAAATTATGTTGTCCCTCATTGAGGTCCACTCCTCCATGATAGCGCTGTTGATTTGGTCAAGGTTGACCCAGTCAAAGTGATCCAATCCATTTTACACCAAGGGTGCTTCAATTAAGCTACCAAGATTTGTCTCTTTCATATTTGGCATTGATTTATTCATTATTAAGGAGAATTATGGACCTCCTTTGCCCTCTTATTCCTTAAACAAAGCAATATAAAAAAATTGAATATTCCAATTGGGAATATTACACCCTATTTTAATTCTTTAATATTGGAAAACATTTGCAGAAATCAAAGGTATGTACAATATTACAAGACTAAACAAAGTCAATTCAAAATTATGATCCCTATTATTATAAGACCCTAACAGTGGCTCCACTTGGGGATGGCATCTCCTGGTGAGATGTCAAGAACTTGTTGATCAGTGGCCTTGGAGCTTTGACTTTTCTTACCTTAGAACTAAATTCTGTGATCTCCTTTATTCAATCATATGATGTTATATCTTTCAAATATTATGGCGTTCTCTTCGGTCTTCAACTTTAGAAGACAATCATCCAATCCAATCTAAACTTTGCAATGGTATTTACAATGAAGAAATTAAAACAAATGAACTAATGGTTAATGTGGAGAAAAGTAGTGCTTCAACATTTTACCATTGATTGGTCCACCTAGTAGATTTTTTCCATCTAACTCCTTCAATAAAAATGCATTGATACCTTTGTAACCATAAATGATGTATGGGCCCTTCCAAATAAAATCAAATTTGCCATGTTTCCCTTTGTCTTCTCTTTTAGAATCCCATTTGAGTACTTTATCACCTACGAAAAAATCATCTTTTTTAGTTTTCTTATCAAATATCTTTTTGATTTTGTCTTGGATCACTTGTGATTTGACATAAACTTATTCCCTGGTTTGCTGCAAATGAATTGTTTGATTTATCTTCCTTTAGATGTCATTTGGTTCTACTTGGAGCTCTTGAATCATTTTCATCACTAGCACTCCTAAAGAGGATGGAAAAAAAACATCCATCCCATATAATAATTGATAGGGAGAGGTACCAATAGAATTCTTTCTAGTTAGTCTATCTACCCATAAGGCATTGACCAAACTTTTATTCTAGGTTTTCTTGTTATCTTATAACAATTTCTTGATGATATTAACTAGGCTTTTGTTTGAGTATTCTGCAAGTCCATTACCTTGAGCGTAATAGGTAGTGGAATGGCCAAGGTTGATATGGAATTTGTTACAAAAGTCTATCATTTTCTTGGATTTGAAGGCAGCAGCATTATCAATAATGAGCTTTTGTGAGCATCCAAATATAGAAAGGATGTTGTTTTCAAGGAATGATATAATGACAGAGTTTGTGGCTTTTCTAGAAGGGATGGTTTCTATCCACTTGGTAAAGTAATCAGTGGTTGTAAAAATCCATTTATGCTGGGCAGAGGGTGGTGGTTGAATTTCACCAATAAAGTCTAAACCCCATTGTTGAAATGGCATTTCTACAAAAATATGTTTGAGGGGTAATGGTAAGAGTTTCTTCTTCCCTTAAAATATCTGGCATTTGTGACAGGAGGTCACATACTTTCTAACATTTGAAAAAAGAGTGGGCCAGTAAAACCTTCCCTCAAAATTTTATCAGCAGTTTTTTTCTAGTAAAGGTGTCCTCCACAGTCTCCTGCATGAAATTCATGCATTAATTTATCAGCTTCATATTTTAATAAAGAGTTTAATATAATTCCACCATGATCTTTCCAAAATAAAGCATTATCTATGATACAATATTTCATTGCTCTTAATTTTAAGAATCTACCTTTGGTTCTATATAAACTAGGAGGAGATTGTAGGTTGAGTAAAACAAATATAATGTCTGCATACTAGGGTGAATCTAAAAAATCTTCACTAGTCTGTGGAGTCACCATCTCTTCCTAATCATCTATTGCTGCAATGGAATTTATATCTAAGGCTTGACAGTTCGATTCAGCCATGAGTTTGGCTAAACCTTGGCCTTTAATCAATTTTGTAGGATTTATTTCAATGTCATATTCCAATATAGTGGCAATCCATTTGCCTCTTTTTCCATCGAGCCCATTCTGTGTGAGAATTTCCTTTACCACATAATTTGGAACATATGCAATTATGTGGGAGTATAAAATATACACTCTGAAATCTTTTATAACTTCCACTAAATCAAGTGCTTGTTTTTCCATAACATTGTACTTTAGTGTTTCATCTCTTAAGGTTTTACTTAAAAAAGCAACGGGTTGTTCATAACCTCGATCATTATTTTGCAACAAGAATACTACAATGGTGTGTTCAGAAGAAAAAGAAAAAATTATGAAATCTTTTTTGAAATTAGGACTTATGAGGATAGGTGTTTTAGTAAGGGTTTGTTTGATTGCTTCAAAACAGTTTTTATCCTCTACTGTCCACTTAAGTGTTGAATCCTTTTTTAACATGTTATTCAATTCTCTGATTAGTTCTGCTAAATTAGAAATGAATCTTCTAAGAAAAATTATTTTACCTAAGAATGCTTGTAATTCTTTGATGTTTCTAGGATGACTGATGTTTAAAATTGCTTTTATTCTAGATGGATCAATTCTAATTCCCTCTTTTGAAATTATGTGTCCTAGGAGTTTACCTTCTTCTAATCCAAAGAGTGTCTTTTTAGGATTCAAGGAAATACCAAATTTTCTGAATTTAATGAAAACTCTTCTCAAATGATCTAGATGTTCATTATCTATTTTGGAAAATACTGTGATATCATCTAGATAAATGACTAGAAAGTCGTGGATTTATTTGGAAAAAGCTATGTCCATATTTTTCTGGGATGTAGCTCCAACATTCATCAATCCAAAGGGAATTTTAAAGTACATGAAAGTTCCCCATGGAGTGGTAAATGCAGTCTTTGCTTGATCTTTAGGTTGGACTAAGATTTGGTTGTATCCAGAAAATCCATCAAGCAATGAAATTCTAGATGACCCTACTACCCATTGTAGAATATGGTCCATTTTAGGAAGAGGATAGTTATCTTTTAATGAGACTTTGTTTAAGTTTTGGAAATCAACACAGAGTCTGATTTCCCCCGTTTTGTTTCTAGTGGGAACTAAATTAGAGAACCAATCAGAATTTCTAATAAGTGCTATGATTTGTGCTTCATACATCCTTTTAACTTCTTTTTCTATTAATGGCATAAGAATAGGATTAATTCTTCTGAGTTTTTGTTTAAAGAGCTTCTGATTTTCTTTGATGGGTATTTTATGTTGGATAATGCTGGTGTCATAAGAATTGAGGTATTCATAACTCTAGGAAAAGACATCTTGAAATTATTTAAAAAAATTATGTACTTCAACTTTTCTTCTGGAGGTAATGCTTTGGATATTTTGATAAGCTTGGGTTTTTCTTCTGTTCCTATGTTACATGCTTCTATGTCTGATCTTAAGGGTTCCATTTTTGGTTTTCTAGCTAGATCATTGGAATAAAAAAGATCTTCTAATGGGGCTAATCCCTTAGGAAAAAAGCTATCTTAAAGGTTTAAAATCTCTGATTCATCATTAGTCAATTCTTCTATTTCTACTATTTCTAATTTATCTATTTCTACTTTAGTAAATCTAGTTGGTTCAGTTTTATCTACATCATTTACATCTATCTCACTATTTATGGTATAGTCTAATGCGCAATCAGTATCTATATTATAGTTTTGAAATTCTCCCTCAGCGTTCATAAAATTATAGATTTGAGAGTCTTGTGAAAAGATCTGCCAATATTTCAAATTATCAGGTATTGTTGGCCTATGTATTACCTCTGCAGTGTACTAATGATTTGGTTGAAAAGGTAATTTGCATGTGTTGGAAAAAGTGGCCAAAATATGAGCTTGCATATTCTGATTTCTTGGGATAACATCAAAGTAAATTTCAAGAAAACAATTTATCAAGTCTAATATAGTTTCTTTGTATTGGCTAAGTCTACTATTATTAACAAGATACTCTCCTCTAATTTGTTTTATGATAAGTTCTGAGTCTTCCATGACAGAAACTCTCTTGGAACCAAGTTTTCTTACAATTTGTAATCCTAACACTAATACTTCATACTCTACCATGTTATTAGTGCATTTAAAGTTTAACCTAAAAGCATGTCCTTCCAAATGATCATTCTCTAAGTTATAAATCCATACTCCAATTCCTTCTCCTAATCTATTTACAGAACCATGGAAATCTAAATTCCACATAGGCTCATGAGTTATATTGTCACTATCAATTTATTTATGTTTATGTTCTACAACAGTGATTTTGTCTTTTCCAGTGTCTAAATTGCATAAGATAAAAGAATCCATCTCCGAATGCGGGGAATATATAGGATAATTTTGTGGTTTTTCTGCACTACTGACCATGTATTTCATCAAATTTTCTCTGTAAATATTTTTTGGCTGACCAAATACATAAATTGTAGCATATGACATGTCTAACTACAGTGATCCCTGTAATTTTACTCCCCATGAGCAAGATAATAACATTCCATACTTTGGAGGGATATCAACAACTACAATATCCACAACAATACTCTTAGCTGGGTATTGGAATAGAGTTACACACAAGTCTTTTATCAGGCCAAGACATTTAAATTTACTAGAATGAAAGGAAAACATGTCCTTTAATGGTCTAGTAATATCTAAATTCATTTTTTCCATGACAGCTTTTGGCATTAAGTTGTAAGATGCTCCTGAATCTAACAGAGCATTGTGTAAGATCTTTTCATGAATGTTCAAGCTAATGTAGAATGGATGAACACCATCTTCTTGATGTTTTTCATTTACCTCAGGACCAAATAGTAACTCGGGTTGGTCATCATTGAGGTTAACAACATCTTCTCCTTCACTTATGTTCAGTGTTTCAGTGATTTGGGATTTATATGAATCATTTTACACCAACTCTATTAAAGGAACTAGTATTTTCAATTTGGCTATCTTCCTTTGAATATTGAATGGTAATTGAGTTTTTCCTAACCGAATGATTTCCTCTTTACCAATTTTAGTTTGAGTGTTCTTATCTTTTTTATCAACAGTTGGTATTCCAGTTTGTGTTTCCACTATTTTACTTTCAATTTTCTTTTCTGGAATAGACTGAGTGGCAGTTGTAGTTTTAGCAGCAGTTGATGTTATGTCTACAATATTTGGACTGGATGCAATCTTTGGACTAGAATTTTTCTGAGTTTCTCTAGGGAGAATTTGTAGCACTTTGGACATAGGAGCTTCTATTGTTTTCTTAGTCTGAGTTTGGACTGTTTTCTTAGTAGGGGCTTCATTGTTCTTGCTTCTAAGGCTATATTGTTTGTGAACTTTATATATTGCATATTCATAGCCTTGTTTATAGTCAAAGGACTCTCCAGATTCTAACTGTAATTGTTGTAACATGTATAATTCCTGTTCTTCTTGGGTAAGAAAAATAGTATTTTCATCATTTATTCCCATTAATTTTATCTGGGTGTCTTGGTCTTCTTCGTTTTGATGTGAAATTTTAGCATCTTTCTCTTGGAAATGTGGTCTAATCAATTGATCGGGTGCTGCTTCTCTTGATTTACCAGTATTGGGATTCTTCTTAAAGTTTGGATTTCTAATTTGAGGACCTTGTTGTTGATTATCCCACTGAGGTTTTCTTTCCAAGTTTTCTAATCTATCCATTATTATTTCCATAATTTTAGCTAAACTATCTGTTAGGTCCCTATATTACTAATTTAGTCCCTTATTGTTATTAGTATAGCCCCCTTATTGTTATTGTTGTACCCCTGTAACCCCAATATTTTTATTATTGTGCCCTTACATTGTTATTGTTAGGTCAGCTAGGATTATATTGTGGGCCCTTGGACTCTTATATATAGAAGGAGGTTTTTGGTCGTTTGTATCATCCAAGAATTGTTCATTTATGTAATGTATTGGAGGTTCCCCCCTCGAAGTGGCTGATTTCTAAGGCGTTGATCTCTCTTTTCTTCTATTTTTGGAGCTAGTTTCATAACACTATCTATCTTAATATTTGATTTGGATGATTCTTCCTTAATGGTCACTCTTCTTTCATTTCTCATTCTAGCTCTTTTAGCTAACAAGTTAGCTTCTACACTAATTACATTACTTTGCACCTGTTCTAACGTTTCAGGATTTCTTTCTCTCAATTGATAAGACATATCAGTATCAAAACCATTTGGAAATTTGATTAGAGCTAAGTCTAGTGGAGGTTTGATATTTGCAGGAATTTCATTATAAATGTTGTTGAACCTAGTACAATAATCCTAAACAGATTCATTAGGAGCTCTTTCAATGTTTTCATATTCAGATAATATTTGTAAAGGGTTTTTCTTTCTTTCCCATATATTAATAAACAATTGGTGGAAAGCAGCTAAATCAACTATATGATTGGAAGGTAAAGCTTTAAACCATTTCTTAACATCTCCTGCTAATGTTTGTGCAAAAAATCTCATTTGTACATCAGCTTCATCAATTTAATGTAATTCAAAGTAATCAATCATTTTATTCACATGTTTTTGAAAAGTATATTGACCTGTACCATAAAACTGAAAGATTTTACTCTGGAAATCCCATGGCATGGCATGTAACTGAGCTGGTAAGACCAAAGGGGCATATCTGGCTACTGTGGCTAAGATTCTAGCTTGACTGGGAGGTAAATTAGTGGTACTTGGTGATGAACTTGAAGTGCTTGTAGATGAACTTGGAAAACTAGAAGATGTACTTGGAAATGAGCTTGAAGTGCTTGAAGATGTACTTAGAAATGAGCTTGAAGTGCTAGAATATGAACTTGGAACACTTGAATATGGAAATAAAAATTTAGGTTGAAGAGGAAGCTTGGGGATGAATGGTTATGTGGACTGAACTGTGGTGGATATTATAGATGAGGTCGTACTAAATAAATTTGTATTTACAGTCTTTGAATGAATGGTAGAATGCTTAGGGGTAGCAAAATTTAGGGCAGCTAATTCAACGGACTGTTGAAAATAGGTTTCATCTCTATCCTCAATCAAAGTTGCAGTCAAACTATCAAGTTTATCAAAAGTCTCTAGAACCTGTTGATCTAAGTCAAGTTCTATAGTTTCATTCTTTTGTTCAATAAATTGAATAAAATTAGGGTCTATTACACTATCATAGATTGAATTTTTAGATTTGGTTCTAAATAAAGAATGTTCAAATGATAAATCAAATTGAATATCATGTATACTTGATAATTCTTTAGGGAGTGAATTTTCTTTGATCAATTGACTACTACTTCCTAGACTTTTTTATTTTTTAGCTTTTCTTAAAATTCTGTCAGGATCATCAACAATTATAGCAGGCTGTGGATTAGGATGAGCCCTGGTATAGTATGTTTTTTTTTTTCTGAATAGGGCTACTTCTATATTGATACAAAATATAATTACAGAGAGGCAGAGGCCTCAAGAGTTCCAGCCCATCCGAGGTGGTTTTTTCCTCTGCAGAAGGAGCATCATCAGATCCCTTTCCTTTCTTAGGAGCTTTAGATCTGCACTCCTTTTTGTAGTGCCCTTCCCTTCCGCATTTCTAGCATACATTTACAAACTTTCCAGGAGATTTAGATCTCCCTCTAGATTTAGATCTCCCACTCGAAACCTTATTCTTGTTTCTGTTTTGGGACCTTCCTCGTACAGATAAGGCATCTCCATTCTGACCCTCCATATTTCTCCGTCTCATTTCCTCCGACAGCAAGGCTGAGACAATGTCATCAAATTCAAGGTAGTTGTATTGCTACCTATTGCAATAACCAGACTGTCCCACGAGTCTGGTAGAGAGCACAACAAACTGATGCACTTATCTTCATCTGAGATTTTAATATCAACAGACGACAGCTGACTTACCACAGTATTGAAGGCGTTTAGATGCTCTGTCACCGAGTCTCCATCCTTCATCCTCAGGTTATACAACTTTTTCCGCAGGAACAACTTATTCACCAGAGACTTAGATTGGTACAAAGTCCCAAGTTTTTCCCACAAATTCTTCACCAGAGCTTCCCCAGATACATTCAACAATACTGAATCTGAGACACACAACTGTATTGTGCTCTTAGCCTTCCGATCCAGTTTCTTCCAGTCTTCTTTTGACATTTCCGTTGGTTTAGTACCTGGATCTACCACGATCCACTAATATTTATCCACCAGCAGATCCTCCATCTTGAGCTTGCACAACTCAAAACTCTGACCATTAAATTTCTTGATCTCTATCTTTCCACCGCTCACCATCTTCTTTCACAGCAAGAATCGATCCCGCAAATCTCCCATTGAACAGGGTCTACCTCAGGCCCGAGCAAAAAACCCTTAGCAGAAAAGATGTCCCCTTGAAGCCGAAACAGCTCTGATACCAAATGTAGTTTTTAACCCTGAACAGAAATTATCTACACACGAATCTTATAACAGAAAATAAACAATAGCGAGAGCATAAAACATAAAACAGATAAACACAGAGATTTTCCCCTGGATCCCAAATCGGGACAACCAGCTTGATTTTTCATTATATTCTTTTTAGTGTTACAACACATATACATACATGTTGAAGCATACATAAACCCCAATACATTAACCCTGGATTAGAACATAACCGTAGTTCCCTTGACCGGATCTACAAAATACTAGGGGCTGAAAACCATCGTACCCCAAAACCATGTGCAAACTCATGCACAAAACATGGGTGGGTTTGCCTATGAGTGGATCCACACACCAAACAAATTTTTGTCGGGGCGCTGCCCCGGACCCCAACAGTGGGAGCCGCCTCCCTCCTTGTGACCCCCCTGTTGTGCCTGGCGCAACGTACAACGCGTGGGGCTAGTCGTGGAAAGAATATAACACATACCCAACAAAAGCACAACTGGCAGTAACTTATCATCTGGCATGATTATTAGTTTGTTTTTTTTTATATAATTTCAATTTTAGTAAATAGATACAAAAGATGAGGAAGGTTGTTTGAAACCACCTCATAAGATATTTTGTATAATCTTTTTGTAAGTAATTAGTATAGTATTTAAACCCTTCTCATGCATTTAGAGAAGGGTCCAGAATTTTATTGAGAACATTTGCAAAGAATGCTTAATTGTACGTAAGTTTGTGGATATCTTGATGAAATAATGGAACACAGACTTTTCAGTTATATATCATTATGTTGATCTGTTGTTGCACTTTTGTATTCTTTGAAATATTTACTGATATAATAGTTGAATGTGGCCTATTAGTTTATCAAATGAACGGGATGGTACACATCTAGTACTATTATCATATATGTTAGTTCTGTTTTGAATATTAGTGTGGAATCCAACTTTCATGAATTATATATGAAATCAATTGTTTTTATCTGAAATATCAGTTACACTATTGTATGATATAAAGATAGGAATTGGTCTGTTTTATATATAGTTATCAAATATATGCGATATGTTTCTCATTTTCTTTTGATTAATTATTTTTTCAAAAGGATCATCTTACAAAGTAATAATTATATTAGATCTTTGATGATCTTAATCATCACAGATTGAATAGATATCATTTTAGATCGCATCAAATTAATATTATCCTGGGTTAAATTAAATTAGTTTCAATTTAAAGTTTTACATGTTAGAATAAATTTGTTTTAGTTTTTAGTAATTCTTCATGTAAAACCTTTGAGAGAAACCCAACAATCAAACAAAAACCAATCTTGGGAAACTGGTCCCATTATATCTAGTCGAAGCCACCATTCCAAACGAAAAAGAAACTGTCTAAAGGTCCGGACCAGGTGGCTATCCCCCTTGTTGTTGCCGCAGATTTCTGAGGCCTCAACATTTTTGGCGCTAGAAGGAGGGCTGACTATGAATAGAACATAAATATAAACCTCAAACTAGAAGCCCTCATAAGATTCGATCTCCCCAAAAGTATCCTACAACTTCTCGATCAAATTCTAAATCACCAACTCAGAAATCAGAAATTGTAGAAACTTCCCCCTCATCTCCTGAAATATTTCGTCAAACATCCGCTTCAGAATTCACTCTCGAATCTCCTGAAGTTCAGTATTTAATTCAGAGATTAGAAGGAATATCTATTTCTGTTGAAAAACCTGTTAACCCAGAAACTTCCGAAGAAAGTGTTACTTCTCTATTTAGAGAAACTAGTATATTGACTAGATCCAAATGTGAGAAACTTGGAATTCCAACTTTTGAATTTCCAATTGAATCAGTTCGCAAAAAAGTATTTGTATCCAGGTCTAAGTCAGATACAAGTGAATTTACCTCAAATTTTCCTTCGGTTACTTCTTCACATCCTCTTACCCACTCTATATCTTTTCACTCTTCCATTTCCTCTACTCAAAAAATCAGTGCTATCACCAGTAGTACTATTCCAGTTGTAAGTTCTTCATTCATTCCTCCTACTTCTAGATCTACTTCTATATATTCACAAAATTCAAATCCAATTATGGAAAATCAAGCTTGGACGAGTCTTGGTGCTGTATTAATAGCAAATCCAAATCCTCTTCTGGATCATCTGAAAAAATGGTTACCTAAATATAATCCTGATGATGGTCTTCTTGTTGAAGAAAACATCAATAATTTTATGTTAGCCATGAATCTAAATGAAGTTTCTCATGAAGATATCGTATTCATATTGTTTCCTTATACTTTACAAGGATCTGTAGGATCCTGGTAATTTTCACTTCCAGAAGGATCTATTGCCAATTAGGCAACTTTTGAGCAAGTTTTCCTTGCAAAATTTGGAGATGATAGAATTGTTGCATCCTTGATTAATTCTCTTTCCAATATTAAAACAAATTCAGGGGAAAGGATCAAATATTTCAACTCCAAATTTAACAAGCTATTAAAAAAAATTCCAACTACTTCTAAACCTGTTGTTGATGTACAAATAGAATGGTATATTTCTTCTTTGCCTTCTAATATAGCTATTTTCGTAGATAGAGCTAATAAAGCTACCCTTTTAGATAACATGAAAGAAGCTCTTGCTATAAAGAAAAGAATCCTAGCTTTATAAAAATGCTCAGAAATAGAAGACAGGAAATCCAAGAAAGTGACATTTAATCAAGATTCTAAAAAGAAAGTCTCGAAAGATCCATTTGATCTTGAAGGTCTTCAAAAATTATTAAAAAATATGTCAAATGATATGGTTGAAATAAATAAACAGGTTGTTGAAACTTTAGCCTCTAAGAAATCATTTTTTCCATTTAAGAAAAACCCTTCTTCAACATCTCAACCTCCAAATGTGATTTCGAATGCTGAATCTGATCAAGATACTGAAGATCCCTCACCATCTGAACAAGAATCAGAATCTGAGGAAGAAGTTGAACTAAATGGGTTATGGGATTTAATTCTTCCTTCAGAAGAAGAAAGAGAAGCTATGCATGTATCTACAAGAAGTAAAGATTCTTCTGATTCAACTATATCGAATCAAAAACAGAAAACTCTTCCCACTAAGGAAAAAACAGTTGTCAAAAAATCTAAAACTATTCAGACAGACTTTATTCCACCAGATCCTAATACAAATTCTAAAACTTTGATAGTTTTAGATACATTGGAATATAATATAGTTGAAGATATGAAAAATACCAAAGAAAATATTTCATTACACAAAATGACCAAACTCAAACAACAGAAATTTTTTTTGCTCAGAAAACTCAAAGCAATTCCTGTAGAGCCTATACAACCACCAGTTACAGCACAAGCTTATAAAGATATGGGAAAACCTCCATCATCTACAAATAAAGTAAATCCCAATGATCTTGTTTTAATTGGTGATATATCTATTTCTCACACTCCTCCTTTACTTTTGACTTATGAGATTTTTAACAAAAATGTTCTTAATTGTCTTATTAATTCTAGAGCTTCTTCAAACATTATGCCAAGAACGGTATGTACAAAATTGAACATCACTCCTCAAAAGTTAGTTGTACATATAGTTCAATTGGATAGAACAAGAGTTGAAGTTGCTGGAGAAATGATGTCAGTATCTATTAGATTATCATCCAATCTAAAGGTACTACAAGTAATTGATATTCTGGTTGTAGATATCCCTGAATTTTATGGTCTTATTCTAAGCAGATATTGGTCTGAAAAGTTACAAGGATATTTTGCTACTGGTTGGTCACACATGTGGTTATCATATAATGGAAAACCAAATCAAATCAGAATTTAACGTGAAAAATTCATGAAAAATACAGTTACTGAATTAGAAGAAGCAAATCAGCCTATGGCTTGCACTAATAACATCATAGGAAACTATTCAGCTGAATCATTTCTTGGAACATTTAATGCTCAGGTTTCACCTTTTTCAATAAATACTGCTATTTCTCAAATTGAAATTTTTTCTCAAACATATGCTTCTAGATGTGTTAATTTTATCAATCAGATTCCAAAACAGTCTTTATTTTGGACTCTATACTTTGATGGTTCAAAATCGGAAGATGGTGTTGTTAGCCACCTATAAATTTTGTTATATCAAAAGGTGGCTAAAAACATTTTTGGAGCCTTCAAGAAATAAGTTTTATTGCTAAAAATGTTATTTCTTGAAGACTCTTGGAGACATCATGCCCTTGGTTTAATCTTCACTGCTGTTTCCATTCCAAACTCAAAAATTCTGCTATTTTCCATAAAGATAAGACTGCTCCAAAATCCATTTTTTCCCCTCCCTCCACTTCAAAACTAACCTTCATTCTACCTCCTCTTTTCCTCATAAATTTCCTCTATTTTTCATTTTCCCCATTCCCCCTTCATAAGATCCTCTTTATAGAGTTTAAAACTCACTTTTAAACTCTACCAAAACCCCCAAATCCATCAGAAAACTTTGAAAATTTCATAAAAAATAAGTTTTTTCACTAAGGGTTTAAGCCCCCTTGGGCTAAGTCTTAAACCACTTCCCCACTATATGCCTTAGTGCTGGAACCAAGCGCTGAACCATTTAAGCGCTTATCGCATCGGAAAAATCAGAGCGCACAAGTCATTTTCTTATATGAAAGCCTCTGATGCGATTAAGCCCTTTGTCCATAAACCCTTGATCATATTATTATTTCATATAACCCGTGGGCCCGCAATCAGGCACTAAAAAATTGAATAAACACATTCCTGATTTCCTTTTTCCTTTGTAATTCAATAAACCCACTTTTTCCTAAAGTTTGGTCTAAACGCGCCCATACAATGTTTTTTAATGAAAAAATGGGTAGATTGAAAGACCCGCATCAAAAGTTCCAATGAGATTGAAACCCCATTGTATAAACTCTGCCCCCCCGGCTTTACTCCACATAACTTACACCCGAGACCAAGAGTTAACAGTCCCGAAGTGCCAATCGCATCACAAATTTCCAAATTGGTAGATTGAAAGACCAAGCAAGACCTTCTGATGCGATTGGCCCATATATAAATAAGCCCTGGGCCTATCACATTCCATATAAACCAATGGCCCCGCAGTCGGGCGCCAGACTATTTTCATATATATATATCCCGCCCTGATTGTTGGGTATGTGTTATATTCTTTCCACGATTGGCCCCATGCGCTGTATGTTGCATCGGGAGTAGCTGGGGGGTCACGAGGGGCGAAGCAGTCCCCACCGTTGGGGTCCGGGGCAGCGCCCCGGCCAAAATTTGTTTTTTGTGCGGACCCACTCATAGGCGGATCCGCCCATGGTTTTGCACATGGTTTTGGGGTACGATGGTTTTTGGCCCTTGGTATTTTTGTAGATCCGGTCAAGGGAAATACGGTTATGTTCTAATCCAGGGTTAATGGATTAGGGTTTATGTATGCTTCGACATGTATATATATGTGTTGTAACACTAAAAGGAATATAATGAAAAATCAAGCTGGTCGTACCGATTTGGGATCCAGGGGAAAATATCTGTGTTTATCTGTTTTATGTTTTATGCTCTTGCTATTGTTTATTTTCTGTTATAAGAATCGTGTGTAGATATTTTTGTTCAGGGTTAAAACCTACATTTGGTATCAGAGTTATTTCGGCTTCAAGGGGATGCCTTTGTTGTTGAGGGTTTTTTGCTCGGGCCTGTGGTAGACCCTGTGCAGTGGGAGATCTGCAGGATCGATTCTTGTGGTGAAAGAATATGGCGAGCGGCGGAAAGATAGAGATCGAGAAATTTAATGGTCAAAGTTTTGAGTTGTGGAAGCTCAAGATGGAGGATCTATTGGTGGATAAAGATCAGTGGATCACGGTAGATCCAGGTACTAAATGTGGCTTGACAATATCGGTTGAGGCTAAAGCTATTGGTCAGAGGCCAGGCCTCTTAACCTTTGGTTTGTGTATGTGTAAATTTGTATTGTTGAATATATCTGAAACTCTGACTGAAATTTGTCTGCAGGAAAACTGGACACTTTGTACCAATCTAAGTCTACGAGTGAATAAGTTGTTCTGGAAGAATTTTTATAACTGAGGATGAAGGATGGAGACTCGGTGTGTGAGCATCTGAACGCCTTCAATACTGTGGTAAGTCAGCTGTCTTCTGTTGATATTAAAATCTCAGATGAAGATAAGTGCATCAGTTTGTTGTGCTCTTCTACCGGACTCGTGGGACAGTCTGGTTATTGCAATAGGTAGCAATACAACTACCTTGAATTTTGATGACATTGTCTCAGCCTTGCTGTCGGAGGAAATGAGACAGAGAAATATGGAGGGTCAGAATGGAGATGCCTTATATGTACGAGGAAGGTCCCAGAACAGAAACAAGAATAAGGTTTCGAGTGGGAGATCTAAATCTAGAGGGAGATCTAAATCTCCTGGAAAGTTTGTAAAGGTGTGCTGGAAATGCGGAAAGGAAGGGCATTACAAAAAGGACTGCAGATCTAAAGCTCCTGAGAAAGGAAAGGGATCTGATGATGCTCCTTCTGCAGAGGCAAAAACCACCTCGGATGAAGGTGGGGATGTGTATTTGGCTTCTTCTTCAAATACACATGTAGATCATAAGTCATGGTTGATTGACTCAGGTGCATCCTTTCACTTCACTCCCCATAGGGAGTGGTTCTGCGAGTATGAGAAATATGATGGTGGTGATGTCTTCCTAGGGGATGATAGGAGGGCGAGAATCATCGGACGTGGAAAGGTCAAGCTCAAGCTGCAAGGTGGAAGGATTAGAACACTTCCTGGAGTTCTACATATTCCTGCGTTGGCCAGAAATCTTATTTCTGTAAGCAAGATGGATGATGCAGGTGTAAAAACAGTGTTCGAGAAAGATGCCTGCAAGATGGTTCGGGGAGCACTGGTATTAATGCGGGGAGTTCGGACTGGAACTCTGTACAAGCTACAAGGTAGTATTGTTATTGATGGGTGTAACAGTTCTGTGGTTCCTGAAAGTGGGATGGAAAGCCTAGCTGTCTCTGGAGAAAAGACCATGCTATGGCATCAAAGGCTTGGACATATTGGAGAGAAGGGCCTTCGGATACTGTATAGAGATGGTATGGTAGAAGGTATGTCTAATTGTTCTCTGGATTTCGATTTCTGTGAACATTGTGTATATGGGAAGCAGAATCGGGTGAGTTTTCCTTCTGGTGCTAAGAGGGCAAACAAGATATTATAACTTGTGCATAGTGATGTGTTTGGACCTGTGTCAGTTCCATCACTGGGAAAGTCTGTGTACTATGTTTCATTCATAGATGACTTCTCAAGGAATACATGGATATATTTCTTAAGG
Organism: Pinus albicaulis; assembly: GCA_034641835.2. NCBI lineage: Eukaryota > Viridiplantae > Streptophyta > Pinopsida > Pinales > Pinaceae > Pinus > Pinus albicaulis. The sequence continues at coordinate 462,227,376 of CM076579.1, read as the reverse complement.
AAGAAATCTGAAGTCTTTGACAAATTTAAAGAATTTAAGGCTCTGGTGGAAAACCAGACAGAGAAGAAGATAAAGGCGTTGAGGACAGATAATGGTGGGGAGTTCTGCAAGAAGGAATTTGAAGAGTTCTGTAAGAAGTGTGGTATAGCACGGCAGAAGACTACTCCATACACACCTCGGCAAAATGGAGTTGCAGAAAGAATGAATAGAACACTGATGGAAAAGGCAAGAAGCATGCTCAGTGGTACCGGGTTAGGACAAGAATTCTGGGCAGAGGCAGTGGAGACTGCATGTTACTTAGTTAAGAGATCACCTTCATCAGCGTTGGAGGATAAGACCCCACATGAGGTATGGACTGGTAAGAAACCCTCTATTTCACATCTAAGGGTATTTGGATGTGATGCATATGTACATGTTCCAAAGGAAAAAAGGACCAAGTTGGATAATAAATCTGAAAGGTGCATCTTTATTGGGTATAAGGATGGTTTAAAGGGTTACAAGATTTGGAACCTAGAAACAAGGAAGGTTGTGTACAACCGAGATGTGGTGTTTAGAGAAGTGAAAGATGTTGTTAAACATGAAGTCCTACCAAAGGAACTTGAGAAGATAGAGTTTGAGCTAAAGGAGGATGAATCAGACTCTACAACAGAAGAAGACTCAGAAGATGATGAGCCACAAACTCCAGCTTTAAGAAGATTAGTTCGGGAAAGAAGGCAACCAGAAAGGTATAGTCCATCTGCTTTCTGTTCAGGTTTTGCCTTAACTATAACTGATGATGAACCCAGAACTGTCAGGGAGGCAGTAGATTGAGAGGATGGAAAACTCTGGAAGGAGGCCATGGTTGATGAAATGGCATCCTTGCACAAAAATGATGCATGGGATCTGGTGGAGTTGCCGGCTGGAAGGAAGCCCATTGGGAGCAAATGGGTGTTTAAGAAGAAGATGAATGTAGAAGGCAAGGTGGAGAAATACAAAGCTTGGTTGGTAGCGAAAGGTTATTCCCAGGTGCCGGGAATTGATTTTGGTGATATTTTTTCTCCTGTTGCCAAAGTTACTTCTATTAGATTACTTTTATCTGTTGCTGCTACATTTGATTTTGAGATAGAACAGATGGATGTGAAGACAGCATTTCTTCATGGGGATTTAGAAGAAGATATCTACATGAAGCAACCTGAAGGATTTATGGTGAAGGATAAGAAAGAACTGGTATGCAGGTTGAAGAAGTCTCTGTATGGGTTAAAACAGTCACCAAGGATGTGGTATCAGAAATTTGATACCTATATACGGGGACTTGGCTTCACCAGAAGCAAGGAGGATCAATGTGTTTATTTTAAATTAATTGGTGACCGTGTTATTTATTTGGTCTTGTATGTGGATGATATGTTGTTGATTGGAAATGACAAAGAAATTATCCAAGATTTGAAGACCCAACTGTTCTCCAAATTCGACATGAAGGATCTGGGTGCTATAAATTATATTTTGGGCATGGAAATTAAGAGAGATCGGGCAAAGAGGAAGCTCTGGTTAAACCAGAGGAAGTATGTTGAGACTATATTGCAGAGGTTCAATATGCAGGATAGTAAACCGGTGAAGGTTCCTATTCATGTAGGTGTAAAGCTGTCTGCTGAACAGTGTCCCAAGACACAAGAAGAAGAGGAGTATATGTCCCGTGTTCCATATGCAAGTGCAATGGGTAGCTTGATGTATGCAATGGTCTGTACTAGACCAGACATTGCACATGCAGTGGGAGTATTGAGCAGGTTTATGTCAAACCCAGGGAAGGAGCATTGGACAGCAGTGAAGCGGGTTTTCAGATATTTACGTGGCACTAGTGATTATGGCTTGTGCTACCAGGGAAGACCGGGATTGGAAAGAATGTTGGACATTCGTGGTTTTTTTGATGCAGACTGGGCTGGAGATCTGGACCAAAGAAGATCTACAAGTGGGTATGTGTTTAGCCTATTTGGAGGCGCAGTCAGTTGGATGAGTAAAAGACAGTCTGTCGTGGCTCTTTCAACTACAGAGGCAGAATACATAGCAGCCACTCATGCAAGCAAGGAAGCAGTTTGGTTGCAGAGATTGTGTTCAAGTATGGGGTTGGTACAGCAAGCTATAAGGATAGACTGTGATAGCCAAAGTGCAATTTTCTTGGCGAAGAACCCTGCTTATCATTCAAAGACAAAGCACATTGATGTTCAATATCACTTTGTTAGAGATATGGTTGAGGCTAAAAGGGTGTTGCTGGTAAAGGTGGACACTTTGAAGAATGTTGCGGATGCATTGACGAAGTCTGTGAGCACTCAGAAGTTCTCTTGGTGTAGAGAAACAATGGGTGTTGAAGAATTGGCCCAATGACTAAGCTCTCCTGTGGCCCCCTGTGGAAAGAAAACAACAAGTGGGAGAATGTTGGGTATGTGTTATATTCTTTCCATGATTGGCCCCACGCGCTGTATGTTGCGTCGGGCGTAGCTGGGGGGTCACGAGGGGCGAAGCAGTCCCCACCGTTGGGGTCCGGGGCAGCGCCCTGGCCAAAATTTGTTTTTTGTGCGGACCCACTCATAGGCGGATCCGCCCATGGTTTTGTGCACGGTTTTGCACATGGTTTTGGGGTTCGATGGTTTTCGGCCCCTGGTATTTTTGTAGATCCGGTCAAGGGAACTACGGTTATGTTCTAATCTAGGGTTAATGGATTGGGGTTTATGTATGCTCCGGCATGTATATATATGTGTTGTAACATTAAAAGGAATATAATGAAAAATCAAGCTGGTCGTCCCGATTTGGGATCCAGGGGAAAATCTCTGTGTTTATTTTTTTTATGTTTTATGCTATTGCTATTGTTTATTTTCTGTTATAAGAATCGTGTGTAGATATTTCTGTTCAGGGTTAAAACCTACACCGATACATAAAACCTTTGTTTTATTTAAATTTCTAGTTTTCGTGTGTTATAAAGAGTTTCCGCTGATTAAAATTTGATTTAATCTCCACCCTCAATCTGAAATGATCAGACGGATCGCGCAACATCGCATCGCAAGTTTTATTGGGTGCATTCTATTTCTCTCCCCGATTGACGATCTCCTGATCAATCGTGAGCTGTTGATCTCCTCCCCGCCTTCTTAGATCCAACGGCCCACATCTGCTCCGATTATTAACCTTTCCCCCGCCTTCGAACCCCTCTGATTTATTTCCCACCATCGATCTAATCTGCAGATCGACGGTCAGCGCTCAATCACATCGGCGCTATACAAAGTTCTTCCCCCCGTCGATCACCGAGCCCCGATTTCATCTGGGTCGTCCACGTGTCCATATCAGACAGTCCAAATTTCATCTCCCAAATTTGCTTAAAAATATGCAGCCCCACTTGTTTAGTCTATTTAGTGTCCTAAATTGCTAACATAAATTATCGACCAGGGCTAGTAAACTGATGAAGTGTGATGCACTATATGTGCCTAAGTAGCCATTTTTCTTACTTCGTTGTTTTTAATGTTTTATTGATGTTTTTAGGTTTTTATGTTTGATTCTTAGTATGCTACTCTATGCTAAAAACATGAAGTTAGATCTATGTCAAAAGGGAGAAAAGGAAATGTTAATAAATGAATTAAAACAGAGTTTATTAGCAAATTCTGTTCCTAAATAGAAAATGATGAAAACAGAGAGTCCTAATCCATGGATATTACAGCTTCTAAATGAACATTCATGAAATGAAAATTCACTCAAAACACTACAACTTAATCTGATTCATTTAGTTAGAGATTTGTTGGAAGAGCTTGTGAAAAAGATTAATTCTAATGTAATGAGGATCTCCTAAAACATAAAAGGAAATGTTGAAACAAACAGTAACTTAAAACATTATAGTGAAATCTCATTCATTTGATAGAAGTTTATTGAAAGAGCTTGAGAAAAATATTACTATAATGTAGTAACGATCTCCTATGAAATGCTAAAACAACTTATAACATTACAACTAAATCTCATTCACGAGTTAGAGGCTTATTGGAAGAGCTTTTGAAAGAGATTAATCATAATGTGATAAAGAAAAACAATCAATAACTCACAATATTACAACTAAGTCTCATTCGTGAATTAGAGGTTTATTGGAAGAGCTTTTGAAATAGACTAACTTTAGTATAATGAGGATCTTCCTTTTAACTAAGTAACAGAAAATGAAATGCTAATAACTCAGAATATTACAATTGAATCCCATTCATTTAATAGAGATGCATTGGAAGAGCTTGAGAAAGAGACTAAATGTAATATCATGAGGATCCTTTATCCAAGCAAATGACATGAAACATAATGCTAAAAGCTATAATTTTAGAAAGCAGTCTAAGTAAGGAAATATGACAAAACAGAATTGAAAATGACTTATCTAGAAAACATGTAAAACCTCCTCGAATAGCAGGGGCCCTCTGCTACTAATTTGGTAAAATTCTTCAGCTTCTTAAAGTTGTAATCAAAACAACATCAATGAACTGAACTTCTTTATTGATAAACTCACAAATCTACATCCCATTCCATCTTAAGCTTTGTTACAAAACACTCTCTAATCATTTCTCTTCTTCTCTTATTTTTCACTACCCTTGATAGGAAAAAGCTTCCCCTATTTATACAAAAATATGAGAAGTTATTTCATTAATGAGAGTCCATGAATCTCTCTCTCTATCTCTAGAGTTACAATCAAAATAGGAAATGATAAGACACATGTCTTTTTAGAGTTTCAATACAAATAAGAAATGAGACACATGTCCTCATGATCCCATGATCTTCTCCACTCAAATTCGAATTTGGTTTTGGGAGGCCCCATAAAGGTCTTTTAGAAGTTTCTTTTTGACCTACACATGTCACAAAACTCATAACACATATATAGATATATGAAAATGTGTTAATTTTATAGTTTCTAATCATAAATTCACTTTAAACACATAAAATAAATAACTTTGGAAGACAAGGATCCTAACCCATATATTTATAAAAATGGTTACTTGATGTAGGGTTTTAGGTCAGATAGTTATGAAATGAGAGCTAAATGGTAATGACATAATGGAAATATGTATGAATATGGAAAACACTTTTGAAGCTCAACATACCCCCCAACTGAAGTTGTTGCACGTCCTCATGCAACTATTGCAATGATTCATTTGTTCATGAGTTGATCTTTTATGAGTTTTGAATCATATTGATTCGTTCCAAACTTTTCTTTATAATATTTTCTTTTGGAAAAGTATAATACATTTGATTGCAACATTTTTTTTTTTTATGGTTGGTTCTTCTGTGACAACCAGTTTTTTTGAGCAATGGTTCTTGTGTAACAATGCTTTATTTTCTTTGTTGCATAAAAGTTCATGAAAACATTTAGAATCAATTAATTCATCAATAAATTGATCATTTGCAAGGCATATAATCTTTTGGATCATGTTGCAACAATAGTTGGTTGGGAAGTATATGCGGGTGTAAATGAAATGAAAATGTGTGATAGTGTATGACATGTGGATATGAAATGATGTCCCTTCCGCCCCAACTAAAGATATTACAATGTGAAAAAGGGAGTGAAGAATTTTTCCAGAGTTACAATTTTAGCATTCTAATGAATTACATGACTAAAAATTAGAAAACCACATACCTTCACTTACCTTAAATGTGGATGAGTTGTGTATACTGAAGAGTGTGGTTGTTGATGTTGTTGGATTAGGAACTATGTAAACAAATGAATTTGATCTGCTTCTTTGTTCTTTTTGTTCTCTTTGTGTTGATGGCAAGATTGGGATCTTTATTGCTGCTGATACAAATTGATTCCTGCTGCAAACTGCTGAAATGATGTAGTCTTCAATTGTTACAAAATCCGATGGTACAATTCTAGTCATGCGAATAAATGTGTTGATGTCAAGCAGGAAGAGAATTTATTGGATTATCGACCATTGATGAATGTCGTTAACCAATGCGAGGCAAACTCACCATTAATGTCAATGAGTGCCAAGGTACCTAAGTACATCTTGCAAAGTGCGAATAAATGGGCTGATGTCGAGCCACTTGCAAGATCTGACGATCAAGGGACATTGATGTATTCCCATGATTGTCAGTGAGAGAACTTGTCATTAATGCATACAAGCCTCAAGGTACTATTAAGGACTCTAGTCTTGGACCTAGATAATGTGCTGATGTCGATAGGCCAAGACTTGTTAAAAGGGAGACCTTAAGGAATCCTCCATCATCTAACGCGAGCATGAAAGAATAATTTTTGAAGGACTATGGATTCAATAATTTGCATTGAAGAAAGGTTTATTTGAAAAATTAAAAGGATAGGAAAAGGAAAATGGAAATGGAAAATGAAAAATGGAAAATGACAATGGGAAATAAGCATGTAGGTAAGTGTCTTGCTTTTATTTGTGGAGTAGACAAAAAGTAATGGAAAGTGTATGTGAATGAAGAAAAATTAACAACTAACTCTTGCTGGGAAAATAATGGTGGTTTGCTTTGAATTTCTTGGTTGGATTTACAATTCAAAAAAGGAGGAAAAGTAATGGTCTTGATGGATATGAACATGGAATTGTTCTTATGTTTCTCATGAAATCAATCCTTTGAAAACCAATCGTGCGTACAATTAGTTTCCTTCAATGATCATTCGATTATCCCAAATCTGCAAAAAAAAACTTGACATAAAGAACATAAGTGTGTTAAAAAAGAAGTAGCTAATTTCTTTCTGATTCTTATGCAAAAATTAAATGTCAAATGAAACAGATTAAGGTAAATCAAAAAGTTATATATTCAATCCAATTCATGATATTGATAACAATACATTTTTAAAGAATAACTATGAAAAATAAATCAACTCCCTATTGTCGGATGAATTCATGCACTATGCTTAGTAAAACAATTGGCATCACAAAGATTCGTTGTGTTTTGCAAGTTAAAACTTTATAGAAAAATACACATCAACAATGCCAAATGTTTAGAAATCATCTAAATAATCTTCCAATTGTCTTGCAAACCATTATTAAAAAGAATTATTATTTTTTATTTTTTTTTCCTTTATTAAAAAGAAATTATAAATAAAGATTTTATTTTATTTTATTTATTTATTTTTTAAATAAATTTTTTTTTTTTAATGAAATAAAACATGGATGAAATAATTGTCCTCATGAATATTTTTGAAACAAAGTCATGCCAATGCCTCTTTCATGCAAGATAAAAATAAAAAGCTTGAAATTTCTAAAGTCAAGTTCCTAACTATGAAGGAGATGAAGGCAGAATCCTTCTCAATTTATACAACTTGGATTTGATGCACATGTGATAATGTCTTTGCCTCAAATAACCCATTTGTCACTTATCATGTGCCACCACATATGAATTCTGCTACATTTTCCTTCAAATAAGGAAATCGGATCCTTGATTATTTATCAAAATTGAATTTTATAAAACCGTGACTGTTTTCATAAAAAAAAAAACATTTTTCTCTCACGCACACTACAAATTAGTGCTCCGAGGAACCATGAATTTCTCCCAAATGGCTACCAATTTCAAAAATTTCTTATCTAATTACCTAATTCACCCCATTCCCGAAAAAACCCATGTTTTATTTTTTTCTAATTCGCCTCGGTTTGCTCAGAAAATTTGTTTTAAAATCGGGTGTTTTTGACAATTACGCATTTCATTTTCTGGCAATTACTTGTGGTTTGATTTGTTTTTATTTGCAGGTTTGGAAGTGTAATGGATTGTATCTCACAGAGAAGTTTAGATCAATCTCCCTCATTCCAATTACTTGCAATGGAATCTGCAATCTTCTCTTCATCAACAGTCTGAAATCTTCTCTTCATCAGCAATTTCTTCATATGATACACTTCTATTGTCTGTCCCTACAATTGAATTTGTAATCTTCTCTTCATCAGAAATTTGCAATCTTCTTCTCATCAACAATTTGCAATCATCTCCTCATCAATAGTTTCTTCATGTGATATACCTTCATTGTGTGCAAATTTTTAAAAATGATTTCTAATAACTGTTGTTTGAGAAAAAATGAATATGGAAAAGAGAATGTTTTTTTTTTTTTAAATTGCAGTGCATGGGTCTTTGTGTGGATTGAAGGACTGCATATATGCGTAAAGCCAAGTCAAAGGCTGGCCTCATGCGTATGCATGAGTCTTATTTCCATGAGCCAATTTATTTATTTATTTATTTTTAATTGATTTGTTAATAAAATTATATATTATATTTTCAAAAATTCAAAAATATACATATTTATTTCATTAAACAAAACAATTATTGAAATTAAAATTTTTCATCATTTTAAAAGTTTATTGTAAAATGAAATGAAATGATGAAAACATAATTTATTATTATTTTTAACATAAAAAATCTTTTTTCTGATCCTCTAGATCACACAAAGTGCAGGAGGAGAGCATACTTGAGAAATTATTAATTTTTTTTTTTGAGATGTAAGAAATAAGGCTACCTAGTTACACTTCCCCAGCAATGGCGCCAAAATGTTTAGTCAATTTAGTGTCCTAAATTGCTAACATAAATTATCGACCAGGGCTAGTAAACTGATGAAGCGTGATGCACTATATATGTGTCTAAGTATCCATTTTTCTTACTTCGTTGTTTTTAGTGTTTTATTGATGTTTTGAGGTTTTTATGTTTGATGCTTAATATGCTACTCTATGCTAAAAATATGAAGTTAGATCTATGTCAAAAGGGAGAAAAGGAAATGTTAATAAATGAATTAAAACAGAGTTTATTTGAAAATTCTGTTCCTAACTAGAAAATGATGAAAACAGAGAGTCCTAATCCATAGATATTACAGCTTCTAAATGAACATTCATGAAATGAAAAGTCACTCAAAACACTACAAATTAATCTGATTCATTTAGTTAGAGATTTGTTGGAAGAGCTTGTGAAAAAGATTAATTCTAATGCAATGAGGATCTCCTAAAACATAAAAAGAAATTCTGAAACAAACAGTAACTTAAAACATTATAGTGAAATCTCATTCATTTGATAGAAGTTTATTGGAAGAGCTTGAGAAAGAAATTACTATAATGTCGTAAGGATCTCCTATGAAATGCGGAAACAACTTATAACATTACAACTAAATCTCATTCATGAGTTAAAGGTTTATTGGAATAGTTTTTGAAAGAGATTAATCATAATGTGATAAGGAAAAACAATCAATAACTCACAATATTACAACTAAGTCCCATTCATGAATTAGAGGTTTATTGGAAGAGCTTTTGAAAGAGATTAACTGTAGTATAATGAGGGTCTCCTTTTTAACTAAATAACAAAAAATGAAATGCTAATAACTCAGAATATTACAATTGAATCCTATTCATTTAATAGAGATGTATTGGAAGAGCTTGAGAAAGAGACTAACTGCAATATCATGAGGATCCTTTATCCAAGCAAATGACATGAAACATAATGCTAAAAGCTATGATTTCAGAAAGAAGTCTAAGTAAGAAAATATGAAAAAAAAGAATTGAAAATGACTTATCTAGAAAACATGTAAAACCTCCTCGAATAGCAGGGGCCCTCTGCTACCAATTTGGTGAAATTCTTTAGGTTCTTAAAGTTGTAATCAAAATAGCATCAATGAACTGAACTTCTTTATTGATAAATTCACAAATCTACATCCCATTCCATCTTAAGCTTTGTTACAAAACACTCTCTAATCCTTTCTCTTCTTCTCCTATTTTTCACTACCCTTGATAGGAAAAAGCTTCCCCTATTTATACAAAAATATGAGAAGTTATCTCATTAATGACAATCCATGAATCTCTCCCTCTATCTCTAGAGTTACAATCAAAATAGGAAATGATAAGACACATGTCTTTTTAGAGTTTCAATACAAATAAGAAATGAGACACATATCTTCTTAGAGTTTCAATACAAAAAGAAAATGAGACACATGTCTTCATGATCCCATGATCTTCTCTACTCAAATTCGAATTTGGTTTTGGGAGGCCACATAAAGGTGTTTTAGAAGCTTCTTTTTGACCTACACATGTCACAAAACTCATAACACATATATAGATATATGAAACTATGTTAATTTTCTAGTTTCTAATCATAAATTCACTTTAAACACATAAAATAAATAAGTTTGGAATACAAGGATCCTAACCCATATATTTATGAAAATGGTTACTTGATGTAGGGTTTTAGGTTAGATAGTTATGAAATGAGAGCTAAATGATAATGAAATAATGGAAATATGTATGAATATGGAAAACACTTTTGAGACTCAACACCGCTCATAATTTTTTCCGGCCAATCTTAGTCGTTGATCTCTGCAGATCAACGGTCCTACTTCAACTTTTCTCCGCCTGTATATTTTTCATTTTAAACCCTGGATTTAATCCTGGCCGTCGATCTTCTACATCCAACGGCCCAGATTAAAAACCTCCCTCCTCACTTCTGTCCACGCATCTATCTCATATTGTGTTCATTTCCTCACCAATAGATCTGAGGCCCTAGATCTGACGATCCACGTTCCATATCGCGTAACTTTCAGCGTGAAAGATAATTTCCTAAGGGCCGCACGATATAGGTGGTTTTGAAAAGCCACGTGTCGGGCAGGAACACATATCACGTTCAAAAAGGCAAAACCGCCTCCCCGCCCTTTCGCCACACGAAAACCGTTGTTTTACCTCTCGAAACCATCTTTCCCCATTTTTATTATGTTTTATCGCCCATGCCTTCCACCGTTGATCTCTGTAGATCAACGGCTTAGATCTAATCTGACCTTTCACCATCGCCCTCCGGTTTTACCAAAGGTTTTTAACGCAGGTCTCCACTGTTGATCTTGTGGGCCGATCTCATCCGACGGCCCATGATCATCCCAAAGCCCCAATTGCATTTCCTTTGCAAATTTCTCCGCCAAAGGGTTTTTTACCCCATTTCTTCACATTTTCCTCTATTTTCAAATGATGTGACCCATTCACATTATTATTTCACTGTCAATCCCAACCGTTGATTTTCTCGGTAAATCATAGATCAACGGTTCCAACTTAAAGTCTTTCCCCTTTCTCATTTTGGCTTCTATGTCGATTTACATCGTTGGATGCTACCATCCAACGGCCATGCTCCTCCCCCCACAACCTCTGAAGAAGTTCTGCCAAAAACGCAGGATTTCATAATTAGTTTTGTATTTTGCAGGTGTTTAATGGTTTTCCCATTATATTGAAGAAAAGCCAAAGGCTGGGAATGACGATTCTTGTGCCTTTGATTCATAAAAAAGAATCCATCCACAAAGTTCGAATCCACGTTTCATCAATGCTTCATGGGCATTGATGCCATATGAGCCCTGTGCAGCCTTGCACATAAAAAAGACACAGACAATTAAATAGTGTGTAGATATTTCTGTTCAGGGTTAAAACCTACACCGATACATAAAACCTTTGTTTTATTTAAATTTCTGGTTTTCGTGTGTTATAAAGAGTTTCCGCTGATTAAAATTTGATTTAATCTCCACCCTCAATCTGAAATGATCAGACGGATCGCGCAACATCGCATCACAAGTTTTATTGGGTGCATTCTATTTCTCTCTCCGATTGACGATCTCCTGATCAATCGTGAGCTGTTGATCTCCTCCCCGCCTTCTTAGATCCAACGTCCCACATCTGCTCCGATTATTAACCTTTCCCCCGCCTTCGAACCCCTCTGATTTATTTCCCACCATCGATCTAATCTGCAGATCGACGGTCAGCGCTCAATCACATCGGCGCTATACAAAGTTCTTCCCCCCGTCGATCACCGAGCCCCGATTGCATCTGGGTCGTCCACGTGTCCATATTAGACAGTCCAAATTTCATCTCCCAAATTTGCTTAAAAATATGCAACCCCACTTGTTTAGTCTATTTAGTGTCCTAAATTGCTAACATAAATTATTGACCAGGACTAGTAAACTGATGAAGTGTGATGCACTATATGTGCCTAAGTAGCCATTTTGCTTACTTCGTTGTTTTTAATGTTTTATTGATATTTTTAGGTTTTTATGTTTGATTCTTAGTATGCTACTCTATGTTAAAAACATGAAGTTAGATCTATGTCAAAAGGGAGAAAAGGAAATGTTAATAAATGAATTAAAACAGAGTTTATTAGCAGTACGTTCCTAAATAGAAAATGATGAGCAAGCAGTCCTAATCCATGGATATTACAGCTTGAAATGAACATTCATGAAATGAAAATTCACTCAAAACACTACAACTTAATCGATTCATTTAGTTAGAGATTTGTTGGAAGAGCTTGTGAAAAAGATTAATTCTAATGGAAATGAGATCTCCTAAAACATAAAAGGAAATGTTGAAAATAAGCATTAACTCTAATATTATAGTGAAATCTCATTCATTTGATGTAGAAGTTTATTGAAGAGCTTGAGAAAAAGAGCTCTGCACTATAATGTAGTAAGGATCTCCTATGAAATGCTGAAACAATTTATAACATTACAACTAAATCTCATTCATGAGTTAGAAGCTTATTGGAAGAGCTTTTGAAACAGATTAATCATAATGTGATAAGGAAAAACAATCAATAACTCACAATATTACAACTAAGTCTCATTCGTGAATTAGAGGTTTATTGGAAGAATTTTTGAAAGAGACTAACTGTAGTATAATGAGGATCTTCCTTTTAACTAAGTAACAGAAAATGAAATGCTAATAACTTAGAATATTACAATTGAATCCCATTCATTTAGTAGAGATGTATTGGAAGAGCTTGAGAAAGAGACTAACTGCAATATCATGAGGATCCTTTATCCAAGCAAATGACATGAAACATAATGCTAAAAGCTATGATTTCAGAAAGCAATCTAAGTAAGGAAATATTCAAAATAGAATTGAAAATGACTTATCTAGAAAACATGTAAAACCTCCTCGAATAGCAGGGGCCCTCTGCTACTAATTTGGTAAAATTCTTCAGCTTCTTAAAGTTGTAATCAAAACAACATCAATGAATTGAACTTCTTTATTGATAAACTCACAAATCTACATCCCATACCATCTTAAGCTTTGTTACAAAACACTCTCTAATCATTTCTCTTCTTCTCTTATTTTTCACTACCCTTGATAGAAAAAAGCTTCCCCTATTTATACAAAAATATGAGAAGTTATCTCATTAATGAGAGTCCATGAATCTCTCTCTCTATCTCTAGAGTTACAATCAAAATAGGAAATGATAAGACACATGTCTTTTTAGAGTTTCAACACAAATAAGAAATGAGACACATGTCCTCATGATCCCATGATCTTCACTCAAATTCGAATTTGGTTTTGGGAGGCCCCATGGGGTCTTTTAAAAGTTTTTGACCTAGGGATGTCACAAAACTCATAACACATATATAGATATATGAAAATGTGTTAATTTTATAGTTTCTAATTCATAAATTCACTTTAAACACATAAAATAAATAACTTTGGAAGACAAGGATCCTAACCCATATATTTATGAAAATGGTTACTTGATGTAGGGTTTTAAGTCATATAGTTATGAAATGAGAGCTAAATGGTAATGACATAATGGAAATATGTATGAATATGTAAATCACTTTTGAGACTCAACATACCCCCAACTGAAGTTGTTGCATGTCTTCATGCAACTATTGCAATGATTCATTTGTTCATGAGTTGATCTTTTATGAGTTTTGAATCATATTGATTCATTCCAAACTTTGCTTTATAATATTTTCTTTTGGAAAATTATAATACATTTGATTGCAACATTTTTTTTTATGGTTGGTTCTTGTGTGACAACTGGTTTTTTTGAGCAATGGTTCTTGTGTAACAATGTTTTATTTTCTTTGTTGCATCAAAGTTCATGAAAAAATTTAGAATCAATTACTTCATCAATGAATTGATCATTTGCAAAGAATATAATCTTTTGGATCATGTTGCAACAATAGTTGGTTGGGAAGTATATGCGGGTGGAAATGAAATGAAAATGTGTGATAGTGTATGACATGTGGATGTGAAATGATGTCCCTTCCCCCCCAACTAAAGATATGACAATGTGAAAAGGGGAGTGAGGAATTTTTTCAAAGTTACAATTAATGAATTACATGACTAAAAATTAGAAAACCACATACCTTCACTTACCTTAAATGTAGATGATTTGTGTATACTGAAGAGTGTGGCTATTGATGTTGTTGGATTAGGAACTATGTAAACAAATGAATTTGATCTGCTTTTTTTTTGTCTTTGTGCTGATGGCAAGATTGGGATCTTTATTGCTGCTGATACAAATTGATTCCTGCTGCAAACTACTGAAATGATGTAGTCTTCAATTGTTACGAAATCCAATGGTACAATTCTAGTCATGCGAATAGATGTGTTGACGTCGAACATGAAGAGAAGTCATTGGATTACTGACCATTGATGAATGCCGCTAACCAATGCGAGACAAACTCACCATTAATGTCAATGAGTGCCAAGGTACCTAAGTGCATCTTGAAAAGTGCGAATAAATGGGCTGAAGTTGAGCCACTTGCAAGATCTGACGATCAAGGGACATTGATGTATTCCCATGATTGTCAGCGAGAGAACTTGTCATTAATGCATACAAGCCTCAAGGTACTATTAAGGACTCTAGTCTTGGACCTAGATAATGTGCTGATGTCCATAGGCCAAGACTTGTTAGAAGGGAGATCTTAAGGAATCCTCCATCATCTAACGTGAGCATGAAAGAATAATTTTTGAAAGGCTGTGGATTCAATAATATGCATTGAAGCAAGGTTTATTTGCAAAATGAAAAGGATAGGAAAAAGAAAATGGAAATAGACAATGAAAAATGGAAAATGACAATGGGAAATAAGCATGTAGGTGAGCTTCTTGCTAATATTTGTGAAGTAGAAAAAAAGTAATGGAAAGTGTATGTGAATGAAGGAAAATGAACAACTAACTCTTGCTGAGAAAATAATGGTGGTTTTCTTTGAATTTCTTGGTTGGATTTACAATTCAAAAAGGGAGGAAAAGTAATGGTATTGATGGATATGAACATGGACTTGTTATTATGTTTTTCATGAAATCGGTCCTTTGAAAACCAATTGTGCACACAATTAGTTTCCTTCAATGATCATTCGATCATCCCAAATCTGCAAAAAAAAATTGACATAAAGAACATAAGTGTGTTAAAAAGGAAGTATCTAATTTCTTTCTGATTCTTACGCAAAAATTAAATGTCAAATGAAATAGATTAAGGTAAATCAAAAAGTTCTATATTCGGTCCAATTCATGATATCGATAACAATCCATTTTTAAAGAATAACCATGAAAAATAAATCAACTCCCTATTGTCGGATGACTTCATGCATTGTGCTTAGTAAAACAATTGGCATCACAAAGATTTGTTGTGTTCTGCAAGTTAAAAATTTATAGAAAAATACACATCAACAATATTAATGCCAAATGATTAGAAATCATCTAAATAATCTTCCAATTGTCCTGCAAACCATTATTAAGAAGATTTTTTTTTTTTAAAGAAATTATTAATAAAGATTTTCTTTATTTTATTTTATTTTATTTATTTATTTTTTAAATATATATATATATATATATATATATATTTTCAAATGAAATAAAGCATGGATGGAATAATTGTCCTTATGAAGATTTTTGAAACAAAGTCATGCCAATGCCTCTTTCATGCAAGATAAAAATAAAAAGCTTGAAATTTCTAAAGTCAAGTTCCTAACTATGAAGGAGATGGAGGCAGAATCCTTCTCAATTTATACAACTTGCATTTGATGCACATGTGATAATGTATTTGCCTCAAATAATCCATTTTTCACTCATCATGTGCCACCACAGATGAATTCTGCCACATTTTCCTTCAAATAAGAAAATCAGATCCTTGATTATTTCTCAAAATTGAATTTTATAAAACCATGATTGTTTTAAAAAAAAAAAAAACATTTTTCTCTCACGCACACTGCAAATTAGTGCTCCGAAGAACCCTGAATTTCTCCCAAATGGCTGTGAATTTCATAAAGTTCTTATTGTATTACCTAATTCACCCCATTCCCGAAAAAACAAATGTTTTAGTTTTTTCTAATTCTCCTCGGTTTGCTCAGAAAATTCGTTTTAAAATCGGGTGTTTTTGACAATTACGCATTTCGTTTTCTGGAAATTACTTGTGGTTTGATTTGTTTTTGTTTTCAGGTTTTGAAGTGTAATGGCTTGTATCTCACAGAGAACTTTAGATCAATCTCCCTCATTCCAATTACTTGCAATGGAATCTGCAATCTTCTCTTCATCAACAGTCTGAAATCTTCTCTTCATCAGCAATTTCTTCATATGATACACTTCCATTGTCTGTCTCTACAATTGAATTTGTAATCTTCTCTTCATCAGCAATTTGCAATATTCTCCCCATCAACAATTTGCAATCTTCTCCTCATCAAAAGTTTCTTCATGTGATATAACTTCATTGTGTGCAAATTTTTAAAAATGATTTCTAATAACTGTTGTTTGAGGAAAAACGAATATGGAAAAGAGAAGGTTCCTTTTTTTTTTTTTTAAATTGCAATGCATGGGTCTTTCTGTGGATTGAAGGACTGCATATATGCGTAAAGCCAAGCCAAAGGCTGACCTCATGCGTATGCGTGGGTCTTATTTCCATGAGCCAATTTTTTATTTTATTTTATTTTTTAATTTTTTTTAATTGATTTGTTAATAAAATTATATATTATATTTTTAAAAATTCAAAAATATACATATATATTTTAGTAAAAAAAACAATTATTGAAATTAAAAATTTTCATCATTTTTAAAGTTTATTGTAAAATGAAATGAAATGATGAAAACA
Organism: Pinus albicaulis; assembly: GCA_034641835.2. NCBI lineage: Eukaryota > Viridiplantae > Streptophyta > Pinopsida > Pinales > Pinaceae > Pinus > Pinus albicaulis. The sequence continues at coordinate 462,210,585 of CM076579.1, read as the reverse complement.
TAATTTATTATTATTTTTAACATAAAAATCTTTTTCTGATCCTCTAGATCACACAAAGTGCAGGAGGAGAGCATACTTGAGAAATTATTAATTTTTTTTTTAGATGTAAGAAATAAGGGTACCTAGTTACACTTCCCCGGCAATGGCACCAAAATGTTTAGTCAATTTAGTGTCCTAAATTGCTAACATGAATTATCGACCAGGGCTAATAAACTGATGAAGTGTGATGCACTATATGTGCCTAAGTATCCATTTTTCTTACTTCGTTTTTTTTGTGTTTTATTGATGTTTTGGGGTTTTTATGTTTGATGCTTAGTATGCTACTCTATGCTAAAAAGATGAAGTTAGATCTATGTCAAAAGGGAGAAAATGAAATGAATTAAAACAAAGTTTATTTGCAAGTTCTGTTCCTAACTAGAAAATGATGAAAATAGAGAGTCCTAATCCATGGATATTACAGCTTCTAAATGAACATTCATGAAAAGAAAAGTAACTCAAAACACTACAACTTAATCTGATTCATTTAGTTAGAGATTTGTTGGAAGAGCTTGTGAAAAAGATTAATTATAATGCAATGAGGATCTCCTAAAACATAAAAGGAAATGTTGAAACAAACAATAACTTAGAACATTATAGTGAAATCTCATTCATTTGATAGAAGTTTATTGGAAGAGCTTGAGAAAAATATTATTATAATGTGGTAAGGATCTCCTATGAAATGCTGAAACAAATTATAATATTACAACTAAATCTCATTCATGAGTTAGAGGTTTATTGGAAGAGATTTTTGAAATAGAGTAATCATAATGTGATAAGGATCTTCTATGAAGCAAAACAATCAATAACTCAAAATATTACAACTTAGTCTCATTCGTGAATTAGAGGTTTATTAGAAAAGCTTTTGAAAGAGACTAACTGCAATATAATGAGGATCTTCTTTTTAACTAAATAACAGAAAATGAAATTCTAATAACTCAGAATATTACAATTGAATCCCATTCATTTAATAGAAATATATTGGAAGAGCTTGAGAAAGAAACTAACTGCAATATCGTGAGGATCCTTCATCTAAGAAAATGACATGAAAAATAATGCTAAAAACTATGATTTCAGAAAGCAATCTAAGTAAGGAAATATGACAAAAAAAATTTGAAAATGACTTATCTAGAAAACATGTAAAACCTCCTCAAATAGCAGGGGCCCTCTGCTACCAATTTGGTGAAATTCTTCAGCTCCTTAAAGTTGTAATCAAAAAAACATCAATGAACTGAACTTATTTATTGAATACTCACAAATCTACATCCCATTCCATCTTAAGCTTTGTTACAAAACACTCTCTAATCCTTTGTCTTCTTCTCCTATTTTTCACTACTCTTGATAGGAAAAAGCTTCCCCTATTTATAACAAAATATGAGAAGTTATCTCATTAATGAGAGTCCATGAATCTCTCCCTCTATCTCTAGAGTTACAATCAAAATAGGAAATGATAAGATACATGTCTTTTTAGAGTTTCAATACAAATAAGAAATGAGACACATATCTTCTTAGAGTTTCAATACAAAAAGGAAATGAGACACATGTCCTCATGATCTCATGATCTTCTCCACTCAAATTCGAATTTGGTTTTGGGAGGCCACATAAAGGTCTTTTAGAAGCTTCCTTTTGACCTACACATGTCACAAAACTCATAACACATATATAGATATATGAAACTATGTTAATTTTCTAATTTCTAATCATAAATTCACTTTAAACACATAAAATAAATAACTTTGGAAGACAAGGATCCTAACCCATATATTTATGAAAATGGTTACTTGATGTAGGGTTTTAAGTCATATAGTTATGAAATGAGAGCTAAATGGTAATTACATAATGGAAATATGTATGAATATGGAAAACACTTTTGAGACTCAACAACAACTATGGATAGCCTGGGCATTTTTCTAGGGATTGTCAGAATCCTACAACGGCTTCCTGTAAGTATAGTCAAGAATTTGGTCATGAAACTGAAGATTGTCCCATTTTACTAGATAAAATGTAGGAGAAGTGCAACCAGTAGATGACTCAGAGCATACAAATGATGAGGTTTTAATCACGTTAGGAAGATCCAAGTGCTAACATAGTAACACGTAGCGATGTGCATATTGGAGAAGACCATGGAGAGGGAAAGAAGCATGTGATAGAGACATGGGTTCGAAAGGCTCAAGATAAGAATGTTAGGTTTAATGTACAGTGTGTGAAGGGGAAATTCATGGAAGTGAAGAGGAAATTTATGAATCCTAAAGATTTGAAATCAATAGCACAGAGAAAACTATTTCCTCTGAAGAATAAGCTTGAGAAGAATGCTGAAGTGAAGGAAACTGATATTTCTATCTTAACGTCTTTTTTGTAGATGTGCTGAAATTATTAAGGGATTAGGAGGATGTAGAAGGGTTACAAGAGCTGATAGATAACTACAATGGAAAGAAATATCCACCAGTGGAGCAACGTGAAGCAAATAAAGGGTACAGGAATAAGAAGAGAATCACCTGAGAGATGTGTTTGACTGCACAAATTGGGGATTATGAGATGGATCAAGTCATCTTGGATATGGGATCAGATGCCAACGTTTTTCCAAAATAGACAAGGGAGAGTATGGGAAGGCCTAAGCTGCAATGGTCACTAATTCAACTAAGGATGGAAAATCAAGAGAAGATCATTCCTATGGGGTGATTGCAGGGGATCAACGTAGATATTGATCGAGCAGGCGTGTTAGTCGACTTCGAAGTTATTTAGATCATAGATGATAACAATCCTTATCCTGCATTTCTTGGATTTGATTAGGCTTACGAAATGTATTTTATAATCAACCTGAAGAAGAGGAAGATGATCTTTCAAAATAATGGTACCTGAGTTGTTATGACATTAGATCCTTCCAAACGTGCTTGCTATATAGAGCCTGTCTGACATGAGTATGGGGATGATGAGATTAATCAGACCTATAAAATTACTATGAAAGATGAAGGCTGGATTAATCCCACCACATATGACAAAATATGTTGGGAGCGCGATAGTTTGTGCATTTCAGATTCTGATGAAGAGCTGGAGCATTAAAATAATCGCCGGCATGAAGTGACTACTAAACACTATAACATAGTTAGAAAATATCTATGTTGTGTCATATTAGAAGTGTGTGACTTACCATTTTATTATGGAACGGGGAATTTTGTTTTGTTTCTAGAATAATTTGAGAAAAATGTGCCTAAGGATAAGAGAGACGAAGCTTTGGATGTTGTATTGAGGTCCACTGCAGCTCGATGGTGGGGCGAAAACACATAAAGTTTAGGAGGATGGAAGGAGTTCTGCATATTGAAAAGACTGAGATTTTGTGAGGTCGAAATAAATATCACAGAGAAGTATGATGGTTAGAAATATCCTCTCAATAATTTTTCTCCCTCGACATCAACTTGGTGTCCAAAACCTCAACCAAAGTGGGTGCACACGTTCTTTCATTCCTTGGATATGATACCTCAGCAATGGTATCTTGAAACAAAGCTATGCCACGGAATTTCTGATTGGGATGAGATGATGGAAGGATTATTTTTAACTTATAGCTTTGCTGATGGATGGGAGTGTATTTATGAGGCTCTTCAAGAAGTCAAAGCGGGAGTATTCCAAATTACCAAGGATCCAAGGAATTTGGTAAAACCTGATTGGGCCACACATTTGGAAAAATATCATAAATGTTACAATTGGACTGCAGAGGACAGTGAGGAGGATTCATGTGACATTAGTATTCCCGAGTCAGAAGGACACCGTGAGGTTTTAGAGCCCGAGGTAGTAATGTCAAACGTAGCAAAACCTGTTAGGACTCAACAAGTCAACATAGGCTTAGAGGTGGAGCCAAAATTTGTAAAGATTGGGGAAAATTGGGATGATAACACAGTAAGAAAGGTCATTGAATTGCTATATGAATACCAAGACTTGTTCCCAAAAATTTTCTCAAAATTGAAAGGAATTGTGGGTGATGTCAGAGTTATGAACATCACTTTGTATTTTGATGCGAAGCCGGTCAAGCAACACCCATATCGACTGAACCCAAATTATAAGGAAAAAGTGAGGGAAGAACTCGACAAAATACTTAGTGCTAGCATCATTGAAATAGTCAAGGAATCTGAGTGAGTTAGCCCTATGGTGGTCTAAGAAAAGAAGACTAAAGGAGAGATAATGATTTGTGTTGATCTATGCAATTGGAAGCATGCATGTGTCCATGATCCCTTTCCAACATCGCTCATCGATGAAGTATTGGAGAATTTTGGCAAGTAGGAAGCCTACTCATTGATGGATAGATTCTCAGGGTACCATCAGATAAGGATCACACCGAAAAAAATGAGAAAGACCATATTTGCTACAGAGTGGGGACAATTTCAGTACTCGGTCATGCCATATGGATTAAAGAATGCTCCATCCATATTTTCCAAAGTGGTTGTTGAAGCCTTCAAATAATATATCCACAAGTTCCTGGAAGTATATTTTGATGATTGGAAATTATTCGACCTGTTAAAGAAGCATGTTTTTAGTCTACGCTTGATGTTGGATACCCGCAGGAACTATCAGATCTCCTTGAACCCGAAGAAGTGAATATTCTGTGTACTATATGATATTTTGTTGGGCCACATTGTGTGAAAATAGGGATTGATGGTATACCCTATGAATATTTCCATGATTATCAATTTGGAACCCCAAACAAGTGTAAAGCAACTAGACACAATGCTTGGAAAAACATACTCTTACAAGAAGTTCATTAGGGCGTATGTGCAGATCATTGTGCCAACGGAAAAATTATTAAAGAAAGATGTCAAGTTCTGCTGGGATGACAATTTTCAAAAGAGCCTCGATGTCCTGAGAGAAAATATGGTGACTGCGCCTATCCTTGTCTTCCCCTATTCGAAGAAGGAATTTCATGTACACATCGATGCATCCTACATAGCTTTGGGAGGTGTGTTAGCACAACCTAGGATGAAGATATTGATCATCCTATAGATTTTGCAAGAAGGAAGTTGTCTAAAGTAGAGTGGAAATACTCCACCATGAGTGCAAAGGATTGGAAATGGTGTATGCACTGCAAAAATTAAGATACTATCTATTGGGTGTAAACTTCAAAATTTTCACATATCATTCAGATTTAAATTACCTGATCAACAAGCCTGTGTTGGGGGGGAATATTTTCCGCTAGTTACTAATGTTCCAAGAGTACGATTTTGAAGTAATTTTCAAGCCAGGAGGTTTAAATGCCGGATTAAGCCATCTGTCCAGGATCAAGAAAGGAGTGGAACCAATGAATCTTGATGAAGGATTACCTGATGCACAATTGTTTGCTATAAATATTGCAGATGATAATTTCCTAGATATCATTTAGTTTCTCTAAAGGGGAATTGCACCTGTAGAGTACACTATGTTGTACTAGAAGAAAGAGTTGGTCGTAAGGGTGGTAGATTTTACTCTGATTGCAAGACATTTGTATAAAATGGGACTAATAAAATTATGCAAAGATATGTTCCTGAGCATGAATGACACAACATACTCGTTGAAGCACATGACAGAGTGGATGAAGGTCACTATGCAGGAAAATATTATGCACAAAATATTTTGCGTGCTAGATTGTGGTGTCCTACACTACATAAAGATTTGAAGGAGTATTGCAGCACATGAGATGTTTTTAAGATGATTGGAATACCATCGCGAAGAGATTAAATGGTGCTGCACCCCCAAGTTACGTTGCAAGATTTCGATAATTGGGTGATTAACTTCACGGGAACAATCTATTTATCGGGAAAGAAAACAAGTGTGCGATATATTATTACTGCGACTGATTACTTCACTCTATTTGATGAGGTGAAACCATTGAAGAATTGTACTACAAACACAATGAAAAATTTAATTTTTGAGCATATTGTGTCACGGTTCGGATGTCATAGGAAAAAAATCCTAGTGGGTGTTCATTTGGTTTATGATGGTTAAGGAAATTGGAAAAGGCAAAGGAAAAGGTGTTGGAAAGGAAAAATGATATATTTGGCACATTTATTTATCAAAATAATGGAAAATAGGAGAAAAGGAAGTTGAAAGGTCACAGGTTACATGTGAGGAGGAAAATGAAGTAAAATAATGGAAAATTGAGAAAATAGAGGCCTCATGGATAAAAAGTCTTATGAGGATCAGTTGGAAATATTTTTCTCACATTTTTTTAGTTCCATTTTGGAGCTCTCTCACTATTCTCTCACTCTCTCTCTCACTCTTTAACACTTAGATTTCCTTGGATAATTTTGGCATTGGACCAAGAAAGGAAAGAAAGCAAGAAGAAGGTGAAAGCAAGCAAAGAAGAGAAGGAATCAAGCAGATACAATAGGATTCCTTTTAGGTATTGATTTGCATGTGTGATTTCCTTGCTAGATCTGGAATGCATGTTATTTTATGTGGTTATTTTTTATCTTGGCATGGGTTTTTCTAGATGTGACAGTGTTTTTAGCCTAGCCTTTCCATTTCCAGATCGCCATGGTGTTATGGAGTTCTCATGTTTTGGTTTAGTTGAATTTTTGGATGGATTTGAAGCTGAGTAAGGTGGATCTCCAAATTGATATAAAACATGACATAGTAACCCTTGAACAAGATTGTGGGTTGCGGTAAAGTTAGATAGTGTGTTGCCTCTGTGGGCCTAGGAATCCTCTACCTATGAATGGAGGGATATATGTTAAAGCTTAGAGGTGGCTTACCTCGGTTTAGGGCCTAGTGATCCGAGTTTGGATTGTAGTAAATCATGAGAGGTGGGTGCTCTCCATTGGGCCTAGTAGTCATGAGATGGGACGTACAGTAAAGCCTATAGAGTATGTCTCTGTTTAGGGCCTAGTGATCCCTGATTCAGAATGTGGATTGTGGTAAATCCTGAGAGACTGGGAGATAGGGAAATTCCTCAAGGTGTAGGTTGAGATATCTTGTAGCATTCATGCTTTCTTGGTTCTTTCTAGTTGGTTATGAGTCCCACATTCATGCTTGGAATATGGCATGGGGGTGGTTGGATGAAGAGAAATTTGGGTCAGCCAATCTATGGTTAGGTGGAACATGGAAGTCCCATATCTAGTTGGTTTTAATATTCATAAATGAGAATCTCATTCCTTTGGTATTTGATTTATAATTTTACTAGTTATTATGTGGACTCTAATTTTGTTGGATCGACTGTATTTATGTTGTTATTATGTTGGTTATAAGCATGTATGTGGAAAATGATGATATATGGCTCTCTCCATGTTTTTACTTGTAAATGAATGCACAATGTATATATGGTTAAATAGATTTTATTGCAGCTAATGATGTAGGGTAGCAATGCTTCTTAGCGATTCTTAGATAAGTATGAGACCCCTCTGCTCAATTAAGTTGTTTATACCTGTAGATTTCATGTTTGTGACATGTTTGACGAAATGTCTGTCATGGCTAATGGGGGCCCAAATTAGTCCGTTAGGATATTTTTGTAAATACATCATTGTTTCATCATTATAATTAATCTCTGAACTTGTCTTGAAGTTTTGGGTAGAGCATTGGGTTCTGGGTCTGAAAAGTGGCTCAAATCCCAGGGATGTTGGCAGAAAACTGAGGAATTTAGCCCCTATATGATGGCTTGTGGGCTTATGCATGCATCGAGAGACCCATAGATGCTAACTTGCAGGCTTGTGCATGCATGCGGAGGCAAAAAAGAAAATTAGGTCAATGGGACCCAGTGGCAGGTTGCCTGAATGGTTGAGCTAGCTCCTAGAGGTGTTATTATTGATGTACAAGGTCTCTGTGAAGAGTTTCCATCGACTCCACTTCCTTAAGGTCACCTAGGAGGTTTAATATCACCATAGTAGCCTCTCATCGCATATTTAGTAGATGTGGGAAGGGGTTGTTACATAGTGGTATCAGAGCATGGTTCAGCCCTTGGACTAGATGGTTGATGTGTTTTGGTCATGCATTCATGTTGGTTGCACGTGTGTTAATCATACTGATGGTATATATGCTTGTTGCATATGCATGGTGGTGGTCATGGTTGTAGTGATGTCGCCATGTGAAATAGGCTTTTTTTGTTGTAAAGTGTGTCGTCATGAATGTATGATTGGTTATGCATTTCTATGTGTTTTTCATGCATACATGTCAATTGCATATGTATTTTGTATGTTTGTGGAATATGTGTTTTTTTTTATGCATGATGGTGGCCATTGTTGCAGTTCTGTCACCACGTGGAAGTTGATGGTTTTGTTGCAGTTGTGTCGCCACGTTGAAGTTCATGGTGTTGTTGCACTTGTGTCGCCACATGCAAGTTGATGGTGTTGTTGTTGGATGTGATCATCACTAGTGCATGTTAGTTATGCATTTTTTATGCATGTCAGTGTCTATATGTGGTCATGCATGCATTTTCATGGTTATATCTGCTGTCCATGAGGTCATTATATGCAATTAGGTCATCATGATTATATTGGTATGTTATGATGCTGATGTGATAGTTGAGATAAAGAAGGAGATGCATATCATCAAAGAATTTGCGTCACTAGAATTTGGGGTAAGAGAATATCGTCATAAAGATATTGTATGTTTGACATGCAGGTGTGTTGGTTAATGGCTATTGTGAGCATTAGGGCTACTTATATGCTTTTCATTTTATTGTTATTGTGTTTACATGTATGATAAATGCTAGTTGATCAGAGTAGTCATATGAATTGTGGTTATGTGTATTCCTTTCATTCTATTGATGTTATGGATACATACATGATATATGTTAGTCAATTAGTATGATCATATGTACATGCATTGGTTAGTCAGGCATGGTATTAACTTTATCGTTATTTTATATGTTATTGATGAGTATGTTATATGTTAACTTGTTGTTTTTATATGTTAGTTAACTTGATGATTAGGGTTATTGCATTAGGATCTTGATGTTATATGTATAGTGCTAATCTAGATTGGCCTATAAAAATGGTTATGGTTACGATATTAAGTTATAAGCCAACATATTTGTGATATTGTGTCATACTAATTTGGACTAATTGTGCAGATGTGATTGTTAAGCATGAATGAAATTTTTTTATGAACTTATGAGGTAAACGTGTTAGCTAGTTATTGTTATGGATATTATAACACTATTCTTGTTTGAGTTTATATGTTGAGAAGTTATATCATGCTAATCTAGATTGATTTTGTAGACAAGATAACCTCCCCTAAGATACATCAAGGTATGAGTTTTCTTATGTCATCTACTTGGTGTTTGAATGTTTGATTATGTCCTATATTCAGTGTTTGAGTGTTAGGTGTCAATTATATCATTTATCTATTGTCTCAATGTTTGATTACTTGCATGATATGAGCATGTGCCTATACGATTGCATGAAGAAATGATCTTGTTTTGAGATGGTCATACTAACACACATGTGTTGAGATAGTTGATATGTACTTGAGTGAAAGTAGGTGATAGTTGTAGTATTATGATCTTGACTATTAGTTGATTATGACAAGGTTGTTAGTATTTGTAGAGGATGAATTTAGTCAATATATACGATGTCATGATATTTGTAACATGTGATTGACATGTGTGAAAAATTGCAGGGAAACATGCTTGGTATTAGCATGACAAGTCAATAGTTTATGTTTTTATATAACTAATATATGGGTGATATGATAATACATAGTAGGACTCGATTACGACAAGGTAAATGGTAAAAGAAAGGAATTTTGTAAGAATTCCTTCAACTATGTTTGGAAACCATAATTCCAAAAAAATGAGTGCTTTGCATATAGGAAATCTTCTTAACATTTCTTTTGTCTGGCATTATGCATATATGTGCTATAGTCATGAACATGTATATGATAGGTATATCAGTTGGTTTCTAGTCATGGTCGGATTCATCAAGGTATTGGAGCCCCTTGAGAGATGATATATGTATGTGTACAGATACAAGGCAGCGTGTTTGGCGCAATAGGGTAAGATAACTAGTATATTGTTATATTTATTTGTGCACTGACAGTTATGTGGTTATGGCAGTAGGTTGTAGGGGATTGCATGGAAGAAGAGGCTGCCATGAAATATTTAAAAAGGATCTAGTTGAGCTTCCCTTTGGAAGCTTTGAGAACCCATGGGGAATTGAGTCATGGTGTTTGTTGCTAGTCTTGTGCTTTTGGTCTTTCATGTTTTTTTGTGCTTGATTTGTAGTTTTTTTTATGTCTACTACAAGGCCTTGCCACTTTTTTTTTGTGTCATGCTGCTTTTGGTTTTCATGGTATTCCTTTGATTTGTTCTTGTTCTTTCCTTTTATGTTTTGAGTGCCTTGGGAATTGTTTTGGGAGAGAGAAAATTAATGGAGCTCCGGGAGAGATGTGTGGTAAGCAATACGTAATGGAATACACAAATGAAGACCGTTGCATGAGAAAGCGCAATAGAGGGTAAGAATATGACAGTTGGTTGGATTGGTTGAGTCCATTGGGTAAATGGAAAATGGTAAAGTAGGTAAAGTGAATGGTTCTAAGATGTTAGATTCCTTAGCTATGTTGGGAACTATTGTTCTCGATGTTGTGAATATTGTGCATGGATACAGGAAGTTCTCTTAACCTTGACCTTATGCTATGTGGTAATTATGATGTGATCATGATTATGATGGTGTTTATATATGTATACATGTGTGTATGTATGTATTTCGTGTCTGACAGGGTCATCCGATTGATCATGGTTGTTTGATGTTAATGTTTATATGTATATATTTGTGTATGTATGCCATTGTATGACATGATGATGATTGTTTTATGTTAATGATTATATATGTATGTATGTATGTATGTATCTATGTCACTATATAATAGGGTTATCAGGGAACATTCTTGTGCAGGAATGATTACTCATGTAGGTGAATGGCATGAAGAGATTCCTGGTCTTATGGGAAATTAGGTGGGAAGGGTAACTCTAACAGATAGATGAGGTGAGTATCATGTGGACATGAATTGATATTATATTCTTGTACTATGCCTATATTTATGCTATGGATAGGTGATGTTGAGGGGTACATCAATGAAATGAAAGTAGTGTGATCTACAACATGCTAGGATAAACATGGATAGTGGAAAGACACTAGAAGCAAGGTTGCTTATGGGGTCAGTGTGTGGTCTATGGATGTGTAGTACTACTGTTGTCTATATGTTGTGCATGTTGTCTACTTGGTGATTGTACCTATGGTGATGTGTAAATGTGTTATATGTAGTATTGTGTACATATGATGTTGTATGTCTGTTGTATATATGGTGTTGTGTGTATATTGCATATGAAGCACCAGGTATATATGGTGCTATGTAAATATCATATTGTGTGCATGTTGGATATGCGGTGTTGTGGTCCTGTTGGATATGCGGTGCTGTGTATGTATGGTTCTATGTACATGTTGTGTATGCAGTACTATGTACATATGGTGTTGTGTGCGTTGTACATATGGTTCTATGTACATATGGTGTTGTGTGCATGATTATACATGTGGTGTTATGTGCATGTAGTATTGTGTACATGTTTTACATGTGGTGAAATGTGTAGGTGGTGCCATGTACATGTCGTGCATGTGGCGCTATGTACATGTCTTGCATGTGGTGATGTGTACATGTTGTATTATGTACAAATTGTACAGGTGGTGTAGTGTACATTTGGAATTTTTTAGGTGGTGTCATGTACATGTGACATTGTGCACACGTTGTGCAAGTAGTGTTGTGTATAGGTGGTACTGTGTAAATGTTGTGCATATGGTACTGGTATACATGTGGTATTGTGTGTATGTCATACATGCTGTGTTGTGGGCATATGGTATACATATATGTATTGTATTGTATACTGAGTGCAAGTGTATGTATTGTGTTGTGTCACATACATTGAGTATAGGCATTTGTGTTGTATACCAGTGTAGGTGTATGTATTGTGTTGTATTGCACACTAGGTGTAGGTGTATGTGTTGTACAATGGATGTATGTGTATGTATTGTGTTGTATTATACACCAAGTATAGGTGTATGTGTTGTACATCAAATGTATGTATATGTATTGTGTTGTGCTTTGCACCAGGTGTGGGTGTATGTATTGTGTGGTGTTGTATACTTTGTGTGGGTGTATGTGATGTACACTATGTGTATGGGTATGTGGTTGAAAAGGAGAAAAGGCACTGGGTGCTTGTCGGGTGTGGCAAACAATCTGGTGTGTGTATGAAAGAACAAAGGTAGAAGTAAGTACCGACAAAGGATAAATATCAATATTTTATTTCAGTCTTGTTATGCATGTGATCTAAGATTTTGAATCATTTTGGTTACATGTGATTTATGTGAAAATTCTACTGTAGTATCATGGTTTATTTCTCCTACTTGATTTAATTTATTACAAGTTATTTCCAGAAAATAGATTCAGAAAATACTGAAATAAACACAACTACAATCTACACATGCAGATCATTTACTAAATAATATGCTCATCCAAAAAAGTGACACAGGTTTTTGGACATAAGTCCACACAAAAACCAAAAGCAAGAAAATCGGTGCAGAAGATATGAGGGTTTATTTTATTAAGTAGATTCTGACTACAATAAATTTGGGTTCTAGATCTGGAAAACCCGATAGATAATAAAAGAAATTTGTGGATAACCTAATGTTCCAAGACCAAATATCTAACTGATCCACATCCTCAAATGGGATTTACAATATTCAGCCTAGATCTAGCCCTAGAAACCCCAACGCTACCCGTGAAGCCCCAACGTCTGCCTTGCTAGCCTCAGAGTGCCATTGCACTGCCTAGAGAGGGACTCTGTAACCCCTGAGAGGGTGATGCAGGCCTTACGCTGGCCCTGAAGACCATATGCATAATTTCTAAATCCCTCTAGAGCCTCTGCGTTGTCCTACGTAGCAACTGCGTAGATACTGTTGCTGCCCTCTGCTTCTCTACACTGTCCTTGTTTGCTACTCCTCTGCATCTTAATGAATCTTGGCTCCAGGATCAGATCATCCCCTTAGCCAATACTACCCCTCGTTGTAGAAAAATCCTTCGGAAATTCTTAGTAAACCCTATCCTAGAATTCCAAATCTATTTCTCAGCTCTGCAATTGTGTGTGTGTCTCCAACTTACCCTCAAGCCTTTATCTTATACTTTTTCGTTGAACACATCAACGGTCGAGATTAAAACATTCATCAATGGCTGAGATTGAAAGACTACTTGATCCATGTCTTTTAGAACATTTCAGCACATGTGTTAATTATTTTACTTTAGTTATTTATTTTTCCTAAGTTTAGACATAGGAAATCCATTAAAATAATTAATTATTTGAATAAATTGAACACCAACTAAAAATTCTCAAAACAATTTCTAGGTTTTGGAGTTTAACTGCATCGTAGCCCCTTCAAAAAATTTTAGGGCTAGAGTACACCTGATTCTATAGTAACTATACAAAATCTCAACACTCCCTCTTAGCACGGAGTGTGCTCTAGCAATGCATTCACACCATGCACTACAAGATCTTGAAGTTTGATTCTGTGCTACTAATGTTTTTCCCACTACCCTCCATCCACTACATTGCTACTCTCTATACTACTTCCCATGCCACTGCCATTGATATTCCACATTTGTACTATAGCTCCCTCTCAACTTGCAGCACCAGCTTCCCAAATCACTGCCACTGCTAACTGCTGCACTACAACTCAATTGCCGAGAAGTAAGAAAATGAAGGACTCTGCCCAATCATTGACAGATAAGTTAGAATGCTTTCCATCACTTAAGCGCCCTAGATGCTGATTCACGCTGTCCTCCTAGAGGCACTATTATGATGTAACACTACACTGCATGAGCACAACCCTTCTACGCTTCTGAAGTCCCATCAGCGCCTCTATGCTACTGCCCTCATGTTGTTGCTACCTCTGCATTACTCTGCTCCCTCTCTAGCTCTTCAGCTCCCTCTTCGGCTTTAATGTGACCTTCTGCAACCATCTCCTGACTCATCCCGCTACCATGTTAAGGCTCCCGTAGCTCGTATGTGATCCAGGAGTAGGGTTGACTCAAGGATCCCACCATTATGTTTGTAGAGGCTCTACAGATCCATGTCACCAAACCTCTTAGCCTGAGGCACATGCACACTCATGGTTTCATCATCATCAGAACCATCATCCTTTGCTGCTACAGCCTTGGAATCAAAAGCTCCTTTATCCCTGGAAAAGTGTCCAAGTTATCCATAGTTAAAGCACCGGACCTTGGAAAGATCCCTCTTCTTCTTCCCTACTACTTTTCTTTCCTTTGATGCAAGGGTTGCATCATATTTCTCTTCCTTTTTCACTTTTACATTCCCACCACTGGTATTATTCTTCTTGGTGATCCTCCTGATCTCCTCTTGGCGAAGAATAGCCTACATGTATGCCCAAGAAGGTAACACTTCTCTGCCCAAGATACTTTGGACAAATGTTTCCCATTCCTCGGAGACTGCATTCAGGGTAGTCCTCACTAAGAGCCTTCATCTAGAGTTGCACCTATGCCAACCAATTGGTCTCAGATGGTCTAAAGTCGGAAGATGAAAGGATCTATTTCTTCACCCTTGTCTTATCTGATTCCCTAAGAGCATCTTCCGTTGGACGAAGCTTCCTTGATACATTGCTTCTAGAGAGACCCACATGTCATTTTCTGTGGTCTTTTTAACAATATGTGGTACAACGTGATCCTTCAAACTATCCTTTATCAAACGTATTATCCGCGCTTGATTCGAGTCTTTGAATTTCTTGATAGGATCAAGATCTGCAGGTACACCTAGGACACTCGTTGCATGGTCCTTTATGCTATACATATCTAGGACTAATAGTATCCATGCCCTCCAAATGACAAATTTGAACACACCATCAAATCTATCTTGGTCTCTCAGTCCATGAGAAGCCATGTAGCTTAGATGTGACAGAACAATACTTCTTCTACCTCTTCTTGTGGATACAAAAACTCTAGACCTTGGTTTCCTGGTGACTAGAAACCCTCTAGTAGCTGCTTCTACTAAAGACTAACTTCTCTCTTGGAAATATTTCACCCAAAATCAGTCGGACATCACTCTTCGATTCTCTTGATCGAATCTATGATCTATTTGGTTCAGATCTGCTGATTAACTGTCTTCCTCTACCCTTTGTTGAATTAGTTAGGCACAATTCTACACCTGAAAGATCTCCACCCTACCAACATTGCTGAAGATTTGAAGCACTGCTTCCATATCTTGGAAAAAATTTACTGTAGACGAAGAAATGACTAGATTGCGTCTCACTAACTGGCCCAACGTAGCCTTAGTGCTGCTCAGAAGTGGACTGTGTAACCCCAGATAGCGTGACGTAGTCCTTATGCTGGCCTAGGAAGGTTCTGTGTAAGCTTGATATCCTTCTGTAGCTACAACGTTGTCCTTTCCTGGATTTGAGTTCTTTTGCTGTCAAGTTTCCCTTTCCGTATTTGGTGCTTTTATTTCCACCCTCCAGAAAAAAATTTCCTTCAGCTGATTGCTGGAGATTCATCTTGATTTTCCATTACTCTGATACCATGTGAAAATTCTACTGTAGTATCATGGTTTATTTCTCCTACTTGATTTAATTTATTACAAGTTATTTCCAGAAAATAGATTAAGAAAATACCGAAATAAACAAAAATACAATCTACACATGCAAATCATTTAATAAATAATCCACTCATCCAAAAAAGTGACACATGGATTTTTGGACATAAGTCCCCATAAAAACCCAAAGTGGGAAAATTGGTGCAACAGATATGAGGGTCTATTTTGTTAAGTAGATTCCGAGTACAGTAAACTGGGTTCCATATCTGGAAAAACCAACGAAGAATAAAAGAAACTTGCAGCTAACCTGATGTTCCAAGAAAAATATCATCCACATCCTCAAATGGGATTTACAAGACTCAACCTAGATTTGGCCCTAGAAACCCCAGCGTTGCCCCTGAAGCCCCAACGTCAATCGTGCTAGTCTTAGATTACCATTATGATGCCCAGAGAGGGACTACGTAACCCCTAACAGGGTTAAGGAGGCCTTACGCTCACCCTGGAGACCCTCTGCGTAATTTCGGAAGCCCTCTGGAGCCTTTGTGCTGTCCTGCGTAGCACTTACGTAGCAGTTGCGCAACAACTACGTAGCTGTTTTTGATGCCCTCCCCTTCTCTGGGATGTCCTTGTTTGTTGCTCCTATGCCTCTTACTGACTCTTGGCTCTGGTATCAGATCATCCCCTCAACCAATACTACCCCTCGTTGTAGAAAATTCCTTCGAAAATTCTTAACAAACCCTACCCTAGAATTCCAGATCTATTTCTCAACTCTGCAACTGTGTGTGTGTCTCCAACTGACCCTCAAGCCTTTCCCTTATAATTTTTCATTGAACACATCAATGACCAAGATTAAAACATTCATCAATGGTTAATATTAAAATACTTCTTGATCTGTGTATTTTAGAACATTTGAGAACATGTGTTAATTAATTCACTTTAATTATTTAATTGTCCTAAGTTTAGAATTAGGAAATCCATTAAAATAATTAATTATTTGAATAAATTGAACAACAACTAAAATTTCTCAAAACAATTTCTGGGTTTTGGAGTTAAAGTGTGTCCTAGCCCCTCCACAAAATTTCAGGGCCAGAGCACACCTAATGCTACACCAACTATACAAAATCTCAAAAATTTATGATTGTGGTTTATGATAATTCCATGTGAATCATGATTTTGATTTATGATGGTTGTTTTTTGAGCTAACTAGATGTGATATGTTTATACATGGTGATTAATCAAACAACTAGTTTGAATTTTTTTGATAAGAAGTAAACATGATTTCAAGTGTACCTTATTAGCAAGCTACCAATGAGGTATGATTTTAAGTTATTTCAATTTATTTTGAATCTAATGGTAGTTATGTGATTGATATAGGAAGCATGGAAATGCCCAGTTCGGTGGTTGAAACTGATTGTAAGAATTAGAAACAACAACAAAATGGATTGAAACCGACAACAATATGCTGGTAAAATACTTTAGGAGTAGGGCCATTGTGGGACACTGGCACCCAACAGTGTCCATTGATTTCCATGAGCATACTATGACTGGTATGATGGTTTTGAGGTAGGTATATGCCTTTTTTTTGTATCTTTTGGTGCGAGGAAGCCTTTTCAAGGGATGGATCGCCTGGGATAGGGGATGTTGGGGAACGTGGAAGGTGAGTGACTGCACATAAGGGGATGATCGGATTTATCGAGGGAATGTGTAGAAGAGAATGGAATGCCATGGATGGATTTGTTTGGTAATTAACATTTCTAGATGGAATCAGATGCACATCAGGAATGTGCCCTGGAACAATGAGCCGATAATTGGTCACTGAGGGTGCAATAGCATAGGATTGTAGCGCTGGACATTGGATGCAAACTTCGACTTTGGTAGTGGATTTTGAACTTTTTGGGAGAAGGTGAATCCTAGTATTACATTGAGGGTGGAGGTGTGAGCCTCTGGATTCCCTTGTTGCTGATACATACAATGTATCCTTCTATTTGTTGGTTTAGAAAATGTGTATATTATTGTAAATACCATAATGAGCTATGTTATAAAGCTCCAGTACAAGGTATGATTTTCATGATGGTTTTTTATTTTGAGCAGGTTATTCATTATAAATACTATAATGATATTTGTTATAAATCTCCATAAGAAGTATGTTCTATTTTCAACTGTTTTCTAGTTTGTAGGTGTTATTGAACACCGAGGACGGTGTTTCCCCAAGGGGGAGGGTTCTGTAATAGCCCTACTGAAAATTCCATGTAATAAAATTTAATAAAGGAAAAATAATAATCATGATTGATGGGAAACTTATTCTAAGTTTAATTTTGGGAAAAAAATCCTAGTGGGTGTTCATTTGGTTTACTATGGCTAAGGAAATTGGCAAAGGCAAAGGAAAAGGCGTTGGAAATGAAAAATTCCATATTTGGCACATTTATTTATGAAAATACTGGAAACTAGGAGAAAAGGAAGGTGAAAGGTCACATGTTGCATATGAGGAGGAAAATGAAGGAAAATAATGGAAACTAGAGAAAATAAAGGGCTTATGGATAAAAAGGCTTCTAAGGATCAGTTGGAAAGATTTTAGTCACCTTTTGTCAGTTCAATTTTGGAGCTCTCTCATTATTCTCTCTCTCTCTCAGTCTTGGACACTTTTTCTTCTAGAATTTTGCCATTGGAACAAAAAGGGAAAGGAAGAAAGAAGAAGGAGGAAGCAAGTAAGGAAGAGAAGGAATTGAGTAGCTACAACATTATTCCTTGCAGGTATTGATTTTCAAGTGTGATTTCCTTGCTAGATCTAGAATGCATGGTATTCCACGTGGTTCTTTTCTGTCTTACCTTGGGTTTTTTAGGTGTGACAATGTCTTCAACCTAGCCTTTCCATTTCCAGATAGCCATGGTGTTGTGGAGTTCTCTTATTTTGGTTTAGCTGAATTTATGGATGGATTCAAAGATAAGTGACGTGGATCTACCAATTGATATAACACATGGCCAAGGACCAATGAACCAGACTGTGGGTGGCGGTAAAGTCAGATAGTGTGTTTCGTCGGTGGGCATAGGAGTCCTAGACCCATGAATGGAGGGATATATGGTAAATCCTAGAGGTGGTTTGCATCAGTTTAGGACCTAGTGATCTGGGTTTGGATTATGGTAAAGCCTAAGAGGTGGGTGCTCTCTGTTGGGACTAGTAGTATAGGGATGGGATGTATGGTAAATATTGGAGAGTATGCCTCGGTTTAGGGCCTAGTGATCCATAATTCAGATTGTGAATTATGGTAAATATTGAGATACTAAGAGATAAGAAATTCCTCATGGTATAGGCGAAGAAATATGGTAGCATTCATGTTTTTTTGGTTCTTTATGGTTGGTTCTGTGTCCCACATTCATGCTTGGAATATGGCAAGGGGGTGATTAGCTGAAGAGAGATTTGGATCAACCAACCTATGGTCGAGCTGAACGTGGAAGTCCCATCTCCGGTCGGTTTTTATATTCATAAATGAGAAGCTCATTCCTTTGGTATTTGATGTACACATGTATTGGTTATTATGTGAACTCTATTGTTGTTGCATCCACTGTATTTCTGTTGTTATTATCCTGGTTATAAGCATGTATGTTGACAGTGATGATAAATGGATCTCTCCGTATTTTTAGTTATAAATGAATGCACAATGTATCCATGGTCAAATAGATTGCATTGGAGCTAATGATGTAGTGGGGAAATTATTCTTATAGATTCCCATATAAATATGAGACCACTATGCTCAATTTTGTTTTTTATACCTATAGATTTCATGTTTGTGACATGTTTCACAAAATTCTTGTCATGGCTAGTGGGAGTCCATTTTATTGTTTTTGGATATTTTTGTAAATATATCATTGTTTGGTCATTATAATTCATCTCTGGACTTTTCTCGAAGTTCTAGGTAGAGCACTGGGTTCTAGGCCTAAAAACGTGTCTCAAAGGTTAGGGAAAATGGCACAACACTGAGGAATTTAGTCCCTGGACACTGGCTTGTAGGCTTATGCATGCTTCCAGAGACCCATAGATGCTGGCTTGTGGGCTTGTGCATGCATCCAGAGGAATAAAAGAAAACTAGGTCAATGGGATCCAGGGGCAGATTTCCTGAATGGTTGGGTTAGCTCCCGAGCATGTTCTTGTTCATGTAAAAGGTCTGTGTGAAGAGTTTCCATCGATTCCACTTCCTTAAGGTCACCTACGAGGTTGAATATCACCATAGCAGCCTCTCGTCACATATTTACCCTAATTTTCCAATTTCTTGGGTAGATGTGGGAAGGGGGTGTTACAACCATGATGAATACCATTGTTGGAAACTTCATCCTGATATGAGAGCTAAAAATTTTAACAAAAAAGGGAAAAAAAATACTGCTGCAACTACCAAACATGATTTTGGATTTGATTTCGGAGATGAAACAGAGATCAAAACTATGGGACTAAAAGGTAATGATTCCATCACAAGTACTAGTTATTCTATTAACCTCAATGAAGCTCAACATGATAAAGAAATAATAGATATTTTCCATATTATAGTCATCTCAAAACATAAAAAAATAAATAGTTTATTTTATAGTGGATCACAAGGCAACCTTATTTCAAAAACCGTTGTCAAGAAAGTAATTTTTGAAACCATTCCTCATCCTAAACCTTATCCTTTGTGTTGGGCATGTGACAATGCAAAATTTCAAGTGACAAGAAAATTAAAACTAAAATTTTCCATCACTGCAAACTTTATTTATGAAGTAGAGATTGATGTAGTTTCACTTGAAATATGTGGTATTGTTTTGGGAAGCCCATATCCATATGATAAGAAAGCTATATTGCATCTCCATGAGGACAAGTATCATTATTTTAAATATGGGATTGAGTATATTGTTAGAGAACATCGCAAGAAATTGAATTTGTCTCTTGTGAATGCTGGAGAAATGAATAGGCTTGAATAGGCTTATTAATGCTAGTAATAATTTTGTACTCTTGATTATCAAACCCAAAGATGATGTTGAAAATGAAGCCTTCCAAGGATTTGATGTAAAACTGAAATTTGATTTGATTGTTAACACATATGATAAGATGTTTCAGGAACCCGAGGGATTTCCTCCTAAAAGAGGAAGCCAACATGAGATACAATTGCAGCAGGATTCTCCTCTTCCTAACATTTTTATTTACCGGACGTTATTCATGGAGAATCCATAAATTAAGAAGCAAATCCAAGAGTTTCTTGATAAAGCAGTCATTGGACCAAGAAAATATCCATGCGGGTCTCATTTTTTTAGTGCCAAAGAAGGATGGTACATGGCGCATGTGTGTGGACTTTAGAGCCTTGAAAAACATGATGATAAAGAACCATTACCCTCAAGGAAAATTTTAAGGATGAAAAATTATCTTAAAGTTTAGAAACCTTGGCGAATCTTACGAGTCCCGGATATGCATATTCTAAAAAGTTTTCTGATATTTTTTTAAAGATATCCAAATTTCTAATGAATTTATATAGTCTTTATAAAATTTTGGCGATTTTTAGGATAATATGATTTTATGCTATAAAATTTGGGTGAATCACTTTTATAAAAGATGGAAATTGACAAATATTTTTTTTGGAAAAACCATGGAAAATTAGCCCACCTATGAATATTAGCCCCTAAAAATTTTCCATGATCACCCTCTTCCTGGAATTCATAATTTACTTGATTAAATGAAAATGTTGTTTATTTCACTAAGTTAGACTTGGGGAGTGGCTATCATCATATTAACATTGCCGAAGGAGATATTTGGAACAAAAACTTCAAAACAATGAAAAGTTTCTTTTAATGGTTGGTTATGCCATTTTGGATTTGTAATAATCCTGCAACATTCAGAGAGCTATGAATGATGTTTTAAGACCTTTTCTTGTTGATTTTGTGATATTATACTTAGATGACATACCGATTTGCGGAAAGATTCGTGAAGAGCATGTCAAGCATGTTAGGCAAGTTTTAGATGTCTTAAATAAATAAAATTTGTTTTTAAAGATGTCTAAATGTGAATGTGGGAAAACCTATTTAGTATATTTAGGTTATATTGTTGGAGGGGGTGAATTGAAGATAAATCCCTCTAAGTTCGAAGTTATTTTGAATTGAAAAAAACTAAATAATGTAACAGAGGTTAGAAGCTTTTTGGTAGGAGTCAAATATTGGAGAAATTTCATTTCTAACTTCTCATCCATTTAAGCTCCAATACATGCTTTGAAAAGTGTGAAACAAGTTTTTCATTAGGGAGGCAAGAAACATAAATCCTTCAATGCATTGAAAGAGAGAATCAGTACAACACCAGTACTTGCACTTCCAGATCTTAAAAAATAATTTTAGACACAAACCAATGCTAGTGACTATGCCATGGCAGCGATTTTGATGCAACATGGTAAGCTCATCTGTTATCATTTTGAAACTATTAATGGTTCAGTAATTAACTATCCTACATATGACAAAGAATTGCATGCTTTGGTGCAAAGTGTGAAAAAATGGAAACATTACATGATGGGTAAGGAAAATATCATTCTCACTGACCATCAACCATTTCAATACTTGCAATCACAAACCAAAATACAATAAGCGAGACACTTTAAACGGATGGGTTTCTTACAACAACCGCACTTGGTGATAATGTATAAGAAATGTATCTATAAAAAAAATGTTGATATGATATCTAATCAATTGTTAGTGAATCCATTATTCTTAGGCATAATTATATCATCCTTGAGAGCTACGTTAATCAATATGCTTTAGATGAGGATTTTAAGGATGTATATGCAGCTTTGTTGCAAGGAAACCATGTAGAGGAATTAGATTATCATGTTCATGATAATTTTTTTTATCATATTGGAAACCTATGTATTCCACAGGGAGAAAGAGTCAACATCATAAGGGAAGCACATACTTCTCTTATTGTTGGCTACTTTGGTGTAGGAAAGGTAATGGCACAATTACATAGGTATTGTTACTAGCCTCGTATGAATGAAATTTTTTTAGGATATGTAAGATGATGTTCTTTATGTACTATTAGTAATCCTAGAAATAGAAAGTTGGGATTTAATAATACACTTCTTGTTCCTTCCTGTACTTGGGAAAGTGTTTCTATGGTTTTTGTGGGAGGTCTACCTATGTCTAGAAAAGGTCATGATTATCTTTATGTAGCTTTGGATCGTTTCAGAAAAAATGTATTTTTTGATGCCTTGTAAGAATCAAGTTAGAGTTGAACAGACTGCATAGTTTTTCTTTCAAAATGTATGGCTTCATTTTGGGTTGCTCACATCCATTATTTTTGATTGATATTCTTGATTTTTTGGGAAATTTTTTTCTAGTTTATGGGGACTCTTGGACACCAAGTTGAAGAAGAGAATAAAATTCCATCCGAAAACTGATGACCAAATAGAAGTGGTGAGCATAACTGTAGTAGATCTTCTTCGTGGTTATTGCAACAAGCATCCTAAACTGTGGGATGAAAATTTTCACTACATTCAACATGCTTGCAGTTGAGCCAAGAATTCATTAACTCAAACATATCCATTTGAGGCATGCTTGGGCTACCTACCGAAATATCCTCTAGATTTTATCTTTGGGAAAGATGTTATTATTGATGGACATAGTGACATAGATAAGGCTAAGTGATTCATTGAAAAAGTTAAATTGGTGAGTCAAATAGTTCAAGAATAGTTGGAAACAAGTCAAGACAAGTACAAGACAATACATGATAAGCATCGTGTTGATCAAAGTTACCAAGTGGGAGATGACATTTGGCCTTACCTTAGCAAGGAAATACTTCAAGGAGAAGGTAAAAAACTCAAACCAATCAGATATGGTCCATTCAATATTTTATAAAAGATTGGTAATAATGATTTTCCATTAGATTTTCCTCCATATATGTTAATCTATGCAGTTGTTAATGTTGAAAATTTGATACTATATGAGCCTCCTGAAAGTGAAGATCAAGGAGAGAATGTTCAAATTCCTACAATTGAAGATTTATTCTTAATATATTAAATAATTGCAACATGATACCATCCTTGAGATGAGAATAATAACTTCAAAATGAGGGAATGTGAAGTACCTTTGTATGGGGCTCAATTTACTAATCCACGCAAAATCCAAATGGATTGAGATTGGAAGGGTGAGGGAACTGTACCCTCATCTGCTCATGGAGGTTTCATTAGGGGACCAATACCATAACACGTGGGTTCATATTGGGGGATATATATTCAGGAGAAAATGACATAATATATTGGGGGATATATAGGGGGGTAGAGGGTTTTGATATTGGAAGGTATAAAAAATGGAGCTCAAATTCAATGAAAAAATATAAAGGGGTATATAAAATGTTAATGAAAAAATGGATACCTACAATATCTAGTGAAATAGGGATTTTTTAAATTGGGATTTTAATATGCCAAAACGTAGGGCTTATTGAAATGAATCCAGAACAACTTGAATCACTCTAAATTGATATCGTATGATCCAGATATCGTGTTCTTATCTTTTCCTTAAATAACTAAATTTTTTGCAGGTTGAAGTGCATGAGTACTGATTGGGTAGTCCGTACGATGACTCAGCAGGTTGACTTTGCAGGTTGATTGTGTATTCTGGGTCAATTGTAGGCTACCAAGTGGCCTGACGTGATTGGTTCAAAATTAGAGAAATCTGATTGGTTTTTGGCTTTGTTAAGTGGACCTATGAATGGGTGCCATGTGGCCCAATGGCTGGCAACCATGTGGCATAATGGGATGGTATAAAATTTTGGTTAAGGGTTGAATTGGCCTCCACATGATTTGAATGGGCGAGCTCAGAGCAGATAGAGCAATGCTTTACCATTGCGTTGTGGGTGATTCATACTACCTATAGAGGTAGAATTTTATTTAAACCTTCCGCGGAATTTGGTTGGGGGATCGGGCCTGGGCTAAGCCCCTGGCCTCGATCACTACTCGCCCACAAGACTGCAGGTAGAGCAACCAAGGTCTTGAGGCTTAGCCCCAAACCGAGGTCTTGTTATATGATATATGACTGGAGGTGAAGGAAGGCAGAGCGCTTGGCGAATCAGTGCGAGGATTTAGGGGCCAGCCCTGGGATTCATGAACCAAGGAACCGTGGCACAAAAAACTGGGGGTTATGCTGACGGGGGCAGGAAGTAAGCCCAAGCCCTCGGGCACATGGCCCCATGAGGCCCTAATTCTCCGCCATAAGGGTCATTAAACAATTAAACAAAGTGAAAAATTGCACCCGAACTGGTAGGAATCTCACCAGTGCCAAGAAAAAGTGACACTCGATGGTCCCTGGAATTGTTTAATTTGTAGAAAATTTGACGGAGGAGTCCAGTTTGTAGAGTAGTTAGCAACAAAACTTCTCTAGAGCATAAATTTCTCAGTTTTTGTCTAAATTGATACCAACAAGAGCCTAGCTTGGGGTTTTTGACTGTTATGGAGCCATTGGAGACATTATTTTTTCATTCTGAGTACTGTAAATCCGTAAAATCACATATTTGTGCACTTAATGAAAGAGGCCCAACATTGGAAGCTGGACCAGGAGATGTAGCCCAAGAGGGGTGAACTCCTTTATTATTTTGTTGTCTTGTGTTGTTGTGTATGGTATAATTGTCACTATTTTTATGCTACAAACTAAGTTAAAAACCATTAATTTATGTGCTTTTGCAAATTGATCAATTGCCTAAAAGACATAAAATTTAACTTGTACATTTCATAAAACCTTCATGTTTACAATTACATGTCAAGATCATTATGAATAGATTACAATGTGGGAAAAATATGCATGGCTTCCATCTATCCTTTCACATTATCCATTTTGGGGTTATATGTTTCCAATTGTCATTTGTTGTTAATGCTTCTTAATTCAATAGTAAATAATTTTTTTTAATAACTATTATTTTTATAATTAAAATATATTTATAAACAATTCACTTAAAAAATTATTAGCTTTTATAATATAAAATATTACATTTATAAAAAATTAATAATGCCTCACATTTATACCAAGTTTAATATCTCTACATGATATTACTATAAGAGTATCCTATTATAATCTACCATCCTATGGGATAGAGCATTGATGTGAGTAATGTTGTATGGTTGGTATCAAATATGAATTTAATGAGATAATTAAACTAGTTAAACTAATCTTTAAAACTAGTCATTTAAAATATTTAAGTTGTACTTTAATACATTTTATATTTTATATTTAGTTTAAAATTAGAATTTATATTTAATATAAATTCAATAAATAAATAAATTTTATTTAAAAAAATAATTACGCCTTAAGACATTTCTATTTGAAAACAACTCCCCTAGCTACCAATGTGTCCATGTCCGTTCCATTGGATCAAATGTTAGATGATTAAATTTTTTTAGGTCATTAGATCCACAAGTAAATAGTTTTATATATGTTTTTTATAATGTTAGTTTTTTTTCCTTTTTAATAAGTATTTAGATTTTTGTGACTTTTAAGTTTAAATCATGTTATAAAAAAAATAGATTTAAATAAAATTTATATCATAAAATTAAACTCCACATAAACCAATTAATTTAAATTAAATGGATAAAAAACACTATTAAAAAGGAAAATAACTACCTATGTATTTAAATATTACATTTTTGTGTCACAATGCTCTTCAACAAAGTATGATAGAAATGTTTTTATATCATGTTTAACATTTTGACTATGTCAAATTACACAAAAATAAAAATAAGAGTAAATTAAATAAAAAGAATGAAATAATGTAATGAACACTTTAACTAAAATACATGTTTTTTTTTTAAATATTTTATTATTCCAAAAATACATGGTTTTTTTTTTGTTATATATTATTTATGTTACAACTGTTTTATTATTCATAAGTAGTACTTCTTAATATATAAACTAGTATTTGCACCAAATTTTGCAAAGGAAATGTTGTAGATAGCATACTCAATAGCATATAGAAGAAGAGTGTAGATGAAGGCATATGTGATATGTAATTTTATCTAAAGGTGCGCAAAATTTTCTCTAAAAAAACTATCAACAATATGCCTAGTTGTAAAAATCAACAATACTCCTAGCTATGAAGTATATATTTGTGCTCTTATGTGAAATATCAATTTATTTTGCATGATATGCTCAAGTATTTTTTAAGTTTTTGAATTTTATAATACTC
Source organism: Pinus albicaulis (assembly GCA_034641835.2). Taxonomy (NCBI): domain Eukaryota; kingdom Viridiplantae; phylum Streptophyta; class Pinopsida; order Pinales; family Pinaceae; genus Pinus; species Pinus albicaulis. The sequence goes on along the minus strand of CM076579.1, from coordinate 462,183,835 downwards.
TTTTGTACATTTCAACTTAGAAGTATATATATGTGTATGTGTGTGTGGGTACTCTTATTTAAAGTGTAAACAATATCTAAGAGGGGCCATGCCTGATAGTAATCTTTGATATCATCATTACTATTTGTAGACGTAGCATCCCCATAATAAAAGATCATAAAACAGATGAATGAAATTTCTTTCATCACCCACGACATTTTTCCATCCTGTTGGAAATACCCTTCTTCTTCCACAAAGACCGCAGCTTCATCGTGAGGCCCCTATGTTATATGCATAACATCTTTCCCCCTTTTAAGTCCTATAGTTTTACAAAATTGACACTATATGATTAACAATAGAGTAAGTTGAGACAACCCTAAGGGGTTTTTTGTACAAGTTTTATCATAACCTTTCCATCCATCCAATATATATTGTAGAGTCTTATGAAGAGAGAGTATATTCTAGTTTATAGCCTCATCCACAATCAAAGAAAATGGCTAGGAATTTCACAAGTTATTAGTTTATAACTTGATCCACAATCAAAGAAAATGGCTAGGGATGTCACAAGTTATCCTTAGCACAATGATGTATTAATGTTCTCAGTTGAAATGGATCCTATTAGATGCATAGTTGTTAGAGACACTAAAAAATTCAAAATAGGTATCTGATATGACATCCATATTTTCTACAAACCATCCAAATTTCTCATTTTATACAACAATTTCTAACAATAACTGCTCAACTTACTCTCCAATTTTTGAAACCCCCACCCATGTTGGGGATATCACACTATAAAATCATGTGTAAAATAAAAATAATAAAATAAAATAATAATAAACTATAAAAACAACCCATGGTATTGACCCATGGTATTCATGTGGAATGTAGCTTATTTAAATGGGGAAATTAATATGGCCTAGATAAATCTTGACTCTCGATCTACCAAGAGCCATGAGGGATCAAATTTCTTGGTATGCAAACCTCTTTTAGAGTGAAAAGAGAATTGATCCCTCTCATAAATAATATAGATCTAAACTAATTATTTAATAAAAATATTTTTAAATGTTTATAACCTTTATTCTTTTACATTTTTACTTGATAAAATGTATCTTATCAATAATGATGAATGTTCATAATTCTCATTTCTTAAATAACACTAAATTTACCTTTAATTACTTAATTGTAATAGTTTGTAACTACATACATACTTTTTCGGATTTTTTTTTGTTAATAAATATCAAATTTCTTCCGTTCAATATATATATATATATATATATATATATATCCATAATTACCTAATTTTAGCTAAAAAATATTATATTTTTTTACTTTATAATCATAAACAATTTTCATATTATATGATGTCAAACTTACTCAACTATTTAGTTTGAAATTTTAAACAAAGTTTTTCACTACATAATTTTAGCTTTTATATTTTACATTTTATTTTTCAATTCCAAACAAAACATACAAAAGAAAAAACCCATTCAGTCCTTATTGTAGATTATATTTTTACAAAATTGACACTATGTGATTAACAATAGAGTAAGTTGAGAGAACCACAAGGGGTTTTTGTACAAGTTTTATTATAACCTTTCCCTCCATCCAAAATATTCTATAGAGTCTTTTGAAGAGAGAGTATATTCTACCTTATAACTTGATCCAAAATCAAAGAAAATGGCTATGGATTTCACAATTTATTAGTTTATAACTTGATCCACAATCAAATAAAATGTCTAGTGATGTCACAAGTTATCATTCGCATAGTGAAGTGTTGACGTTCTCAATTGAAATGGTGGCCAGGGACACTAAAAAATTCAAAATAGATATCTGTTATGGCATCCATATTGTCTACAAACCATCCAAACAAACCATCCAAATTTTCCATCTTATACGACAATTTCTAACAATAACCACTCAATTTACTCTCCAATTTTTTAAACCCCCACCCATGCTGGGAGATCATAGTGTAAAATCAAATGTTCCCGTTTTTAAGATATTTATTTCAAAAATTCAAAGTATGGTGAGTTTTGTTTTATTAAGCTTTACTCTATATGTGCAGAGAATGAATTTATCTTAAGTCCCAAACACGATTCTTCTTTCTCTTCTTATTCTAGCTTGCCTCCTCTCATCCTCCTTGCACAAATTTAAACTATGAGGCACAAGGTATTTTTTTCATATAGGAACATTTAGAAATGATAACAAAAATGTGATACTCTATTGTAATTTTCTCTACAAATGTGATGGAAAGTGTGCCCTAAATGTTGACAATTTCATGGTTAATGTAGCATAAGCTATATGAAAATTTACATTGTTGTATACAATATCAAGAAATCTACGCCCAATATCCAACACCATAGAGAAAGACATGTTCACCAATTCAACAATTGCTTCAAAATCTCTCTCAATGCTAGAGTTGTTTTCTCAATAAACTTGTTTGTTCTGCTCTTGATGAAAGCCATCGTTATTGCATATAGGAGCATTTAGCTTTGATAAGAAAAGTGTGATAATGCATTATACTTTTCTCTACAAATATGTTGGAGTTTTTTTCTCAATAAACTTGTTTTTACTGCTCTTAAGTGATGAAATCCATAGTTGTTTCATATAAGAGCATTTAGCTATGATAAGAAAAGTGTGATACTGTGTTATAATTTTCTCTACAAATGTGTTGGATTTTTTTTTGCAATAAACTTGTTTTTACTGCTCTTAAGTGATGAAATCCATCGTTGATGCATATAGGATCATTTAGCTCTGATAAGAAAAGTGTGATACTGTGTTATAATTTTCTCTACAAATGTGATGGAAAGCCTACCATGAGTTTTGGCAATTTCATTGTTAATGTAATATAAGCTAAATACAAATTCATTTCTTCTACACAAGATCAAGAAAGTTATGTTAAGCAGCCAACACCAGAGAACAAACCATGTTCGCCAATTCCATAAATGCTACCGAATCTCTCTCGGTGTTGGAGTTATTTTCTCAATAGCCTTATTTTTACTTCTCTTGAAGTGATGAAAGCCACCTCTCCATACCTTTTTTACTATCTTCACAAATAACAAAAGAAACCAAATTCATATCAGCATACCGAAAAACAAGAACATGGTAGACATCAGGGAGATCACTGGTAAAGAACAATGTGATATTTTCAATATTTTCAAAGACCACGGAGAAACTAATACATAGGTGAGTCAATAGGAAGTGATCAATATTAAATATGGAGAAACTGCACCAAAAATACCTTTGATTTTGAAGGTAAAAAATCACGATCTATTTCTTTATTCATGAGGCATTCATGTTGGCATGATAAGACAAGGTCTTTAACTTAAATTCAACAAAGGCCTCAAGATTTGTAAGGTTCAAGGAAGAGATATTGCAGTAAGATTTCACTATAACATGGTCCTTGACTTTTCTTGATATAATTATTTGTTAAATTAATAATTATTTATTTAATGTATTCAAATAAATTAAGTTTTTTATTTTTAAATTAAATTAAAATAAATACACACACACACACACACACACACACACACACATATTCTCTTTAGCTATATCTAGAGTTTAGTATGTTTTCAATCAAGAAGAGACTTCAAAGTTTAAGAACTATATCTTAGATCTGAGCACATGATTCTATTAAAATTTATGAAACAAATTCAATTTTTACAACTTGTATGTTTTAATAGAAACAAATTCAAGTTTTACAAGTTGTATGTTTAAATATGTGACTTTGGAAGTGATGGTGGCTTCTTTAGACACTTGAGTAGTATTGTGAAAGAAATTTGAGTATATCATTAAGGACTATGAATAGTTCGTGTAGCTGTTGCATTAATTATAATAGAATTTAATATCCTTTCTTGTTGATACATACCACCTAATACATGAAAAACTGTAACCATGTCTACAATGATATATGCTAATCATTTCAGTTTTATGTTGATGCCAAGAGGCATGAAGATGATTCTAATTTTCAATGAAGTAGTCTTCAAAAGTTCCTAGCTCTATTTTAATTAGATAAATGCATTGAAAGCCATCTAAATATTTACTTCAGTTGTTTTATTTGGACATGTTGCAAGATGACATATTGTGCCAATAATTTTGCTATATCTTATCAGTTTAGTATTTTTTCAGTCAAGAAGAGGTTTCGGAGTTTAAGAACTGAATATTTCTGGTTGATAACTCTTATCATCAATATCTTTGAAACCTCCACGACGTGCTTCTATGGAAGCAAAATTTTCCTTTCATTCCTTCACAATGGCTCCTTCTCTGCAACATCTTATTTCTTTTATGCTACATTTTCCTATTATATTGCCTTAAGGTGTTTCTTTTGCAACATGTGGTGCAATTGCTAGTTATGTTGTAAAGAATCTTCATTTAAAAATAATTTTCTTAAATTACCATGTATACCATTGTACATCATTGATTTTGATGTTAGACGATTGAAACAATTTCTACCTTACAATTAAATGCTATTATTATTAATCGGTTATAAAGAAAAACATTTTTAAAAATAGTAGAATTCATGGTATATTATCTTGCTCAGTTATATGATAACAACAAGAACGACTTGTGTGGTGGACAACTTCTATGTTTTCATTCTATTGTTTTTTTTTTTACATATTGCACGCTAGTTTCAAAGCAATGAGAGGACAGCTATGAAGGAATGCTCGCTCAAAAAATGATTGCATATGTTGTTCTTGCGGTTTGTTAGCTGCTGTGTTGTTCTTGCATAAATAGAAATTATCTTTTAGAATTGTGCGAATGTAAATGTTTCTCTTCCTTTTTTAACAATTTCTGAAGAAATGACAATTGCTAATATCTTAGAAACTCTAAAATGGAAATTTATTTTTTCTACTGCCGGTAGAGCTAGGTTGTTCATGTATTTAATCTACTCAGAAGAGCAGGTACATCATTCAACATTGAGCAGACACATAATTCAACACTGAAAAAAGCAAGTACATCATTCAAGATAGAGCAAAGGCATCATCCACCTCTGAAGTGACCAAGAAACTTCACCCCTTAGCTATTTAGCTTCAGCGCCATGGTAGAGATATCAGGTACAACTTAGAAATGCATTTTAATGCATTTTTTTGCTCTTTACTCTATCTAAATTATTTTACATTCTGTTTGAGAATGTTTTACTCTATCTAAATTATTTTGCATTGTTTGAGAATGTTTGGCATTGAATTTCAGTTGAAACCCTGAGCCTTGCAGTTGTCCTGTGTAAAAACTTATGTGACTACAAAAACATATTATTAGCTATTGATACATATAATACATACAGTGTAATGTAACGTCCAGGAATTATTCCGAAGAAGATGCAATTCTGGTTTGATTTCATTTGTTTTTTTTTTGTAAATTTCGTAGGACCTGTCTATTTTCTATTATTGTAAAGAGCAAGTTGCTATACAAATTTTGCAGTTATTGGTAGCCTCAACCTGCCCAAAGGAAACTAGGTCTGTTGGCCACCTCAGAGAGTTATAAGCCAACAAAAATTGGTATTGTTTTTTCCTTCTACTGACAACTAATATCCCTTTTCTATGTCCACAAAAACTACAAATAAAATAGAGACCATAATTAATATCTTCAAAAAACATACAAAACTAATTTTATCAAAGAGTTAACCATCTGATGAATCAATAGGTTCCGGGTCTTTTGCAGTTGACCCTGACATCTCAGCTCGCTGCATATTGAGGAGATGCTATTCAATCCTTGCTATTCACACATTTACTTGTATTTGCGCCTTGGTCATTTCCCTCATATCCTGTTTAATCTGCTAAAGCTCAAAAAGCATTGAAGAGTTGACTTGCTTTTCTTGCATACTTGATAATGCCTTTGCTAAAAAACATTTGATTTTCCAATATATCTTGATGGATTGTTGGAATAAAGAAACTTTTCCTCTTGTATTACTTGGGTCAGAAATAAAATCTATTCTTTCCTTTTGTTCTTGAATATCATCATCTTCATCATCACTATCTCTTTCCCAGCCCTGTATAGTTTTCCAAATATGCTTTGGAATCCCTGTTTCATAAATATTTTCTATATTTTCTAGAGTCTGCTGATTGCTCTTTCTTCCTCTTTTGCTTGGACCAGCTACCTGGAGTGGTTCTAACTTCCTTCCTTTTCCTGTTGCCATTCTACCCTGAATGCTACTGTATGAATTTATGATTGAAATGAACCATGTATATCGAATAGTAGCAATTATGTAAAACTTAGGATCAATATGAAATTCCAAAAGTTTTTTATTTACCCGAACCTTGGGGTATGGACTGCAATTTTCTATGATTCGGATATTAACATATTGTGCCTTCTCATTGTCATAATACTTCCTCAGTTGACTTATCAATAGAATGATTTTCTGGGTAGTTAAAATAGTATTCGCAGAGCGACTAGATTTTCGATTGACAGGTCGAAATTGAGAATTTAGATAAAGATTATTTGAAATTTGAAAGGGGTTCTCTTTACCCACATAGGAAAGAGATTTATAACAGCAAGAAAGCAAAATGCAGTCGGAGTTCCTTTTAAAATGGGGTTGAAGACTAAAATGGCAAAAGACAGAAAGGAACCAAACATCTACATTATCCTCAATATTTTTCTTAGAAAGAGCATTCTTAACGAGGAAATTCAGAGGGTAGAAAACCAAATTCCAAAGTAGACGTTCATAAATCTTTAGAAAGCTTAGCTTTAACCTATTCTCCCGAACTTGACTGCAGTACTGGAAAAGCATATTAAGAGAAATACCCGAAACCAGACTATCCCAAACATAAAAAAAGTAGTAACTAAACCCAAAGCTTATGAAAATACTGAGACTTAAATGGAGATAATATCCAGGACGGCGAAAACAAGGTGGGATTTTGAGGTGAACCCCCTCTATCATGACATGCAAACCAAAGAAACCAAAAAATCTAACCCGAAACGACAACAACTCTGCATGGCCAGTAAGAGCTTCTGAAATCATTGACTGTATACAAATAGGTAAACTTAAAATTTATTCCAGAGTAATTAGAATTGGAACATACCCAGAAAACTTGCACTCCCTATGCTGAATCTCTTTCTCTTGCAAATCTCTTGTCGTTGTTCTTGTCCTACCTTCAGCTTCTGTATGTATAAACGAATTGCAAGAACAAGGAAACCTTTTCAATCCCCTATCCCGCGTCCGACGGTCTGTCAGGATCTTTGCCATGCATTTATGGTATGAAGTCACTTGCATTATGATGATAAGATAGGCGCGTGGGAGGGTGATACCACCGCACAGTTTTAATGAAAAACTTAGTGGTCAGCTGGCATGCCTACCACGTGGTGTCGTTGTGCTACCGTCTCCCATTAGGTGGCACCTCGATCGGGGATTTTGATTTCATTTTTTTTAATCTTGTTATAAATTTCAATAAACTGAAGTCGAATTCTTATTTTTGGTAAGTAAATTTTCATATTTTATCTTAAAATTGTGAAAATCACATATAAAGTACTTATTATTTAGAAAAGTTTTGTATTCTATTTTTAATTGATCTCACACATTGTGTAAAAGATCCTTCATATATATATATACTATGAATTACTAAAATTTAAACCTTTTTACAAGATAACATGTCACATAGAAAAATAAATAATTATTAAGAATAAAATTATAACCGTATCTTGCATGATAGCGGCAAAGGAGAAGCCAAGCGAGAGCATGGAGAGGCCATGGAAAACCATGTGGAGGATTTTTTTTTAAAGTAAAGGTAAAAGGTGGTAGCGAAGTAAGTACGAATAAAGGGAAGTGTAATAGTAAATTTCGATAAATGGTCAAAGTTCAATCAAAGAAGCCAAGAGAGAGCATGGAAAATTCACGTGGAGTTTTTTTTTTAATTAAAGGTAATAGGTGGTCGTTGAGGAAGTATGAATAAAAGTATGAAAGAGAAAAGTGTAACAGTAAATTTTAATGAATGGTCAAAGTTCAATCAAAACCCTGGGACGAAAAGTGTAATCGTAAATTCCAATAAATGGTCAAAATTTAATCAAAACGCTGGGACCTAGAATTCTTCTTTAAACTATTAAAATTTAAGTATTTTTACAATATATAAAAAACTGTATGTATAATATAGTTTCAGAAAATTTAAAATGTATAATAAAAAGTGATATTGGGTTTATGTTATTATGTATAGGGTTTGTCTTATTTCCATTGCAATTTTAGAGTTATGTAGAATTAAATGTTTTTAATTAATTTATTGTAATTTTTTTTTTTGGTAAGTTTATTGTAAATTTATTTACTTGACAATTTTTATTTAATTTCTATTTTTATATTGATTAGTATGGATAACTTTTAACCTTATAGTTAATTTAATTTGTTAAAATGGGAATTTGTTGAAGTAAGTTTTCTCAATTTCATTACGATGAAGAGATGTTGTAATATAATGTTTAGCATTTTGACTAAATCAAATTACTATTAGATAAATATAAAAAAATAAAAAAATAAAATGAAAAGATTAATGAGATGTAATGCAAACATTTTAATTTTGTGAAAAAAACTTAAAAATAAAATAATAAAAGATAAATAAAAATTGCCTATAGTATTCAGAACCCATGGTATTGATCCATGGTATTCAGTTTCATCATGATCAAGTGATGTAATATAATGTTTAAAATTTTGATTAAATCAAGTTACCATTAGATAAACAATAAACAAAAAATGAAATAAAAAGATTAATGCGATATAATGTAAACATTTTAATTTTGTAAAAATAAACATAACAAAATAAAAATACTTTATAAGGTTAAAATAATAATAAAAATAAAAATGATCTATGGTATTGAGAACACATGGTATTAACCCATGGTATTCATGTTGAATGTAGGCTATTTAAAAGAGGATGTTAAACCAACCTTTATCCATCTTAACTCTTGATCCCATGGTATTGACGGATGGTATTCATGTAGAGTGTAGCCTATTCATGTATTTCTTTGTCAATTTAATTAGAAATCAAATTTAACTGAACATATTTAACAATGAAATGGAAAGATAACTTAAGAAATCATTAAGTCTAACCACTCATTAAACTTTTTATTTTTTTATATTGATTAAGTTCTACTATGAATTCAATGGTGAAGGGTTCTAGAACTTATGTAACAATGAAATGGCTAGATGTTTTTGTCAATCTAATTAGAAGTCAAATTCTAACGATTATATTATTCTTTTGAAACTAGGTTTCAAATATTATCTATCTAGACACCCTTATTCATACTTTGAATACGTTAGTGATTATAACATTGGAGATTTGCAGACAGCTTTATATACACATAATTTTCTTTTCAAAGTCTTCATATTTTCCTTGAAAACCAGCTGTACTATTGTTTCCATATTCACTGGTATTAGAGTTACTTAATATGCTTTGCATTAATTTGAGTTTTTTTATTGAAAAAAATAGCAAGTGAAAATATATTTGGTAATTATGTAGACACAATATCATTTTTTACCAATGTAAATATCTTTCTTGGTTCTTCCATGGAAAGAAAACTCATTTAGTTTATGTTCAAATAATGGTTTCAATAAAATCAAGAGTTCATTTAAAATCCATTTGGTGAATCATATGTAGGAATCTATGTTCCAACTCTGGCTTCCGAAGTGGAATTCATTTCAAATCCTATATTAAGTAACAATCTTGGAATCTATGTTCTTACTCGGAAGTGGCTAATGGTACGATAATATGGTTTTTACTTAACCAGACATTCCATATAAGTATTCATTTCAAATCTTGGCTTTCTAAGTGGAATTCATTTGGAATTCATTTCAAATCCTATATTACGTAACAATCTTGGAATATATGTTCCTACAGGATACTCTAATATGGTTTTTACTTATCCAGATGTTCCATATAAGTCTTCATTTCAATTCTTGGCTTCCGAAGCGGAATTCATTTCAAATCTTATATTACGTAACAATCTTGGAATCTATGTTCCAACTTGGAAGTCGCTAATGGTACAATAATATGGTTTTTACTTAACCAAACATTCCATATAAGTCTTTATTTCAAATGTTGGCTTCTGAAGTGGAATTCATTTCAAATCTTATATTACGTAACAATATTGGAATCTATGTTCCAACTCGGAAGTGGTTAATGGTATGATAATATGGTTTTTACTTAACCAGACATTCCATATAAGTCTTCATTTCAAATCCTATATTACAGAACAATCTTGGAATCTATGTTCTAAAGGTGAATCAACAGTCAGAAGAGAAACAAAAGAAGAGAAACACAAGCAAGTTTTTGAAGAAGAGGTGTAGTTGATGCTATTTGACGATTAAGATAATACTAGACAAAGGACACTTACCTATTGAAATTAGTTGAAAACAAAAGGTATCTCTAAAGGGTCACTTGGGGAGGAATCTATTATTTAAAAGATCACGAAAATAATTTCATTTGAAAGCAAAAATGTACTATTACTAGGGAAGGGAGTTATTACATTTAAAATTTGTTCCCATTCTCGTCACTACAAAATTCGATTGTTTATTTTTATTTGATGGGAAAATAAATGATCTTTAAAAGGCACTAAAGTATTGAATTATGATCGTTAAAGAAGTCGCTAGATTCCCTGATTATGAGCTGATTTTTTCTTCTTACTTTTGGGTCTTCATGGTGTTTGTTATTCAGACTCAGGTGAAAAGTTCCAAAGAAGTGGAATATTGGTCGTTCAAAGAGGAATTATGGAAATATGATTGTAGATAATTTATTAATATAAATTATTTGAATTGAGATTCAATTAATCATCCCCAAGTGTTAAAAAGGGCCCAAATGTCTCTTATCCATAAAATTGACGATTAAGATATTTCTATGCTCTATGTTCAAATCAGAGGTGAAGGTGGATTTACCATACTTAAGCTTCTTAGTAGACTCTTATGAAGTACAACATGTCATAGTGATAATTTTTTATTTCATTAAATAATTCTAGTTGTAGAGCAGAGTTCTAGGAATAGTATCAGAGGAATTCAACATTGCGAATGTGATAGAGTGGAAGGGTGAGTTCTAGGAGTAGTATCAGAGGAATTCAACATTGTGAATGTGATAGAAGCAAATGATTTCATGGAAGGGTGAAGTCTGCCCAAAAAAAAAAAAAAAACAAATATGCAGATTCATCATATAGATGTCATTTTATATCATTATCCAATATGGATATTTTGATTTGAGGTCCAGTAAACATATTTCTCCACTTTTTATTCTAGAGAATCAGTTGGAACCGAGAAAATTCCTACTACCTCTTCTTTCTTATATGTTATTATTTCCTATACCACAACCTTCCAACATTTCCTTTACAACATATAATATAATTACTAATCTATATATCTATCAAGAATCAACTTAGAAATTCATAAACTATACGGAACATATTATGATTTACTTGAAATAGCAAGTTGTGTTGGATTATTTAAGTTAGGTATGTACATTAATACCTCAGATGGAAGTATAGTATAAGATTTGATTCTATTAATTGATATAAACCATAACGACTAATATCGAATATCGAACATAAACTACTTTCGCAACTGAACCGGAGTTTTCGAATTCTTTTGTGTGAAAATCACTGCATAGAATTATGTTAATGGAAAATGATGCTGTGTGATTGTGCTAGTTTTTATTTATTATGTGAGATATTTTCATTTCGTGTTTATTATAAATTTATGAGAATGATTATAAATTTATTATTAATGTAACTATATAAATTAAATAAATTATATATTTATTATTAATATATTTATATAAATTAAATAGCCAATAAATATTAAAATAATGGATTTTACATAGTTAATATTAGAAAAATAACTACATAAAAATTAATTAAATCTTAATTTTTTAAAATTATAATTATTATGAATTACAAAAAGAGTTAATACATGAGTTAAACACATATACATTTAAAAAGAAAATTATGTAACAATTTTTTTAGCCATGGAGATTTGTTCTTACTTTATTGGAGAGATTCTTAACTTGTAAAGAAACTTTGTTAGACTACTATGGCTTACTCATACCATATACTAAAAAATTCACAACTTATATTTATATGACATATGTTCATATGTCAATTTTTCTAGTTAATCAATTTAATTAAAAAAAAAAAAAAAACTATTTTAAAGATAAATTTCATTATTTGATTTGTGATTACTATTAAAAAAATATTTTTAAAATATTTATTAAATCCTTACTATCTATCTAACAATTATTAGCAATTATATTTAAATTTTAAAAATCTTGTAAAAAATAAACATACCTATTCACATACTTAATAATTTAAGTTTAGTTAAAAATTAATTAATTAAATTAATAAATTCAATGTTATCTTTCTTTAAAAAATAAGCCACTAATTTGGAGATATGTTTGGAGCTGATGTTTGAAAATCTCAAATTTATATTTCTTTTTAATAGTTAAAAAGTTATTTTTATACTATTATTTTATATTTTGGTCCAAAAAAATCTGACTTTTAATTATTCTATGTAATTTATTAAAATTTTGAAAAAAATTAATATTAAATTGAATAATTTGAAAATTTAAAAATAATTTTTTATTTTTTAAAATGTAAATTGATTCTTTTTCTAATTGGTTGATGATTACTTTTATGTAATTTAAAATTAGATTATCAAATATATATATATATATATATATATATATATATATATATATATATATATATATATATATATATATATATATATATATATATATATAATTTACGCTTTGTTACAATACCATAGCTTATCAATACCACATTCCCAAAAGCCATAACTCATTTCAAAATTAAAACTTAATACTTATAATATAACAAGATTCTTAACCATGGATATTTATCTCATTTTTCAATAGATAGGTTTTGTTACAATACCATTAACCAACACCATGTCTTATCAATACCACTTGCTCAAAAACCATAACACTTTTAGAAATCAAATCTTTTATTATGTAAAATTTTATATTAGTTTTCAATATTATATTAATTTAAAATTATATATATATATATATATATATATATATATATATATATATATATATATATATATATATATATGCAATTAATTTTTGAATAAGATGCACATATTGAGTAGCAATACTGGTTTAAATAAAGGATGTATATCCAAAGAAGTTTTAAATTAGGTAAATATAATGCGTATATTTTTTATTTTACGTGTATATATGGACATTGTATTCAAATTATTCAAATCTCTTTTATTGTGAAAAGAGATTTGATCTCTCGACCTTTGGTAGATTCTGAATCCTGAATTAAGTTAGATCTAGAATAGTTTAATTCCCCCTTTAAATACACAATATTCCACATGAATACCATACTTCATACCATGAATTCTCATTACCATGTAATATTTTCTTTCCACTTTTTTATAAATTTAATGAAGAAAGAATTAAAAAAAAAAGACTTATATATATATATATATATATATATAATATTTAATGAAAAAAAAGAAATATTGAAAAATTATATTTATTTTTTCAACATTATATTTACCAATAATGAAAAAGAGATTTAAAATTTTTTAATCAATTTTTTAATATCTCTCTTTGCCTCAATATATTAGTTTTTATTTTTTTTTAATATAAAATTATGTAAAAAATATAATCTAAATGAATCTAATCTAAATTTTTAAAGCCTTTACTTCACATAGCAATGTACAATATGTCCAAAATTCGAAAGAATCAATTTGTACAATGCCACATTTTTTTAATTCATATATTCATTAGAACATGCAAAGTTCTATATTCATTTTTTTTTTTTTAATTTAGTTTATTTATATTATATTATACATGAAAAAACATTACAATTCTCGTCTTGTGGATTTGGCAAGCTAACTCTGGAGGGAAATGTCAAGATCTTAATAGCAAAATAAGGACTGCCCTAGATGGGGAAACCAATGCAGAAGTAGAAAAAAATAAAAGCTGCCCACGATGGGAAACCAGCTTATCTAGTTTTGAAACTGAAACTGTAACATAACAGAGAAAAGTTCCAAAACATATTCAAACTAGAGAACATTGTAAGAAAGCTGGGGTGAGGGATGAGAACCGAGAAAATGGAATTAAGAAAGCCATCATCCTTCTCAAGAGGGTTGGGAGCTTCTTCCACGATCCTGCAAACATAAAAAGACTGATCATCCTCCTTGTTCGGTGCGTGGGTAGAATTCAGAGTTGGGAGTAACATCTGGGCATCAGGCGAATTCTATCTTCATTAGAACATGCAAAGTTCTATCATTTTCTTTATGTTATTATAAACATTAGTTTAGATTAGAATACTATATATATAGTCTTATTTTTAGATAAGATGATTTTTTTCACGATATTTCTTTTGGTTAACTTTTAACTAAAATTTAATAAATATATCTAAAAACTTGAGTTTAAATTGTTTAATATATAGAATTTGAGTGTCCTAGGTTTTTTTGGGGCTTTGAATCCACTTATGCATTCAAAAATATATATTTTAAATAAAAAAAATTCACATTCTTGTTTGAAATTGAATCATGAGATTTTGGTGAGAAAGGATAATTCATTTATCTTTTAGATTATGCCTATATATTATGGAACACTACTAAATTAAAAAGATATTATTTTTTCCCCATTGGGGTGAGGGTTCAAGGCAACATAGGGATTGGTGTGGGTGCCAACCACCCCACAATATCCCTCAACAATTAAGAGGGGTAGCCTGGAAACCTCTTATCATGTAACTCAGTGAAAAATGAATCCTCCTTTAGCGTGAGTGACGAACCTCTTGTCATCGAACCTAATGCAAAATGAATCCTCCTTTAGTGTGAGTGATGTTGCATTTAGGTGTTTGGATGATGGCCGGGGTTGTAATGTTTCCTAAGCATGAAAGTTGACTATATTGCAAGATTTTTGCTCTTGAATTGGCATTGGATGGGAGGAGGTGTGATTTGGGCCTGCCTTAACTAAGCAGGAGGCCAAGTTGCAGAGAGAATTTTGTGTGTGTTGCTTGAGTGTGATATCTTGGAGGTTTTTCTCTAGAGATTTGGGAGCCAAATATGAAGGTAAGCTAACCTAGTGGAAGCATAATTGGGACCCCGACATAAGGAGTTTCTGCTTCACAACGTATCAAGGGACTTCTAAGGTTGAAAATTTTCTAGTGGTCTTTTACATGTTGGAATTCCAAGAGGATTCGAATTAGGATTCTCACGCCTGGCACAAGGTACAGACTTATGATTTGACTGCTTGGTTTTATTTCGTAGTTGTTATATCTTTAAGTTGAAACTTCTACATCTGGGAGCTATTGATTATTATTGCTAATTCTGGTAGTATTTTATATTAGTTTTTGGGCTAGGTTATTGTGGTTCAATTTTTTTTTGGTGGTGTGAGGGGCTTAGACAAAGGGGTTTTTTTGTCTATTCTCTCCCTTTGCTTTCCGAGCGATCTATGAGGTTTTTGGAGTCACAGTTTCTACGGGTATCATGGTGGGGTTTGAGGACTACCACCTCCTTGTTGTCTCGACCATGGACTTAATCAAGTTTGAACCTAGGTGTTTTATTCCATTTTCTTGATATTATGGATGTGTGATGGTTTTTGTATAGTCTGAGGTCGAATTGGGGGTTCTAGGATTGAGTCCTCTTGTTTGCAACATTACATCATATTTTTGTTTGTGTTTTTTCGGAGAAAACGATGTAGTAGGGTCGGATCTAGACATATCTTCAAGTGTTTTGAGAACACCTGGGGTATCATCTCATTGATATTTTCTCAGTGCTTCTGTTAGAGTGAGGGGACACACTATATTGACTCAATTTATATTTGGAGGTGAGATGTTAGAAGTTTTGTGTGCAGGGTTTATTCAGGTATAGACCACATAGTAATACCTCATTAATGTGGGTTTCGTGAGAGAGGGAAGCATGATGGGCACTTTTTGGATTATCCAAGCCATGGTTTGACTATTGACCCCAATCCAACCCAACCACCTGGATCTGAGGAACAACCTCCTCCTCTGGATAATTTCAACAACCATCTTTGACACATAACTATTTTCCTAGAGAAGCTTAGTAGGGACTATCATGGTGAAAGTAATGTAGTCATTAGTTTCATGAATTATTCTGATGAAATCAATGGCATATCCAAGATCATTTGGCTAGCATGTAGAGGGGGGCAATGGAAAATACAAGAGAAACTGGACCACTTTGAAGGGCGATTATCCAAGATCGTTTGGATAGCATGTAAAGGGGGGCAATGGAAAATACAAGAGAAATTTGACCACTTTGAAGAATGATTGGCCCATATGGAGAAGAACGTCCATTATGAGTTAAAATCCCCAACATCTCTCGGCTATGGTATAGACCATCCTACTCCAGTCAATTCCCCTAATTCCCAATGGTCGTAACCATTATGATTTTGAAGGTCTTATGGTATCACTTTCCTATTCAGTTTGGTTAATAAGGTTGTTTTGGAAGATAAATATTCTCTTAGTATTCACCTATTGGCCAATTAATCTGGTAAGAGTGTGACCAATAAAATTTTGAGAAAATGTAATATTTTGACATAGTAGAAACTTATTAATAGAAAATAAAATGAAGTTTATTTATTTATATAGATACAATTTAAAATTTATATTTTTAATTAAATAATAAGAAAATTATACAAATTTATTTTAATAATTAATATTTTAGTAATGAGTAACTAAGAATTGCATCATCCTATTACTACTATAAGCTTTTGAATTCAATATAATAATTGACAAACCATATCATAATTTAATTAGATAATCCTTTTGAATTTAATATAATAATTCACAAACCATATCAAAATTTAAGTAGATAATAATCATTTTTATTTTTATTTTTTCCTTTTCTTTAGAGGAGGTTACCATATATCTATCTTCTCATTTACTTTTTCTCTCTTTTTTTTGTAAGCTTGGAAGGTCATTCCTTTTTCATTAATATATAAAATCAAGTTACATCCACATACATATCATTAGGTGGTCTCAAATATCTAAGAGGGAAACCAAGTCTGTTGGCCACCTAACAACATGATATGCTATCGAGTAGCAACAAACAATAAGTCTTTCTAACCAAGCTAGATAATTCTGATTGTATTTAAAATGCCTATATTGTAAGTATCTCGTT
The DNA here is from genome assembly GCA_034641835.2 of Pinus albicaulis. Taxonomy (NCBI): domain Eukaryota; kingdom Viridiplantae; phylum Streptophyta; class Pinopsida; order Pinales; family Pinaceae; genus Pinus; species Pinus albicaulis. Next base: position 462,166,776 of record CM076579.1, on the reverse strand, counting down.
ATCTCTAAATTGGTACTGATGGGCTGCTCCACTAGACAACTTAGATTAAATATTTGAAACCAAATTTTAATTGAGGATTAGCCTCTTCAGCCTGAGAGGGCTCTCTAAACTTATCAAAGGATTTACTCAATTAGGTATTAAAACATATGGCTAACTCTATGAGTTTTTTAGTGTATGTGATTGCAGGTGAAAAATGGGGAAGATTCAACTACCATTGGGCTCATGGAGTAAGTAAAAGGAATTCAATGACAAGCATTTCTACTTATGGAAACTGAGGATTTTTTGGTTTCAATGATAGAACAACATTAACACATGGGGATAATCAGTAAATCAATGCAAAAAGGTAGTCATAGCATGTGTGACATGAATTATTAGTAATCAAGACTACTGGAAGCAAGATAATAAAAAAAACACATAAAATCATTGAAACATATCAAGAATCTCAGGTGAAGCAGGAAATAGTCACTGTCTATCTATTACTGATATGAAAAAAATTACAATAGTAAATGTGTCGAAAGAATTCTCCAACCCTTTCACATTAGATTTTATACCTATAAATAGACCCCTTTTGCTTACATAGGATCTGCCCAGCTGGATAGATCATCGAACCATGATTTTGACACTTAATCATAACTAAAAACTACTTTTTTGGAACATAAAAAGACACCTATCCGTTTAAGACTTACTCTCTTAATAGGACTCTACTTACATTTATTTTCTCCACTTCTTTAATAGTGGGAAAATTACATAAATATAGATAAGATGCTCGAATAAAATTTCTCCATGACCAAGGCATGAATGTCCCCCCAAGAATTTAGGGACAACTGTCCTATTTTATAGGAAAGGATTATCATTATCTAGAACTTTGTCTTCATGTTGATTTGTATGAATGACACACATGCCAAGTAATGGATGCCTGCTGGGATGGCCCAATGTATGTTTGGATGCCTCCAGGTGGCTAGCTGGTCTTCCATATGCCTTTCAAACCTTCAAAAATCTTTAAAAGTACCTTGTTGAAAAACAAAGCATCGTTAGGAAGTTTCGTAGAGAAATTTCGTAGTGTGCCAATTTATGCCCTTTAACCTTCTCTTCTTCCACCTCTGCCAGTAAAAAAGTGTTTGTTAGGTCGAAATAGCTAAATACCATCGAAATCCCTCCTTGGACCTTCATAAAACTTATTTTAAAGATAAAAGACACTCTTCATAAAGTTTGTAGTGGATTTAAGCCTTAAGCCTCGAGCTCGCTACAAAACTACCTAATATGGATGAAACTGCAGATTTGGTAAATTTCTTCAAAAATTCACCTTCTAAGCCAAAATTTGTGTCACCCGCAAGCTGTAAACTTATAAAAAAATTCTTTGGATCAAATTCTTAGTCCTTGGGTGCTTCATCTTCATTAACAACATGCTGTACTTCAAGTTCATCTACCAATCTCATTTTTAGTCCTCTTTTCTTTAGTTTGTCTTGAATCATGTCCATTTGGTCTTCCAACTCTTTGACCTGTCCTTTGAGTATTTTCCTCTCAGAATGTAACAAAAATTTCCTTTTCCTTGTGATTTTTACCACCCTCCTCAAGGGAAGGTTTCTCTTCAACATCTTTTTTTCCTTTGACAAAGTCTTGTCATACTTATACATATGCTCCTTCGTCTCTTTCTTAATATCAGCCATTAGTTTTCTGTCCACCTTGGCTTCTTTTAATTCCATCTTCACTTCAACTACCTCTTCTCTGACGTATCTTAATTTTTCTTGCAGAATTTGTAATTAGTATTTTCTTCAACATGTTTTTTCCCTTTTCTCTATACAAATACTTCTTCTGTTGTTGCAGATAAATCTATGATGCTCTTTGGTTTCTAACCTTCACTGATCTTTTCTGCTCCTTTTCTTTCCATGGCATCCTTTGTAGTCTGTGACATGGTCATTGTTTTCCTTGGCTGAAAAATGAAGCCAACATCCTCTCCTGCAAAATCCAACTTCTTAACAGACTTACCTTTCTTCAATTTTCTTTTATCTCCTTCAATGTCTTCTGCCTGTACTATTGGGGATTCTTCAATATCTATTGCTTGGAGGATGTCTTCTAGGTTTCCTTTGGCAAATGTCTAGCTTCTTGTTACCCTTATGCTACTTTTTTTATTAACTCTATGTTTTTGTCTTGCAGGTGATGACTGAGAGATATTAGTTTCTTGCACAGGTTCAACTTCAATGTCCATTGGTTCTACAGGAGGTTGTCCTCCTTCTTGATTAATATCTTCTATTACAATTGGAGATGGAGTAGTTTTTGGCTTTGAGGATTTATTTGGAGTCACTGCATCTACTTCATATCCAATCATAAAATGAAAAGAGGCCCAATATCTATTTAACCTTTTCAATTCCTCTAGCACTAAAAATTTGATCAGACCATGGTGAAATACTGATGTTTTATTACCCTTTTCCTTGACTTGGAATTTATCTGACATTTTTCCCAAACTTCTATATAAAAATAAAGGTAGGTAGAGTGGTTTCTTACCAAAAAAATGCATAAGGAGTCTAAAACGATAAGAATAAACCATGTGGAATCTCCCTTCGCAAGTGAAGTACTTTTGGACCACCAATAAAAGTTTTGCATAATTCTCTTTCATATAACCCCTGGGGATGCCATTTGTCATGTCGGCTCCTCTGTTCTCCTTTTTCAAAAACTCTTCATAAATTTGCATTCTAAATTTTGTGCCTTTGAACCATTCTTCACCACCTATGGGATTTTCTATAGCTTGGGATATGACATCTGGTGACACTGTGAGATTCAAAATTCCAAATTTTGATGCTGTCCTTGTAAAATTTGCTACAAAGTCTTTGGATAGTTGGACATGGAAACCTTGTAGTTTTTGACAAAACTGTAGGCATCCTATCTTCCTGAAAGCCTCCATAGTTTTGGGATCTTCATTTAACAACTTCAAATCCATAGGTTGATACCTTATGCAACAACCACCCTTTTTTTCTTTTCTCTTCGATGCCATTGATCCTTTATATTTCTCATTGCCTCCTTGCTTGTGACACGTGAAAAATCAAAATTGAACAACAACCTGCTTTTCGTGGTGAACCAGCTCTCGAACAGTGACAAAGAGAAGGTTGGGGAAAATTTTTAAAAGGTATTTTGACAATTCGAGATGAAAATAGGACACATGTGACCATAAGAGGCAATGATTACAAAAGACATGACCTTGCATTATTGGGAATTATGATAACTAACTCGCATGACCTCACCTTTGTCTTCATACATCAAAATTTGACACCTCACACCGCTCTTTCAATCTCTGCAGGAAAAAACCCAGTTTTGTAGCAAAAACACTTAAACTTCTGACATATTCACTACGGAAATGTCAGGCAGTATTGTAGCAAAATATGCTGATTTGCCATATAATTCGCTATGGAACTGTGTAAAACTGACAAGTGTGATATATTTTTGATTTAAAAGCATGGGAATGAAAAATAGATGATATGAGGTGGAATTGACTGATATGACAAGGATTGAGGTGGGTTTAGACTTAGGGCAGACATCACCACATGTAATTTGTTCAAAAATTTCATGAAATTGACTATGAGACAACATGAACCTAGGTGAATGGCATGTAAAACCATATCAATGAAAGTGTTTAAAACTAATGAGTGATAACATATTTGAACACATTACTATCAAAATACTAAAAATTAAAAGCTACCGACATACAAAAAATGAAAAACTACGAGCCCAACTATCATACTTCTCAACACCATCAACAAAGACTGATTCCAACGAAGCTGGGTCTTTAGCAGCAGAACCTGAAAGTTATGTCTGTGGGATAATATAAGGAAGATGATATTAAATGCACCAAAACCTACCATCCTGATCTTGCAGCTGGAATTGAAGCTTCTGAAATTCCTTCTTGTAGTCAGGAAAATACTACACTACTGCCACCATACCCACAAAAATTTGTTCCAGGGCTTTCTCCAGGTTACTATTCATGGATCAATACAAGAATAATTTTTGTTTGAATTGTGTGGTTCGACCTTGGTTGTTCCCTAGATCCAGCACCATTACCCACCAATCCTCCACATCAACTTCCATCGTGCCTATTCAGGTCTTCTTCCCACTCTTCCATCAACTGAAAAATTTCCTCGGATGTCCCTTTCTTATAAGATGCATCCACATAATTTATGATGATGGAGACTAGCCTGTGGCCCCAAGTTTTTCCCCTAAAGGAGTTGGGTTAACAGGGTGTCGGTGACCCTGTGTTTCTTTTGCCTCAACCCCTTGAATTCGAGCCACTTCTTCCCTTTGATGCCACTGTCCAAGCCATTGTATTGTAGCTGCAATTTGTGGGAGAATATGAAACCAGAATAATAGCTTGCACATGTGGTATCCTGAGCCAAAAATCACCTAGATTCTAGGAAGCACTATCGCACCACACACCTACCAGAGAAGAAACATGAGATGATGATTTCTAGTGTAAAACACGAGGGAATGACCCCCTCCTTTTCCATTGCAAATTTCCACTACAAAACACCCAAAATAAAGACACGAACCCCATAAGTCCAACCATACCCATAATCCTCTTCAAGATTCAGCCTGTAGCGCAATTGAAAATCACAATTGCTTGGACTGAATCTAAGGGCTTGGTAATTTGGCCAATATCCCTTAGGAAAATTTCCACTCTCCACAGACAAGGCATAGAGAAACCACAAAGGAATAAACCACAAATACATAACCCATCGACACACCAAATATTAGACCCAGGCACATTCCATAGAAAAACCCCATAGAGACGGAGAACAGAGACCCCACAAGGACTTAACCCGCTTCAATACTTTTAGTGGGAAAACCCAGGCCTTGACCAAGAAAATAGAAATGAAAAACACCTGGAAACACAACTGAGACAAAAACACCCATAATCCTATTGGTTTGAGGCTATGGAAAGAGGTAATCACAAAGACATACCCCATAATTAAAATCCTGACTATATAACCTTGTATTGGATAAAAAAATCCCAAAAATTACAAACACATAGAAAATACATGACATAAGGGCCTAATTCAAGTGCCATACAACCACATGCAACTTTATAGAGCCCATCCTTCTCTGAAACCCCAACAATGTTGAACCAAACAAGCTCAAGTCCAGCAAATGATACGACCAATGAATTGGGGAGTAAAAAATAAAGCAAGTCACATACCCATGTACCAGTGCGAGGAGAAGCCAAAACCAGAGCCTGCACCAACCTAAAAAACCAAATGGCTTTGCCAACCCACATAGCCTAGCACCAACACACCTTGAAATACCACTCACAAAAACTAAACGAATTCCAACCTCACATCCATAAAACCTTAGAAATTTCCAGAAACAAATGTTGTTTCCACCTTCAGTGATGGCCTTAATGTTGCACATGGATGGATACACCGCTTCATTTGCCTCAAGCATGTGGAGGGTTGTAGGGTTGTAACTCGAGAAGACCCTCATTAACTCCCATGATTACAGTGCCCTCCAGCTCACACCCCGATTGGGTGTTTTCTATTTCCTCTTTAATTTTGTTAAAAGTATATTAAAAATTAATGTTGGATAGTATTAAAATAAATTAATTTAATTTAACTAACAATTTGTTAAAGAAAAATATTAAATTGAATTTTCTAAATATTTTATTACAATTAATTTTGAAGATAACATTTTCCTTAATGTATCATTATAATGCTATTAAATTCATATCATAATTATTATATAAACGAAGAGAAGGTATAAAATTGTAAAATACCCATGAATTACTAAACATATAAATCTAGACCCACTTGTTGAAACACTTGGATACCTAACATATTATCTCAACAAATTTATATATTGATAAAACATAAAAGGTTTAAATTATTCAAGGCCTAAGGAGGTCACTAGCTATAAATTACACCTAGATAGAGGAGTTGATGATAGTTGGGGTTTTCTCAAAGCATAAATGTTAGGGAGGAGATGATATATTCAAGTTTTGAGGCATGCATTTGACAAAGTTGGAGAGGTGAACCAGAATGTTCCACATGACACTAACAAAAGTATACATTTACATTATTTTTCTTCAAAGGCCGCCCATAGATGTTTGATATTCTTATTCCTATTGTATTTTAAGCACAAGAACATGATCTATTGTGTAAATATTACTAGATTAACAAATGCATAACAAGAAAGAAGAGAGAGTGAAATTGCATTGAAAAATACTCGTTACACCAATTTTTAGGCATCTAACCTCTTACTATTAGATGGACTAAAGTACACCATGTAAGACCAATTTTACCATAGTAAAATTACTTTCACTATGAGAAATAATTTAATAACCCATAGCTTATTAAATTATTTTTGGTCTAAACATGAAACCCCATGAGGAATAATTAAATAAATCCTTATTTGTTTGATTTTCATCTAGGGTTATTTAACTAAACCACTGTTTAATTAATATTTCTCTTCATATTTAACCAAAAAAATGAGAATTAATTAGATAAATTATTATTTATCTTATGATTCTATAGGAATAATTATTTAAATCATTATTTAATAATATTCCTCGTTGAATTTGACTAAATCATTTTTAAATAATTAAATAAATCATTATTTATTTAATTATTCCTTAACCTCATCCTTGAAATAATAAATAAATCATTTATTTATTAATTATTTCTAAATAAAGGGATTTAACCAATTCTATTTTTTTTTCCCTCCACCAAAAATAATAAAGTATTCCGAGTAAGTTGGATCTAGATTTGGTTAATAATATTTTAAATATGCACCAATATCTAGACTAACTCAATATTTTGTTATAAATATAAGGGGTTTTCCATTCATTCACTAACTTTTTGATAACCTTTTGATCTATAATTTTGGTCTGACTTTGATCCTCATCATTGTCATATTTTTTCTACTTTTGCTTGTGAGCTCCCTTTGAGTTTCATTTTGTCTGGGTTTTCTACACCATCAAGGGAGAGAGATCCTGGCTCTGAAGCACTGAGGACATACAAGAACCCATCCCATTGAGGGGGACTGGTAACATCTTTCTACGTTCCCTTCTCAAGTGTCATAATACAAAAAATTCCTTATAAATTCTTGTCTTGTCTATCGGATGTATGGAGAAAATCTTGTTTATTTTCGTTGTTTAATGTCTTCAACTACGTAAATTTGGGTTTTTGTAGCATTTATTCTGATCACCTACTGCATATCCAAGGAAATTAACAACCACATTTGATGCCAGGGCTATTTTTTATTCTCAACTAAAGTGAGTTTTTTTCATACGCTTGCGATTAGAATTCACTCTAACAACTGGCGACTCCACAAGGGTTTTTAATTATGACCGCTGTCATTTTTTAGATCCCTCCATGACCAGCTACTTCAACTACTAGGGTTTTTCTTCAGCTTCTTATTTTTCATTCCTTGATGTTGTTTTAAAATTTTTTTACCCTAAAACAGTAACAATTCTAACTTTCGTGTGTGTTTCGGGCCATTTGTGCAGGTAACATGTACTAATCGCAACAAAGATGACAACTTATTCTCAAACCTGCCACTGAGACAGTGGGTAGGTTGCACTTTTCAGCCCAAAATCTGTGACCTCAACTCTCAGGTAGCGGAAAACTGCCCAAAAACTATGACCTCAGCAGAAAACAGGTCATTAGCTGCGACCTCAACTTTTTTGCGGGCTTTTTGTGTTATTTTTCAAGAGTTTGTCTGGGGCACTATTTAGGGTTATCTGACCTCTGTCTTTACCCATCTTGGACCTGTACTTGCTTAGGTTTACATGTCTAAGTAGGAACCAAGCCCCTTGGGGCTTCAGTACGCTTCCGCATTTTTAGGAGGAGTTTAGCTAAAGTAGGTCTTCTGAGATTTGAGTGTTTTTTAGCCCTTTTTTCAGATCTGAACCTGCCTTTTCAGATCCATTTAAGATAAGTTATTTGTAGATCCAAAAAACCTCTTTTTATTTATTTTTGGTCCTCCCTTTAGGGTCCCCTATGTTTCCCTTTCGCTTGTAGCCTTTCACCACCTATTTTTCAACATTTTCCCCTCTAGTTTCTTGTGGTTTTCTGCACCTATTTTTAGCAGATCTGACCTTCAGATTCCTCTCCATATTGACCTTAGATATATTGGCCATATTATGTGTTTTGATTAGATTTCACCCACCCTTAAACTAGTTTTTGGGAAGCCCTCCTTTTTGGGTTTAAATTTATGGATCTTTAGATGTTTATTTTATTGTTGCTTTCAGTTTTATTTACTGTCGCTTTCAGTTTTATTTACAGTTATACAACATATTTTTTATTTTCTCTATACACACGTCTGGGCTTAGTTAAAATTAACAGATTTATCACACACACGCACACCTAAAGGGAAGAGCGACTCGTTTACACTGCCAGACCAAGACTAAAACATTGCAATTAATTAATTAATCTGCACCTTCGTGACCTTGTTTACCTCTCTTCCTTGTTGGGTTCCATGCATATTTTTCACCATTGCACCCCCAAGGAGTTAATCCTAGAGAATACAAGGCCTTCATCCTCAGTTTCCATTAGGAAGTCTTACTCCATCACATAGGGTCCGAGTTAGTCCTCCGCCGAGTCCCCATTCCGACTGCAATTCTGGTTCATCGGGTTCTCCTTCTGTTCCTATTCCTGGTTATCCTCCACCTTTCACCTTCATCATGTCTCGTGGAGGACCTACCATTGGTGGTGGCCCCGGCTCTAATGCTATATAGCCGCTACTAGTGGATCCGCAATAGGAACGATCCCAACTACTCCCTTGCTTCCTTATATGGCATGCATAAGGCTTCTCGAGTTCACCGAGTTGATTAATGACCCTATACACCATGATATAGGTTGGCCTGATATGCCAACCAAGATTCCTTTAGACATCCCTAATTTTGAAGGAAATGCTAGAGAGGATCCTACCAAGCATGTTTGTTCTTTCCACATGTGGTGTTCGTCCAACTCGATCACTGATGACTCTATCCGTTGTCGGTTGTTCCAATGCATGCTTACTGGAGAAGCTTCCAAGTGGTATGTCAGCCAGGCTACTCCCTCTCATGCTACTTTTGCAACCCTTGCAAAGGTGTTTCTGTCCTACTTCCAGCTTCCCCTTCGTTATGACACCAGTACTGAACTTTTCACCGCTTTTCGTCAAACTTGTACCACCCGCCTATCTGACCATGTTCAAGAATGGCACAGAAGGAAGAGCTTATGTCGAGCTCCAGTTTTGGAAGACCGTGTCTACATGGACTAGTTTCTTAGATCCATTTTTCCCTCTATTGGTAAAGATGTCGTGTCTCACTTTCCTGAGAATGAGGAAGAATCCTTCCAATTTGCGTTGAAATATGACTTGATCTATGTGCAATTTGGTTATGTTTATACCGTCTTACCTGATCTCCCTAGAACTAGTGGTGCTAATGCACCGAGGGAACCTCACGCCGCTGATGGTATCGTTGGATCCATTTCACATCTTTATTCTCATCCTCCTATGGGTTATGGTTTCCGTCAGGGAGGGACCAACTCCTCTAGCACTTTTCCCCCTCTCGGTAGTATGTTGCAGGACACAGCATGCCTCATGCCTTTTCCCAACCGCATCCCCTAATGCCAGGGCCTACTATTTCCCAACCTATTTACCCCAATGTTTCTCAACCTCCTTAGTATCTGTATCCACAACTAGGTGCTCTAGCTCCTCCAACATAGGCACCTCAGCCATCCATGCCTTCTCAAGCTCCGGAGTAGCAGCCACCCCCCCTCAGGGTAAGGTGTATGCACAACAGAGTGCACTAATCCTATGACTTCCAAAAAGAAGAGGAAAGGAAACCATAACCAACCCGCTCAAGCTACTCAAGGAAACTATCCCCAAGGGAATACATCTAACACTGCAACTCAGAAACAGGGCAATCAACCTAAACAGAACATGCCTCTTTGTATGAATAAGCCTTGTTCTTGCTGTGGTGTCCATGGTCCCTATAACCATGATTGTCTCCTTTTACCTCAGATGCGTCAATTGTGGGAAGCTCAAGCAGCATCTCGAGGACAACAAGACTCTGCTTCGGTTACTCATAATGTCGTGCCTACTCAATAGGCTATGTTTACCAATCCTTTCTCCCAGCAAGGATATGTGGCTGCCCAACCCCCTGAAGGTCAGGTGACCACTCAAACTCCTTCGTTTGGTACTTCTAATTACCAGATCCTTATGATGCAATCTGACCAGGCCAAGATCGCCAATCTCAACCTTCAGAATCGGTCGCGCCAGTACACCAAGCCTCCCGCTACGTCCATAACCGAGCCCTACTCCTCAGGTCCCATAGAGAAAATTTTGACACCCAATGGTCCTTTACATATCCCTTAGCCTAAGGCAGAGGTACATATCAAGATCTCCAAAGGACCGTTACCCCGAAATGTTGCTTCTGATAAATCCGCCTACACCTACAGCATAGTAGATGACTTGACGAAATCCCCTATTACCATGTCAATGCTGGAAGTCCTATAGTCGTGCCATTCACAACATAGATATCTACTAACTGGCATGGGTAGTGTGGATCATTCAGATGATCATTTGATTGTCTTCAATGTTGACAACTCATAGCATCCACCCCCATCTGTATCTGTCACTTTCCAAATACCTATCAACATCTGGAATGCCAACATCTCCCGATGTATCATTAACAAGGGGGCATCCACCTATGTGATGTCTGCTTCTATTTGGAAAAAACTCAGATCGCCCAAGTTAGCCCCTTCCACTATCACCCTCCATGCATGGGATGGCCACTCTTCCCAGCCCCTTGGCATGTTCCACAAATTTCCTATTACTCTTGCGAGAATTTTTTTTTATGTTGATGTTGAAGTCATTTATGCCCCCTTAGACTACAACATTATATTGGGTCGTAGCTATACTTATGCAATATCTGCTGTCCCATTTTCAGTTCACCTTAAGATGTGCTTTCCTCATAATAGAAATATTGTCACTATAGATCAGTTAACACATTACAAACCAAAGTCTCAAACCTCTCCAGAGTACATTATTTCTTCAGTGGCCAATAAACAAATAGTCTAACCTTTGACCAGTGTCTCACCTAGAGTCTGTAAAGATTCCTCTTTGCTTGGTTCATTACCTGGTCTCCCCCCTCTTATCCCTGACCCTAGCTCATCAAATGTTGGGATGATGCAATCGTCTCGGTCTGACCTCAAACATTCTGGTTCGGCTAGTCAGAAACCTAGCCCTTTGCAACCTACTCCTAGTACTTTGAATCAGCCTTCAAGACCTCCTCCTTAAGGCCCATCATCTATAGTTGGTGTTCCTAATCCTATTTTTCCTAATGGAATGGTTCCCCCTAGCCTTAACCATCCGGGATATATTCCACCTGGACACTACACTTCCAGTCAGACATTGTTTCTTGCTTCCCCTTCTAGAGTATTTTCAGTACCTTTTATGGCTACCTTGACCCTTCCCAACATGACCTTGGGGATCCTAGTCTGGTACATTGATGCCCCAGCCAATACCCTACCTGGTCGGCTCAAACCTTACACTGCTTTGAACCCCGTCCAACCAGTCGCTATGACCCATCCCTTCTCTTCTGTGCCTCAGCCACCTCAACAACAATCTAATCCTATTGCGAAATCCTGGGGTGAGGGGGGAAAAGCCCACAAAAAGGCACCTAAAGACAAGGCTTTCCAAACAAACTACTCCCCCTAAGCCTCCAAAGCGTACACCTCCATGTGCTTTGTGTTATTTTGTCAGTCATGCTACCCAAATTTTCTCGAATTGCCTCATCTCAAACCCATGGTAAACAAAGTGTTTCTTGAGTCTGATATCCCAGAAGTCCATGTTACTTTACCGGCTTTAGCCAAGAAACTCAAGAATTTGTACATAAATCAACCTTGTGCTTTGTGTGATTTCCATGGCCACTATACTCACCTCTATCCCCACCTTGAAGATTTACGCACCTCCTTGGAAGCGGTTCTCCAATTCGAGGCCAAGAGAAATGAGTCTGCCTCTCCCTTACTTGCGAGTTTTACTTCGGTGGAACCAGAGGACACATCCACTCCATTTGAGATACCCCCTCCTGATGACGATATGACAGATTCTTCGGCCACTATCCTCTACCTATCATCAGATATGAGATCCATGATGTAAGACCCTTCTGGGGCATCCCCTTATTTTTCGCCTGTCCTCCCTTCAGCGATCACCTTGGGCTCAACATCGGTAGATTATTCATCTACTTTTTATTTTTTCACCCTCCATGATGATGCGCATGTTAACCTCACTTCTCATAATGATGAGTTTGGTAGCTTTCCCATGTTAGGTAGTATTTCTTCTACCAGTCCCCCCATATTTCATTTTGATGAAGAAATTATGGAACCTATGACCACCCCTAGGTTTTCATGCGATGATATGCACCACTGTGTGTACTTCCTCCTGTAGTAGTCCCATGACCAATATGTTGTGGAATCAAAAGACTTCATTCCCGATGAGGTTGATTGGTTTAAAAATCCCATTCCTACACCAAATTCTTTCGAAGAAGGAAATATGGCCAATTTCACTCCTACCATTAAAATTAACATTTCTCACAAACTAAGGATAGATGAAAAAATTACCTTGGGCACAAAATACACCCTAAAAGAAATTGAGGCTTACACTAATCTATTTAAGGAATTCCATGATGTTTTCGCCTGGTCCTATTTACAAATTCCCAACTTGATCCCACCATTGTCGTATACCATATCAATACGTGGTTTGATGCCAATCTTGTCCGTCAAAAGTTAAGACCCATTAATCCTTCCAGACGAGAGGCTGTCAAAGCCGAAATCGATAAGCTAAAGAAGGCTAGTTTTATCTATCGCATTGAATACACCACTTGGGTGTCCAATCCAGTTCCCGTTCTTAAGAAACAAGGCACCATCTGTGTTTGCACTGAATTCTGTGACCTGAACAAAGCTTGTCCCAAAGACAAATTCCCCACACCATTCATTGACCAAATTATCGATGAGTGTTCATGGCATGAGGTTCTATCCTTCATGGATGTTTTTCCCTGATACCACTATATTGTTATCCATCGCGCTAATAAGCTTAAAACTACATTCATTAGTCCATGGGGAACCTTCACTTATAGGGTCATGTCATTCGGCCTTAAGAATGCTGGAGCCACTTTTCAACGAGCCATGTCATACTGTTTTCATGACCTGGATCATATTGTCCTTGCTTATTTAGATGACCTCACTGCACATTCTAAACATCGAGTGCAATACCTCCATGATTTTCGTATCATCTTTCTCCGATGTTGTAATTATAATATCTGCCTCAACCCACTGAAGTGCATATTTTGTGTTCCTTCCGGTCGTCTTCTAGGCTTCATTGTGTCTAAAGATGGTATACAGCTTGACTCCTGGAATGTTCAAACCATTCTTGAGCTTCCTATTCCTTGTACCTTATGCCAATTACAAAGCCTCCAAGGCAAAGCTAATTTCCTTCGTCAGTTCATACATGACTATGCCACCACTGAGCATGGGTTCCTTAGACCCCTTAGATATAACATTCCATTGGTATGGGATGACTATGCTCAAGAGTCTTTCGATGCCCTAAAACATGCTCTCACCTCCGCTCCCTTGATTAGTCCTCTTAACATTGATAGGGATTTAATCTTGTAAATCTTAGCCTCCACCCACTCGGTCGTTGGGGTCCTTATTCAGGCATATGACAATCAAATCGAGCATGTTATCTATTATGTCAGTAAGAACCTTGTAGGCCCCGCTTTGTCCTACTCACATGAAGATAAATTGGTGTTGGCTATTATGTTATCAGTCCATAAACTTCGTCATTATATCCTTATGCATTCCACCAAGGTTGTGACTAATTCCAACCCTATAACCTTCCTATTGAGCCAACGGATCATCAATGGAAAGTATGTCCATTGGATTGTTATTCTTCAGGAATTCAATCTTGAATTTGTCACACGAAAGAGTAAGAAATTTTTAGCCCTCGCTAAACTCATTCCAGACTTACCTACGGGTACAGAAATCCTCCAATTAATGATGATTTTTCGATGAACATTTGTTTACCATTACTTTGGATGATCCTTGGTATGGTGACATCCTCACTTGTCTGTGGACCCAAAATTTCACCCTCTATCTTGATCATGATTCTCGACGATATATCTGACACCAGCCCCCCTGATACCTTCTCATCAGTGACGACCTCTATCTTCACGGTGTAGATACTATCCTTCATTGTTGTCTCACACACGTTGAAGCTAAGAAAGTCCTTAATGCCTACCATAGTGATGCTTGTGGTGGCCACCTCTCCAGTCTCACTACTGCATAAAAAATCATGCACGCTGGGTATTTTTGGCCTTCTCTCTTCGATGATTATATTGAAGCAGTCAAACACTATTACAATTTCCAAGATTTCTCCCCAAAGGCTGGAGCCCCTATGAATCCCCTCCATCTTGTCATCTCAGCTGGTCCCTTTTGTAAGTGGGCCATAGAATTTATGGAGTGTCGACCTCCATCTCTTGGTAACCACAAGTATATCATCCTAGTGGTTGACTATTTTACCAAATGGGCTAAGGCCATGCCAACGTTCAACAACACGGCAGCTACCGCAACCCTCTTTTTCTTTAACAATGTTGTCTCTCAATTCAGGGTTCCAAAACAATTGGTCTATGACATGGCTGAAATTTTGAAGATGAGACATGGTGTGAGCTATCCTCTCTGTTGGGCTTTGAACACCAATATTCATTATCTTATTACCCCCAAGGTAATAACCAAGTTTGTAGGTTTTAACATTGTACAGAAATTATCTGCAAACGAATCTTAAAAACAGAAAATAAACAATAGCAAGAGAATAATACATAAAAAAGATATACACAGAGATTTTCCCCTGGATCCCAAATCGGGACTGCCAGCTCGATTTTTCATTATATTCATTTCAGTGTTACAACACATATATACATACTGAAGCATTCATAAACCCCAATCCATTAACCCTAGATTAGAACATAACCGTAGTTCCCTTGACCAGATCTACAAAATACCAGGGGCCGAAAACAATCATGTCCCAAAAACATGTGCAAACCCATGCACAAAACCATGGGCAGGTTTTCCCACTGAAAAATAGGATCCAATTTTTTTCCCAGGGCACTCCCTCGGACCCCGAACTTGGGGGGCTACTGCCCCCCTTGTGACTCCCCTACTACGCTTGGCGCAACATACAGAGCATGATGTCACCCCGTCTGTGACCCCCCCATGCGTGTGACTAAACGTGGAAAGAATATAACACATGCACAACATTCTCCCAGTTTTTGTTTTCTTTCCGTAGGAGGCCACAGGAGAGATTAGTCACTAGTCCAGCTCTGCAACACCCATATAGTGAGAGATTAGCCAAGTCCTCGTATATAGGTATCAAATTTCAGATACCACATCTTTGGTGATTGTTTTAACCCATACAATGACTTTTTTAACCTGCATACTAGTTCTTTCTTACCCTTCACCACAAAGCTTTCTGGTTGCTTCATGTAGATCTCTTCTTCCAGATCCCCATGAAGAAATTATTTCTTCACATCCATCTGTTCTATCTCCAAATTAAATGAAACATCAACAGATAAAAGTAATCTAATAGAAGTAACCTTGGAAACAAGAGAAAAAATATCACCAAAATCAATTCCCGACACTTGGGAATAACTGTTTGCTACCAATCGAGCTTTTTATTTCACCACCTTGCCTTCTACATTCATATTCTTCTTAAACACCCATTTTCTCCCAATGGGCTTCCCTCCATCCAACAACTCCACTAGATCCCATACCTCATTTTTGTGCAAGGATGCCATTTCATCAATGATGGCCTCCTTCTAGAGTTTTCCATCCTATGAATCTACTACCTCCTTGAGAGTTTTGGGATCATCATCAATTATAGTTAAAGAAAAAATTGAACAGAAAGATGATGGACTATAACTTTCTAGTTGCCTTATTTCCCAAAGTGATCTTCTCATAGCTGGAGTTTGTGGCTCTTCCTCTTCTAAATATTCTTCTATTGTAGAGTCTGATTCATCCTGTTAGTGTCATTCTGGTCATACTGCCATTAATGATAAAACTTACTCTTTTTCATTTGCATATTAGGAGTCCCATACCATAAATTTTCATCATTCCATTAGGTCATGGATTCATTGATGGTAGTGGTCTTTCATCAGTTTTCCCTCATGTAAAACTTGCTGATTCTCCTCTCTATGGTATTTATTCATGATTCACTTTCACTCCCAATTCATATTATTAGGTCATAGGGTTGGTCTCATTAGGTTCTAGGGTCTCATCATGGTCAGATTAATGAGTCAAGTGTCAATAAATATCAGTAAGGTCATGATGAGGTCAAATAAACTCAAAGGCACAGTATCTGGAAAGATCAAAGAATTTTTCTATTGAGCATGATGTAATTTTCACCTCAAAACCATGTTTTGAGATGAAAACATGGTACTTTGCTTTTACTATCATCTTTTAGGTAATTTTATGTCTTCATATGTAATAAGTTTCACTTCAGAAGCTGCTATCTCCACAGAGCCACCACCCTATTGTTAAAAGGTGATTTCCATGGTATTTTCAGTATAAAATAATGTTCCAAGTATTTCCATCAGAAGGAGCCTGGAAAGATCTTTCCAATGGTATATTATACTCCCCAAACTGACTTCTGGATTGGAAAATATGCCTAAGTGAACAAAAGTCCTCAAAAGCCTAACCTCACCCCTTTTCTCATTTATCCCTTAGACTTTGTAACTTTACCTTTTCATATAATTTCGAAGTGTTTCATTTAAATACCCTTTTCCCCGATCTGATTGCCCAATCACATCGCAAAATTCCCTTTGACCCATAAACCTCCGATGCAATTAAGCCATATCCGATCCCTCCGATCCGATCGTAATCACATCGTCACATCCCTGCCCCTTGATTCACGCATCTCATAGTTTCGAAACGCCGATGCGATTGACCCCCTTTGATCATATCCCGACCATTGATATTCTCAACAATCTGATGGTCCACATGTAATCACATCGAAAAACTTTGTAGTGCTCCCAAACTTGGTCCCTGCTCCTTTGGTTTCTTCCGATGCGATTGACTCCAGCCGATCACATCTCCATTGTCGATCCGCCCTACTGATCGGATGGCTCACAAGTGATCGCACAATCAAAATCGGCATTCCCTACAACCTCTCTCCCACTCCACTCCTCCACCGATTTGCGATTACGATTGGCTTGGGTCCCACCATAAATCCCTCCGCCTTTTCCTAAACAAATATGGTTTTTCCTTTTTAAAATGCGAGAAATAAATTTCAAAATATTTCTTAAGTTTTTCATCGCATCGGCCTTTCCTCCATCGCATCGCATTATTTCATTTCCCCTAGCACTTAAACCTAATCCCTCCTCCTCGCCAATGCAATTGATCACATATCGCCCATCACAATTGACGATTTCCATAATGCTTACACCCGCTCCCCTGCTCGGTTGCGATTGCGATTGCAATTCCCCTTGGGTCCCACCTAAAGTCTTCTGCCCTTTTCAAAAGAAAATGGGTTTTTCCCTATGTAAAACCATTTTTTCCATTTTGTTTCATGAATACTTCCCCTCCGTCGCACATCACACATCACGTTTTCTCCCCGCCATGCATTGTGACCACTCCTTCGCTGTGATTCCTGATTCGCGATTATGATTTCCCCATAAAGGCCTATTTCCCTCTATACACTATCACATCACAGAGTTATCATTGTGACATTCTCCCTCCCCCTTTCCAATTCCCGATTGCGATTGCGATTTGCGATCGCAAATTGGGCCCACCATCTTTTCCTTTGTTTTTTTTTTTTCACCCAAAAGGGGATTTTTCTTCATTAAATGACAAATATGGTTTTTCATCATTTCAAGGCATTTCCTTCGACAGTTTGATTTTATTCAAAGGATAAAAGGACGTGAACTAATTATGGAACAGAGGCACAACAACAATGATAAAAAAGGAGGAATGGCTCCAAAATTTTTCTTTCTTCCCCTCTGTTTGAGCAACAACAAACCTTCCAGATGTTCAAAATGTATTGTTTCCCCTCTTTTTCAGGGGTATACTGTTGGTATTTTTCCTATGATCAGATTTCGGTTTCTGAGCTGGTGAAACAACTCCTTCTTCTATGGATCTAATCCCCTCAAATTTTGTATATTTAATGTAATTATTCGTCATTGTAAAAGGGGAATAAAGTGTGGAATAAGTTGGGAATCATTGAGGATGCTGTATGCTCCATTTGTAATAGTTTGGCAGGGAATTAATAAAGAAATGCAACACTAATTTGTGGGATCCCTGTGGTATGGATTTTAGCATTGTTTTTTCCTTTGTGTTCATCTGTTAATTGTTATGTTCACCATTCATTCATTCACATTTCTGGTTGAATGCTTTCAAGATAGATAGGTATAATTGTATAATGCTGTGCCTTGGGAAATTATTCAACACTCTATGTTTTCTGCTGTTTGAAAAGGATCCATATCCTATGCCCTTTTCAACTCCTCACTAGTCTTAATCATCTCATCGTTTTTTAAACCAAGTTGTTAAAATCCCTTCCTACCTTGCCCCATGAATACCCTGTATCTATGATTTAATTCCCCAGTTTCAAACTGCCCCATCTGCTCCATACAACCCTGAAAATTTATAAAAAACACTTCCAATTATTATACCTAGCCTAAAATCAGTTTTCTTGTTATAAGTTTTTTGAAGATCTTTCACGGAGAGAGCCCTCTCCTGACCTTGTAGGGCTAGCTACAAGGCTGAGCGTGGTTTGAGGTTACCCTCATTTTCCTTCTTTCAGCCTAAGGTTAAAATTAGGTGCTAACATTTCTGGCGACCATACTGGAAAAATTTAGCATCAAAATATTGATCACCCCAGTATTATCTTCCATATAAATTCTTGGACTCTGGATGATGAGGTTCAGAGTTTACTAGGATGAAATAAAACATTGTAAAGTAGGAATTTGACCGCATTGGATTCAAGGAGATACACAAGGGCCAACCCTGATCCAAATCCTCCCCCTTTGTTTGAAAATCCTAATCTCATCCCAAGAATAGTCAGAAGACAAGAAGGTTCACTAAGCCCTAGACCTATTTTCAGATCCCATACCTGGACAAGTGAATGGTTGTTTGTATAGGACCTTTCTTTTGATGAGTGTTTTGAGCTTTCTTTGTTCAGAAGTAAATCTGAAACTGCACTTGATGATATAGTTTTAGATCCAGAATTTCTTGTAGATATTGAAGTTCAAAGGGAAAACACATCGATTGATCATTATATTTTGAATTCCCCTCAGACATCTATCACTGTAACCAATATCCCAGAGCCTTCAGAGTTATCAGAAATAGAATTTTCTACCCCTAATTCATCAGCATTCCCATCAGTTTCATAAGTCAATTCCCAGCCTCTGACTCCTTCATCTAAAACTCCTTTGAATCCTAGTAGCACAAATGCTGTTTTAAATCCACCTCAAGTCATGGCTGCCCGGTATGCACCCCTGGTTTTACCTCAGAATCTGAATGATATGCCTGCTGATTACCAAAGTAAGATACCTATCTTCGATGCCACTCAAAGCATCACAGCCCAGCAACATGTTGATAATATGAATGACTTCTTTGATCTTCATGAGGTAGAGGCAGAAGATGTAACCACAAGATTGTTTGTCCAAATATTTGGAGGTGAAGTTTGAAAATGGTTTAGAGCCTTGCTAGCAGGCTCTGTCCACACTTTGCAAGAGTTACATAGACAATTCTTAGACCGGTGGGAGGTAAAGAAAAACTCACTTCAAATCTTGTCTAAATATGAAAATATTAAAAGAAATGAGGGTGAAACTATACAGGATTATTGTGTGAGATTTAATGCTATATATAATGCTATTCCGGCCAATTTGAAGCCCCCCATGGGGTTAGCTTTGCTCAAGTTTTCATATGGTGTCGATGCTAATATGGTGTATTAGGTACAAGAAAGAGATCCTACCACACTTGAAGACATGCAGAAGATAGCTGTGAGTGTTGAAGCTAATTTGTTGGCCAGAAGAGCACGAAGAAAAGCTAAAAAGAGAGTAACTATGAAAGAAGAAGCTTCCCCTTTAGACAGTACGATGGACACTTTGATCTGGAAAATGGAGAAAATGGTTGATCGGTTGACTATTTCAGAAAGACCTGAAGTGCAAATCAGGAATTCAGAGGACAGTAGCAGCCACAATTCCGAATTAAGCAGAGGTAATATAGAACACACGACCAAGCTACGCCACAACAGCAGATCAAAAATCCATTGCAACAAAATTATGTTCAAGGAATGGAGACAGATGATGATGATCATCCTGTAGTTGAAGCCAACCACGTTTTCACTTCTGATGGTGCACCAATATTTCTCACAGAAGATGAAGAATATACAGTGACTGTAGACATTCGAAAGGATGAAGATTTCATATTGGCCAATGATGTAGTGTTAGAAGAAGAGTTCGATGATAATAAAAGAGGATACATGAACGCTTTGTCAGCACAACAGAAACAATATTCTTTGAGGAGAAGAGATGTGCCGATCAATCCTATTCAGAAGAGAAAAGAGCTACAATCGAAAAAAAACTCCTCAAATACTCAAAGAAAAGGGAAAGAGCCTGCTGATCCTTCTCCCAGCAAGGCATCCTCAGCGACTAACGTTACAAACGAAAAGAACCAGCATAGCGCAGCAAAGGAGCAAGTAGAGAAGAAAGATCCTCCCGTCAAAGAGGTAGAGAAAGTCCCATATTTTAATTTGGAAAATGAAATTTCTAAGCTGAAGGTGTCCATGCCCTTGTCTGAGTTGGTGAAAAATAGCACTTATAAACATCAGGTGTCTAGAATTTTGAAAATAGACTCTGTATCAGAAATGGAAAATGTTGAAGATGATTATATTGAACTCATTTTTGGTCCAACCATAGAAGGTTAGTTTGAAGAAAATAAAGTCCATCCCTTCTACCTGAGTCTTAGATTGCATGAGTTCATTTCACATAATGCTATGTTGGACTCCGGGGCCTCGCATAACTTGATGCCTAAACCCATTATGGAGAAGTTGGGTCTTGATATTACCCCCAAATACCATGACTTGTATTCCTTTGACTCCAGTAGGGTCCATTGTATTGGTCTTATCAAAGACTTGGTAGTATCTTTAGACCAAATCCCAGCCAAAAATGTTTTGATGGATGTAGTTGTTGCCGACGTTCCACCATGGTTTGGAATGCTTTTGTCCAGGTCATGGGGTGCAAAATTGAAAGGGACCATTCAGCTTGATTTCTCTTATGCCACCATTCTCGTGTTCAGTAAATTGAGAAGATTATATAGGGGGAAGAAAATGAAATACATGATCACTAGAAAAGAGAAGCCAGTTAATCATCCCATTAATGCAGTCCACACAGATCTGGAGTCATTTGTATTATATTTAGATGGTGGTTTGAATGATGAAAATGTTCAGTTGGTAGAAGTACATGAGATACCTGAAATTTCAAAAAAATTTAGGGAAGTCCTTAAACAGGAAAAATATAAAGAAACAAGAATTTTTGAGCTTCCTGCCTGCCAGCAGCAAAGGGACAGTGAACAATAGAAAGATGTAGAAATAAGTCCAGATAAAGTAGAGAAAGAAGAAAAACTTTAGCATCTAGCAGAAGAAGAAGAAGGCCTTTGGAGCATGGATTTTGATGGAGCTATTGGTAAGGATGGTGCTGGTATAGGAATATGAATTCGGAGCCCATTTTCCAGCTTGAAAAGGTTCCTAGTAATGTTAGAGTATGTGCTTACAAGTTGAATTTTGACTGCTCTAACAATGAAGCAGAGTATGAAGCTTTGATTGCAGGTTTGAAAATTTTGAAGAAGCTAAATGCAAAGAGGATTTTTGTCTATGGAGATTCCGAATTGATAATCAAATAGGCAAAAGGAGAGTACCAAGCAAAGCATCCATGATTGAGGGCCTACAGAAATGAAGTCCTAGATATCTTGAGGAAGTTTTCTAAGTACACTTTGATAGCAGTACCCCAAATGTAGAATATTATTGCAGATTCTCTTGCCACTACTGCAAGAAATTTGAATATTATAATGAACTCTAGCAACAAATTTGAAATTTATGTCAAACATTGGCCTGTTGTTCCAGATAATTTAAGGTATTGGCAAGTGTTTTGGGATGACAATGAAATCTATGCTTTTTTTCAGAGTGAGGGAAATTTCAAGGATACTCCTATAGAAGGTGATTATGAGGTTGATGATCAAGAAATCAAAGCAAATTAGATGGATGTATTGCAGCTGAAAGATAATGTAATTCCTAGAGGTCTCATGCCTTTAGAGGAGCTTTTTGATCAAGATGATGTTGCAAAGAAACCAAGCTTGGTGCCTACTGATAAAGGAGTTGAAGATGTTAATCTTGGAACAGATAACAAGCCCAGGCTTGTGAAGTTATCAAAAACATTGGCCCCTGAGGTAAAGGAACAATATGTTAAATTACTTTCTAAATTTTCTGATGTGTTTGTGTGGGATTATTCAGATTTGAAGGTGTATGACAAAAACATAATTCAATATACTATTCCCATCAAGCCGAATCAGAAGCCATTTAGATAGAAGCTAAGAAGGATCAACCCAAAGCTGCTGGCATCCATTGAAAAAGAGGTAAACAGATTGTATAAAGTTGGTATGATTGTCCCAAATAGATTTTCTGACTGGATTTCAAATTTGGTCCCGGTACGTAAAAATACAGGAGAGATAAGGTTGTGAATAAATTTCTAAAATCTGAATAAAGCAGCTTTAAAGGATAACTATCCACTTCCAAAGATGGACCATATTCTGTAGAGAGTAGTTGGAGCATCAAGGATGCCACTACTCGATGGCTACTCAAGCTATAATTAGATATTGGTGCATGAAAAAGACCAAGACAAAACTACTTTCACAACACCTTGGGGAACTTTCCAGTATGCCAAAATTCCATTTGGGCTGAAGAACGCTGGAGCCACTTTCCAGCGAGAAATGGATATTTCTTTTGCCAATGAAAAAGATGTTTTTCTGGTTTTTTTATTTAGATGATTTAACAGTGTTTTCTAGTTCTGATGATGAACATTTGCACCACTTGAGGGTTGTATTTCAGCGATGCAGAAAGTTTGGGATTTCTCTAATCCGAAGAAAAGTATGTTTGCTATGGATGAAGGCAAGTTGCTGGGGAATATCATCTCTAAATACGGTATCCACATTGATCCTTCAAGATTCGAGGCAATTCAACACATAGATCTTCCACATAATAAAAAGGAGATTCAGGAATTCAATGGTAAGATGAACTTCTTGCGCAGGTTTATACCCAATTTGGATGAACATTTAAGAGAAATGACTAACATGTTGAAAAAGGATAGCACTGTCAAATGGAATGAGGAGGCTATCAAGTCATTTAATCTAGTAAATTTTTCTCTGTCCAATGCCCTAGTCTTGATTAGTCCTGATTATACTCAGGATTTCATTATATTTTCATTTGCATTGGAGCATACTATGGCTGCGGTATTGAGGCAAAAGAGAGATCACATTGAACATCCCATTTCATTTTTTAGTAGGACCATTCGAGATGTTGCTTTGCGGTATAACATCATTGAGAAACAAGCATTGGCCCTTATAAAAGCATTGAAGGATTTTAGAGTATAAATTCTGCATTCACATACCATAGCATATGTTCCTAATGCAGCAGTGAAGGATGTGTTTATACAAACTGATCTGGAAGGTCGAAGAGGTAAGTGGATATCAGCAATGTTGGAATATGATTTGGAGATCAAACCCAAAAAGTTGATCAAAGGACAAGGCTTGGCAAAGCTAATGGCCCAATCAAACCTAAGTGCTCTGGATATAAATCTCATAACAGCGATGTCAGAGGATGAAGATGAAGGTTTGGTTGTTCTAGTTTCAGACAATTTTCTCCAATCCCCATGGTATTCAGACATTTTTTGCATTCTTCAGCATCTTTCACCACCTCTCGAGATTTCTAGAAGCAAAGGTAGATCACTGAAACTCAAGTCTACTAAATTCTGTATTTTGAACAGTGCTCTTTATTGGGAAGATCCGAGAGGTATTCTGCTTAATTTTTTGGTTGAATATGAGGCTTAGCAGGTGATGCATGACTTTCACAAAGGTGATTGTGGTGGTCATTTGTTTTGGAAAACAACAGCTAACAAAGTGTTGAGGGCAGGATATTATTGGCCCACTTTATTTTCAGATTTGTACAAAATAGTGATGAGCTGCCATGAGTGTCAAGTTTTCCAAGGGAAAAGGAAATTTCTTCCTCTTCCTTTGAAACCAGTTTCAGTAAATGCTCCTCTCCAGCAGTGGGGACTTGATTTCATAGGGGAAATCCATCCTGCATCATCAGCACAACACCGATGGATCTTGACAAGTACGGAGTACTTCACCAAATGGATTGAGGCCATTCCAGCAAGACATGCCACTGATATGGTAATCATTAAATTTTTAGAATCAAATATCTTGTCTCGTTTTGGTTTCCCTCACAAAATCATAACAGATAACGCAGCATCATTTAGATCCAAGAAGATGGTGGAATTATGTGATAAATACAATATTGTGTTGGGCCATTAGACAACATACTACCCGCAAGGCAATAGCCTGGCAGAATCATCAAATAAATCTCTCATGAACACAATCAAGAAAATGTTGAAAGGAAATAAGAGGAACTGGCACTGAAATCTCATCAACGTGTTATGGGAAGATAGAGTCAGCAGCAAGAAATCCATAGGTATGTCACCATTTGAATTGGTTTATGGTATTGATGCCTTTTTTCCCACGTCACTCATAGTTCCAGTCATGAGATTATTGCAAGAGGATGGTAGTGAGGAAGATGATAATTAGTGAAGGATCAATCAAATAATCCACCTTCAACAGACAAGAGAGGAAGTTTCTCATAACGCTATTCAATTGCAGGAGAAGATAAAGAAAATCTATGATCGTAAGGCCAAAGCAGAAAAGTTTCAGTTGGACAATGTGGTGTTGAGATGGGATGCATGAAATGAGGACAAAGGGAAGCATGGTAAGTTTGACAACTTGTGGAAAGGACCATATAATATTTCAGCATACAGGGGACATAATGCTTTCTTGCTCTCAGAGATGGATGGCCAAGATTTCCTTGGAGGACCAGTGAATGGTAGGATTTTGAAGCACTACCACTGTTGAGATAATGGATCAAAACTATCTCACCATCATTGTATATACCATGTCATTGTTGGTCAAATTTCAACTACATAGTCATTGAAGTTTGGGGCCTGAGGTGAAGGCTATAAAACTTGAATGATATGTGTAAGGTTTGCTGGTTTTATTTAAGTTTTCAGTCATAGTTTGAGTCAAAGTCAGTCTGCATTGTGTAAGTTTTCAGTATTTTGACCATATTTTCCAAATGGAAAAGGCTACTTGGTCTACGGTGTTCTTGGCACCTCCAAGGAGCTACCATCCCCATTGGAGCCAATGTTAGTGTCAGTCTGGTCATACTACCATCAGTGATCAAACTTACTCTTTCACATTTGCATATTAGGAGTCCCATACCATAAATTTTCATCATTCCATTAGGTCATGGATTCATTGATGGTAGTGGTATTTCATTAGTTTTCCCTCATGTAAAACTTGCTGATTCTCCTCTCTATGGTCTTCAGTCATGATTCACTTTCACTCCCAATTCATATTATTAGGTCATAGGGTTGGTCTCAATAGGTTCTAGGGTCTCATCATGGTCAGATTAATGAGTCAAGTGTCAATAAATATCAGTAATGTCATGAGGAGGTCAAATAAACTCAAAGGCACAGTATCTGGAAAGATAAAAGAATTGTTCTATTGAGCTTGATGTAATTTTCACCTCAAAACCATGTTTTGAGGTGAAAACATGGTACTTTTCTTTTATTATTATCTTTTATGTAATTTTATGTCTTCATATGTAATAAGTTGCACTTCAGAAGCTGCTATCTCCACAGAGCCACCACCTTGTTGTTCAAAGGTGATTTCCACAGTATTTTCAGTATAAAATCATGTTCCAAGTATGTCCATTAGAAGGATCCCAGAAAGATCTTTCCAACGGTATATTATACTCCCCAAACTGACTTCTGGATTGGAAAATATGCCTAAGTGAGCAAAAGTCCTCAAAAGCCCAACCTCACCCCTTTTATCATTTATCCCTTAGACTTTGTAACTTTACCTTTTAATATAATTTCGAAGTGTTTCATTGAAATCCCCTTTTCCTCGATCTGATTGCCCAATCGCATCGCAAAATTCCCTTTGAACCATAAACCTATGATGTGATTAAGCCATATCCAATCCCTCCGATCCAATCATAATCGCATCGTCACATCCCTGCCCCCCTAATTCATCGCATCAAAGAGTTCCGAAATTCTAATGTGATTGACCCCCTCCGATCATATTCTGACCATTGATCTTCTCAATGATCCGATGATCCACATGTAATCACATCGCAAAACTTCGCAGCATTCCCAAACTTGGTCCCCGCTCCTTTGGTTTCTTCCGATGCGATTGAATCCAACCGATCGCCTCTCCACCATTGAACCGCCTTCCTGATTGGACGGCTCACAACTGATCGCACAATCACAATTGGAATTCCCCACATCCTTTCTCCCGCTCCACTCCTCCATCGATTTGCGATTGCGATTGGCTTGGGTCCCACCATAAACCCCTCCACCTTTTCCCAAACAAATATGGTTTTTCCTTTGTAAAATGCGAGAAATAAATTTCAAAATATTTCTTAAGTTTTTCATCGCATCGGCCTTTCCTCCATTGCATCACATTATTTCATTTCCCCCAGCACTTAAACCCACTTCCTCCTCCCCGTTAATGCGATTGATCACATATCGCCCATCGCAATCAGTGATTTCCATAATGTTTACACCCGCTCCCCTGCCCAGTTGTGATTGCGATTGCAATTCCCCTTGGGCCCCACGTAAAGTCTTCCACCCTTTTCAAAAGAAAATGGGTTTTTCCCTATGTAAAACCATTTTTTCCATTTGTTTTCATAAAACTTCCCCTCCATCGCACATCACACATCGTGTTTTCTCCCCGCCATGCATTGTGACCACTCCTCCACTACGATTCCTGATTCGCGGTTGAAATTTCCCCATAAAGGCCTATTTCTATTGCATCGCAAAGTTATCATTGTGACCTACTCCCTCCCCCTTTTCGATTCCCGATTGCGATTGCGATTTGCGATCGCAAATCGGGCCCACCGTCCTTTCCTTTGTTTTTTTTTTTCACTCAAAAGGGGATTTTTATTCATTAAATGACAAATATGGTTTTTCATCATTTCAAGGCATTTCCTTTGACAGTTGGTTTTTCTTCAAAGGATAAAAGTTCGTGAACTAATTATGAAACAGAGGCACGACAACAACGATAAAAAATGAGGAATGGTTCAAATTAGGTGCCAACACATCCTCCTTTAGCTCAAACTCTATCTTCTCAGGTTCATTTGGTAGGAATTCATGTTTAACAACATCTTTCACCTCTCTAAACACCACATCTCAACTGTACAAAACCTTCCTTGTTTCTTGGTTTGAAAGCTTGTAACCTTTTAAACCATCCTTATACCTAATAAAGATGCACCTTTCAGACTTATTATCCAACTTGGTCACTTTCTCTTTTGGAACATGTGCATATGCATCACATCCAAATACCCTCAGATGTCAATGAGAGGGATTCTTACCCGTCCATACCTCATGTGGATTCTTATCCTCCAACGCTGATGAAGGTGATCTATTAACTAGGTAACATGCATTCTCCACTTCTTCTGCCCAGAATTCCCATCCTATCCCAGTACCACTAAGCGTGATTCATGCCTTTTCCATCAGAATTCTTTTCATTATTTATGTAGCTCCATTTTGCTGAGGTGTGTATGGATTATTATTCTGCCATGATATACCACACTTCTTACATAATTCTTCAACTTCCTTCTTGCAAAACTCTCCACCATTATCTGTCCTCAGCACCTTTATCTTCTTCTTTACCTGGTTTTCCACCAAAGCCTTAAATTATTTAAATCTGTGAAAGAATTCCTAATTGTTCCTCAAGAAATATATCCATGTATTACTTAAGAAGTCATTTATGAATGAGACATAGTACACAGATTTTCCCAGTGATGGAACTGACACAGGTCCAAACACATCACTGCGCACATGCTCTAATATTTTGTTTGCCCTCTTAGCACTAGAAGGAAAACTCACCCTATTTTGCTCCCCATATACAAAATGTTCACAGAAATTGAAATCCAAAGAGAAATTAGACATACCTTCTAGCATACCATTTCCATGCAGTACCCGAAGGCCCTTCTCTCCAATATGTCCAAGCCTTTGATGCCATAGCATGGTTTTTTTCTCCAGAGACTGCCAGGATTTCCGCTCCACTTTTAGGAACCACAGAACTATTGCAACCATCAATAACAATGCTACCTTGAAGCTTGTACAGAGTTCCATTCCAAACTCCCCACATTAATACTAGTGCTCCTCGAATCATCTTGCAGGTATTTTTCTTGAACACTGTTTTTACACTTGCATCATCCATATTGCTTACAGAAATCATATTTATGGCTAATGCATGAATATGTAGAACACCAAGAAGTGTTCTAATTCTTCCACCTTGTAGCTTCAGATTGAATTTTCCACGTCCGACGATTTTTTCCTTCCTATCATCCCCTAAGAAGACATCAACACCATCATACTTCTCATACTCACAAAACCACTCCCTATGGGGAGTGAAGGGAAAGGATGCACTTGAGTCAATCAACCATGCCTCATGATCTACATGTGTATTTGAAGAAGAAGACAAATACACATCCCCACCTTCATCTGAGGTGGTTTTTGCCTCTGTAGAAGGAGCATCATCAAATCCCTTTCCTTTCTTAGGAGCTTTAGATCTGCAGTTCTTTTTGTAGTGCCCTTCCTTTCCACATTTCCATCATACCTTTTCAAAATTTCTTGGAGATTTAGATCTCCCACTCAAAATCTTATTCTTGTTTCTGTCCTGGGACCTTCCTCATATAGATAAGGCATCTCCATTATGGCCCTCCATATTTCTCCGTTTTATTTCCTCCGATAGCAAGTCTGAGACAATGTCATCAAAATTCAAGGTAGTTGTATTTCTACCTATTGCAATAACCAGAATGTCCCACAAATTTGGTAGAGAACATAGCAAACTGATGCACTTATCTTCATATGATATTTTAATATCAACAAATTAAGACAGAATTAACACATTATTAAAGGCATTCAGATGCTCTGTCACTGAGTATCCATCCTTAATCATCATGTTATAGAGCTTTTTCCACAGGAACAATTTATTCACCAGAGAATTAGATTGGTACAAAGTCCCTAGCTTGTCCCACAAAGTCTTCACCATAGCTTCCCAGATACATTCAACAATACTGAATCTGAGACACACAACCGTATTGTGCTCTTTTACTTCTGATCCAACTTCTTCCAGTATTCATATGACATTGTTGTTGGTTTAGTACCCAGATATACCATGATCCACTGATATTTATCCAACAACAGAACCTCCATCTTGAGCTTCCACAACTCAAAACTCTGACCATTAAATTTCTCGATCTCTATCTTCCCACTGCTCGCAATTTTCTTTAACCACAAGAATCAGTCCCACAAATCTCCCACTAAATAGGGTCTACTGCAAGCCTGAGAAAAAAATCCCCTCAGCAGCAAAGGTGTCCCCTTGAAGCCAAAACAACTATGATAATAGATGTAGGTTTTAACCCTATACATAAATTATTTACAAACAAATCTTAAGAAAAGAAAATAAACAATAGCGGGAGAATAAAACATAAAACATACATACACAGATATTTTCCCCTAGATCCCAAATCGGGACTACCAGCTTGATTTTTCATTATATTCCTTTTAGTGTTACAAAACATATATATACATGCAAAATCATTCATAAACCCCAATTAATTAACCCTGGATGAGAACATAACTGTAGTTCCCTTGAGAAAATCTACAAAATACTAGGGGTCGAAAACCATCATGCCCCAAAACCATGTGCAAACCCATGAAAAAAATCATGGGCGAGTTCGCCCACCGAAAAATAGGGTCAAAGTTTTTTTTTTCTTAGGGCACTGCCCCAGACCCTGAACAGGGGGGCTACCGTCCCCACTGTCACTCCCTGCTGCACCCGACGCAACATACAGGGAGAGTTATCACCCCCTCACAAATGCAACTAATTGTGGAAAGAATATAACACATACCCAAAAAATTTGAAGCAGTCAATAAAATCCTTAAAATTATCCTTCAATGGACGGTGAAAAATCACAAAAGAAACTGGAACCTTATGCTCTTCCTTGCTTTGTGGGCCTATAGAAATTTTATTAAAACTGCCACTAGGTTTACTCCTTTCCACTTTGTTTTTGCCAAGGAGGCAGTATTACCTATATTGTGTGAAATCCATTCCATTCACTTAGCCTTAGAACTTCCCCCTGGAACCCAACCTTTAGAACAAACACTTATCATGCTTGAGCACGCTTC
Source organism: Pinus albicaulis (assembly GCA_034641835.2). NCBI lineage: Eukaryota > Viridiplantae > Streptophyta > Pinopsida > Pinales > Pinaceae > Pinus > Pinus albicaulis. Next base: position 462,136,241 of record CM076579.1, on the reverse strand, counting down.
CGAAGACCGTTGTGTTGCATTGCAAACCAGCGAAGTGGCTAAGAAGCACAGCAAAGATCAATATGACTAAAAACTCGACCCTAGTACTCTTCACGAAAGCGATCTCATTCTAGTGTATGACCAGGCTCATGATGCCCTTGGTCATGGGAAGTTTGACTCATTATGGATAGGCCCTTACATCATTAGTAAGGACATGGGTAAAGGGGAATACCTTCTAGAGGATTTCAAAGGCCACCCTCTTCCTAATCCTCGTAATGCTCTCTAACTCAAGAAATTTTACCCTTAGAATTTCCATTTAAAAATGCACATTTTATTTCACTTTCACCACTTGTACTTGGGGCACCACTTTTCCCTCATACTTGTTGATGCTCATGTCAATTTTCATCATGAATAACCATATTTTACTCATGTTTTCATGGTCCCCACCAGGCCTATTCTATGTGGTAGCATCATCAATTTTCCCTTTTTTAGAGAATTTGAGTTGAGTCATCATCACATCCATGGAGTCTGTCTTGAGTCCCTTTTTCTCCCGCCACAATATTCCATCCTTCATCGCTTTTTACCTCTCTCATGTCGTACATTTTGGCATCTATTCATACTGTTCCCTATGCCCTTTGGAGTTGATTCAGTAGCTTCTAGGTCATCCATGCCCTTTATTCTATAACAAGGGAAGCCATAAGCCTGCTACTTAGTATCCCCCATTTGTAATATTCCAAATTAGGAACAGTTCATGAATCATGCACTAAAAACGCATTTCCAGCAACATATGTAATAAAATAGTGAAATTATTACTTGGATCCCATATATACATCCATATATAATCTAAATACAAGAGAAGATCAGAAAGAAATGAAACTAGGTGGGTTAAATAGACCTCCCACATTAGTGTAGCTAAAAATGACTAAAAACCCCAAAACTGCATTTTACTAGAGTTGCTGCATAAGTGACAGCACAGTCTTATGAGGGTTTTAACTCAGAAAATAAGAAAAAAAATAGATCTTCTCAGATATTAGACAATCATGCTCATAAACTAAGATCTAGTCTCCTTATACAAAATACAAGATAACCCGACAAGGGTTTCTTATCGAACACTCTGCATACAGAATGGAATATTCAGTAATTTACTAAATAACCACTGCAACACTGAAGTACATGAGTGTATAAGGCTGAAATATGTCTGATATACTTTATATCCCTCAAGGTCTTCCTCCCATTTAAGGATGAACCTCTCAATCACAAGGAAACGCTGCAACGGAGCCACCAAACCATGCACTGAAAACTGCCTCCAAAATAACGCATTCCCTAGCTGGAAAAACGCTGGGAATGTATGGAAAATGTGTGGTATGATAACACAGATCTGAAATCAGCTCTATATCTCTCCAAACAGGTCCCTCAAGTGAAGGAAACCTTCCTCCAGTGAGAAGCTAGCTCAGAAACTGGGATTCCGATCCCTTCCACTGCTGCACGCAACAACATTGCACAATCTCTGGAAAAAACTGCGCTGATCAAGATGGCTGAAGCTTGGCCTAAAACCCAGATGTGGAATGATGAATGAAAATTCTCCCAATGAGGCTCCTCAAAGGAAAGAGGTGGGATTCCCGCTCGGGAACACTCGGTGCTAAAAAACACTGCTACTCCGCTGAACATCAAGAGGAAGAAAAAGTCTGAGCAGACATGAATAATAATATAAGACATGAATAATAATGCTGCCATCCTCTTCCTTATATAAAATGTGAGTTTTCTTGCCCTTTTCCCCACTCAATTAGGTCATCTCTATCCAAATATACATCTCCCTCCAAAACTGCATTATTCTTCCTTAGATTCCTTCTCCTCTAAAACTATGCTGTTGACTTAGTCAAAGAAGCTTGATTTTATCCATGTTCACACATGGAGGTGTTTTATTAAGCTAGAAAGAGTGTCTCCTTTCACACTTGGAGTGTTTTTATCCTCCTTAGGAGACTTATGGGCTTTTCTACCCATTTATTCACTGACTAGAGCTGCTGCTAACTCTAATGTTCCATTTAGCTTTGAGGCTAAAATTTTGGAACATTACAATCCTCCCCTCCAAAATCTTTGCATGTCCTCACAAAATGCATAGGGAGAGAAAAATTTCTCCCCTCCTCCTCATGTGGCCTCCCATCACTAGCCTCCATCACTGCATCAAGATAATATTCAATAAAACTGTCATCCAATGTTTCCTCCCAAGTGTGCAAAACCAAATGGTCTACATCAATAAGAGGTGGAAAGTGTGGATGGAAACTTGCTTGCTATCTCATGGCATCCACAAAATAGGAGTGATGACCAACAGGGTGAATGATTGCCTCCCTCACCCATGCTATCATCCAAATGAAGTGAGTCACCCTCCAACATGGTAACTCATGAAGAGTCTCCTCCACCTTGTGCTCCAGAAATGTAGGTGGGCTGAGTAAATGAAAATGATAGGAAAGAGAGCCTATCCCACGCTGTCCTCCTCTTCGCTGATGATAAGTGTAGAGGGTATGCTGATCTCAGGTTGAAACATGATTTCCCTCCAATGGCAAGAAGAAGATTGAGTCTTTAAAGACCCTTCCTCCAAATTCACGAGTCATGCCAACCCAAACCATTCCATCCAAGATGAATGGCACAGAATCACCATTTGGCATCCAAATCAGAAAAATCCTGAAATTTATGTGAAATTTTGGATGGTACCAAAGGTTCTCCAAGTGGATATTACGCAGTCTCCCCAACTGCTGTTTTAGAATGTCAGGTGGCAAGTGGTTCTGCAACAAGTTATAAGATGTATAGGTTTGTTCTTTCAACATGGGGAAGTAAGCATCAATGTCTATCAGCTGTACATAGATAAAATAACAATACACTTTCCAAAGTCATGCATACATGGGATACTATCATCATAAACATTGGCCCTAAGGTGACCATGAAACCCAAAAATACTCTTGCTCTCTTGAGGAGCAAAGCACTGTCCAAACATGGTGAGAAAGTACAAATATGCAATGGAGTAATCAACAAGTACATAAATGCATTTCCTACCATACATAGTGAGTTGGATGAAAGTGAGGTTCATTAATAAGTCCTCGCATGAGAATCTCCTCACAAAAATCTGCAAGAAGAAGGGATACATCCTCTCCTTGGAATATTCCATCCACGCGAACATACTCCTATGTGACAGCATTATAGGCCTTTATAATAAGGCTCCATGACCCCTCTCTTTTACATCCCATATGCCAAATTCATCCACCATCATGTCGCTATATGAGAATATCTTCTTCCTACATGGAAGTCTCTTATGATCCTTCAATGCTGAAGGGTAGCCTCCTTGCACCATGAATGTGCCTTCCTTCTTTCCAGAAATATCATGAAAAATATGGGAAGAATGCTGCCCATACTCTCCCAAGTGCAACCACATCAACAAAAACTCTTGCTGCTCCCTCATCTCTCCCTCATACAAGCCATGAAGTAATGTCATGATGGTCAACTTGTATGATACCCCATACAAACAAGTCTTTTGCTACAATATCATATGGGTGCCATGCCATCCAATTGGTTTTTCTCTCCATGCAAAGCTTCCCTTGAGAAAAAACATATCAGCAATACATGGAAGCAAGGTACAATAAAAACTAGTTTCCAAATGACAACCAGAGAGTGAATCATAGTTCCACTCATGGAACCAGCGCAGTGCATCCTTTGCCTGCATCAAAATAAGAAATAACAAGTGCTTTACCAGCCACTTGTTTGCTGCCACAATCATCTCATAAGATGAAAACATGATGTTACAATATGGTGTCAATGGTGCACACCAAAAAACATGTGGCTTCCCCCACAACCCATCAAAAATATAGCCAAGATCAATGCTACAAATAGCTGCAAGTACATCATCATACAATAGGCAAGAAGAGATAATTCTTCTTGTTGCATCATGATGCTCAAATAAGGAAAAGAAGTACAATACAAAATGTGAAATTATACCTCCTCCATCATGTACTTGAAGTCTTGAGCTGAAATGGCTCAACTAGAAATTCTCCCTTACTCCCAATGAGTAGGAATGTGGCTGTGACATCCTCTCTATTACCATCCAGGCTATGCATCTCTCCATATGATGAAATATGTCATGCTGAACGCCCTCCCAAGTGAACTCCTCCATCAACTGGAAATATGCATCAAGGTGCATAGAAGAGAAGTCCTCATGTGCTGCATGTAGTAGCTTCTCCTTAAGACTAGAAGATCTAGTCAAGAAGATCCTGCCAAAGGAATAGATGACCACATCATCCACCATGTATCTATCATCTCCATCTGGGTCATCAAGAATCATGCATGCACCAAGATCCTTGGAGTACTCTACCAGAGCTGAGTTCTCCAATAAGGATCAATCCTCCTAAGAGACAACGCTGGTGATCTGGCATGTCAACATCTCCTCATGCTGCTGCCTACTACTTTGACATCCCCCATGCCAAAGTCTTCCTCCAAACTCTTCACCTCTCCAAAATCCAAGAGTGGTGAACCTAAAGACAAGATATCTCTCATCGACTGTAGATCTGGTGGCCTCCCAAGTGGAATGCCTCCATGAAGTGAGACATCAATGTCAAGAGTAGACTGCACAGATGGTTGGGTAACCTTGCCCCTAATTTTACATCACAAATCAATCTACCTCCTCCTTGCATTGGCTATCTGAAATATAGAATGGTGTGTGCCTCTCATCAAGTGATGCTACTCTTCCTCCATACCTCCTCCTTCCAGCTACAATGCTGCACAATCATGTTGCTCACTGATTATGCTTGGACCTCCATGTATGAGATCCTAGGGAACTTCTTGTAAGGATACAAGAATCCAGGCTCCTATTGGAGCATGTGCTCCTCCTCCCTCTACATGAGGAACTAGATGTGCTCTATATGTGACAACGCTGTTGCCCTCATCTTTCTCAATGTGTATGGGAAACATCTCAACAGTTGGATCCTCCTGTGAAAAGGTGATCCCCATGCCCACTTGTTCAAGAATATGAACTAGAGGTCTTGCTTTCGGCAATGTGTAATGCAAGATGTCAGCTCCTCCCATGGCTTTCTGAAATGGGGTTTCCTTCATCACATGCAAGGGTTTTGTTTTCTCAAGTTTTCCTTGCTGATGTGCCTTAGGAAGTTTTTCACCAAACCTTCCCATCAAAGTTTCTATGAATATTTTATACGAGAAAGTGTTTGCATTTCTTAAGGAACAAGATTAAAAAATCCACCATGCATGAGCCTTACCTCTGAAATTCAGCGCTGCAAATATGATGGCTTCATCTTTGGAAATATGGTGGAGCTACAACTAGGAATCTAGCTCCTTCACCCAGGCTCCTTCTGAACATGTAGGTGATCTGGAAAAAGTAGATAGAAGAAATCTATCTTCATCATGCTGCTTGCTCTTCTCCATCTGGATCTTGCAAAACTCTTGGAAATCAATATGATCTCTAAACCTCAGTTTGAGATTCATACTTCAACAAAAAATCACTAAGAGTCATCCTCTTAGGCATTCTTCCTCCTCCCATCCATCTCAAGATAGATCTGGGCACTTGACTGTGTTGTGAATCATGGTGTGTAGCTACATGCTCACACTCACCATGTGAAAATCTAGATTCAGCTCTAGATTCAACCTCCTTTGGAGATCCCATCTCCAATCTCATTTTCTTCAGCTCTCCTTGAAAGCTTTGCATATATTTTGGAAGAATATTTGTGAGATTGTCCTCATTTTTCCTTCCAAATACTAAATATTTCTAGCTTTTTTCCATCTCTCCTTCCTATGATAGCTAGATCTCACAGGCCGAGCCAGAGATCATGCTTTGATAACACTGTAATATTCCAAATTAGGAATAGCTCATGAATCATGCACTAAAAATGCATTTCCAGTAACATATGTAATAAAAAAATGAAATTATCACTTGAATCCCATAGATACATCCATATAGCATCTAAATAAAAGATGAGATTATAAATAAATGAAACTAGGTGGGTTAAACATACCTCCCACACTAGTGTAGCCGAAAATGACTAAAAACCCCAAAACTGCATTTTACCGGAGTTGCTGCATAAGTGACTGTGCAGTCTTATGAGGGTTTTAAATCAGAAAATAAGAATAAAAATAGATATACTCATATATTAAATAATAATTCTCATAAACTAAGATCTAGTCTCCTTATACAAAATACAAGATAACCCGACAAGGGTTTCTTGTCAAACACTCTGCATACAAAATGGAATATTCAATAATTTAGTGAATAGCCAATAAAAAACTAAAGTACATGAGTGTAGAAGGCTGAAATATGTCTGATATGTTTTATATCCCTCAAGGGATTCCTCCCATGAAAGGATGAACCTCTCAATCACAAGGAAACACTGTAACAGAGCCACCAAACCATGCACTGAACACTGCCTCCAAAATAACGCATTCCCTAGATGGAACAACACTGGGAATGTATGGGAAATTTGTGTCTTGATACCAAAGATCTGAAATAAGCTCTGGATCTCTCCAAACAGGTCCCTCAAGTGAAGGAAACCTTCGTCTAGTGAGAAACTAGCTTAGAAACTGGGATTCCAATCCCTTCCACTGCTGCACCCAGCAACACTGCACAATCTCTGGCAAAAACTAGGATGATGAAGATGGATGAAGCTTGGCCTGAAAACCTGATGTGGAATGATGAATGAAAACTCTCCCAATGAGGATCCTCAAAGAAAAGAGGTGGGATTCCCGCTCGGGAACACCCGGTGCTAAACAACACTGCTACTCTACTGAACAGCAAGAGGAAGCAAAAGTCTGAGCAGACATGAATAATAATCTAAGACATGAAGAATAATGCTACCATCCTATTCCTTATATAAAACATGAGTTTTCTTGCCCTTGGCCCCACTCAATTAGGTCATCTCTATCCAAAGATATATCTCCCTCCAAAACTGCGTTATTCTTTCTTAGTTTCCTCCTCCTATAAAACTGCGTTGTTGACTTAGTCAAAGCAGCTTGATTTTATCCATGTTCACACATGGAGGTGTTTTATTAAGCTAGAAAGAGTGTATCCTTTCAAACTTGGAGTGTTTTTATCCTCCTTAGGAGACTTATGGGCTTTTCTACCCATTTATTCACCGACTAGAGCTGCTGCTAACTCTAATGTTCCATTTAGCTTTGAGGCTAAAATTTTGGAACATTACGGCATTCCATCACCATCCATGATGTCAGTCTATCAGTAGCTCTACTAGTATCCCTTGTGCCTTAGTTGATGATTCCTCATTGCCTCACCTATGGCAGACCTCCTTCTATCGACATCAACTTATTCATTCCAGAAGACAGGTCTAGAGGGCGGTGTACCTTGGTTCCATCTTCCACTCTTGTTCAGTGCCTCAGATTAGGTAAAGGGACCCTTTATTTCCCTTTGAATGATTGTTTCTCAGCTCCATCTCCTTATGGCATGATCAATATCCGTATACTTGATGGTTTAGTGATGCAGTAGACTATAATAGTGATTCCCGGGTGTGTGTGAGATGTTTAAGACCTCATGAGGGGGTGGCCCTTCAGGTAGCCCCCCACATACCTGGATGAGCTCTTTACTATAGCCTTGGATACAACTCTGCAGATTTTTTGGTTTTGGCCTTAGCTGCTTGCATCACCCTTTTAGTTTGCATGTATCATTCATATTTTCAGATCCCTTTCCTATTTTACAGGGCCTCTTTGGTTGTTATTATATCTCATGTACTCAGATATGATTGTATAAGTCATGGCTGTTGTCCCAGGCACAGTATGTATGTGGGATCCATTATGATTTTTATCTAGCCCATGTTTTTCCAGCATGTAGTATATAGCTGAGTCCCATGTTTGCAGGGCGCACCATTATTCTTTGTACTTTGTCATCTCGACAGGCATAGGTATGCCTCCCCTGCCTCATTGAGAACATGTACTCACTCATAAAAGAGACTTGTTGCATCTGTAAGTCTCGCCTCCTCAGGGTATTGTCCTCTCCTACTTCAGGTTGTCTTATATTTCTCTCTCTCTGACTCCCCTTCGGTGTCTAGTGATTGTGTTCTTACAATGTACCTCGGTCATACAATTAGCTCCTAATGCTCGCACGTTAGGGGGAAATATGTTACACCAATTTTTGGTCATCTAACCTGTTACTATTAGATGGACTAAAGTACGCCATGTAAGACCAATTTTACCATAGTAAAATTTCTTTCACTATGAGGAATAATTTAATAAATCCTTATTTGTTTTATTTTCCTATAGGGATAGTTAACTAAACCACTGTTTAATTAATATTTCTAGTGATATTTAACCCAAAAAATGAGAATTAATTAGATAAATTATTATTTATCTTATTATTCTCTAGGAATAATTATTGAAATCATTATTTAATAATATTCCTTGTTGAATTTGACTAAATCATTTTTAAATAATTAAATAAATCATTATTTATTTAATTATTCCTTAACCTCATCCTTGAGATAATAAATAAATCATTTATTTATTTATTATTTCTAAATAAAGGGATTTAACCAATTCTAAATTATTTTTCCCTCCACCAAAAATAATAAAATATTCCAAGTAAGTTGGATCTAGATTTGGTTAATAATATTTTAACTATGCACCAATATCTGGACTAACTCAATATTTTGTTATAGATAGAAGTGTTTTTCCATTCATTCACTACCTTTTTTATCACCTTTCGATCTATACTTTTGGTCTGACTTGGATCCTCCATCATTGTCATATTTTTTCTACTTTTTCTTGTGAGCTCCCTATGAGTTCTATTTTTTTTGGGTTTTCTGCACCATCAAGAGAGAGAGATCTTGGATCTGAAGCACTGAGGACATACAAGAACCTGTCCCATTGAGGGGGACTGGTAACATCTTTCTGCGTTCCCTTCCTAGGTGTCATAATAAAAAAAATACTTTATAAATTCTTGTCTTGTCTATTGGATGTATGGAGAAACTCTTGTTTATTTTCATTGTTTAATGTCTTTAACTACATAGATCTAGATTTTTGTAGTTTTTATTTTGATCACCTACTGTAGATATAAGGAAATTGGCAGCCACATTTGATGTTAGGGTTGATTGTTATGCACAACTAAAGTGATATTTTTTCATACACTTGCAATTAGAATTCACTCTAACAATACTAAGTAACTAAAGAGACCAATTTTAATCACTCATAAACTCTTGTGTGTGTTATTACTGGATGTTAATAAAATTAAATAACCAACCTTGAGAAGGAACTATTGTGCACTAGGTTGGGGTTCTATAGTGCATGCATACCAAAATATAAGAAAGCACTTTCCCTTATTAGCTATTATCGTAAAATTAGAGTATGAGACCCTAAAATAGAGTGAGAATAAATATAAGTGGAGAAAATAATAATTTATAATTGAAGTGATAAATCCCTTATGTAATTCCTATCTAAAATTTAGAAATAACCCTCTAAAAATAAGACCGAAAGCCAAAGGATAAGGTTGATAGGTGAATAGATAAGTTAGTCTTCCAAAATAAGAAAGGGAATAAAAATTATTTATTAGAGTATCTATGGATAAGGTAATGTAAAATAATGGAAACTAAAATGACATGCCACTATCGAGTCACTATCACACATCATCCTAGGTGGAAAAACTACTAAAAATAAAAATAAAAATTGCTCAAAATAGAAGATGATCTCAAATGATAGGAAGTGTCTAATAGATGAATTAGAGCGGCCATATGTTGACCTAATTATCTAAGGATGATTCCTAAGGTGTGCATTTAATCTGATATATTCCCTAAAGTATAACTGGGGAGTTTGCATTATGAATGTGTATCGAAATTTTTTAGCTGTGTGAGGTACTCACGTATAAACAAATATGTAAAACTTGAAGTAAACTGAAATACAATGGGAAACAAAAACCTTCAAAATAAGAATACTAATTCTAGCAATATTAGTTTCTAGGAAGCTATGTCCTTCACTCCTAATATCTCTGTTGAAGTTTGCAACAAGAAATAATGAAATTTGAATCGAGAAACAACATGGCAACAACTACACTAGTGTGGGACCACATGTTGTGTAATGATGGGTCCTAGCGATACATTAGTGTGAAATTAAATTTATTTAATAAATTGGATATGTTTCTAATTTAATTATCCCTTAATTAAATTGGACAATAAATTTTAATCTTATCTCATAAACACTTGTAATAGTTAACTAAGTGTGATAGACTCAGTTAGCTGATGAATTTCAAGTTGAGGGTAGTCGATGAGGCATGCAAAGTGGTTATATGTGTTTTAGAGTTCAATTTTCATTTAAGTGCATGAGTTTAATGCATGATAAATCAGTTAAATCAGCTGAACTAGTTGTAACTGTTTGTTGCACTAGTGAGAGGTCAAGTGAATTAAATCAGATTTAATTCACATGCAGTGATCTGTCATGCAACTGAAGATTTGATATTAATAGCTGCATGCATTTCAATTCCAGTGGAGACCTAGTTGAGACAAAGGTTAAAAGGAAGTTGACTAGTGTTATTAGAAGACTACCTAGATGCAGTTAAAACAACACAATATGCCCATGATACTCAATGTAGTTGAGGAAGGCTGAAATTCCTGAAGAATAGGAATTTGATTCATTAGGAATTGTGTGAGAAAGGTAGGCTGAAGATAGGCTAAGAATTGGCTAAGTGTTGGCCCGATTTTGTTTGGATCAGTGTGAGATGATAGGCAGATTGCAGGAGACTCTTGTGAGAAGAGTGCATTGTAATTGTTTCATGATTCCTTGTGGAATATAAAATAGAATATAGAGCATTTTTGAGAAGCAATATTTCCCTGGGAAATTATCTGTGTTGTGGTTTGATTTGCTTCTTTCTTTGCTTAATGTGATTGGCAATTGTGTTTAATTTCCGCAATTGATTTGTAGAGGGTTTGAATATCTAGCTTTAGTACATTATTAGATCAGATTGAATCCATTGATATACATATGTTTGTATAATTTATACATGGTATCAGAGAACAGGAAATCACTATAGTGGAGGGGAAGCTGAGTTTGTGACTGAATAGAATTCGAATTTGAAAAATTATTCTTGGTGTTACAGGCAACTCAAGATCGAAATGGCCTTCAATCACTTGAGAATGGAGCATGAACTCGAGGGAAGATTTAACTATATTGCATGGAAAGAAAGGATGGAGGAAGTACTGGAGGAAAATGGGTTGAAATAATTCATTGATAATGATGTTCCTAAACTCGCTGTAGCAGATGCTGCAAATCTTGATGCATGGCAAAAGAAGGTTTCAAGGGCGAGGATGATATTACATGAGCGAATACAAGACCACATTGTCTCAAGTGGACATGGAAAAATGATTCCATATGCAATGTGGAAGGCTTTGATAGATCTGCTTTAGAGCAGTAGTGAACATAGAAAATTGGGATTGAAGGAAAATCTTAGGAAAATTAAAATGGAGAAAGGTGACACTATTCCGATATAATTTAACAAAGATTGTCCAATCTCAGGATGAGCTTGGGAGTGACAGAATTACTATGAAGGATGATTAATTGGTGAGAATATCTCTTCTAGGACATCCTAAGGGTTGGCATAGTTATCACGACTCTGTTAATGGGAGGGAGAAGTTTCTAGATTGTGAACGACTTTTGTCAGTTTTGGCGCAAGAAGAATTTAGGAAGAATACCAGGGATAGATCTTCATCTAAGGAAGATGATGAATAAAATTGCACCTTGGCTAGTAAGGTGAAGAAGGGGAAGGGAATTAAATCCTATTCTGAATCTGAGACCGACGAAGAAGGCAAGGAGCGCGACATGTCTAGAGTGAAGTGTTTTCACTGTCACGATCATGGACATTATGCCACTAATTGTCGATAAAAGAAGAAGAACAAGAAGGATTCAATATTTGTAGCTGGTGAGGTTTTAGAATTGAAATTTGAGTTTTACTTCTTATTGATCACATGCATGGTGTCAAGTGTGATGGGATCAAGGTGGTACTTGGATAATAGTACATATTTCCACATGGCGGGAAACAAAGAATTTTTCAGTAGCTTGGAGGAGATAGACCTCCAGATGCATATCGAAATGAGTGACGATGGAAGGAATAACGCTATCGGGATTGGTACAGTTACTTTCCAGAGAGATTTAGGTAAACCATTTTTATTAAAATATGTAATGCTTGTACCAGGATTGAAGAAAAATTTAGTTTCAGTCGCAATGTTGAAGGATAGGGGCTATGATGTTATTTTCAATGAAGGAAAAGCTTTTCTTCGACACAAAGCAACACGATAACCCAAGAATATTGGGGTTAGTGTGAAGAATATCTATAAACTGGATGTAGATGGATACACAACATTGATGGGTAAATAAAACAAAGTGGTGAGCCGAGATGAGGGTGAGTTACACCATGGAGCTTTGAAGGTCATGTAGCAGAATTATAGGAAGCTTCGAAAGGGTAATATTGCGCAGATATACACATGAAAACAATGTACCATGGGGAAGTGTGAGAAAGCCATGTGATTTTCCCTTGAGAGGGAGCTTGATTTGCATGTAGATGATGAACTCTTGGTTCCAAAGAATGAACCTCAAGATGTGGAGCAGCCACATGTGGAGGATCATGGAGTGGCATGAATCACTCAAGAAGAGAAATTTCGAGCCACATGGGCAGAGGGAGTGGACACAACTATACCTCTAGGTAAGAGGTGGGGCAATGTAAAAAATTAATCCCAAGAAGAAATATGGGCAGGGTCCATTGAGATGGTGTGTCTCATTGATCGAACTTGGCTACGCGGATCCCACAGTACAACAGTAGCATGATTGGTTAGCTTGATGCAGTCATATGTCATTAGGACAGAAATGAGAGTGACAGGTGTCAGATACTGGAGTGCAGATTAGAGTTGGCAACATTGCAGAGTGCATGGATGAATATGTTAACAACGTAGAGAATCTAGTAGACATGTGTAGTAGGTACCAACAGTCATAAGACTCTGATGACAGATGAATTATACTAATTCAGCTTTTTGAGGCTATTAAATTTCAGAAGTTTTTCATGCAAAATTTGCATGTATGAGAAACACTAGAGAAGTGTTGCGTGCAAGGGTTGCATGTGTGAGAAACACTAGAGAAGTGCTGCATGCAAGAGTTGCATGTCGCAAGCAAGGAAATTCCTTTCTTGTTGAGAGGGAGTGTCGAATTTTGCAACAAGAAACAATTAAATTGGCATCCATAAACACCATGACAACACCTACACTAGTGTGGGACCACAGGTCATGTAGTGATGGTTCCTAGCAATACATTAGTGTGAAATTCAATTTATTTAATAAATTGGATATGTGTCTAATTTAATTATCGCTTAATTAAATTGGAAAATAAATTGTAATATTATCTCATAAACACTTGTAATAGTTAACTAAGTGCGATAGACTCAGTTAGCTCATGAATTTCAAGTTGAGGGTGGTTGGTGAGGCATGCAGAGTGATTATATGTTCATTAGAGTTCAATTTGTAGTTAAGTGCATGGGTTTAATGCATGAGAAATCAAGTAACTCAGTTAAGTGAGTTAAAGTCAGTTGAACTAGTTGTAACTGTTTGTTGCACTAGTGAGAGGTCAATTGAATTAAATAAAGTTTATTTCACATGTAGTGATCTGTCATGCAATTGATGATTTAATATTAATAGCTGCAGGCATGTCAGTTCCAGTGGAGACCCAGTTGAGACCAGAGTTAAAGCGAAGTTGACTATCAGTTGTGTTATTAGAAGACTTCCTAGATGCATTTATAATACCAAAGGATGCCTAATATACTCAACGAAAATGAGGAAGGTTGAAATTCCTAAATAATAGGGATTGCATTCATCAGGGATTGCATGAGAAAGGAAGGTTGAAGACATGATGAGAAATGGCTAAGTGTTGGCCCAATTTTGTCTGGATCAGTGTGAGACGATAGGCAGATTGTAGGAGACTCTTGTGGGAAGAGTGCATTGTAATTGTTTCATGATTCCTTGTGGAATATACAATAGAATATAGAGGGGTTTTGAGCAGTAGGCCTTCCCTAGTAAATTATCTATGTTGTGGTTTGATTTGATTGTTTCTTTGCTTAATGTGATTGGCGATTGTGTTTAATTTCTACAATTGATTTGTATAAGGATTCAATATCTAGCTTTATTACATTATTAGACCAGATTGAATCGATTTATATGCATATGTTTTGATAATTTCTACAATCTCTAGAAAATATTTGAACCTTCTAAGTAGAACCTTTACTTAAAGGAATTATTGCATGTCAATGACCCCGCCATGAATATATACTCTAATAAAGTGCACATGAATCTCAATGTGCTTATTCTACTACCTACTGTCCTTAAAAATAAGAATGATGATGTTGGAAAGACCCATTTTTAGGAATTTATGTCCTCCACTCCTAATAGATGTAGAAAAGATGTGAACCTTTGCTTAGTGGAACTCTTATCTAAGATGTGTAGAATTTACTTATAACAAAGGATGCACTGCATATTAATGGCTCCATCATGAATATGTCCTCTAATAAACTACATGTGAATCTTAATTTTCATATTACACTACCTATATACTGGGTCTCTACAGAACATGAGTGTACTCTAATTATAAGACCATATAATTTTCATAAAATGAAATTGAAGATCCAACTCTACGAGAAAGTATTACAACCAAAGAAGCTAAGTAGTAGTCTCCATTGCACTCCTATACTCACCTATCATACTGATAAAGAAAAAATTGATTGTCACTTGTTTGACCAACATATTGAACCAGATTTGAGGTAGAGAACATACCCTAATGTGGAATTGTGTTCTCTACCATTTCTAGTCCAATCTGAGGCCATGCATCCAGTAATGTCAAGGAATACCTTGCTACATAGTGTAAATGAATGCGAATAGTCCCTTTGAAATATCTAAGTATCCACTTTCCTAGCTTCTTGTGTACCTCATGTGGCTCTTGCATGTACCTAGAAGTTTCTCCAACTAAATATGATATTTTGGGTTGAAATTGAATAAGTTACAAAATACTACCAATAGTTATCAATACTTGATAGAGTCAACCAAAGTTGCAGGCTTCCATATCTTTACTTAATCCTAGAAAGGAAGGAGGTTGGAGATATCTTGCAGCCTTTCAATTGAAATCTATCAAGGACATCTCTTGCACAATTGAATTGATACATATTAATCCTTGAGTTATCCTGGTTAATCTCAATACCTCGGAAATAGTGCAACAATTCCATATCGGTCATAATAAACCTATCATGCAAGGTAGAATTCACTACAAAAATGGAAGAATGGGAAATCCCTGTAATGAGTAACTCATCTACATAGAATATTATCATTCCATAAACATCCCACTTGGTTCTAGAAATAAACTTACATATAACACGTTTCTTATTGGGTGGAAGAAGGACTATATCTCATGAGTTTTTCTCCATCAAGGAATTGTAATCCTCCCTCATCGCTACTTACTATAAGGGGTTTCCATCATCCTTTAAATATGTTTAAGGGTATTATACAAGAATAATATAACAATGAAAATGAAATAGATGTTATGTGCCTACAAAATCATGTGAAAATTTTAATTTGGTTCTTTATTAATTGACAAGATCGCCCACTAGTTCACCAACCGCTTGAAGTGTATTTTTCACCCACCATAGCAAATGATATGGATATTCAATAATGTGTTGTAGAATAGAAACATTATATTCAAAAATATGATTAAAATTATGATTTAAATAAGTGTCTATAAGGTCAAGGCCAAAATTAGTAGAGATGGAAAAGTAGACTGCTCCTAAGGTTTCAAGGGAGCTTCTTCAAACTTAACACCATGTTATATGTTTTTTGTTGCATTTAATAATATTTGTATATTAAATACTTATATATATATATATATATATATATATATCCTACAATTATACACTCCTTACTATAAGGTTCCATATCCTTCCTCTTGTTAGAAGGGATCCTTGTCCATACATAGGAACCAAAAATTCTAAACTGAATAACATCTAGTTTCTTCCTTGTCAAGTGCTCATAAGGAGCTATTCAATTTATTTATTTATTAATAATTTTATTCTTGTATAGTTTACATAGTTGAATGGTTCACCTCACAACTTAGGAGGATGTGATCCAACCTACAATATATTGTCTCTCACCTCTTTTAATGACCAATTATTTCTCTCCACTACATTTTGTTGTGGAGTGTATCGTATTGTATGTTGCAGCGATATAATTAATTTTAAGAAAACATTTTCAATATCTCTATTGACATACTCTCCTTTATTATATGCATGAAACTTATTAATCCTCTTCCCTATTTTATTCTTAAGAAGTTTCTTAAAGGCCTTATGTTTTTTAGAGACTTTAGATTTAGGATTTACGAAATATACACATGTAAATATTGAAAAATTGTCAATGAAGGTAAGGATGCATCTTTATTTTCTCATGGATGGGTGAGGGAAAGGAATTATAACGTGAATATGAACCAACTATAAAAATTTAATATCTCTCCATGTTTTTCCTGTGCCAAAATTCTCCTCTCAATGCTTTCCAGGAATGGATCACTGGTAAACTCAATTTGTCTATTTAAAATTTAAAAAAACTTCAACCATTCCTTATTTAATTATCTAATAAAAATAATTGTAGTTTAGGTGAAGAAGCCTCTCGTGAAATAACATATTCTCCTCGCATGAATGAGTAAAAAGAGAGAAAAAAATTATTTTTGGAACAAAGTGCGAGAAATAAAAAATCATCGAATGTTGGTAAACCTTATCAACTACTATCTTGGAACCATATTCCACGTTAGAAATGAACACTACATATGGAGTGAACTAAAATTTTTTCCTTTAACTTGAGTGTGTAATATTGTAGATGGAGAGGAGATTTATGGAAATATTAGGTACCTGAAGCATGTTATGAAATCTCCCATAGTCTAGATAAAATCTTCCTTCACCACACACCTCAAGAAGAGAATAACTGTAATAACACCTCCCCTCACATTTATCCAAGTAACTGGCCAACCAAGGAAAACATTAGACGAGGGGAAGATATGACCAGACTCAACCTCCTTTGTAACTTTAAGGAAGTGGAATATATGGAAATCCATAATACAGACCTCTTGTATCTACTACAGTATCCACAGAGGCTATCCGAGTCATCCACTTGATTGGTCCTTGGGTCCCACTATGTTTTAGTTAAGAAATAACTTGGATGCTCCCTTGATATGGGCAAGGGAGTTTCTAGGAGGCTATGGATGATCCCACGACATGGGTATACATACATCTAGGGAATGTTTCCCTCAGACTTGTGCCTGCGTCCATAAGATTTTCTCTTCATTTTAAGCCCAAAATCATGGTCACTGCCCAGAACTTCCTGTAGCTTACAAAATCCATCAAACACATGATGAAAAGGGTAATGAACCAAAAAATGACTCTAGGACTAGGCCCGATCATCCCCAACCGGGACTGAGATTTTGTCATTTTGTCAAACAATTGGTATCAATAGAATTTGCAAGTATAGGATACAAGACATCGCATGAATGACTGAAAACTATTATGAGACATGAAAAGAATGATCACTACCCTCTTCCTTGAATTTTTATGACATCAATTAGGTCTTGCATCCATTATCTTTATAATTACAAGTAAGTACATGAAATAACCATGAATTGAACCAATCATATAACCATGCCTATAATTAGTATAAAACCATGTAAATAACAATGAGATAACAACTATTAAAGCCACAAATTAACAAGTACAAAAGCAAGAGAACTTAGCCTTTATTAAACATAGGCAAGAGCCAACCAGGTTCGGTACTTCCGCATACCACCCGAACATAGACATGGTTGAGCCAAAGATCTCTTTAGCTAGTTATACCTATGCCATATTCCGACCATGAATGTTGTATATTATGGAGAAAAAAATAAAAAAAAAACCAAGGGAATCCATAGGTTAAAGCACCTCCATGCTCACCATACCGTGATTGCACCTAAATTGGTGCTGATATCACAAAACGAATTAGGCTAGGTGGTGAACCTTGGTATTGTACCAAGAATGTTGAAAATCCCATAGGCTACTCTACTTTAATTTATCAACCAAAGGTTCATACAAACTTGGAGGTGACAGTGATATATACACATCAAATGCATTCTACTCATGTCATCCTCTTCTGAGCTCTACAAAAGGGTGCTATTTCTAGGGTTTCTGAATGAATTATGTCACAATTATGAATTTAGACCTAGGGATACAAATGATTCAAAGCCATTAATCTATTAACAATCAAAGAAATATTCCGAAAAAAGGAAGTACATATAACTACTCTACAATGAAAGAAATCTGAAAAGTAAGATATGGCAAGAAATGAAAGAAAAATAGGTGTCTTTCATGAAGTAAATTGTTGAATTGAAATTACATAAAGAATACTAAGCTAATCACACATTTCTGGGCCATATGGATAAACATAATTTTTCTACTTCATGTTATAACTATCATGCTTTTACTCATGCATCTAATCATGACCTAAATTTGCTTGTAAATGCATTGTTTTGCTGCTAGGAAAATAAAGCACTAAGGTGATTTAGGAAGGGCTTCAACTCATGGGTGCAATGCTAGAGGTGTATGGGTGGTTTTGGCAGGATTGGATGAGGTGGATGAAGGTTTTTGGGCTAAGGAGTGTCCCATTGGTGTTGCTACATGTGCTATTATAGGTTTCCTATAGTGCTACAGGAAAGTCCTGAATTGCTATAGGAAACAATCCGAGGGAAATATGAGGCCAAAAATGGTGGAGAAAAGTGTAGGTAAGGTGGAGTGAAGGTGTGTTTGTATGAGTGGAAGGTGGCCAACCCCTTGGCCAAGCTCAATACCTCTTTAGAATCCTGTCTTGCACCTCTAGGGTTTGATCACAATGTGAAGGTGAAAAATGTGAAAACAAGGCTGATGGATAATTGATAGACAAAATGCTAATGAAAGGTGGTAAATGAAGCTAACGGTGCTGATGAAGTCCTCCTTTTCTATGCTACTTGAAATTGCAAGAAAACTACATGTTTATTCAACAAATATTTACAAATCCACGATGAAGGAAATGGAAAATATGATATGAGTTTGGAAAGTAAACCTACTTCAGTATTCAAATATAAATCTAACTCAACATTATAGACATGTTCATGACACTAAAACAACCTAACTATTATTTCTAAGAAATCATAAACTAAAAAGAAAATTTGGCTTGTAAAGAAGGTCTAGCCTCCTCAAGCTCCAATGAAAGATATGAGAGAGAGAGGCTTGACACACAAATTTATGTGTTTATAAAATATTCGACCAACATGGAAGAAAACTAAAAACAGTATATTGAAATGTAAGAAAACTAGCTAAAAACACATCAAACAAACTAGCTACAATGACATAAAAGTAAGAATGAATACATAAGAGAGACTAAGGCCAATGGATTGGGTCCTAACCCTCAAGCCTAGACCTCTAAAACTAAATCAGTGAAGCACAATCTGAATACTTATCTTATTGCAAAAAATAGTCTCATTACATAATCATAAAAGTCTCGAAAACCTATTACAAGACCGAAGAGTCTATTAGCTTCCTTAAAAGTTTGAATCCTAATGAGCTCTTGCTCAACCCTATTTAACCTAGAGGGTAGCTACCAAAATCTCCCTAAAAATAAGGTGATGTGTCCACTTTGACTGCAAGTGAAGTGTAGCTTTGGTGCACTTGATCTTGAGTTTTCTTGGCTACCTTTGATTTCAAGCTGTTGGAGGGAATCGCGAAGATCTGTTGGCTGCCTTTAAGAGTTAAGGAGGTAGAAAATCCCCCTAAAATATCTCCTTGCTATCTACTCCGAGATTTAATTTCAAAATCTTCATCAAAAGTGCAATATCTTTTTTATTTTACTGCATTTAACTCATGCTAGGCATTCAAAGTATGAAAATCCTTAATCACCATCTACACTAGAAACATAAGAGCATAATATAACTAAATGTGAGAAAAAGAGAAATAATAAGGCTAAAAGGTGACAATTAACCCCCCCATATGTACCTAATGATGGAGATCATCATCAACCCCCTACCAAATGGTTGCTCATCCTCTGAGAAACTTAGTCCTCCTTCTGCATTTGTTTCAAAACCTTAATGGAACCTATGACTTCCCAAGGAAGAAGTGTGGGAGTCCCTTCAGGAGGGTAAAATCCGTCATTCTTTTATGATTCCTCCCATTATATGTTCTTCTCATCTTGGTTTTTCCATCACCTGACCCCAGTAGTAAGGGTTGACTGTGTTTCAAACCAAGCCACTGAATCTTCCTCACCTGCATGGCCCTCTTGTATAGTGGTTCTCTTTCTAGGGCACCTCTCAATCTCTCTAATGTGTGGTACTCCATGTTTCTAAGACTGTGAGGGAGGCTATTCCATATCCTTTGACTAGCCATTATGTATTCATCTCCCAACAACCTAGAAACATCATCAAATTGAGCCATGGCTTGAGCTTTTGTGTTGAGGTACTTTTCTGCAAGTGCAAGATCCTTTTATATCTTGAGTTGGTTGTTGATGACTCCCCTAGGGCTGAAGTGTTTTGCCGTAATGTGTAGAGGTTATTTTTTTTCTCTCCTTATGACCCTTCTTAATTCTTGTGGTCATGTTTCCTCATTAACCATCCAAGATGGTAATGCCATTAAATGCGTTTCTCCCATTCTAGGATTAGGGTCCCAAATGTTAAATTCTGTCAACAAAAGATTGTGCATGTAGAATTATTCCATTTTTTCCTTGTCTTACATACTTGACTGGTTTCAAAAGTTAATAAATTGTGTGCAGTTTTGAAAAGGTAAGGATCCATGAGAGGCTAGTGTTTTTATTTGAAATAGGAGTGACTTCTCCTTGAGGTAGATTTCATAGGAATATGATGGGTATCTATGTTGGATGGCTTCCATGCAAAAATCTACCATGTTGGCCATTTGTTTGTCCTTTTTTTGAAGCTACTCCCGCAATTCTACATTCTCTGCCTGGGCCTTCTAAATATTCTCTTTCAACATGGATTCTCTAAGCCTAGCATCAAACAAATTCCTTCCCAACTCAGTCACTTTTTCCTCCATGACCCCAATGTCAGGCACATCTTTGGTTGTGGAAATATTCATCCAATGATGAGTGCATTCCATCTCCTCTTCTAACTAATAGATTAAAGGCACTCTGACGTTCTGAGGAATCAATATGCCCCCCTAAATAAATGTGTAGTAGGAGCTAAGATTGGGTTGAGGGCTAGGGTTTGGTACTACTGCTACATCTTTGAGGATAGGTTGTGGTGAGGCAGGCTCCTCCTTGTCATATTTATCTCCCCCCCCCCCCCTTTTTCATCTTCCCCTTCATATTTTGTCTTGTCCTCAACTTCTTTGACCTCTTTCCCATCTATGGATATCTTTTCTCCCTCAGCCAAGGTATTTTTCTCTGATTATGGGTTTGCTAGATTTTCCTGTAGCAAAGACAGAGTTTCCCATAGCAAACTCTGTTTTTCCTGTTGAAGAACCTCTCTTGCTTGTTTTTCCCCCTTTTATGTATTTTAAGGGTCTGTGGGGGTTTTTGGATGTGTATGGGATGCCAACCTTGCTAAGTGTCTTCTTATGTAGGTCACAGGGGTACTTACAGGTGAGGCGACCTCTTGCAACCTTCCTTCTTCTATCTCAATTTCATCATCTTTCTTGGGTGACTCCTTAATGGAAATAGGGATTTTGGTTGGAGTTTGTGGTTTCCCTTGCCTTACCCTTTGACTCTTCTCAGTCCTAATTTACATAGGTGTTTTCCTCTTCCTCTTTGTTTTCACAGGTGTGCTCAAAGTAGCTAGGGTAGCAGCCACTTCCTGATATTTCTATTACATGCACTATTGTCCCTACCACCACAAACATGTCTTCACTGAATTTCATGGCTACCTTGTGTGGTGTAGGTCTGTATTATCATTTTTGAATGTCTATGGGCCTATTCAAGGAATGGAAATGATGAACATTGATATTCCTTCTTGTGTGTATAGCAGATTTTCCTTCACATTTTGCGATAAATTTGGTCTAAAATCTATGTGTTGACTCCCCGACTTTAGATTTTCCATAAAGGAATAAGTATATGGCATGTGAGTGATTCCTATGAGAAAAAATTCAGAACAACTAAGCTTATGGTGGGGTGGAACATGACTCACCCTACTTCAATTTCAAGTATTTCTCTAGATGCAATAGATATTATTTATTTCTATGTTAATGATATTTTTGGCATAGGTAGTTTAGTGATATGCATGATTATTTAATTTCTCTTTTAGACAATTTTATATGTACATTCATTTACTATTCAAAAAAATTATCATGGCTATAGTTCTTATACTCTTTGGAAGTAGCTTTTTATATGTATTTAATTTTTTAGCATCATTGTGCGAGGAAAATAGGCTTCCTATGTTTTTCGTTAAATAAGTCATGTTAGAATTTCTAATATAACTTCTCTTCTGGGAGGTTCCAAAAGCTGAAACTTGGAATATAGTGAGGAAAAATCTCATTGATCCTTTGGTCCAATTTTTAGATCTTGGATCTTGAAATTTAAGGAAATATCATTAAAGGAAGTTGGGATTCCTAATGTAGGTTTTAACCTTGTACATAAATTATTCGCAAATGAATTCATAAAAATAGAAAAATATACAATGAAGAGAATATTACAAATATACGCGGCTATTTTCTCATGAAACCCAAAATTTGGAAAACCAAATTGATTTTTCAATATATTCCTTTCAATGTTACAATACAATATATACATGCCAATTCATTCATAAATCCCAATCCATTAACCCTATATTAGAAAATAATTCTAGTTCCCTTGACCATATCTACAAAATACAATGGGAAAAACCATCATGATCAAAACCATGCTCAAAAAGCTGTATGCAAAACAATGGGTAGGTCTGCCCACTAACCTTGTCTCTTCCCAATAATTATTGGGTTTGGCTAATTATTTTTTTCTAAAATGTTTCCATGGACCCCATGCTAGTGGGATATTAGCCCAGTGCAACACCCTCAACGTGATTGACACAATGTAACAAAACTTGCAACTAATTGTGGAAATAATATAACACATACACAACACCTAAATGAATATTTAAAAAGACATGTTGGAATATCTACCATAACTTTTCTTCTAGGAGGTTGTAGAAGCCTAAAGTTGGACCATCATGAGGGGAAATCCTTTGGGTACAAAATTCATATATTGGTTTATGATAGTTTAGGAGATATGATCAGAGGAAGTCAAACTTCCTTGAAGTTCCTATGATCATGCATCAAAGAGATCATGCTATAATTTTTGATATAAATTTTCCTCTTGGATATTATAGAAGATAATACTTTGACCATAGTGAGGGGAAATCCCATTGATCATCTACTCAAACTTTCTGATGTTAGGTCATGATATTTTAGGATATATGATTAGAGGAATTTCAACTTCCTGGATGTTCATAAAATCATGCATCAAATAGGTAATTTTGGAATTTCTGCCATAGATTTCTTCTGGGAGGTTCTGAAAGTTGAAACTTAGACCATGGTGAGGGGAAATACCACTAATCATTTGGTTTAGTTTTTAGAACTTAGACAACTATAATTTAGGATATATTACCTAAGGAAGTTTCTATATTAGTTTTCATGCAATTTTTTAAAGAATTCCTAAATTGTTTATTAAATGATTCATTGCATATAAACTATTTGATGAAATTACCCAATGAAAATGATATTTAGAAGATGCGGATAATGTTGTTGTCTATTATAAATGCTGTATAATATTACCATTTTCGTTAATCTATAACTATTTGCATGCAAATAATTTAAAGAAATGTGTGTGTGTGTGTGTTTTCCAAAGAAAAAGCCGTAAGTTTATTCAACTTCAAATAATTAACAAAATTACATTTTGTATATGCTAAAAGAATTCAGAAATTTAAGCCTCTTGGATTATGAGAAAGAATAAGGGAGGACAATAAAATCAAATATAAAAAATTGAAGTTAAGTGCAATAATAATAACTTATCTTATCCTTTTTTCCTTTCTTTTTCTACAATTTTTTCTAACCCCTAGGGTTGGGGTCAGGTAGTACCATTACCAATTCATTAACATATGTCAGTGTTGGGAAGGTTTGTTTTTTTGAGTCTAAAATTTCATAGACATGCATTTCTTTTTTACACTCCAACCCATTTTCTAGAAGATCATCATTTTTTTTTCTGATCTAAATCCTAGTTCTCTTGTATTTTAGTGTCTTTCTATTCATGGAACACAACCCCATTTCAAGCCTAAGGAACCACTTCTGTAACAACCCCCTAATTTAACATGCAATTGATTATATCAAATAAAAAATTAATAATCAACCCAATAATTGTTTAACTAATCATCATAGAATTTTCATAAACATGAGCAAGACGACTTACCTATAATGGCGATATTCCTTACTTGAGACTCCAAAGTTGAACGGTATTTGAATCCTGCTAGCTGCAACAAGGTTTTGGGGACAACTCTCCACCCAACCGTAGGCTTACTTGTATGTGATCTTTCCACAGCTGGCCACCCCCGGGCCCTCAATAACTGTACTACTACAAGGGTATCCTTTGCCTCACCATACCTTTCTCTCTAGAGAATGGATGAAAGAATGATCTTTGAATCTTCATCAATGTCTATTAAACAGAACAAACAATGGAATGGGAACCACATGCACACATTCACTGTGTCAACATGCAACTTAAGTTTTACTTAATTTAGTGTTCTCTTAATTTTTGTTAGATTTACCTAATTTAGTGTTTGTCTTAGTTTATTTCCTCTTTGTTAACTTTACTAATTTTTATAGTTTCTTAGTTTAACTCTTTGTTAGTATATTTACTTTTTTTAATTAACTCTTTCTTAAATAACTCTTAACTTTACTTATTGTTCACTATTTTAGGACTCGAGTTTATTATTTACTATTTTATTTAAAACTCCAGTTATTGTTTAATGTTTTATTTACTAATTTTATTATTCTCTTGACTTATTATTTATTTAATTATATTATATTATTTATTATTTTATAATTATTAGGGGACATTACATACTCCCCCTCTTCAAGGAACTTTGTCCCGAAGTTAAGTATTTAATGATATTATATTATTTATTTATTATTTATTACTTCATGTGTGACCAACACCCTCTATTGAACTAGTATAACCAACAGGCATCGAAAGTTCTTCACAGCACCCGTGAAATCTCAAGGAATCTCTGTCCTTTTTCCCACTTCGGAACCAGGAATAAGCCTCCTCGTTCTATACCGTAGTCAAGGATGGCCCCAAGGCTCGCGCCCAACTCAGATCTCATCTGCCCCAAGGCAGGCATCCGGTCCTAGTACTCAATGACTCCGGGCATCTCGCAAGGCTGGCCCACTCCCTCCATAGCTCTTTAAGGTGCACAACCCCAGGCATCAAGGTCTTACACCCACTTCTATACTTCAGCATCCCCATCTAATACTAGGCACTTGGCCTACAGTATCAGGCCCCTGGCCTCCTCAAGATGGCCCCACATCCCTTCAAGAGCTATCCATCAAGATCTGTACAAGACAAAGGAACCACTGGCATATGTAGTGTTGATTGAGTTTGTTCCCAGCCCATATAGTGTTACATATTATCCCTCGTAGGTATGGGCTCCTACGAGATCATCAAATAAACCGACCCTCTTGACCCATTTGTGGATTTCCTTCCAATCAACACATCTCAACATGCATCTAATGCATTATTTATAATCATAACATCATAGAAAATAATCCACATCCTAACCCTTGCATTTCATTAGGATAATATAACATCATTGTTAATAACTACATTCTAAATAGTAAATAATTGCATCCTCACACATGTCAAAGTATGTATCAATTCCACATGCTTCACATCAAGAAATACTATCATCAGTTATAACATTAGCATATTTGCATCAAATATATATCATGAAATTACATAATAAACTAACCACATGTCAAAATAACCTCATATTATAACATCATAATTCCTATGCCACGTTATGCATATCATATTCATCATGAGCATGTAACATCATTATCATAACAAACCACATGTTCATCATTATTCTCATATTAGCTCAATACTTATCAAATATAGAACAATAATACATATAAGCATTCTTATCATGATTCATCGGAAAAATAAATTTCATTGGCTTGTATAAACAGTGAGTACCTACTATGAACTAAGAT
This sequence comes from Pinus albicaulis, assembly GCA_034641835.2. NCBI lineage: Eukaryota > Viridiplantae > Streptophyta > Pinopsida > Pinales > Pinaceae > Pinus > Pinus albicaulis. The sequence goes on along the minus strand of CM076579.1, from coordinate 462,110,038 downwards.
TATTCAACATCTATCTAGCATCTATATCATCTCATCAAAACTATTAGTGCCATATTTTCACCAAGATACCAACTACTTTTCAATAATCATTTCTTGTTCTTTCTATTAGGAACTTGACCATTTACACCGTAAGTATACTCATCTAGTACATCATTAAATTTTAAATGAGCCTCATAATCCTAGGCCTTAATCTATCATCATATTGGGCCTTAATATCTCATCATTTATTCTTCCTTCCCCAAGGAAAATTTAGTGAAATTCATTCTTAAGATATTACTGGTTGTAAAATCATTTAAATCATCTACATCAAATAAAAAGTCCATGATCACTATACATATTTTGTGTATCCAATGACACCCATACACAAGGTCATCCTTATTTAAGTCTTATGTTATGCTTAATCCACCTACATGAGATTTTTTTTCCCTTGGTGATTGATCCATCACTCACATAATTTCTTATCTCATCAAGTTCCCACTTGATCTCTTTTATCGTAGATTCATTTATCTTCAAGTTGGACTAGGGATTCTTCCACCTTAATTTTAACTTATTAAATCTTAAGTTTAGAATTTCAAATGCATGGAACTGCTACCACCATTGTCATTCATGAATGATTTGGTATGCCCAATGTGTTTAGAAATAACTTCTTTCAATAATACTGACACATGCTAGTAAGTTGTTTTGTATGAAGTAACATTAGATCATCAATCCAATCATGAGTAAGATTTATTCAAATACACGGGCTTTATTATTTGATTCTCACTACTTCTGCCAATTTATGTGTAATCATTCAAAGTATCGTGCTCGATGTTTTCTCATTAGTCTACATAGTGTCTTTCTTTTTCCAAAAGTCCAACAATCATTATCCTTGAAACACTTCCATAGTTTAGCATTTATCATTTGTCATCAATTACCAGTGCTAATAACTTCCTACCTTGACACTTCTAAATTTATATGTCAACACTTTGACCCTTACTAATAATATTGCTCGGTCCACTCATAAATATCTTTATCAAAACTTTCTTCTTGATGGAAACATCCCTTCATTTCCTCCTACCAGATATTCATTTATATATTTCTATTTTTCCCCTAGTCTTAATTTCCTAATATTTTGTGTCTACTAGCTTCAAAAATGGAAAATTCTTCACTTTGTTTAATTTCAAACATTTTATCAAAATTGACTTTAATTTCTCACCTAGAGTCATTGTGGTTTCTTTTCCTCCTCTCTTAAATGCATAAAATTGATACACATTGGAAATGTTGTTACTATTCCCCAACTTGGGTAATACCCTATAAATAAATTCATTAAGATGGATGCCAAATGTAATCTCCTTATCCTTACCTATTTTAAGGCATCAAAATAATAACATTGTCTAATCATACATCTTGATATCCATAATTCATCCATAGAGTTAGTCACCTATGGGTAACTTTATACTGTGGCTCTTGCATTAAAGGGAAAAACTAGTATAGATGTTGTCATGCCCACAACTTATCTGCCTTAATTGATCAATTTTATTATGGATTTACTTCTTTAATCTAGGTTATCATATTTTCCAAGTTCCTTCAAAATGACCTTCATTATTACCATAATTATTCACTTCATTAGTTGGTTGCCAATATTTTCTTATTTATGTGCATCATCCTAAAATAGACCTTATAGGGCTCTGACCATGTTCTCGCATAGAGATAATTCTATGATTCCAAAACTATTTTTCATCAAGTTTTTCATTCAAGGATACCTTTAGGGTACCAAATTATGATCATTCCAAAATATTTCATTATGTTCTAAAATATGCTACTCCTTCATATTGATTTCTTACCCTTATTGTGACACTTCCACTTAACCACCTTAAATATCTAACACCCCTTTTTTTTAATATATCGTTTGAGTTATAAGATTATCTATGCTAATAAAAACCAAAATCATATTGTCTTTATATTTTTGTCAACGACTTAAATTACAATTAAAATAATAATTTAAAACTAGGTTAAAAAAATAATAATAACTTTGTTCATAAACAATTTTAATATATAACTAATTTTAACTAATTACTATATTATAAACTATGTAAAATCAATTCACATTCACTATTATAAACCAATTTTGAATTTAAAATCAATTCGCATTCACTATTATAAAACAATCTTGAAATTAACCTTATTTTTAATTGTAAAGCATGTTAATGATATAATTGTCTTTATACTCCTCTTTATGTTTAACATAGGACATTACATTAAGTAACCACTTTTCTTAACTTCCACTTTACATTACTAATAAAATAACTTTGAGTAACAACATGTTATATAATCTACATTACTTATAAAATAACATTTAGTAATATCATGGAATATAAGCCTCGAGATTCTTTTTCCTTAATCTTTAACCCACGTTGTTCAGTTACATTAATATATAGTTGTATCTTTGCTATATTAAACCATTGGCTTAAAAACCCTGGAGAAGTCAAACTGTGGATTTAGTCATAGACCTTTCGACTAACTTAACATTCAAACCATGAATTTCCTAATGGACCTTCCAACTAACTTAATTTGAAAAAAAAAATTGCACGCAATTATTTGTGTTATACTGACGATAATGTAAATGACTTTGTAAATGACATTGTTTTTACCTACCTGGTTGTGATATCAAAAGTCATATATGACGGTGGATAGCGTTACTCTTACATACACACTCTGCACAGAATTGACAACCATGCTGCTGCTGCTGGACAGTCAATACAAAAACCAGTCCTGCCCGTAAATCCACTGGTGGATCTTGCGATGATGCAATTTGTTTTTCTTCCCGCTGGCGATCCCAATTTAGGACCCTGTGATTTTCTGCAATTGCGTGTAAAAGCCCAAACGTTTGCCAGTAATAGAGTGACTTGTGTTCCTTTTGAGATTTTTCGATGTTATAGCAGCATTATATAGATGCAGTGACCATCACTCTCGTATGCCTTTCTTGTTTTTTTTATTTTTTTTGGGTCCTCCAGAGTTCGAACTTTGGAAATTTGAAAAGCACCAACGATGACATCAACTCGTCTTGTTGCGGCTGCAATTGCAGTGGGCAACTTGGCGATCTGGTGCCAAATTCCAGTAGCGAAAGCGGTGTTTGAGGGCCGGGGATCGAAACCCGGTATTGTTCTATGGAAACTACAGACCGGCGTTCGCAAATCACTAGAATGAAGGTCCTTCTGAATGACGATCCAACAGAAAACCTCTTGGATAGGTTGGAGGCTTGCCTCGAGTTTATAGACAAAGCCAGAGAACAAGGAACCATTTTGGTTCCTTGCATGGCTGGAGTTTCTAGGAGTGCAGCAGTGTGCGTTGGGTAGGTTAAAGGTTCGCAGTTGGTTAGCAGTTCACGTGTTCGAGTTCGCAGCTAGCATGGGTTCAAATTCGATAGCATGGGTTCAAATTCGAGTTCATGTTAGAAATTTTAAAGATAGAGGGAGTAATGTTTTTCCTTTAACACACGCAGTTCACATAGAGTTGCTCAAATTACTTTAACCAAGATAGCACAATTACTCAAGTTTACACAAATTTGTGGAATTCACTTAATCCATACCGTTCAGTTGCCGAAATCAAATCTTATGAGTCTTTTTTTTCAATACAAAGTAGTCGAGATCAAAATCGCAACTATAGAGGAGCAAATATTCTCAACTAATTTTACTCACGGTGAAACAGAGTAAAACAGAGTGTTGTCGTAAAACACATAAAATTTCAGAACTAACCAAACTTTATATTAAGACTTCAACACATGAAATTCATTAACATATGGAGATTGAGACTCCTTCACAAAACAAAACTTCTTAATTGGATTTACATTCACCAGGGTTGCAGAGTACCACACAATAAAACTGTTTTCAGGCACCCACGAAAATTAAACAACACTCTCTATTTTTGCTCACACTCTATTACATGTAAAATCTAAACAACATATATATCTAAGACATTTAATTCATTATAGACACATTTAATACAAAGTATGGGCGAACATCATTTTCTGAACATTACAGTAGTTGTGTGGAGTAAACAACACTTGCGGATTAATTGCTTGCCCATACTCATTTAATAACACGACATTAAATTATATTTGACTTTGATAATTTAACTCTGTTGCGGAATGAGTTATGAACTCTACTCAGTACTTGTCCTTCTCTGTACATGCAATCTGCAACCTGCAAAACACTCACTGAGTTATGGCAGTTGCGAGTTCTTTTAACGCGATGGTTGAGATTAATTTCCAACACTCCCCCTTAATCACAACTGTCGCCATTCCCAGACAATCTCTGAGATAAACAAAATTTTCTCGTGGCAATGGCTTTGTGAAGTTGTCTGCAAATTGTTCTTCTGACCTGCAATGCTGCAACCCAATCTCACCGTTATTAACCAATTCTTGTATGAAATGATATTTGGCATCAATACGCTTTTTTCTTTTGTGAAAGACATAATTCTTTGATGGTGCAATTGTTGAACTATTATCACAAAAAATAGTGGTTGCTCCATCTTGTTCATGACATAAATCCTGCAACATCATTCTCATCCAAACTACTGACATGCTGCTACTGTTGCGGTGACATACTCAGCTTCTGCTGTTGACAATGACACTATCGGCTGCTTCGTAGAAGCCCATGAAATTGGCTCCTGAACCCAAATGAAAAACATATCCTGACATGCTCTTTCTGTCATCAACACTTCCTGCCCAATCACTGTCAGTGTAACCAATCAGCCTAAAATCATCAGTTGCAGAGTACAAAACGCCATACTCCTTTGTCCCATTAACATACTTTAAAATTCTTTTCCCTTCTTGCCAATGTGTCTCCTTAGGTGTCTCCATGAACCTCGACAACAAACTTACTGCATACATTCTATCAGGGCTAGTTGCGGTCAAATACATTAGGCTGCCCACCATGCTCTTGTATAATGTCGGATTGACATTGCTACTACAATCTTCCTTGCTCAACTTCAACGCCATGATGGTTGGAGTTGGTGATGGCTTGCTGTTCTGCATATTAAACCTCTCCAAAATTTCTGCTATATACTTTTCTTGAGAAATAAAAATTCCATTTTCATTTTGCTTTACTTCTATGCCCAAGAAGTATCTCAACAACTCCAATTCAGTGATTTCAAACTCATTTATCATGACTGATTTTAAATCAACGATGAGAAAATCATCACTTCCTACAAAATCAAATCATCTACATACAAAATGATAATAAGAATCTTATTGTCACTTTGTTTGATGTAGATAGTAGGTTCACCATCACATTTGTTGAACCCATTGTCCATCAAGTAAGAATCTATCCTGCTATACCATGCACGCGGTGCTTGCTTAAGCCCATAGAGAGCTTTTCACAACTTACACACCTTGTGTTCTTGGCCTTCTATTTCATAGCCCAGAGGTTTCACAACATACACTTCCTCTTTCAGCACTCCATTCAAGAATGCTAAATTTACATCCATCTGATAGACTTTCCATTTCTGTTGTGCTATGATTGACAACAGTGTATGCATTGTCTCCATCCTTGCGACTGACGCAAATGTTTCTGCGTAGTCTCTTCCATACTACTGCTTGTAACCTTTGACAACGAGCCTTGCTTTATTCCTTTCAATCTTGCCTTCAACATTTCTCTTGGTCTTATAGACCCACATCACTCCAATGAATTATTTACCTTGTGGAAGGTCCACTAACTTCCATGTGTCACTCTTTTCTATTGCTTATATCTCTTCATTCATTGCCGCAACCCATTTCTCTTCCTTGACTGCATCTTCAAAATGGATTGGGTCATCTACATGAAAAAATAATGCAAATAATGAATTTAGACTAGCGCTGCTATCAACTTCATCTTGCTGATATATTTCACTTATATTTCTGAATTTTGGTCTTTTTCGTGTGCTTGAAGTTTCACTTGAACTCTAGGGAGTTTCTGATCCCTGTCTTGTGGTGTGCTCTACTGTGCTTGTGTAGGTGGAGGAGGAACCACTGTGGAGGAATTATTTGCTATTGTGCATTCCTCTTGCTCTTCGTGAGACACACATGTCTTCACATTCACCGTTTTCTCTAAGCTTCCATCCCAAGCTTCTTTTTCAATGAAATGCACATCTCTGCTAATTATAAATTTCTTGGTGGATGTATTATAGAGTTAATATGCCTTGGACTCATCACTGTATTCAACAAAGATACACTTCTCCCTTTTGCTGTCCAATTTCTTCCTTAGTGGATTCGGGACATGTGCATATGCCACACATCCAAATAATTTCATGTGAGTGACACACTGCTTTGCTCCACTCAATGCTTCTTTCGAAACTCTATTCATAATAGCTTTGGTTGGGCATATATTCAAAATATGCGCTGCACAATTAACAATGTCAACCCAATACTCATTTGGAAAATGCTTTTCCTTCAACATACTTCTGACCATTTCCATGATGGTCCTATTCTTCCTTTCCGCAACACCGTTTTGCTGTGGTGTGTACCTTGTGGTAAATTTCTTGTGTATGCCATTCTCCTTACAAAAACGTAGGAAATATTTGGAGATATATTCTCCACCTCTGTCAGTTCTCAACACTTTGATATACTACCCACTCTGCTTCTCAACAAGAGCTTTGTAGTGATAGAACTGTTAGAATACTTCACTATTTTTTTTAGAAAATAGACCCGTGTCTTCCTTGTGTAGTCATCTATGAATGTCAAAACATAACGGCTGCCAACTAAAGATGATGTTTGCATTGGTCCACATAAATCTGAGTGGACAATCTCTAAGGGTGCTTTTGCCATTATACTCTTTCCTGTTGGAAATGAGTCTCTGTGTTGTTTGCCTAAGATGCATCCTTCACATAGGCCATCCGGTTTTTCGATGAGTGGTAATCCCTTTACCATGCCTTTTCTATGCAAGAGGTTCAACCCTCCAAAGTTGAGATGTCCATATCTCAAATGCCATAACTAGTTTTCGTCCTTCACTTCTTCTTGAAAGACCTCTTGTGTGACTACTGCTACGACACCTCCTTCCTTCAAGTCTGTTCTGAGTTTGAGAGGAAACATCCTATTATTTGTCATGTGCATTTCAAAAATGACCCTTTTTCTTGGAGGTATGTCCATGATAGTACACACATCATTCTTAAAAAACACATTGTAGCCGTTGTTCATGAGCTGTCTAATGCTTACAAGGTTACATTTCAGGCCAGATACATAATATACATCTGACACAAATTTCTTTTCTCCCTTCCTTGTCAATATTGACACTCTTCCTTTTCCCATGACAGAGACTTTGATATCAGTCCCTGTTGTCACTTCAAACTTCACATTCTCATCAAGATTGGCAAACATTGCTATGTTTCCAGTCATGTGGTTACTACAACCTGAGTCTAAAAATCATACATCATCTTGTTTTTCTTGTGCTACATTACATGTTAGAAGCACATTACTCTGGTTCTTATCTTCTTTTGCAAAATTTGCATTCTACCTATTATTCATGTCATTTTGTTTCTTTCTACATTCATTGGCATAATGTCCATACTTTTTACAATATTGAAATTGAACTTGGGATTTGTCATACCTTTGTCCTTGTGCTTGGTGTTGGCTTGAGCCTTCACTTTGATTCTGATTGCTGTGCCTTCCACTAGTGCTTGCAGGGCTGCTTCTTCCACCTCTATGTGGGCTTCTTCCTCTTCCTCGGTAGTTTGATCTCCCTCGACCTCTACCTTTGCAAAAAGACATCTATGTCTTGAATGCATGCTCCAATGAGGAGTCCACTGTTCTTTTTAGTCTATGTTCATGAGACATCAGGGATGCACAAAGCTCATCCACTGAAAATTGTGAGAGATCCTTTGTTTCTTCTATTGCCACCACTATGGCATCATATCTTGAGGGTAGACTTCTCAAGATTTTCTCCACTATTCTTCTTTCCCCAAGTGTCTCTCCATGAAACCTTATTTGGGTAACCAACCCAATCACTTGTGTAAATAATGAGTCTATGTTATCAGACTCTTTCATACAGAGAGTTTCAAATTTTCTCCTTAGCATTTGTAGCTTTGTTGTCTTCACCTTCTCCATGCCTGGATAGGCTGCCTTGAGAATATCCCATGCCTCCTTAGACCTTGTTGTTGCTGCAATCCTTGGGAATATACTCTCATGCACTTCTTGAAAGTGATAGAAGAGGGCTTTGTTATCCTTCTTCTTGTTATCTCTCAACACATCTCTTTTTGTTGCTGTCAAAGCAGCCAATGCTGCTGCATCTGTTGTTTCTTGGAAACCTTGTTCCACCAACTCTCATATATCTTGTGAAGCAAAAGGGCTCTCATTGTAATGGCCCAATAATGATAATTTTTTCCATTAAGCTGTGGTATCTGTGGATTAGTCAAGCTTGTGCTTGTTGCTGCCATTTTCACTATGTAAACAATTTTCTCACTGTGTAAAACTTTTCTTACTGCGTGAAAACTTTCTCACTGCGTGAAAAATTTCTCACTGCTGGAGAATACGTTCCACAAAAAATTTCAGAACTCCTTTTAGCTCTTTAGTAAAAACACTATCTTTTACTGATATTTTAAACCTGCTCTGATACCATGTTAGAAATTTTAAAGACAGAGGGAGTAATGATTTTCCCTCAACACACAGAGTTCACACAGAGTTGTGGAAATTACTTTAACCAAGACAACACAATTACTGAAGTTTACACAGAGTTTCAGAATTCACTTAATCCATACCATTCAGTAGTGGAAATAAAATCTTATGAATCCTCTTTTCAATACAGAGTGGTAGAGATCATAATCTCAACTATAGAAAGGAGAAAATATTCTCAACTAATTTTACTCATGGTGAAACAGAGTAAAACATAGTGTTGCGGTAAAACACATACGTGAAATTTCGAGAACTATATCGCAACTAACCAAACTTTATATTAAGACTTCAACACATGAAATTCATTAACATATTGAGATTGCAACTCCTTCACAAGTAAAACAAGACTTATTACTTGGATTTACATTCACCAAGGTTGCAAAGTAACACACAGTAGCTTCATGATTTTCTCCTCTTGTATTTCCAGACATACATCCACCACATTACACAACACTCTCTATTTTTTCTCACACTCTATTAAATGTAAAATCTAAACAACATATATATCTAAGACATTTAATTCATTACAGACAAATTTAATACAAAGTATGGGCAGACATCATTTTCTGAACATTACAGTAGTTGCGTGGAGTAGACAACACTTGCAGATTAATTGCTTGCCCATACTCATTTAATAACCATGCATTAAATTATACTTGACTTTGATTATCTAAATTTGTTGCGGAATGGGTTATGAACTCTACTCAGTACTTGTCCTTCTCTGCACACGCAATCCACAATCTGCAAAACACTAACTATGGTATGGCTGCTTCCAGTTCATTTAACGCAGTGGTTGAGATTAATTTCCAATAGTTCAGGCTAGCAGATAGAGCAGTTCGAGTTCCGGCTAACAGTCCAGTGCATGCAAAACCACAATAAGCCTTAGTGTGGATGCATGTAAAAGAAAATTCTTTATAATTCTTATATATATATATATATATATATATATATATATATATATATATATATATTATTAAAAGAAATGGTTCGAGTTTGGGTAAGTTTATAATTCTTATATATATCTTATTAAAAGAAATGGCAAGTTCGAGTTTTGGTAACTCATGTTCGCGTGGGCCATCTTAGCTCAACTGGTAGAGCGTGTGCTAATAACTCAAATATTTCAAGTTTATTTATTATTTAAACCATGGGAATCCATCTTGGCAATGCGAAAAGTTCAGAGTGGAGATTGCCAGACTAAAAATTTGATGTTCGGTGTTCAAATTCGAGTCGGTCCTATGGTCTAGTGGTTAGGACATTGGACTTAACCTGAGTTCAAATCTCGGTATAAGAACAACCTTAAATATATATATATTACTCATGGAATTTTAATGATTTAAATGATTAAAATTTGTATATTTTATTTAAATGAAATATATATATTACTCATGGAATTATGATTAAGATTTGTATACCTTATTTAAATGAAATTTGAATTTTAATGATTTAAATGATAAAGTATGTAACAAATCCCAAATTTAACATGCAATTAATTATATCAAATAAACAATTAATAATTAACTCAATAATTGTATAACTAATCATCATAGAATTTTCAGAAACATGAGCAAGAAGACTTACTTGTAATGACGATATTTCTTACTTAAGACTCCAAATTTGAACGCTATTTGAATCTTGCTAACCACAACAAGGTTTTGGGGACAACTCTCCACCCAACCGTAGGCTTAGTTGTATGTGATCATTCCACAGCTCGCCACCCCCAAGCCCTCAATCAACATACTACTGCCAGGGTATCTTTTGCCTCACCATACCATTCTCTCGAGAGAATGGATGAAAGAATGATCTTTGAATATTCATCCATGTCTATTAAATAGACCAAACAATAGAATGGAAATCACATGCACACATTCACTGTGTCAACATGCAACTTAAGTTTTACTTAATTTAGTGTTCTCTTACTTTTGTTAGCTTTACTTAATTTAGTGTTTCTCTTAGTTTTATTTACTTTTTGTCAACTTTACTAATTTTTATAGTTTTTTAGTTTAACTCTTTGTTAATTTATTTACTTTTGTTAATTAAATCTTTCCTAAACAACTCTTAACTTTACTTATTGTTTATTGTTTTAGGACTCACGTTTATTATTTACTATTTTATTTAGAACTCCAGTTATTGTTTAATGTTTTATTTATTATTTTTATTATTCTCTTGACTTATTATTTATTTATTTAATTATATTATACTATTTATATATTATTTATTATTTTATAAATATTAGGGGACATTACAACTTCTACTTGGCTTGGAGGAACCTCCTTATTTCCCTCTTCTTATTCTTCTGACAGATAGGGGTTTGAGGTCTGCCAACCTTTAGTTTGAGTATCTTCCCCTTTTTCTTCTTTGATAAATTTTTTTTCCAAATGATGCGTATCTTCCCCTTTTTCTTCTTCTGCAATTTTTTTTGTGTATCAAATTGAACAATATAAAAGTCATTGGAGCATTAGGGTCTAGGAGGAAAACACCCACTAATGCAGAGAATCTAATTTAGCCCAAAATCCATTGAAACTACAAATAAGAGCCTTGGATTGAAAAACAATAAATAACAAGTTTACTTGTGAAATATTCACCTCCATGGACGATGCTTGATTAATTTGTTCTATGATGTATGGACCTGGGTTGAATTGAAGCTACTTTGCTGGTTTAATTTAATTCCTAAGTCAGATCTTCCAGACAAAGGTCTAGACCAAATATGGGAATGTGAGAGCAGTCCATGTGAGGATGAAACATAAGGGATCATCGACGAGAACAACTTCACAAAACCCAAATGCAACGGGACTAGGCACATGGAAGAGCCATGAACATAAAATAAATGTAGTTTATAATTCAAACTAGAATGGTGTTCCGTCCAAAAGCATCCTACAAATGTTAAATCCTTTCTCGGAAAACAACCTGCAAATCCATTTTTCAGACTTTGAGATAAGTTTACTAACTTGTTTAGTTTTATGTCATGTGTTTCTTCCATGGGGTTGAGTCTTCTATTTCCTTTAGAATTCATGAACATTCTATAGCGAGGATTGAACTATTTTCTAGAGAAATGTGCCTAGAACAACTAACATCCCATGCCATGGAGGAATGAAGGTACCTCAACTACATTGGTTATTCAACCTCCTTTTTTAAACACACGCTCTAATCCATTGGAGGAGCTTGATAAGAGAGTGTAAAAAAAATAAACCATATAGAAACGTACAAGATCCATTATTCATTGGATCTATTTTTTCATGAATAATTTTTTTAAAGGTGTTTTACTACAATATTCATACAAACTATTTGATATAATACCTCAATGGAAAAAATCAAGGACTGCATAATTGAGTGGTATATTTCCCTTAGTATGTTAGAAGTGGAATCAAAGAAACTTTTCTTATTTGATTTCATACAATTTTTTTTAAAAACCTCTACAAAAAAATGACTACTTAATTGGTTGTATACATAATATTTGAATAAATTTTTATATGTAAATTGTTTGACAAAATATACCAAGTTTTGCAAGTGTGGTTAGGATGAATTTAGTAGCACTATGTGAAAATTAGTACCATATATTATTGTCAATATATTAAATAAAAAGAGCAATTTGGGTACCTTGTAACCTTTGTAAGCCATTGAGGGAACTGGGTATGTGACAATTGTAGCAATGGTGGCACAATAACAAAGTTGCAATAATGGAAGTTTAGCAACATAGTTGCAACAACTAACTTATATAATGGACTAATAGAAATTAGGTTTCAATAACTTAGTTGTAACAACACCAAGATACTCTCTTGCATATCCTGAAAAGAAATTTATTAGTATAAAAAACCTTGTATGGGAGTTATGGGAGCAAAAGGATCCTAACATAACCATCATGAAGCCACAAACTTCCTTTTTGTTTATGAGTTTACTATTTTTTTACATGAACATCGTATGCACCAACATAATATATTTTTCACATAAAATTCCCCCATGTACACCCGTAAGGGTTTTCATACGAGTTTTTTTTATTTCCTTTTCTTCATTTTTGATTCGAAATGAACTATCCAACAATGGTTCCTCCTTTTTCGATTATCTCCATTTCAAGCCATCCACTATTGATTCTCCTAAAAAAGGATTCCTTATATAAATGTTTATGATACTACCAAAGTATATGTACATTTACCATTAAGGGAGTCCTCTATTCATTGATATTGCAATGTTTGATGGCTTTGTTATCATACATAGTGTCAATCTTGAAAGGGCCAAGCCATCAAGTGCGAAAGTTTCCCTTGAAATCATTGAACTTGGAGTCAAATAGAATGCCTACCCTCTAGCTTAGAATTTATTCTTCTTAATGAACATGTTATGTTGTTGAGATCTTTGATGTTGTATCATTATTGTTTGATGTAATGAATATTATGTCGGCATTGTAGTGTTGGAATTGATGTCAAATGGGACTTAGCACTAGTTGTCTTGTCATTGATGTCAACCTAATGATGGAGACTCTCATTTTTTGTGGTCATTATAAACATATAATAGAAATGAGTTATCATTGGTTTGATGTAGAGATATTGATATGATACAAAGATGTTGATCCATGCAAATGTGTTTAGAAAACTAGGTCTTCATGCTCCTAATTTAATTCATATGTGTTTGTAATACTAATCTCCTTATGATGATGTTATTGATGATGACGAAGGGTTGGAGGAAGTTTGATAGGGATTGGATATGCTGTATGAGGTGTTACAGGCTTTGGAGACACTTGCAGATCAATTTTTTAGCGTGAAGAGGGCATAACATTGGGTAAAACAAGTTCAAGAAGGAAAATTTGAATTATGGGTAAGGGTAACATAGGTTCCTAGTAAAAAACATGTGTCAGTAACTCTATTCTTGAAAGAGAAACCTTTAGTGCTACTTGTAGGTGGATTTTTTTAGATTCCTCAAACACTCTAGTGATTCCAGGGGTTTTAAACGAGGTTTTTGCTAGTGGTATTGTATTAAAGCTTCAGTTGAATTAATTTGAAATGGATTAATAGAATTGGCACATGATTAAATTGTGAATGCATCGATTTCTTATGTAGTGGAGAGAGTGGTTTGAGTAGATTAAATATATGAGAAAAGGGTTCAATTCGAGATTAAAAATTGCACCCAATGATAAGCATAGGTTTGTGTAGAAGCTATAGGTCGATCTACTGAAGAAAATGCACACAAAAAGATAAAAAGGAAATATTAGCAATCAATATAATTCACGAAGAGGAAAACTATAGTGTCGAAGCATGATGTAGAGGAATATTCGATTTAAAGGTTATGACAAAGTTTGTAGACGTTGTAGAAGAGGTCAATAAGATGTTTAATATTTTATAATAGAGCTTGATTGTAGAGATGCAAAGCTTGGTGTAGCTCCATGGTTATATGACTGATGAATTTGTGCTTGCAAGGGAAAAACATCGTTTGTATGGTTTCTCTCTTGTTACATGTTTGATTTCTTGTATTCAGAGTTGTTAGATACTAATGGAAATGAATTGAGTGTGTCTATGTGAGGTTTTATGCATGGTGGTGTTGTAGGAGTTTTCTATGTTATTGGTTTCTCTATGAGTAGAGTTGTGTGTGAGGGATCTTGTGTGTTAATATGGGTAACTGTATGAAAGACATACTTGTATATGTCATTGATGTGTGGAGAGTTTGTTGGATGAATATATTGCTAATGTATATAGGGGTTTTTTTTAGTATGGTGTATGACTGAGTGAGAGAGAGATATATATTGAGAGGGTATTTCATTTTTTTGTTGAGCATAGAGTGATTGTGAGACAAATGTGAAAATTGATGAAAAGAGATTCATTATTTTTTTGATTTGAGAGTATATGGCCCATAATTTGAAAATAGGTGAAATTAGGTCGATGAGATTTTCCTGAAGGTTGGGGCATTTAGTGGGAAAGTTGTGGATTGTGTATTTAGGGTGTAGTGGCACCCTTCATTTAGTGGAAACCTAAGAAATTGGGAGTGGTGGTTGGATAGTCCAATGTAGGTTGGTTGAGACTTATTGGGCGTGGTGGCTCCCAATAGGTGGTGGCCTACACATTTCATAAAAATTGTTGTATGGAGCGAGTAGCAGCTCACATGATTAGGAAGTTGTGGCATGCACACTAGTGGTCACTAGTGAATCAAATGTAAAAGAAATTTATGATAATAGAAGAGACGAAAAAAAGGACTATATATCTACTAACAATGGTTTTTACCCTTGTGGTTTCCACCTCACATTTAGTGTCCTTATGTGATGTGATTATTGATGTGTTTGTAATATGTTTCTTAATGGTTTATGTTTTATGCATTGATCATATCATGGTTATATTATCATCATTATTATTTCTCATGTGATTGTGATTAAGCATATGTTATTTGATGCTAATACATTGTGATGTCTTGTTGGTTAATTAGTAAATGATTTAGTGATTGTGAGAAGAAAAGCTAAAATTGGCATAAATTGGTCACAAGTGACACCACTGATTGACTCCCCCTTCTCAATGTTGTTCAATGTTTCTAACAAGTGGTATTAGAGTGAGATTCTTGATTGCAAATTTATTTCTAAAGAGTAGATCTGGGGAGTGTTTGGAAAAAAAATGATTTTTTTTTGGAATGAATTCTCCAGGAGTGTCTCCACTCACAACGACCAATTTCAAGGTATGACAAGAAAAGATGAAATATTTACTATTATCTCATGGATTTTATATTTGAAATATTTATTATGAAGCATGTGGATAGAAGTATATTTCAACAAAGGTATTGCAACAAGATTATTTAACAAGATGCATAGTTTCTGAAAATATTCACAATATAGATATGGAGAAGTTAACATATTTCACATATGCTAAAGAAATTTGGGATAGATTGGATATCTTGTTTGGTGGTGATAGTAGCAGCAACAGTGGAAAATTAGAGAATACAAGAAAGAAGAAGAAAAATAAATGCCCTTAGTAGCAATAAAATCAACAAAAGAGTCTCATACTCCTAGTGTGAATGGTCCAAGCGATTATAAGAACAAATTAGAAAAACGAGAATCAAAGGTATTGAAATATAATGGATCCAAAGGTATAAATTTTAATGAGTTTATTTTGAGTTATACTTTGGATGGCTATAATTCTAGTCTTGATAAGTTTCCTAGTGAAGATGAGGATAATATTAATCTTCTTAGAGATAAGTAAGAGTTTTCCATGGATGAAGTGGAGACATTATCTATTGAGGTTAGTATATTGATAGTTGCATGCAGATATCATGAAAATATTTTGTAGATCTTTGAATAAAAGGAGAATGTGATTAGAGAGGAATTCTTAGATTGAATATTCAGTTGTACGAGGTCAAGAGAATAGAAGATATATTGAACAAATAGTAAAGGAGAAAGAAGGCTGAATTAGAGACTTGGAATGTAAAGTGGTATCCATGAGGAAATAATTCAAGAAGAGAATGATTAATTGAAGCAAGATAACAAAATTAAGCTCTTGGATAGTATTATTCAAAGCTAATTATATCATATGATTAGATCTAGTATTGACTTTAGCGAATCTAGTATAAAAACATGAAAAAACAATAATGAGGAACCAAACAAGTCTACAAAAAATATTGTGAAAAAAAGTAACTGTAATAAAGGAAAGAGATATAAAATATATCATTAGTATGTAAGAAGGGAACCAAGAGGAGCATTTACTTCCATAATATCATTCACTCCTAGGGATGATAGTTGCATAATTCATATGAGGAGTCAAAATCCATTTTCCCCCTTGTCACAATTTTGGACAGTGGCAACTACTTGTAAGAGGAAAATGTACATATCTATGCAATAATTTGATTATCTAAGAATAGGATCATCCTGTAGGTATACAAGATCAATTAATGGCTATTTCTATTCTTGTAACTTGTTTTTCCATAAGGTTGTTGATTATAGATCTAACACAATGAGATTGAGATCCAACATGACCA
The DNA here is from genome assembly GCA_034641835.2 of Pinus albicaulis. Classification (NCBI taxonomy): domain Eukaryota; kingdom Viridiplantae; phylum Streptophyta; class Pinopsida; order Pinales; family Pinaceae; genus Pinus; species Pinus albicaulis. Next base: position 462,093,483 of record CM076579.1, on the reverse strand, counting down.
ATAAAAGATCAAATCCCTTGGCCTCATAACTGGATCATGTAGAGCGTTATGTGTGCCAAAATTTTATGCACATGGCTAAAGGTTGTCAACTATCAAGATTATTTAGGCCATATAGTAAAGAGGAGGACTATGAGGAGAGTTCTCAACCAAGGAAGTAGCTAAGGACCATTTTGAAGGAAAAGGGGAAGCACCTAGAAAAGTGTTGCATTTATCTTTACTCATATTATGAGGATGATAAGTGGTGCATTGACAATAAATGTTCCCATAATATGTCAGGGGATAGACGCATATTTCAAATTTTAAATAAAATTGCGAGTTGTCATGTTGTTTTTGAAGGTAATGAACCAAGAAAAGTGTTGTAAAAATAGAGGGAAAAATTGGTGAAAAGAGGACCCATGCTGATGATATGTGGATCATTGAAGGCCCGAAGCACAATATCTCGATCATGAGCCAAATGGATGATGGAGTTAAGGAATTTATCTTCAACTACAAAGGTTGTTTCATTCGAAAAGAAGGGTAAAAATGAGTGATCGCCAAACGAGTAAAGCGACCAAATATTGTGTATATGTTGAAGGGAAGAGTGAGAAGAAAGAAGAAATAAAAGAAAAACTCTTCCTCATCATATTATGAGTTGAAGCAATTAACATCTATTTCAATCCATTCTTGCATGAGAGAGTCTTATAATGTAAAAATGTATGTGAGGTCTTCATGGCCTCAAGGGGAAAGCATGGTAGAGTATTCTAGCATGGATATGTGTATGATTTGTGTTACAAAAAAAATGTTTGATCATGAGTCTACTTGTCCATACAGGTCCACGGGATAAACATGTCCATTGGAGTTATAATGAGCTTAGGGGGAGCTTTCCTTTCACTCAAAATTTCACTTATTTGTCTCACAACATATTTATCTTTTTTTCATCATCAGTTGGAAGTTGTGAATTATCCTTGTATGTAACTATTCATGGTCATCATTATCATTGGTCGTGTCTCCATAGAGTTGGTCATGCATTTATATTAGAGTTATAGTGTGTTGAAACATCATGCTTGGGATGTAGAGTAGCAAAATTTAGTCATGTACTTGTTATATGTATGTATTTTCTTTGTTGGGTCATGTCTTGATGAGTAGTCATGATGATATGAATGCATAAGAGTTGATATATATATATTTCAGCCATGTATACAATCATTCGGTTGGATGAGTATGCGAGAGAGAGAGAGAGGTATTTGGCATGAATTGTATTAAACAAATTATATCAACCATGCATGTTCTCATGTGAGCAAGATCAACCTTGTGACTTTGTTGCATTCAACATTTGGTCTAGTTGGTTCATTGGCCTTTGTATCAAGAATGAATTGAATAGATCATTGAGAGATGGTTAAACCATGAGTGGGATTATGGAGTCATTGATACCACCATCTATTTGTATTGATTAAGACTTGTATCTCATGCACTATCCCTATACTTTCATTATGTATCATTTTTCCATGAGGTGTATGGTGTTTTATTTTTGGTTGGTGGCCCCCCTTATTTCTTCAAGGAGGTATTTGCAGTAGCTAATGCTGATATGAAACAATATGGTGAAGATAGTTGCAACTCCATTACATGTTAAAGGGGAGTATGTTCAATGTGTAGTCAATATGGTGTTGACCATTTCAAGGGGATTGTTTCCATAGAATGTGTTGGCATTGATATACAATGTTGGAATTTCCCTTTTCCATTGATGTTAAAGGGGGGGAGAGAATGGAGTATGGAGAAATGGAAGAGAGAATGGAGTATGAAGAAATATTTTATTTAAGCCTCAAATTTGTGGAGATCATATTGAGGTTGAAATTAAGTGCAAAAGGGGAGCATGTTAGCATTGTAGTGTTCTCATTGATGTCAATATATACTTAGCACTAGTTGAATTATCATTGATGCCAACCTAATGATGGTGGCTCTCATGGTTTTTGGTTAGTATGAAAATGTACTAGACATGATTTATCATTTACTAGTAGAAAAGGAGAAATTAGTGACTAGGTGACTAAAAAAGTTAGTCACTACAGCCTTTCCAAGTGAAATACTACCAAAAATGAGAAATATTAAGTGACCCAACTAAAAATGACTAACATAAATGACTAATTTAGTCCCAAGTTAAAATATATGACTAGCTAATAATTAATACAATTAAAAATGAGTAATGTGAATGACTACTTTAGTCTAGGAAGAAAAATACGACTACCTAAAAAGTACTAAAATAACATAAATCAATCGTTTATGTTAGTTGATTTAAGTGTGTACCTTCAGAAATGTAAAGTTACAAGTGATAGGGGATTTAGGCCAACACTGCAATCAAACCTAGTGATAACCATTATAACCCAAGAGTATATTTAATAACTTGCAAGCTAGATATAACAATAACTTGTGGTTTATCGAGCGCTAATATATTTTGAGGCATATTGGAGTGGATATCTATCCTATGAGGTGCCTTCCTTCTAGGTTTATTACAATAATTCAATATGTCTCATGTAGGAATTGAAATATCGTAAAAACAAGAACAAACAATCCACCTAACCACTCAAAATATAAATCAAAGAAACACTAATACATTTAATAATAATAATAATAATTATTATCATAATTTAATTTTAAAATCATATTCAAACCATACATCAAATTAGTATATGAAATCTCTTTATTTATGAGAGGGAAAAAAAAAATTATATAATGATTTAAATTTAAAATTTATAAAAATGTAAATAAATAAAATTTACAAAATATAAATAAATATACACCATCACTTCCATTGAACCACAACGAGCCCCAATAAAATGATTTCCACCAAGGGACACCAATTTGAACGACGACATGTGGTTCACCACATACTACTAGTACCATGTATGTTATATGGTCATACTCTCCACATCATTAACTTTCATTACCCATACATCCACTTTTTTCATTACTCACACATCCATTTTACATGGCCTTTTTCTTGCCACATCGTTACATCGTTCATTTTCATTAATCACACATCCATTTTACCTCACCTTCTTCTTTCCACATCATTTCAACCCCCATCGAAGGGTTTTATGGTCCGATGACAACATAATCCAGGGATGAAAAATCATGCCTGATTTGATACACAGTAGTAGGCTCTCGCTGGGAAAACATTCAAATCTATTCTTTGGTTTATAATTAAGATACTATTTTTTAACTTGGATATCAAGTTGTTTATCTAGTTTGAATGCACATTATAAAAATATAAGTACTATAATTTTATGAAATTGGTTTAAATCCTATGTGGAATTTGATATTACATGAACATTAGATGTTGCACACATTAGAATATCATGTCATAGATGTGAAATAAATTTATTATATGTTAGATGATGTAAATTACATCTTTGCATTAATAGTAATACAAAAATGATGTTTTTTATTATTGGAATTTTTTTTATGGCATTTCCCACCACCTAAGCTATTAGACATAATTTACATAGGAATACATGCAACTATAAGAATCTTTTCTTAGTTGCTAAACATGGTTTTATTTCATAACCATGATGATCATTGTTTTTCTTCTTGGTACCATATTCCAATGTTGGGCTTCCATGATGGCTTTGTGATATTGGTTGGCATTTCTTATCATTGACATGTGAACTCCTAGGTGTGCACACAACTATTTGAATGAGAATATGGGATTTGAAACTTGGCAGGTACAATTTTGTATGTGTTGTACGAAAGGTTGTTGAGGTTTCGAGGCACTACTTTGAATCCTATAAGAACATTGTGCCACCCCTTAAACCCTATGCTAAAAACTCCATACTTTTGTATTCATGTACAAAAATAATTTTCATAAAAAATATATGTTTATAATTTATGAAAAACCATACATCAAATACATTTAATTATGCTAAAATTATATGAAATATCCAAATATCATTTTCTTCATATAAACTTCAAATATATATAATAATACTAAAATTACACCCAATATCCATTTTCGTAGTGATTTCTCTTATAAAGAAAACAATACCTTAAACAATTACCATCAAAATTAATCTCTAACTTCTCTAGTAAGTCCCAATTCTCTAATGGAAGCTTTGTAGACAAGTTGAAATTATGTGATGGAACTGCTTTGGAATGATGACTTCAAAGGGAAACCAACTAAAAAATTGAAGGTGGGGAATTGAATTTCAAACCATAGCCATCAATTTTGAATATTAACCACATAACAATTAAAATTAATTTTCAAATAAAAAATCACATCGAATTGACTTTTTATTCATAGATACCAATTTTGAATATAAACCACATAAAAATTAAAATCAGTTGGCCAAAAGAAATAATGTCATTCTCTGCCAAAAATGGTGGCATTTTTTTTTTTTTTTAATCTATGATAATAAAACTGTTTGAAAGATTTTTTATAGTGGAAATGAATTCAACATGAGAAACCATAGGCACCCAGATTCTCAAGCGTTCCACCCATATTTTTGAAACTTTACAGCTATAACCTTACATAAAATTTTATTGATTTTTTATATTAGAATTTTAACGACTTTTCCGAAAAATTTGAACCCTCGTTAGACCATGAAATCAAACCATTTGAACTCTAAAGAGTCACCCTCCTCATGGTTGGCTCCCCTAGGAAATATAAGATCATTGTTGGTATCCAATAACAACCATTGTAGGGTATATTATTCATACACATGAATAATTTGAAAAACTACTTTATAAAAGAGCTACCAAAAATATATAAATCATAATAGAAGAGTTGAGAAATACTTTAGGAGGGCATGGATGAAGCAATCATTCCTCTACACTTTAAGAGCTATGAGAATTGCTTCTTCATTACCTTCAACATCCACCAATGGATGTCGAGGATTTTACAAACAATAATTTTTTATTCAGAAAGCTCAAAGCCAAACCAAAAAATAAGGTTCTATGCATCTTTCCTGGAGTTTTTATTTTCAAATTATTTATGGTCAATTTCTTTCTTTTGTGGGCACAAAATATTTTTGCTGGTGCTAAAAAAATTTCATTTTGGGTGCATTTTTTTTTTATCATTTACAACAAAATTTAATTTGATTTGGGTAATTTGAGACTAGATTTGTATATGTATGTGTGATTTATTGTAGATCTCATCTGTTCTTATGTGATTTTTATTCATGGTAGAAGTTCTTTAACTGTAATACAAGGAATCCCACATGGGCATCAACCAATTATGGGATTTTCATCTTCTTGGATTTTTTTTCATCTCATTGTAGTCTTGATGTTGACATTAGCTTTCTCAGGTATGTATTTTAGTATTTGCTACTCAAATTGCAATGTGCATTTCTTTGTTTAGGCACTAAAGCTTTTTAGGGGTGTTTTAGGTCCCTATATTACTAGTATAGTCCCTTATTGTTGTTAGTGTAACCCTCTTATTGTTATTATTGTACCCCTATAACCACCATATTGCTATTATTGTGCCCTTAAATTATTATTGTTAGGTCAGCTGTGATTACATTGTGGCCCCATGGACTCTTATATATAGAAAGGAGGTTTTGTAATTTGTATCATCCAGGAATTTTTCATTCATGTATAATGTATTGGAGGTTTCCCCCTTCAAGTGGCTTATTTCTAAGGCATTGATATCTCTTTTATTTTATTTTTGGAGCTAGTTTCACAACATTGGGTATCATAGGTTTGGATTCTACGGTTTCGCTACTCCAAACAGGTCATTGTGGAATTTTCGCTATACAACGGTTTAGAAGCTGAAATTTTTAGAGTGTGAAGCCGAAATCCTAAGGAACATCGTCACAAAATTTCAGACCTCGGTTCGCAATATTTTTCGAGATATGATCTGTGGAAGTTAGGTCTTTTTCAGACTTATGAATTTAATCTCAAAGAGGTGACCGTGGAAAAATCTTCATAGCTCTCTCTCTGACCATTAGATTGGAATTCTGTAAAAAGTGGTCGCAATTACACGGACCGTAGTTTTCTTTCTATCAATTTTAGAGGCAAAGGAGGAAACAGTGACATGCGGCAACTTGTACTAGTTCGCTCTACTGAACCAGTCCATAATTGGGTCATTGTGGGAGATTAGACATAACTTTTCCTTGAGGAATCCAAATAATCTCAGACCTATGGCATTTCAAAGAAGATTTAGAGGGATACTATAGGGATGAATTTCAGATATTGAGGATCCACAATTATAGAGATAATTCAATTTCAATATTAAGATCCTCAAAAGTAAGTAAATTAAGGTGTGTATTTGTTTTCCGAATTTCATAAGTCTTGTTTAAAGAATCAAGTTGAATTGATTCCAAGGGCATATTGTAGAGTAGATATCAGTATTGGATTCTAAAATGGCCCTTAAAAATAATTCAACACCAATTAAGCCTTTAGAAGGCTCTACTATGACTCATAAAGATGAAGAATGGAAACATGACATATCAAAATTACAAGAGTAAGTGCAACAAATTTTGCTCTCACAAAGAGCAGCAAAAAATGAAATGGAAGTTTTGAAGAAAGGTTTGGAAACTAAGATGGATGGTTTGAAGAAAGGCATGGAAGCTAAGATGAATGGTTTGGAAGCTAAGATGAATGGCATAGAAGTGGGCATGGAAGCTAATATGGATGGCATGGAAGCTAAGATCGATGAAAAAATGATTCCTTATGGTACAAAGATCGCTTGTATCTTTGTAAGAATTCCCAACTAAAAGAAAATATTCTTTTGGAATTGAAAACTTCTGCTTTAGGAGGACACTCAGGATTTTTAAAAACTTACCACAGGGTGAAGAAAGAATTTTTTTGGGATGGCCTTAAATCTGATATTCAAACATTTTTGGCAGAATGTTTGGTTTTCCAGCACAATAAAGTTGAGACAATTAAGACCCTAGGTCTTCTAACACCTTTATCCATTTCACGTCAACATTGGGGAGATATTTCAATGGATTTTATCACAGGTTTACCTAAGTCCGAAGGAAAGAGTGTCATCATGGTGGTAGTTTATAGACTTACCAAGTATGCACACTTTTGTGCATTATCTCATCCATTTAAAGCATGTACAATTGCAACTACATTTATGGACACAATTCAAAAGCTACATGGAAAGCCAAGGGTTATTGTGAGCGACAAAGATCCCATTTTTACTGGAAATTTTTGGATGGATTTATTTTCTTGTTTGGGTACTCAATTAGCTCATAGCTCATCTTATCATCCTCAATCCGATGGTCAAACTGAGATAGTAAATAACTATTTGGAAGGATATCTTCATTGTTTTATATCTGATAAAAAAACACAATGGGTCAAGTAGTTACCTCTTGTTGAATGGTGGTATAACACTTCATTCCATATTGCAGCAAAAATGACCCCATTTATGGCACTTTATGGATATCATCCACCGTCCATCACATCATCTTTAAGAGAAAATTCAAAGGTTCAAGCAGTGGAAGATCACATCGAGTATCAACAAGAAGTTCTCCAACTCTTAAAGGATAACCTGAATTTGGCACAAAATCAAATGAAACAACAAGCATATCAACATCATAGGGAGAGAAGTTTTTATGTAGGAGACTAGGTATTTCTACGGCTACAACCATACAAACAAATGTCCCTCAACCAAGCTAAGAAGGTTAATAAATTATCACCAAAGTACTATGGTCCTTACAAGGTGTTGCAAAATATTGGTACTATGGCATACAAATTGGAGCTTCCTGTTTCTTCACAAGTGCATCCAGTTTTCCATGTTTCATGCTTAAAGAAGGTTATAGGTGAAAATCTTCCATTTCAAACAATATTGCCAGAACTTGACGAGGAAGGAAGAATCATATTGGAACCTGAGGGAGTCACAGAAGCAAGAACTCAATAGCTACGAAATTGATCAATTTCAGAGTGTCTCATCAAGTGGAAGAACTTTCCCACTAAGATAATTTTATACAGAAGCACCCAAAGCTACTCAAGTGTTGAGGACAACACTTTTTTGAAGGAGAGGGGCATGTTAGGTCCCTATATTACTAGTATAGTCCCTTATTATTGTTATTGTAACCCCCTTATTGTTATTATTGTACCCCTGTAACCCCCATATTGTTACTATTGTGCCCTTAAATTATTATTGTTAGGTCGGCTAGGATTACATTATGGCCCCACTAGGATTACATTGTGGCCCCATGGACTCCTATATATAGAAAGGAGGTTTTGTAATTTGTATCATCCAAGAACTGTTCATTCAAGTAATGTATTGGAGGTTTCCCCCTCGAAGTGGCTTATTTCTAAGGCGTTGATATCTCTTTTCTTCTATTTTTGAAGTTGGTTTCACAATGGGGTGCTTCTCCACTTTAGGGTTCCTTATTGACCCATTTATTTCCGTAATATAATTAATTGAAATCAAAGTAACATATTCCTTTTTGAGGTTTTTTTGTCTTTGTGATCTATTCTTCACAACAAGACCACTTTTTGAGGATTTTAGAAGACCCATTTTGAGGATTTTGTTTAGCATGAGTGCCACTATCTCCTTGTAATGCATATTGAATGATACATTGAATTTTTTTTTGTTAAAATGAAAATAAAATATACTATACAAGGATAAGATTCTGCCTTATGACCAGTGTCAACATACTCGTTCAACAAATCACTTATCTCCTTTTCACTTCTTCTACGGTGATGTGGGTACTGCCACCCCATCGAAATTCAATAATATCTGCATGAAGATGAGTTGATAAATAATTTTTCTCTACCTTTTGAATTACTCCAACTCCCTTTGTATCCTTTGGTCGATATTGCAAGGTTTTGGTTAGAAAATCTAGAGGAAGTATATCATCAAGTACTGCACAAGAAAAAAATAATGCTAAAATATCTAATGCTTCAGGGATATCCAAGGCCAAGTCATCAACTGAGACCATCAATACTAAATTTTCTAACCTTCTCAGGTTCAATCACATCGGCATACAGAGAAGAAAAAAACACTACAACCATCTCTTTTTCTCGGTCATGCCTGTCCATTGCCAAGGGGATAATATTTTTAACAAAATAATGGTGATAGCTCAGACAACCAAGATAAAAAAGATCAATAGATACTGTAGCAACATCATTAGAAGTGAAATATTCCTCTATTATTTATCCAAGCTGTCCCTTGTATTCCTCCAAAGACCGAGATACAATTGTACCCACCAATTGAAATGGTTCCTTCTAGAGGAAAAAATTCATAGATTATTCAGAATATTTCAAATACACCCCTATGAATATTTATCTCCATTATTAATAAAGAAAGATGTAATTGCAGCTTTTCATTCAAGGAACTCTCATTGCACAAAATTTATAGAGGGCAGTACATGTTTGGAGAATTTTTATAAAATAGGTTTGATGGCATCAATAGAAGATTAATGACAAAGGATACTGGATCAATCCATATCAGATAATTATTTTTGTATAACATATTGTTTTTCTTGAAAATTTCACCTGAAAAATAATCATAGACATGAGTAAGACTGACAACATAGTGGTCCCTTTGAGCATGCTCACTGTAATGATAGGCACACTCTACAACTAAATGAGGGAGATGTGTAATTATTTCTATGCTTAACCTTATGTTTCCACATGTAGTTTACAAAATGCAAGGCCCAAAGGGATTTTAAATGCATTGAATCAATATATGAGTCCTTCTTAACCATGAATTTATCCAGCATCGATAACAACCAAATCTCTTGAGGTACAGATTTTTTTTTTCCAAGTTTTTCAATCTAAAATAGGTTTTCGTCTGAAGAAATTTCATTCCTTTTAGTGCTTTCTAAATCCGTGTTTAAAATTGATCTATAATAGTGCTTATAAATTCAATTTATTTCATCCTAATATCCGTGTCGAAGAGTCATAGAATAAGACTTCAATTAAAGGATATCTCTATGCAATATTTCCACACAAAAAAAAAATATATCATGCAGTTCTTCCACAACAATTGACATATATAAACAATTTATACTAGTCCTATGAGTTTTTAGCTTGATGACTAGACATAGAAGAAACTAGATTAAAAATGTTTCAGTAAGGTAATGCTCGTCATCAACATTACAAGTAAATCACAAAATATAACACAAGCATGCATATCATTGACACAGAAGGAAAATATGCACAAAAATAGTAGTCAGTGATTTAGTACTTCAAAGCTAATTTATTTTCCTTTTTACTATACAAGTCTTGTGATTTTCGGTCTATGGGTTAAAGGGCATATATTGGGTATAAATCATAAACTATATAAATGTGACTTAATAAGGAAACAAATCCATCATCAACATTACATGTGAGTTTATAAATCATATCAAAGAAACATGGAAAAAAGAAATAACAGAAATAAAATAAAATTTGGAGGTGCATATCATTCAAATATATGATAGTGATGCATGAAATCTTGCACAAATATAGCTAATGATTCAGTCAGCTAATGAATAATTTAAAGCATAATAGTTTACCTCCTCACTATAATAGTTTGGTTCAATGTGATGAACATGTAAATCCCCATCAGTGCTGAGCAATCCTCCCTAAGTGCCTTTTCCACCACATGCACCTGCAAACATGATCCAAATTCTAATAAGTCCAACACCCATAAGATAGCAACCTCCAGCCCGCCATAAAAAAATTATTCATTTTTTTCCTGAAGGTTAATTTCCTCCCATTCTATTTATTCTCCTCACAAAACCCTTTAACATCATCTCAATGCTTTATGTCTCTCATATCGAGTGGAATATCCACCTGGAACATTGGATAAACTAAATTCAAAAACATAGTTCTCTTCAAAAAATTCATCTACCTACCTACCATAACAACATTTAGTTAGAAATTGAAATTTATATTAATGTCCAGTAAAGATCAAAGTAGGTCAAACAAACTAGAATCTACATCCTTCAAGAGAAGCCCATAATTTTAGGAGCATAGACAATGAAAAGATGAATTCAAGGTTAAAGTACAACTAACACCAAAAGGGTAGGTAAGTAGCCCTACCCATATTTTGAATCTAAAACAATAGGACATAAACACATGCCTAATCCATACAACAAAATATCCTCGAGACTGTGACTCATATCAGTATGCCGTGGGTGAGTAATCCTCAGTGAAATCAACATATTCACTTTGGAAAACACGGAAGGAAGTACCAACTCTTAACATCCATCGATGTAGAAATATTCACAAAAGAGAAAACCCCAGTAATTTTTTTCCAAGAATATTAACGACTCTCTCAAGTTGTTATGAACCTCCAAGAATCCCACAACCCAATGTGTCACATTAGAGAACTTTTGAGGTCTAAAATGGGCTTCCTAATAAAAATGTACAACCAAAATAAACTTTATAAGAACCAATAGGATTAAAGATGATGATGTCAACCATGGGTAATGATTCACCATTTTTTGAGATGGACTTTTGAAAAGTTGTACGAGACATAAAAAATAAGGAGACACAAAATACCATTGACATATATGCTAGAACCTCCATTATGGTGTGGCTGGAGATGAAAGTGAACTACTAAAAATGTAAGAAACACCAAAATTGCACCATGAGCTATATCTCAAATGAGTAGAACTAAAGGTAGATCTAATGAGTATTCTTCATAACCTGTTGTCCTCTATCACCTTGAATCTAATATGTGCGTGAAGCATGAGACAAAATATCAGAGTTGAGAAAATAATCAGTTCATGAGTTAAGGCTTGAGGGCCCCTTTTAGAAGGATGGAAAATTTATTTAATACCACAATTTTTTTTTTTTTGTTCCAAACACATGATAACCAAAATATTTTTCTTTTTCATTTTTCTCTGTCCAGTGAAGATGAAAAATGAAAATATAAAGGGACCACTCTCCTGAAGCATACACAAACTTTTTTCTTTGCTAAAAATTCATGGATGTTAATCAATATAATATAATACATGAATAACTGCTTTTTCTTTGGCTATCCAAGAAATATCAAATTAGGAACACCACCCATCCATATTTCACTATCGGTGTAATAGATGCGATCCTCCTAGAGATACATGCACTTCCCATACCATTTATGCTTCAATTTAGAAAAAGGGTGTCAATATATTTATAATATTGGTTACCATGCTCTTCTTTACATGAGGGAGTGGGAGAACTTGACACATCTCCAACCTCCAAATTGTTCAAAAAATATTCTGCCTTAATATTAGGAAAGTACCCCATTATTAAATTCAAATATTTGAATGGGAACCTGGTTTATCGAACCTTTGTGTTCAAAAGAAGCTGAATTAGGTGCTTAAACATGTTCATATGAGTCTTTCCCATCGATTTATTCAAATATCATTTTCAGCAGGGATTGCAATAAGGTCATCTTGTATTTTTTCATCAAATTCATCCACCATATCAAGTTTCTTAGGTTGTAATTCTTATTATATAATGGGATCTTAAAGTGCTTCATTTTTTGAGTGTGTGTAGACATCCAAGTATTGAATGTTTCCATTCCTCGTCCTATTAGGACCTGCAATATCAATGCCTTCTAGGTGCATGTAAGTCTTCAAAAGGTTCATAATAACATGCAAATATCCTTGTTTGTAGCCATCTAAATGTAGAATTTGTTTGAATTCCAATACATTTTCTATCTTTATTACTCCCTACAAAATACCCTATGTGCATTCTACGTCTACTTATACGTCTAAATATAACCTACATTTGTTTCCACTTCAAGTCTCTTCTTCTAAAAATGATACTCTTCTTTATGATTTCTCCTTGCACAATGATTACACTTTATGCAGTTTTTGGTTTGAGGATGACCTCTTGAATCTTGTGATTTACTCTTGAAATTTGGTTCCCAAAAATTATGGATTCCTCTACCACAAAAATTTTATTCCTTCGAATCTTCTATAACATCCATTATCTCTTCATCCTTCTCTCACTTTTTTTATTCCTATAACTACAATCCTATAGCTTCCTCAAATGAAGACACTTCCATTCTCAATACATAGAAATTACACAAGTTGGCATTTTTGAACCCTCCATGATGAATATAACACAGGGGTTTGTAGTTTCCGTGTCAAACTCTATGTTTCTATCCCCAATCATTCCAAGAGTCGAATGAGAATTACTCAATTATAGTAATTTTCATTCCCATGAAAATTCCAAGATATCATATCTTATTTTCCTTAACATATTTTTTTGCAAGGATTATCCATTGCACACCGTAATTACCAAATTCACCTAGAACGAAAAACCTCTGCAAACCAAGGTGGGAGGAAATAAATTATTTTATTCTTATCTATATTTGATTACAACTATACCATAATTGATTTCTTAATAAATCCAAATTCACAGAGATCCATTGATCTATTTCTAGCCATGATTACAATGAAATAGAAACTTATTGTAGGAGTGCAAAATGGTCAAAACAAGATTGTCCACTACAACAAAGTTCAATTTTTTTCCAAAAATAGCCCAACTTGATTATAAATTTTGTCAAAAATGATTTTTTTCATATCACTTTGCACATATATAGCCATATAACCCTATATCCAATTCTTATTTTGTGGTGTTGTGGAGGGAGCTGAAACTTTCTTATGCTTGTTTCATAATTTAGGACATTATTGGTGAATTTAAATTGAAATATGATATAGAATGATTGAAATTCTCTGGTAAGGATTTCAAGACAACACCAACTTTAGATAATTTTGGGCGCAAACCTAGTTTTAAATGTAACACCAGCTCCTGCGCTAATTTGGGCACAAGCCACATAAAAATGCATATTTTTCATACCTTACAAGGATTACCTTCCTATATCACTCCATAGCAATCAATCCATCATTCAAAGGAGATCCATTTTTTTCTTGAATCCTTAAGTTTAACACAAAGATAATTTTTATTAATTATAAAAATTCTTATCACCAGTCAAGTTACCCAAAGTAGTAAGCCTACACTAATGCAACAATTTGGAAAGACTAATATTATTTTTTTTACAAAAGAACTGAGGGTCCAAGAAAATTTGTTCTAGGATAGGTTACAAATGAATCAAGGTGTGAATCATAGGTTCTAGTATGTTATGAAAGAGAAGGTCACCATCCACAAAGATCTCTTATTTTTGAAGAAACTTATCTCCAACCAACTTAGATTTTTGTGATTGCTAAAAATATGAGAGATTTCCACCACGTAACATTAACAAAAAAGGTATTCAAGAACTATTTTATGAAATCCATTCAATAACCACACTTGAGTTCTCATTACTAGGATTTAAAATAACGAACTTGTCTACAACATCATTGTTTCCAACAAATGAAAGGCATGTAATAAAAGAAGGTAACAACAGTAGGCTACCTTGTTTAATTACTTTTCCCACACTGATTGAAACAAAAGGAACACATACGCAATTGGAAAGCATCCCAAGCTCTTATGCATCCAAGATTTGTTACATTTCCTTGATTTTTATTTTGAAATAATTTTTTGTTTATAATGTCCTCTAATTTCCATCTGAGGATCATATTTTCTAAATCTTGAATAACCTTTTTCATTTCAAGAATTTTTTTAGGTGATTTCTTCACTCAATATTTAGTATTTTAGCTTCTTATTTTTTTTCCATTGTGTGTCACTCTACTGAATTTTCCTTATAATCCAAATGGTCCCAAATAAGCAAGTCTCTCCTAACATGTAACAATTTTCAAGCCCTCAAATAATAATGCATATGTCTAGCCATGATTTCAATGAAATAGAAACATATTGTAGGAGTGGAAAATGGTCATAAAAAGATTTTCCACTACAACATGTTCAAATTATTTCCAACATTAGCCCAACTTGATCATAAATTTGGTAAAAAATGAATTCGTTTGTATCATTTTCCACATATCTAGCCATAGAACCTTATATCCAATTCTATTTTTGTGGAAGTGAGGAGGGAGCTAAAAATTTCTTATGATTGTTGCAGACGAAACACAAAATATCCATAATTTGGGACATTATTGGTGGATTCAAATTGAAATATGATATATAATGATTGCAATTCTCCTGTAAGGATTTCAAGGAAACACCAACTCTAGCCAATTTTTAGGCACAGACCTGGTTTTAAAAGTAATACCAGCGCCTGACCTAAGATGGGAACAAGCCACATCAAAATGCATATTTTGCATACCCTATAAGAATTACCTTCCTAGATCACTCTTTAGCCATAAATAAATTATTTAAAGGAAATCCATTTATTTCTTTAATCTTAGGTTGAAAAAAGGATAATGGTTATTAATTCTGGAAATTATTATCACTAGTAAAGTTACCCAAAGTAGTGAGCCTTCACTAATGCAACAATTTGGAAAAACCACTGTTAATTTTTGAAGAAAATCATATGCATCCAAGCTTTGTTCCATTTCCTTGATGCTTGTTTTTCAAGTATATATTTTTTATAATGTCCTCTAATGCCCATCTATGGATTGTTAAAAAAAGAAATTAACTCATAAACAGATTGCAGAAAACACAGATACAAAACCAGACAAACCAATGGAGGAAAAGAGGCTTCAGCCTCATGGCATTCTCATCATTCTCTCTTATTAAAATAATTTAGTTTATAATTTAAATAGATGAGAGAAAATGTATAAGATAGTCCGTGCTATCTTAGACTCCTTTGGTTGAGATAATTTCTCACCAAAAACCCACCAAGATATGAGCTACTAAACAAACTCCAATATTTGAGGAAAAACCCAAGGGTTAGGCACATATTCCTAACTTGGAATATTTAATTAATTAATTTATTATTTTGGATTTATTATTTTTATTTGAGAGAGGCTAACATGGATCATATTTTCTAAATCTTTAATCACCATTTTCATTTCTAGAATTTTTTTTATTTGAATTCTTCGCTAAGTATTTAGTTTTTTAGCTTCTTTTTTTCCACTATCTGCCACTCCAATGGCTTCTCCTTATAACACAAATGATCCCAGACAAGAAAGGGTCACCTAAATATGTAACAATTTACAAGCCCTCAAACATTAACATATATTTCTAGCCACGATTGCAACGAAATAGAAACATACTGTAGGAGTGAAAAATTTTCAAAACAAGATTGTCCACTACAACACATTCAATTCATTTATGAAAGTAGCCCAAATTGATCATAAATTATGTCAAAAATGAATTTTTCATGTTAATTTCCACATTTCTATCCATATAACTCTATATCTAATTACGGTTTTGTCGTGGTGGGGAGGGAGCTAAAGTTTTCTTATTCTTGTTGCAGAACAAACATAGAGGCTTCATAATTTGGGACATTATTGGTGCATTCAAATTGAAATATGATTTAGAATGATTGCAATTATCTAGTAAGGATTCCAAGACAACACCAACTCTAGCCAATTTTGGGCACAAACTTCATTTTAAAATTAACACCAACTCCTCGCCTAATTTGGGCACAAGCCACATCAAAATGCATATTTTTCATACCCTACAAGAATTATCTTCTTGGATCACTCCCTAGCAATCATTCATTAGAGGAAATTTTAGCCTAAAATTTCCCATGAAATTTTCATGTAATTTCCATGCCATAATATGTAAACCAATTAAAATCCTTTAAATTTAAAAAGAGGTACATGTAAATATTTTGGAAGGAAAATAAGAAAAACTACTTTTTTTTTTAATTGTGTTTTTGGCTTATCTCCTTAGACACTCGTAGATGCGAAATTAAATTATGCATCCAACGATTACCCATAATTCATACTTTTGAGAAGACCCACATTGATAAAAATTGAAGATACATTAAAATGGCATGTAACAATTGAATATACATTAAAAAACATGTTGAACATTCCATTTTAATATATCTTCAATTTTTATCAACGTGGGTCTTCTCAAAAGTATGCATGATGGGTACTCGTTGGATGCAGATTTTAATTCCACATCCAACATGTGTCTACAAATTAATATGAGTAAAATTATAAGGAGATAAGCCAAAAATACAATTAAAAAAGTAATTTTCTTCTTTTTCCTGCAAAATTCATATTCATTTATTTTATTATTTTAACTATTATATTATAAATTTTCCTTTGGAGGCAACTTTTAAGATGAAATTTACTCTAATGATATCTTTGAAAGGAAATCCATTTTCTTCTTGAATATTTAGGTTGAACACAAAGATGATGGTATTAAATATGAAAGTTCTTATCACCAATCAAGTTACCCAAAGTAGTGAGCCTACACTAATGAAACAATTTGGAAAAACCATTGTTAACTTTTTTACAAAATAACTAATGGTCCAAAAAAAGTTTCTCTAGGATAGGTTACAAATGAATCAAGGTGCGAATCATAGGTTTGAGTAAGTTGTGAAAGATAAGGTCACCATCCAATCAAATCTCTTAATTTTGAAGAAACTCATCTCCAACCAACTTAGATTTCTGTTACTGTAGAAATATGAGAGCTTTCCACCACGTAACATTAAAAAAAAGGGTCATTAAAAGTGTTTCATGAAATCCCTTCAATAAACACACTTGAGTTCTCATTACTAGGATTTAAAATAAACAACCTCTCAACAACATCGTTGTTTCCAAAAAATGAAAGGTATGTATCAAAAGAAGGTAAAAAAGGCAGGGTACCTTGTTTAATTACTTTTACCACATTGATTGAAACATGTGGATCACATAGGAAATGCACATGCATCCAAATATATTATTCCTCTATGCTTTGTTCCATTTTCATATAAACAACCATTTTTCACCCCGTGACCTCCCATTGGCAAGGTGCTTTAATGACCGAAACTCGACCAATTGAGCTAACCCTTGGGGCCTAAAAACTAAGAGTTGTATACTCATTGACGGAAAAATTGTTGTGAAAGAATGTTGGGGATGATAGTATTTATAATTAGAAGATCACTTTTTTTTTTGGTCTGTATCTTAGCTTAAAGTAATTAAATGGAGGAGGTGATGTTATGGGGATTGAAACTCTGAATCCTAGCTTTTCATTTTTCTAGGAGAACAAGAGATGAATCTATTTAATGTTTGTCATTTATTTTTTCCACTTATTGGTTATACCATCTGATATTGGAGAGGAACAGTTCTGATTTGGCCATTAATACCACATCAAAAGTAAAGTGCAATCTCTATAAACAATTCTACAGATACAACATGGGAGGAAAGAATAGTTGGTCAAAGTGGGGTGTTGTTACATGCAATTTCTAATATCTTGGGCTTTAGGCTTGTGGCAAGTTGGTTAGTTAGGCGCCCTCTTAGCCTTTGGGCCTATAGAAGGTCACCAGTTCAAGAATAAGTGTTTGTCGATCCAATTATAAATTCTAGTGGCATATGAGGTCATTTAAGCTTGAAAAAGAGTATGACCTTGATTGTGAGAAAACCATAATGGCCATAATGTTTTTCTAGGATATGCCAACAAAATAATCTGATTTGGACACTCCCTTGACAAGGAAAAGTATTTCCTTCCCTCAGGATTGTGATTTTCACCACTATAGTGTACTAAAGAAGCATTATACTAAAAAAATCTAAGATACAATCAATAAATTTTTCTAGGATATCGTTTCAGTTCCGTAATATGTGGTATATTTTGAGATTAATTGGTGTTTCATAGACATTAGGACCTACTAAATTGTTCAACACCTATATGAAAAATACATTCACGTGTCCTCAACTTGCTCAGTAAACATATTACAACACATCTTTTTTGGATGAGTATTATCATATAGTGCACTAATTCCTCTATTGGATGGAAGAGAGGTTCTGAACTTGATATGATTTCACCACATGTTGGAAAGTTTTCTCCAATATCAATTTCCTAGTTTACCATTTAAATGGTTTTCCCTCTATTTTATCTGTGTTTTTATTTAATCCATTTATTAGTAATTTTTTGTAGTGTTCTTATATAATATATATCCTTTGTAGGTGATTATTTTATAATTTACAGTCAAGAGAGAGTAACATTTTGATTTCCGTTTGAGTTTCTTTCATGCCCTATATCCTTTGAATATGTCTATTTTATAGTTACATTCAAGATATAAAATCATTTTTCTCATAATTTCAGTGACAAGGCATATTCGCTTTATATTTTCATACTAATACGATAGTTTACATTTGCATGTTAATTTGCTTTTTTTTAATAAAATCATGGTGTTTTATTTTCTTGAACATTTGTTCCATATTTTCACTTTATTCTTTACATCTCATGATATGTTTCTAGGAACAACTGGTTCACCATGGAATGCTCTATGTACCAGTGGGATACACATTTGGGTATGGAATGTTTAAGATGAAACAAGTGAAAGGCAATAATCCATATGGTTATGGAACATTTTCCTATATGTATATAAAATAAATATTAAAATATTTTGTTTAAAATAAATATTAATATTTTTAATCAATATTCTATGTTTTAAATGTCATATATTAAGTTCATGAAATAGATCCTTATGTTTAAAGTACATTTGAACATAATAATCATGACTAACACTCAATAATGTTGCTTGTGTACATGGAAGGAATGATGGGAGTCAAATTTTGGTTCGCTTGATCTTTAGTGGCACACACCTTTGGGTCTAGAATATTTGAGATGGAATATGTGAAAAGTGACCAATAATGGCTAATTTACATCATTTTGAGGAAGTATAAAAAGGTCAGGATAGTTTTTTTTCACATTTACAATTTCCCTCAGATTTGTTGGTTCCTAAAGCTCGAGAACTTTCATAACAAGAATAGGCAATGTCAAGAAAAAAAACTATTCCACTCTCTTTTAATTTGTTGATATTTAGAATGAAGTTTTATTAGAGGCACTGTTTGTTTGTTTGTTTTGGTTAGAAAATGGTTTTCTCTTGGTTTTATGTGACTTTCAATTTATCATATGTAGCATGTGGAGAAATGGGAAATAATAATCTGTGACATTTATCTTTTAGAAATTGATGTTAAATGAAATGATATGGAGTTTAACAAAGCTATAGTTCTCTTTGGTAAAAGCGGAGGAACATCTTAAAAATCTGACTACGAAAACACCATATACATAGTTTGAACATAAGTAATATATGGTTTTTTCTTTTGTAGATATGTTCTTTTTTCTACCCAAGGTATCACATGAATAAAAATATTAATATTGTAGAAATTGTTTGATGTCCTACTTGATTGATACCTTCTCATATGTCAGGAAGGATTTAAATATGAATTAATATGTTCCTTAAACAAATCAGATTCAAATTTTATAGATATAAAAGAGAAAAACAGATGGAAATGCCTTCGTTTCATTGTCACTTCACTCTGCTGTGGGTAGGTTATAGGAAATGTGATTGGAAAAAGGATGGGGAGACAATGCAAAACATGTCTTGGATATGTTTCATTTGCTGTTAGAGATCCTTCAGGCACCTGCACCATTGACTTTGGAAATGTTTCTAGTAGGAATTCCTATGGTTTTTATTGTTTTTATTATTTCACCTCATGTTTATTTTGGGCGATAATTTTTTTTAGGAATTCCAGAAAAGACATCAGTGGACAGGTAAAGAATTTGTTTATAATTGCAATGTCCATTCCATGATATCCTCTCTTTATTGTTTGATTTATTATGAATGTTTATTTCTATTTTTTTTTGTCTTTTAACTATGAAATTGAAAATACCTGGTATCATGTCCATTTAAACAACAACCAAATATTGGAGATGAAATTAGTATTACATGATATTGATTGAAATCCTTATAGCTATTTTTTGTTAAAATATTTTCATGACTATTAGAAAAGCTTACTTTCATGTTTTTATTTGAGAACATGTTGTTTATATACTTTACCAAGTTCATGCATTAGAAAATGAAATTTTTCTACAAATAAAACGACAATATTTAAACATTGTACATCAAATTATTTGTTTTAACTTTTCACAAGTTATGTATAGTTTGAGATTTTTAGCATGTAACTTAGTTGACATGATTGTGCCTAAGATCTTCCTGAAGGTTGAATACTAATTTATCAAGATATTCTTTTCTATGGTGAATTTTATTTGCTTTTTTTATACATGTCATCTAGCTACATTATAGTGGCCACTATCGCCCAACTGACGAAAACTTTTTTCAAGTTTCTTTATTGTATGGGGAAAAATGGCTTTTACATCATTGATGTTGAGGTATAATATACTTGACCAAGTTCATGTATTAGAAAATGAAATGTTTTTATGAATAAAATGACAAGGATTAAATATTACACGTCAGATTATTTGTTTTAACTTTTCACAAGTTATGTATAGCTTGATATTTTTAGCATGTAACTTAGTTGACATGATTATGCTTAATATTTCCCTGAAGGTTGAATACTAAGTTATTAAGGTATTATTTTATATGGTGATTTTTTTTTCTTTGTTTACACAGGTCATCTAGCCACATTATAGTGGCCACTATCGCCCAACTGAAGAAAACTTTTTTTGAGTTTCTTTCTTGTATGGGGAAAATGGCTTTGACATTGTTGATGTTGAGGTATATGTAGTATAAACTCTTTATAGTCTAATTTAGTTTATATTATAGTGTTCATTATCTTTCATGTCCTACACTTTGCATTATTATATATATATATATATTTATATTTATTTTATTTTTTTGAGAAAAAGAACTCAGTATTGATGGTAAGAAATAGAAATTGAAGAAAGAGGAGTGAAATGAAAATGGAGTGACAAATGCTAAAGGACAGAGAGAAGAGAACCTGTCTATTGATGCCCTTAGAGCTAATATCCCGCATAACACACACATATAAAGATTGATGGTCAAGTATTGAGAGTTGGTGAATTCACTTGCAAAACGACATAATCATAATGTCTTGAAGTGATGAAACATCATTTCATGTGTAAATTGTAGTCAAACCAATATTAAGTTTGAAACTCATGTTGTAATATTTTAACATTTCATATAATATAATTTATGTAGTTGAAATTATTTATAGTTGCATAAGATATTTTTTAGTATTGTAGTTAACATATGCAACTTTGCATTTTCATATTAGATGAACATACATACATTGTATGAAATTTTTAAAATTTAGTCACGAAATTATACTAATTAATTTATGTCGATTAAGAATGAAAACATAAAATCAATCTAAAACTACTAAATTAGTATTTTATATTGATTAATGATGAAAACAAAAAATTAATATACGACTAAATTAGTCATTTATAATGATTACTAATAAAAGTAAATGAAGTGAATATAAACTAATAAAATAATTGTTCATATAATGAATATGAAACTACTAAAAAAGATAAATGACTACTGAAAATGATAAATTTTTGATTACAAATGATGACTAAATTTTGCATATATATGACTATTAGTAGCTAATTTACAGTATCTTCTAACACAACCAAAATTTAGTCATATTTCTTTGGTCATTAATTCATTTCAAAAGATGACTAAAATTTTGATATATATGACTATTAGTTGCTAATTTACAATATCTTATAACAAGGCCAACATTTTGGTCATATTTCTTTGGTAATTTATTATTTTTCTGAGGTGATAATATAGTAATATATTATGTTGTATATTTGGTCATTAATTTTGGCAATTAATGACTAAATTAATGACTAAATATACTACTAGATGATAAAATCGAGACAACCAATTAATGAATAAGATAAAAATGACTAAATGTTGGTTGCATTATAAGATACTGTAAATTATCTAGTACTGGTCATCAACTGAAAAATAGTCATTTGTATGCAAATTTTAGTCTTTTTTTTAGTGATTAATTAGCCATTTTGTACCAGTTATTGTTCTAATATAGAGATCCTTATTTGATGCAAATATTTTGATCCATGCATAGGTGTTTGGAAAATCAGGTATTCATGTTCCTGACATAATGCATATGTCTTTGGAATACTAATATCCTTATGATGATGTTCTTAATAATGTAGAAGAGTTGGAGGAATTTTTTTAGGGTTTGGAGATGTTGTAGGAGGTGTTACAGGACTGGGATACACTTGTAGATCAATTTTTGAGCTTGAAGAGGGCATAACATAGGGTAACACAGGTTCCATAGGGAAAAAATTTGTTATGAGTAAGGCTAACATAGTTTCCTAGTGCAAAACCTATGTTTCTAACTCTCTTCCTGAAATAAAGACCCTTGTTACTTCCTGTAGGTGGAGTTTTCTGGATTCCTTGTGCACTCTAGTGATGTCTAGGGATTGTAACCAAGGTTATTGCTAGTGGTATTGTATTGAAGATTCTATTGAATTAATCTATAGTTGATTAATTGACTTGGTGCATGATTATAGTGTGAATGCAATGATTCCTTGTGTAGTGAAGAGAGTGGTTCGAGTAGGTTAAATAGATGAGAAAAGGGATCAATTTTAGGCTACAGAATGCACCCAATGACAAGGAGAGGTATATGTATAGGCTAGAGGTCAAGATACTAAGGAATATGCACACAAAAAATATTAATGGTAGAGATTAAAAATTAGTATGATGCATGAAGGGGCCGGCTACAATATTAGAATACGATGCAGAGGAAATGTTTGATTTGAATGTTGTGATAGGGTTTGAAGATGCCATAGAAGAGGTAAATTAGAGGAATTTTTTTATAATAGGGCTTGATGGTAGAGAAGTAGAGATTAGTGTAGTTGCATGGTTATATGACTGATAAAATTGAGCTTGCAGGGGACGAATTTAATTTGTATGATTGTAGAATTTTTTTGTATGGTTTCTATCATGTTACATGTTTGAGTTCTTGTATCTATAGTTGTTATGTAATAATGGAGATGAATTGAGTGTGTGTGTGAAGGAGGTTTTATGCATGTTGATGTTGCATGATTTTTGTATGCTACTAGTTGCTCTATGAGAAAAGTTGTATGTGAGAGAGCTTGTGTGTTGTTATGGTTAACTGTATGAAAGCCATATCTTGTATATGCTACTAATATGTTGAGAGCTTTTTGAATGAGTATAATTTTGATGTATTGATGGTTCATTTTATAACTGTAGTGTATGAATAAGTGATATAGAGAGTTATGTTGAGTGGGTATTTCATTGAGTTATTAAGAATAGAGTCATTATGAGTCGAATGTGAAAATTGATGGAAAAATGCTCACTATTTTGTTGATTTGAGAGTATATGGGACATATAATTTTGAAATAGATGAGATGAGGTCCATGAGATGTGATTGAAGGTTGGGGCCTTGAGTTGTTGAACATTGGATTTCTAAGAAAGTGATGGATTTCATATTCAGGGTGTAGTGGAATCCTTTAGGTAGTGGCTTGTGAACTTGGGAGTGGTGGATTCCATCCAGTGGTGGTTGGGCGACACTTATTTAGAGCAGTGGCTTCTAGCAGGTGGTGACCTACATAGTGGAGGGGGTGGTGGCTTCCTGTAGGTGGTTGCCTCTAAAGTTCATATAGAGTATTTTATGGAGCGAGTAGAAGCTCACATTATTAGCAAGTTTTGGATTGCACATTGGTTGTGGCCAATGAATCGGATAAAAGTTTTTTATGAAAATATAAGAGATGATGAAAAAGACTATTTATCGATGATGTCTTTTACCCTTTTGGTTTGCATGACCTTACATCTAGTGGCCTTATGTGATATGATTATTGATGTGCTGATTATATGTGTCTTGATGGTTTATGGTTTATGCATTTATCATCACATGGTTATATGCTTAGTAGGATTGTTTCTAATATGATTGTGATAATGCATGTGTTATTTTATGTTAATACATTGTGATATACTATTATTTAATTAGTTCATGATTAAGTTGTTGTGAGAATAAAAGCTAAAATTTCCATAAATTGGTCATAAGTCACACTACTGATTCATCCCCCCATAGTAGTGCTCAAGGTTTATAACAACTTAGATAAGCTCATTCAACTCATTGATATGGAGAAATCTCTATTTCTTAGCTTTTTATATGTCCATTCCATGTTGGTTAGAATTTCTTAGTGTGTGTATTTCAATTTCCATTGGAAATAATAACATTATCTCATACACTAGCTCACATTTTGTGTAGCTAGTATTGGTCCTCCATGTTATCTGATAGGCCCATAGATCTCTAAGGAGTGTATAAAAATAATCCTTTAGGTATAGTTAGATAGTCTTTGTGATGATAACATCAAGAATTATGTTTGTCCCCTTATACTTTACCATTATTCTGTGGGTGATATAATGTAGTAACCATGTGTTTGATCTTGTATTTCCCATCAATTCTGGATTCAGCCTCAAAGTGAAATGATTTACTCCATTAGTAATTTGAAAACTAGTGAAGATCACTTCATGAAGGAATTACTCTACTTCTTTCTCATTTGAAGATAAGAGTGCCTTTGCTTCCATCTAATTTGTAGCACAATTAGTACATACGAGGACGTGGAATTTATTTCAGGAATAATAATTTATTTATCCCACAATATAGAGGTCCCATTTAAAGGTTTCCAATACCAACTATGGTAGTTATTTCATCTCACTTGATTGCACTAGTCCTCCCATGCACTGGAAACTATAACACCTCTTTTCATACTCCTTAATGTCCTTGGATATGGTGGGACAATAGTACCCTTGGTGAAGTACCTTGTACCTAATTCTCCTATCTACAAAGTGGCTCCCACATGGACCATCATGGAAATATTTTAGGATATTATAGATCTTGTATTATCACACACACCTCTTGATGATTAAATCAAGTCCCATGTAGAAAATACATTTGTAGATCAATGATAAGCTCCATTTTTTTATGATATTTTATCACTCCTTTGGAGCTAGATGACATGGTATTATACCTATATCGAAGTAATTAGAGATATTGTGAACCACGAAGAGTAATTATAAATTGAAAATATGTTCTCATTAGGGAAAAAGTCCTCTAAAAGAGGATCATTTTAATTATATGCAAGTCTTGGGATAAAATCGACTGCTACATTATCTTTCCCATGTTTGGTCAAGATAGTTATATCATACTACGATAACCAGCTGGTTACCCTACCATTATTAATCTATTTATTTAGTAATTATCCAGTGGTAGCATAGTCAATGTGCAATACTAATAGATATCCAATGATGTAATGCCAAAACTTGTTAATCGCATGTATCAGTGCAAGAAAATATTTTTTAGCTATTTTTCAAGTTAATTATGTATGTGAAATATTCTTGTGGATTTAATAAATTACATATGGATCTTTTCCTTCTAGCTGTATTAAAACAACTCCAATGGAAGTGTTTGATGCATTTGTAAAAATGTGAAATGAAAGGGACCAATTTTTTCCTCTCAAAATAGGAGCCTTAGATAGCTTGGATTGAATTTCTTTGAATTCTTTCAAACGTTATCCATAAAAACACAAAATTATTGTTAAATAAGGAAAACAATGGATGAAAAACTTGTAAGAAATTTTAATAAATTGATGATAGTAACTAACATGTCATAAGGAATTTATTTATTTATTTATTTATGAAATTATGTGGATTCAGTGACTTTAATATTACCTTGATTTTATCCATATCTAATTAGGAACTTTTGGCCAAAATGTGGTGCCACAATGTGATGCCATTAATTATGATCATTTCAAATTTCCCATTAGTAAGGGAAACACAATATTCTTTACACATTATCGATGTTTTCCATAAATTTGTAAATGCCTAGTCAAATTCATTACCATATGTTGTAAAATAATCCATATCGATCTCCACATAATCATTAATAAAATAAGAAAATATACTAATTATAGCTCTTTTAAAGGTGGGAGGAGAGTTACATAACCCAAATGGTATAACAAAATCATAAAATCTCCCCCATGTAAAAGTGAACATTGTTTTATATTTATCCTTAGGTGTAATTTACATCTAGTTGTACACACTAAATTTGTCAAGTAAGTAAAAGTATTTACTCCTAGCTAAAGTGTCCAATACTTGGTAAACGAATAGAAGTGGAAAATGGTCCTTGTGTGTAGATTTGTTAATTTCTCGATAGTCCACACAAATCCTCCATTTAATGTTTTTCTTTGATATAATCAAAATATGGGAGACTCATTAGATGTTAGATATTCGATAGATAAGCCAACTTGAAGAACTTTCTACATATATTTATTCACTATTTTATTCAGTGCTAGATTCATCTAGCGTTAAGTCTAGTGGATGGGTCTAGATCCATATTAAATGTATGATTTCTATACATACCGGGATGAATCCTCTTCATGTTAGAGTAATCCTAGATGAAGGAATCACTATGCTTTTGTGGCACCTTAACCAAACACTCTTTTTTTGTTTAGTGAAACTCTCATTAATGTTCATGGTCTTTTTGGGCTTGATTTCTATAGTTTCCATAATGGACCCTTAGTATTTTTTAGTTGAGGTCTCATGTTCTAAAGGTGAAGTGCATGTTGAGGCAAAAGAAGCCTATGATTCAAGATTCATAACATGGTAATGAATATGTTGTTTTACTAAGGAAGAGAAAGAAGTTATAAAATCAATAATTTCATCATCTTCTGTTTTCTCTCTTTTGGATAAATAATGGTCCATAGAGAGAACCTAATGGGATTATTCTTTTTCATCACTATCCTATTCGTCAACCTATGTTGGTGTTCCAAAATATATATTTGTTTTTGTGGGAAGATATAGGGTTTATTATCTAGTAGAAGTCTTATTTTATATGGTCATGTTGCTAGATCAATGACCAATATAATCATCAGTAGTTTCTAGACAAACCTTTCTTGGAATTAAAGGATACCCTCCCAGAGAGGATTTGGGTTGTAACACAATATAGTTAGTGATATATTCCATGAATTAACATAGATGATAACGTCTTCCAATATTCCCTCTATTTTAATGGTGGATGTCAACAAGTTCGAGTATATTAGGTGTTTTTCTAAGACATGAGATTCCTAAGGATTACATAGTTTCTCAAGTCATGATAGTAATGAAATGCCTATATCGATTTATGTGTTAGGAATGAATAAATTATTAATATATAAATTAAATAATGGGCTACAAAGGTTAGTATACTTATCCATGAGAACCCCCCATGCAATCATTATACCTACCAATTTTCTCATGACATGGACAATTTCAGGATTCTTCCTTCTAGAATTGGGCCTCAAAAAATTTCCCTTCCCAATTTTGAATAGATGGGAACATCCTTGATGGAATATAATAATGGTTTTTTTATAGATATGATATTAATTTCCCCCAAGAAATAAAACTCCAGTTGAGTAATATGTTTCTCTTGTGTTAATCTCTCTAGATAAGGTGGGTTTTGGAGAGTTCACGACATGCATGCTCATTCAAAGGTATAGGAGACAATTATTTTTCTAATTCTTCATTTTGGATATCCTCATTTAAATATTCAATGTGAATATGTGGGTGATTTTGGGTTAGTGTCTTCTTAGACTGAAGATGATTATCTTGGCAGTTTAAGGAATAGATAAAATATGTAGGGTAGGTGGCAATTCCAAAAATTTGTGTTGGTTAGTATTCCCTCCCATTATTATGGTTAGGAATATTTTGTGTAGGTAATTGTATACAAGGAGGGGATAATATGTATTTGTGCATCTATGAAGAGGGTAAAATTTGCATGGGTGGCTATAAAATGGCTTGTTGAGGGTCTGCATAAGTAAGGTTTCTCCACCCTTGTTTCCAAAGCTAGTTTGGAGGAGAAGGAACCATCCATGGATGTGATAGAAGACACCATGGCTAATAATAATATTGAAAAATATGCCTAGTCCAATAATATTTATAAAATTGAGACTAGTCTTGAATCATACCTTAGGGTTTCTACTACCTTAGTATTTTTTGGGCCATAAAAAAAAGTTGTTTGGTTCTTCTACTTCTTGATAAATACATTTCAAACCAATTAGAGAAGAATATTTTTTGGAAATATGGTAACATCCTTGATGGATTGGTAAATTAGTAGTTTAGCACATATGTTCTCGAGTTCCACCAATAAGTCATAATTTCATTGAGTAATAAGTTTCCCTTGGGTTTATATCTCTATATAAGGTGGGTTTTTGGGTTCAAGGCATGCATGATTATTAAAATATATAGGAGATGGTTCTTGTTATGGTTCTTTACTTTGGGCATCCTCATTCAAATATTCAATTTGAATATGAGGGAAATTTTGGTTTACTTCTCAAACTGAAGATAAATAAATTAACAATATATGGAAGATACAAAATATGTAGGGCAATGGAAAGTTGAGAAGCCTGTGTTGGTTGGGATGCCCTCTCATTATTAGAGTTCATAATAGTTTTTGTAGGTAATTTTGACCAAGGAGGGGATGATGTGGATGCCTCCATGTATGAAGGGGGTAAAATCTACATGGGTGGCTATAAAACACCCTATTGAGGGCCTTCATAAGAAGTGTTTCTTCACCCCTATTTCCAAACATGGTTTTGCGAAGGATGAGCCATTCATAGTTGTGATGGAAGACAACATGGTTGAGAATAATATTAGAAATAAGGGTTAGTCAAATAAGAGTTATATGTTTGATATTTGTCTTAAATCATACCTTGGGATTTATGCTACCATATTATTTTTTGGGTCAGAAAAAAAATTTATTTTGTTTCTTCTCCTTCTTAATAAAAAAATTCCAATCTAGGTAGAGGTGGGTAGATATTTGTAGCACATTATTTTATTCATATGGAAAAAACATAAATCTAATCCAAGGGACATTCCTTCGTTGGGTGTTTTATTTTTCATTCCAAGCAGAAGATATCCAGACATAAACCTATTTATTCCTTCTTCTTTTTCATATATAGTGTGTCTATCTAAGAGCTCAAAGAACTAAATATATCAGCCTTGAATTCTTTGAGCATGTTCCCTTACTCAACTCTTTTCAGCTCACTACCAATTTTTTTTTGAAGTTTTAATAATACGTCCTTAGATCCCTTACCAACCCTTGAAGTGCTCCAAGAATAATTTGAGAATTACTAAATTATGACATCATAAGTCAAGAAAGAGAGAACACCACCTCCCATCACATTGAGTTTATTGAACGGTCATCCTAAATTCCTTTTAGTAACAAGACATGCAGTGTCATAGGGACCATAGTTTCTTTTCTCAATCTATGTAGATTGTAGTGGAACAATTCAATTTCCTTCTCATTTTGGGCAATTTGTAATACCCATTACCTTATTTCCTTTTATTTTTAGTAATCTTGGTAGTTTTCTAGGAATTTATTCTTCATATGGTCCGATGTCCGGATGCTACATTTACGAAGGCTCATGAATCAATGTAGTGCTACATTCTTGATCAAGGTAGAGAATAACATTAACTTATGAAGATATGAAAATTAGTCGTAGCTTCAGTAGAGTATATCAAATTTGAAAAGTAAGGTATCAAGATCTTCCTTCAAAAGACCATGGTAAGTTGAGTGAGGAATGTTTTACCTATTTTATTCTTCATCTAGCTTGGGGATTGAGAATTCAAAGGTGATTTATTCCTCCTTGATTTTTTTCTCCATATTCCCTTGAGGTTTGTATTCCTCTTCCAAAGGTGCCTTAGGATAATATATAAAATTCAGGTCCCTAGAGTGGAACTGCTCAATAATTAGATTCTTAAAAAATATATACTTCATTGGTGAAAAAGATGAAGCTTGTGCAACTTTGGGGTTCTGAATAGAGACTTTAGGCTTATTTTTAGCAAGACTGCTTGTTTTTGGAGCCAAGTAATTTTGGTAAATCTACCTTGTTTACCTCTAGTTTTAAGCATAAAATATTAAAAATAGATTCTATCCAAGGTAAATTACTTATAAAAGAAACTAACCATCCTAATCTACTATAAAATATTTATCTTATATAGTAAAATAAACAATCAAAGACAAAATCCAAGAAATAAAATAATGGCTAAAATATTGATAGTTCCCCTACAATGACACAAAAAATGATAGGCCTTTTAATTACCTTTCTAATTTAGCACAAACACAACCAAAACATTGTAAGTTTAGTGTTCAAGTAGAGGTTCATATGGAACTTCCAAAATGTCATGCATTGTTTATGCTAATGCAATTTAAGGTTGTAGTAACTTAAATGAATGTCACAATAAAGGATATTGGGATGTTTTCCCAAGTTACCAGGATAAATCTACTTTGAATCCAATCCACACTTGCAAAAAAGTAAATATCACACTTTTAGGAAAGTAAATCACACTTACAGGAAAATAAATCACATGGGATTGTAAAGTGACTCATTCTAGTTATTAAGAAGATCTTGGATGATAGTTTGAAGGTGTTAGAGTCGGTTTCTTCATCCCTCCGTCAGAGATCAAAATATCTTGTTGCATTTCATTTTAGGTGTCTCA
Source organism: Pinus albicaulis (assembly GCA_034641835.2). NCBI lineage: Eukaryota > Viridiplantae > Streptophyta > Pinopsida > Pinales > Pinaceae > Pinus > Pinus albicaulis. Next base: position 462,062,330 of record CM076579.1, on the reverse strand, counting down.
TTCAGTTCAGTCAGCTGCATTCCATTAGGAGCATGGATCATCTGACGGAAGGGTATTCTCACTCATATCCCTCATGTTATGTACCTGCTAGTCCGTATCTGTTCATCAAAGTTCATCGAAATCATTTACAATCATTCACAGTCAATGTTTGGTCTTTTGATCAGCAAAGAGTCATTTCAGGGTTTTAAACCTCATTAGGTTTAGGGTTTCACAAATTTAGTCTTCAAAACGTCCAATAATGCCAGCAGGAACATGAGGAAGGTTCGAATAAAGTTTCACTGCAAAAATTTGATCATCACAATACTTGATAATGATTTTTCTTCAAAACTCTGTTTTGAAGAAAAATCGTCCATTTTGTCTTTTGCAATAAATGCCATGTAATTTTCAAAGTTTTTTAGTTGTGAAGTTCTTTAGGTGCAGCCCTGGTCACCTTTTCCAAATCCAATGCCAGCTATCCCTGCAAAAAATAGACAAAAGTTTCGTCATTCAGCTCAAAAAATCAAAGGAAACAAACAAAACGGAGTTTATATTAAAAAATGAAAAGTGCCAAAGTTCAAACATAAGAAAGTGGGTTATTTCAAAAAAAAAATCAAATTCCATGATATATAAGATTTTTTTGGTGTTTAAACAATCCATTGGTGTGCGAAAAACAAGAGTGAAGCCGAAGAAAATGGTGGAAGAGCGAAATAGTTTTTGAAAAGCCGAGACTGTGGTGAGATTCAGGGTCACAGCGCACAGGAGGAAGGTCACGGTGCACATGGTTGTCGCAGCAAATAGAGCCGCCCATCCCTTTGAAAATTATAATGGGCGCGACACATACAACAGGCGCGACGCACTGGGTTGTGCGCGCGGCGCACAGGGACGACAAGCAAATTTTCATCATTGCCTCCAAACAAATTCCAAATCACTCAGTCTCATTTGCTCCATGTAAGTTCAAATCACCTTGCTATTACCATTGATCAATGTTTGATGTTGTTGGAAATATTGGTTTGGAGAGTTTGAAAGCCAAAAACTTAAACCCTCTCATTTTGATAAAAACTGCTCCTTAGGGTTTTGAATTGGTGTTTTAAATTAGTTTGGTGCCAAATACTCCTTTTCCCCCACCTTGTTTATTCCTTCCCTCACTTTAAACCTATCATCCCTATTAATCCCCTATTTCCTTATATCCCAAGTCACTCATTCCCATTATCCCTATCCATAAATCATTTCCTTTCCTATCATTATCCCTTTCCCATTTCATTGGTAAATTTCCCAAAACCCCAAGTTTCCCAAACAGTCTAGTGACTGTCCCTTATCCAAAAGTTTGTCAAATTCTCAAGGGGAAAAACATCATTTGATTAAAACCTATTGTTCCCACTGCCCATATTTCCCACAACCCCTCAGCCTCCTCCGGAGATTGTCCATGATGCAGGTGAACCTTCACATCAGTTTGAAGGTCATGAGACAGAGCCTATCAGTGTGCCAGTGTATGTCACTTATCAAAGAGGAATGAGAGTATTATTTGCAGCAGCCCGACGAGTACTATCTCCACCTGGGGTGGAAGGGGTCTCATTGCCATCATCAGCAACATAGGTACAAGATAGAGGTAAGAGGCCTATGCAGGATGAGGGCCCTTCAGGAGGCCATGATACTGATTTCATATTTATTGATGAGGATTTGAGCTCTCCAAGCTTAAAATTGAGAGAGATCATTCAGGAGCAAAAGGCTGAGATTGACACATTGACCGAAAAGTTACAGAGAGCTCAATGGATCATAAAATATCTGGATCAGTGCAACAAATAGTTGGAGGATCAGCAAATGATCATGGAGTTGCAGAACATCTGTGAGAATCGGCAAGCTACCCGGAGAAGCCCAACCGAGATGACACCTATTGAGCAGGAGATTGAGGCCGATAGAGAGACTTGGCTTGAGAGGGTCAACATTCATCTTGAGAAGATGTTGAAGAAGTCAAACAAAGAAAAGAACATGCTAAGGCACATGAAGAACCATTATTGGGCATGAAATCATGTTTGCAAAGCGAGGATCAAAATCATGAAGGCAAGGCTAAGGAGGGCACTAAAGCGTCGTAAAAAGCATGATAGGCTCCAAATATTGGATGAAGCTTCTTTGGCCCAGCATAGCACTTGATGAGGGACCTTCAGCCCAAATTTCAAGAAATTTGGGAAAATTTTTGTCAATTTTGAATTTTTTGGTCACAAAACAGATTTTCCTGCCCGACGCGTAGCGCCACTTGGCGTGCGCTTATAATTGGTAGCTCTTCAAGGGAAAAAAAATGTATTTTTGGATTTTTTATTAAGATTTATGCATTCTCATGGATTTCCTAAGGATTTCATCAAGTTCTGGGTTGCCTAAAGGGTCAAAAACACCCTAAAAATGGCCTTTCTGCCACTTTTTGCACACACAGAAAGCAGTGTTGGGAGATTTAATTTTTGGATGGGAAAATGGCAACAAAATCTAGAAATTCCACTTGGGTTGGAAAGTAGACAGGTAGGGATTTCCAACGAGCTATCCTACACTCAATTTTGACTTCGGGAAGGGCCTAAAAATCAGATCCAAACTTGTGTTATGCATAGAGATTCCAGGCGCGGCGCATAGAGGAATTTGGCCTATTTTTCACTCAGCAGCTCATAATTTCGCCTAGTTTTGGCCAGTTTGTCTTTTTCATGTAACTCTTGAAGAAGATCAACATCAGAGTGAGATAATTTTTGATGTAGGAGACTGGTTATTTTATGTCTACAACCATACAAACAAATTTCCCTCAAGCAAGTTAAGAACGATAATAAATTATTGCCAAATTACTATGGTCCTTACAAGGTGTTACAAAATATTGGAACTATGGCATAAAAATTGCAGCTTCTTACATCTTCCTGAGTGCACCCAGTTTTTCAGGTTTCATGCTTAAAGAAGGTTATAGGTGACAATCTTCCAGTTCGAACAATATTTCCAAAAGTTGATGAGGAAGGAAAAATCATATTGGAACCCAAAGCAGTCACAGAAACAAGAACTTGACAGCTATGAAATCTATCAATTTCAGAGTATCTCATCAAGTGTAATAACTTATCCACTGAATATTCTACATGGGAGGATGAGAATTTTATACGAAAGCATACAGATCTAGACAAGCGTTGAGGAAATTTTTTTTTTGAAGGAGAGAGGCATGTTAGGGCCCTATATTACTAGTTTAGTCCCTTATTGTTGTTAGTGTATCCCCCTTATTTTTATTTTTGTACCTGTGTAGTCCCCATATTATTATTTTTGTGCCCCACAATAGGACACTATTGTTATTTTTGTGCCCTTACATTATTATTTTTTGGTTGGCTAGGATTATATTATGACCCCATGGACTCCTATATAGAGAAAGGAGCTTTTTCATTTGTGTCATCCAATAATTTTTCATTTTTGTAATGTAAAGGAGGTTTTCCCCTCAAAGAGGCTGATTTCTAAGGCATTAATCTATCTTTTATTTTATTTTCTGAGATGGCTTCATAACAACCAGAGTATCAGCCTGGCCACCATAACTTAAGGTTCATTTTGGTTTCAATGGATAACATAACATATTATACACATAACCGTTGAATAGGAAATTAAGTTTACAATGTGGAATACTAATTTCAATGTGTAAGAGGATATCTTCACGAGGGGAGACAAAAGTGAGTCTCTAGGAGGAAATTAATAATACTAACCTAGGAAAGACACATGAGAGCAATCCTGTAAGGAAAGATTCATTGAATATATAGAAAAATAGTTCACATAGACACAACAATAATTAGAACATATACAACACACATTCGACAAGATCAGTACCAAATTTAATGAAGTAGCTCAATTTCCTTTAGTACATTGGAACAAAAAAAATACTACAAACATATAAAGAATATTATTACTACTGTCATGATACATGCATGAAAATATGTTGGCTCATTAAGCTTCAATTATTAGGTGAAAGTTTCATGTACATAATTACAAGGGTGAGCCATTAGCTCTAGTATCGAAAAATTGAGTCACTTCTTTGTTCTCCAAAGAATAGTATTCTCTCATATGCCGAGTTGAATAATCCAAAGGTAGCTCTCCAAATGCCTAAGCCCCCAAAAAATCCTTTTGATTGAGTTATCAGGGTCTATTTATAATAAGAGGAATGACATTTCATATTCTCATGACTATTGAGCTTCCCTCATGACTCTTAGACTTCTAGTATCACATTTTAACTTCTATACAACCTTTTGACTTCTAAATTACTTTTAAACTTCTACTTGACCAATTTTCCGTCATGCAATTTACATATTTAACATATGAATATTTTTCTTCCATAAGACTTTTGGACTTTTACTAATGGATATTTTTTCCATATATGACTCTTCATATTCTATATGTGACCCTTGGATTTCCACATATTTACATTTTGTAATTTTATAAAAAACATTATTACATTCCACATGATTATGTGGTAGGAAACACGGAAACATATGAAATTTTGAATACATTTGTACAAGCAATAAATTGGCAATGATGACATGGAACTTCATGATGATGTGGAAATTCCAAGTTTCTCTTTATTGCGTATTTGACTTCTTGATGATAAATATGATCGTTACTTCATATTCATGAAACATATACTTTTTTCTTTACCTTCACCCTCCAAAGGGTCTTATATCAGTGTTGGGACATTCATATCTATCATGTAATGTCTGCATTTTGCCATGGTCTAGGATCTCCTTCATGTCTTCATGATGTTTCTTCTTTGAAAGTGCTTCTTTGCTTCTTCTCCTTGAAATATTCCTTGAAAATAAACTTATCATGCTTAGATGGTACACTTGTCAATGAAGATAACTCATAGAAAGGAAAAATTAGTCTTAAAATCATGTACTCTAACTTTATCTAGCTCATGGAAGAAGCTTCTTGTGATAGACCTATGTGAGGACTGGAAAAACAAAAATGATGAGGAAGGCATAGTTGAACTCAAAAGTGGATTAGGAAAGCACCAATACTCACTAAATATGAACCGTGTGTAATGAGGAGGATTTATTCAATGTCAAACATAGTGATAAAGTGTGAGGAACAATGTGATGAGATTGTTGACTAAAATGGGATGATGCATTAGTCTCAAAGGAGTAGGAGACAATGAGAGTGTAGTAGAACTAGACAGTGAGCAAGGGATGGACTCACTATTTACTATAAGTTCACCATGCACACACACACACACACACACACACACACACACACACACACACACACACACACACACACACACACAGAGAGAGAGAGAGAGAGAGAGAGAGAAATTTTGGTCACAGGGTGCAGTCACAAGAGACAAGGATGAACTCAGGGAAGAGAGACAGTGGAAAAGGGTGCTCGAATATTGCTTGAGAGTGTGTGATGCCCTTTTAAAGAGACATAGAACCTTTATTCTTATGAAGTGTGATTTTGAAAGGGAATAGGGTTTTTGGTCATCCAAAATGTGACTTGCTTTCTCGAAGTGCACTCAAAGGGTCCTTATTCCCCCGAAGTGTACTTTTGAAGGGATAAAATTATAGTGGGCACAATTTTATCCAAATGTGGCTGATTTGTCACTAAACATGCACTCTCTGAATAGGAGGGCTCGTTGGAAGAGGATATTCCACAATTCGCTAAGGGAAGTAACATAGATCAGGTCACTTTTTCTAAGGAGAGGATTCATCCATTGTGAGAGGGTAGAGATAATGTATGGTGTAATTTTATTTTGTATCGAGGAACTAGAAGTGAATCATGTGATATATAAGCATAGTTTCTCAAAAATTAGTGCAGTGAGTTAGTACAAGCGATAAGCGTTAGGTGATTATCCTTGGAAGGTTCATAATTTATAGTTCTTTGAGATGGTCTTGAAGAGGACTTATTGCACAAGTATTTTTGATAATGGTTGCATCATTGGTGATCATGAATAGGCTAAGATCATAACATAGTAATATGGTTAATGCATTCACAAATGCTAAGTAGGATGACCAAGAAGAGATTGAAAATATCTAAGTGTAGGACCAAAATATTAAGAGAGGGGAATGCTTCCGAACATGACTCAAACATTGTCCACACACATGAAATCAATAAATGCAATTTAGAAGGACACATAAGACTCATGGATAGTAACAAAACATTTAAAAGACAAAAAAATGACACTTATTTCTAAGTGCGAAAGTTGAAACGATACATTATGACACTTCGAATACAAGTTGCGACATAACCAACATTTGTGACCAAAATATGTGCTAAGTTGCGGGAATGTGTTTAGCACAAATTTTAATGAAATGTAGTATCATGTAATAAAAAGGATTGTGCTATAAATAACTCTAGTAATGTGCTAAGTTGTAACATATGCTGGAGTGAAAGAAACAAACGTTACTCATGTGACAGGAAGAAAACATGAAAAAAACACTTGAAAATGCGAACGATATTGAAAGTGGCACATGCCAAAGTGAAGATAACATGAATTTTTTTTTTTATTAAAGTGAAAAAAATTGAAATTAACAATCACGAGAATGAAAGTGACACTTTTGAAAGTGAAGGGACACCAAATGTGATAGTTGGGAAAACTCATCAGAATGGAAATACGAATGTGACCAAAGTGTGGGAAACTGCCAATGAAAAAGTGCACTGACTGTCAACATGGGTTGAACATTTCATTGACACTATCTTGATGGAATGTTCTATGCTTGGTCAATATTAGATAAAATAAGCACACTTATAGATTCAACAAGGACTGCGCATGTGCGATAAAGTGACTTTGACCATGTTACAAGTCATTTTGTCACATCCAATAAAATGGCCTGAAAACTAGACCAATCAACATCCTTAAAAATTTATCGTTATCCATTTACAAATCCCTATACATTACCTCTCCAAAAATTATGGTTCTCTGGGTGAATTAGCTCAAAAAACAATTTGTTTGGCCTCAACGCACCCTGCACTTTAGTCCACTTGCAATGGTTGCAAGTTGCATAACTTATTACTTGAATTGATCAACACATGTTTCTCTACATTGCAGGTGTGATGGTTCTAGAATTTTGGGAAAAATGAAAAATAATTATGAATCTTCTCCTTCCAGAAGCTTCTAAGAAGGTTTTAACCATTTACATTTGATATAGATCTTGAATTCCTACTCTACAGTCTTATCTCTTATCCCTAAAGCTTATCCTCCTTCATATGTGGATCTCAAGCCTAAATTGGTAAATCCTAAACTACCACTTTTACCCTATAGGTTCATTACCTCCCATATAGTCGATGTTGGATTTTGGAGATTACTAGTTCTCTCATGTTGCTACTTTCAGCCTAAGAAATCATTATCCATTGGTTCATTGGGGTTGATATTGAAGGTTTTATTTATAGAAAGGAAGGGCTAGATAATTAGGGATACATCTATAAATTAAATCATCTATAAATGGTTGTAACTCTCTCCTTCATTTATTAATACAAAAGTAGTATGTTTTTCTGAACATGTGTCATGTCGACGATTATGTATTCCAATGCCTCTTGAATCATTCATTAGAGATATTAGTTTATGCCCCATATTTATTGTTTTAGTCATTTTTTAGGTTCTATTTATAGCTCTTGGAGCTAGAGTCGGATCTTACAAGCATGGAGAAGTGGAGGGCTTACTACAGATTACGGGTAGGTCTCTTTTCCATATTCTAATCTCTCTAAGGAAAACATAGATCTTTGTGCACCTATTGTTTATAGATCAAGCCAATAGATCTAGGGAGTTCATTTTTGTTTGCAGAATTGAATTTTCCACATTATATACCATTAGAATCGAAGAAGAAGACTCAAACACTTAAAATATTAATAGACAATGAAGTGACCATGGAAAAAATATCGTAGAACTCTAGCTTGGTGACACACTCGTATAACTCTAGCTTCTTTGTTCAGGTTTACATTTTTCTATGTATTTCTCGTTTTCCTATAGCAAGGTCCATCAAAAGTATGAAAATTTTTCACTCATTGTATGAGAAAATAAATTCCACATCCAATGAGTGATCCCACTCCAAATTTGAGTAAGACCACAGGGAGGTAAGTTGAAAATACAATTTGGAAAAGTAGTATCCTATTTCTTCCCTCTAAAATTTTATGATGCAGTATAATATTATTTTATTATTTCTACTATTATTTTATAATATTATTTAAGAGGCCCATTTCAGACCTAAAAATTTATCTAATTCCTATATGTGCTATAAATAGGCATTCTTATTCAATTTCTCACCAACCTTAAACATATTTTAAATTATAAAAATGAAAATACTTCACAAAATCTACAAGATGGCTTCCATTCTTCACAGTTACTAGTCCAATGGTAAATGATAAAGAAATAAATTGTTCCTTCTTTTTCTGTCCTAATTTAACTTCTTAATCATAGTATTACCTGCAAACTGCCACAATAAAATATGTTTTTGTAACAATTCTTGGAAGCAATAGTGGTTTACCTCGAAACCCATAAACTTTAATAACTATATTATTTCCTCTTTGTTCATGTATCCCATTCCCCCAAAGGAAAAATTAATCTAATTATCATGTAAATAACTTGATTTACAAAAACATCTTGAATTATACAAGAATTTGAAATAGTTTCCTTCTTCCACAATATGGGATAGCATAACTACATAGTTTCTTTGTCAAAATATAAATTAGGGTTATGTGGAAACTTTTAAAAAGTATGACTCAATGCAAGGGCTATTGTCAGATACTCCACCATGAAGAAAATATTTCTGTCGAGAAAATTTACTAATTGAAAACACAATTCATTTGAAATAAGATCAGCCTAGTCAAATACACAATTTTTTGTTATATGAATAGTAGATCACATAGAGAATATATATTGGGACACTTTTCATAGTTTCTTCGCCCATTAAAAATGAATACATTGAACATAACACTTTAATGTTTTTCTAAGAAAAGTAATATCTAAAGAAATAAATTATAAGGAACCTCAGAAGCTAGGGAAATAAACTCTTGTATGATTTTTAATCCACCTACCCGTGATTATAAAAAACTATTTTCTTTTGGAAAATCTAAGCACATATCTAGAATTGGTAGCTTAAATATCTGCCATAATGTCTTTAAAGTCAAAGAACTACGAGTATATTTGGTTGGTAGCCTAATTGTTTTTGTTGTTAAATCATATTTCTCTGTGCATAAATAAACTATTTATTTGAAATCAAATAATTGTGGAACGCATGCAGCATTCACTAATCTGGTAGACCACATATTGTCACTACTCATCTCATAAGAAGACATATTCACATATCCTTGATACAAAATCAACCAATGAAATATCGTATCAATGAGCACAAGTGACTCAATAATATCAATGCAAATAGCTTCTTTCCTTCCCCTCGAAGCCATTTTTGTTCTATACTTTTAAAATATTTTGTCAACTAGTAATGTTTTCAATGTGCTTTAGGTAAAGATAATCGATATGGTAAAAATATTCCACGAGTTAGTTCCCTACCTGTGAAATCCCTTCTACAAGACACTTTCAATATGTATAAATTCAGAATAGAAAAGTATGCATTTACGAGAAATAGTAGAAATAATTTGCATAATCTAAGTGTACCACAATTATGGCCAATAAATAGTAGAAATTCCAACATGTTTTTTATAAAATTGGGAACATTTTTTTGGAAAATCATATTGCATCTTTCAAGCTACAAGATTTTAGGTATTAGAGTAATTGTTGATAGTAATAATTTTTTTTTTTTTTTTTTGTTTCTGCTATTTCTTACCATTCTGCGTGTGAAATCTATTTGATGGAACATTTTTAATAAATATCAATTCAAAACCAAGAAAGAAAACATTTCCAAGAAATGATAGAAATAGTTTCAAAACAAATCTTGAAATTCGTAAAACCAGTTACTCCATGTACGAAACAAATTTGATGTGAATCTTTTGTAATAATGATAGATAACTTACATGATGTCAACAATGAAATCCCGTACTATATTGATGTTAGTTTAGAGATAATAGAATTTATGTTGCCAATTATATGTTGATACGTCCATTCACCAAAAGGATATCGAACTGTGAATGTCCATATGTCATGTACGAAAATGATTGCACAATGAAAGAATTTTATTCTTATTCTTCTTTATTTGTCTTCTACGTAACGCTATTTTTTTTCCATGTATTTTCCATATGAATCACGCACCCCCTCATTGATTACAATCACGAGCAAAACTTTAGCCACAACATCATCATTTTTTTTTGAAATTGATAAAATATATTATTAAATAATGTTATTTAATTTAATTTTATGTTTTTTAGGTTTATTTTTGTTTAATAATATCTTTCATTTTTCAGAAATAGCTTTTGTGCACAATGTGAGATTTATTAAGGGCTTGAGGAAAGAAAATATGTGCACAATGAAATATGTTTCTATATATAACATGAGTTATATAAATACTTACTTCCACAGATGATTTTTTTTCATATACTTCCCACATGCACAATCACCTATGAAAAACTACTTACATACTCAATAACACTCTACAAATACCCAGTTATAATTGACTACTGCAGCTTTTATGATTTACAATATAAGATTTAATATGAGTTTTGGATAAGAAAATATCCGCACAATAAAACAAGTTTATATATCTAGTAGGAATTATTTAAACACTTATTTTATTTAAGGAATTTTTTTTTATATGTATATATCCAAATTACTTACAAAGATTGGTTTACAATTAATTATTGTAAAACTAGATATGGGGTTTTTTCATAATGATTTGAAAAAGGATCTCATAGCTCAAGGTTTTATTATTATTATTAGTTTTATTATTATTATCATATTTTTTTATGTGTATATTTTACTCCAACAAAGAATCCTCCTCTACAAAATGAAAAAATTTCATTATAATCCTTGCAGAATGAAAACTATGTACAATGAAACAGAAATGAGTGAAATTCTTTCTTTCGTACACACATTCAAAAATAAAGAGATCTAGAATAGAATAATTAGGATTTTTGGTTTAGTAGCCTTCAAAAATTATCAGCATAGTTACAATAACTTTAATTGTATTCAGATTCAAATTCTAGTCACAACAAATGCAACAAATATATAACAACCAAAGCTTTTGTGAAGCATTCATCTGTGTTGTAAATATATGTGGAGCAAACTAAAGATTATTTCTAGTTCACAAGCCTTGAACGATAACCAATATGGTTACAACAAAAATAATTGTATTCATATTCAAATCCTAATTACTATAGCTATCATTCAAATAAACATTACAAATGCAATAAGCATCTCTGAACCAAAACTCCTACTAAACATTTATTTTCATTGCCATCAATTTTCATAACATTATATAGAATATAAAATCTCAAAAACATAGTATCATGAACTAATGTTCAATCAATGATGTCGAGAAATGCTAAATACTCTATAGTAATACAAATTCACATGTAAAAAATTATCTAAGAATAATTGATATAACTAGTGGAAAGTTTCAGCATTAGAAGAAATTAAACAAAATTCCATTTTAATTATCATCCATTACTAAAAAATAGCTAATATATAAAAGTTCAAATAAAATATTGGAAAATAGGTGTTCAATTATTGTTTTATGTACAACATTCGAGAACCCAGGTTCGTAAAACATTCCATGTGAAACATTATCTCAAAATTGTTTTCATAATTATTAAATATACCATGAGATAGAAAAGACAATAATCATAATTCAAATAAGGTATGATTATAGAGCCATGATCCAAAAAATAGTCGTTGTTTCGTAAATAATTTATGAAAATGTTAATACTTTTGTCACAAAGCTAAATCCATTCATCCAAATGGGGAGTAAAATTGGAATCATGTTGATTGTAATATTTAAAGGTCATATGCAAAAAATACAAAGGAATTTCATCCATGAATTAGACCATTCCATCATAACACACACATAAAACTTAAATAGTAAAATGATTTTATGAAAAAAAAATGTTCCAATATATTAAAACACTTACAATATGCAAAAGCACAACCTAGTATTCTTTAGCCTCCAATTATCTCTTGGAATCAGGCTTCTTGCAAAGAATTCCTTCAGTTTAGATTCAATTTATTATTTCATTGGATAAATGGTAATGTATTGGTTAATACATTCATTGAATATCTCCTCCTCAATTTATTTTTCTTCTTCTTGCAATTACAAAACCAAGACAGAGTAGTTTTCATTGACACTAACACAAGTAATTAGCCATTTTCTAATTTCCTCTGCATTAAAATTAGTTATATCATTGAACTCCATTGCTTGTGATTATTTCAGCTTGTCCAAATTATCCATCAACTTTTCCTTCACAATTAATCCATAGTCACATGTAGTACATGGACTGTTTAAATAAAAAACAATCACTATCACCTTAAGGTATGCATCTTATCTTTGATTTTCTATGTCTACACACTTAGAAATAATGTCCTCCAACCATGCAACCATGATTTTATTGATATGATCCATTTTAGGCACCCGTTCTTTATCTTTCTCTAGCTCGGACAGTGAATCAAGCTTTCAGCTAAAAGTTAACAGATCAATTTCTATGCATTTCTGGTCTCCCTCTAGCTCACTTTTGACCAATTTGAAAAAATACTTTGTTCTCTTCTTTAAATGCCACATATCAAAAAAATATTTCCATGCAGATTCAATAATCCACAATATTTTAGATTTATTACTAATAATATATAATTTTGTTGCACTTGGAAGGTTGAAAAGTTTCTCAAATCTATTAAATTGACTAGGACTGGAAATTTCCAGTGGTGGTTAGCGTATCTCTATTGGAGTCTTCAATAAAGGACCCGCACTCATGATATCTTCTAGATATTTTATTTTTTCCATTAAATTCATACTTTATGTTTGTCATTAACCAATGGAATTCACAAGTGTTTGACCACCACCTTAAAAAAATTTAATCGTCCCTGGCATTGTAACTAAAGATAGATCAACATTCAATTATGTACAACCAAAAACCTTTATGTTGGAAAGCTATATCCTTTCAGTATTCAATATATTACTGCCCCTATCATAATTTTCATCTTGAGATATGACTAAAAGGTTATTAAAATTAATGTCCTCTTTAGCAATTTCCTCAAATTTTTTCTAATTTTCTTGCAAAGAAGTACTAACCCTATCAGGTAGTATAACACTATGAACTTCCATGTCCACAATTTCTTCTTCTCTTTCCATTTTAGGAACACTCTTGGATCTAAATTATTCAATTGTGTGCGCTCTTTCTTGAGATACTATACGAGGAGGCTCTTTGTCATCCCCTCAACCAAATAATCTATCGATAACTAGTTTTTCACTTTAAATAGTTCCTTTCCTTCTTTTTCTGTTAGATGAAGTCACAATAGTACTACATGTGCAATATTGAGGTTATCAAGCAAGAATTGTACCACTTTCCTTAAATATTTCTCCCATCCTAACAATCTCTCTTTTAGTGATTTGTTCACTATCTACTAGTGTTTCTCGATGTTTTGTTGACACATTATGACTTTCCTTGCTTTTCTCTCTACTTCTTAGAAACAAGTTCTCATACATCATAGACTGAAGGTGATTTTTGAAAATTTTTCCTCTATCAAAGCTTTTATAACTTTAACTTCACTTAAGTTAAAAATATATAAAGACTTTGAAAAAACTTTAGCATGAGTTGTATTCTTCACAATCACTTTTCCAAGAGTAAAATAAATACATACATATATATATGTGTGTGTGTGTGTGTGTGTTAAAATAGAGATAGCCAACGACAATATTTCCTACAGAATTCAACAACAAAATGCCTATCTAGGACAAAAATTGGCAAAAGAATTGGCCTATATTCAAAACCATAAGTCCATATAACCATATTTTTTTCTATTTCCTTATATTCCCCTTTTCCTAATAGGAAAGCCTCAATCTCTACAAATATTCAAGAAGGATCTTGTCTAGTTACCATGAAATACACTTTCCTTACAAAGACACCTTGAATGAAATGAAAATTTAAAGATGCTTTGTGCTTCCCCATTATAGGATACCAAAACTACATTGGTTCCTCGTGAAAGTTGAATTCTAGGATTACAGGGTAAACCGTCAAACACATGCCTTGAAATGGAAATTATTATCAGATATGCCATCATAAAGAAGCCATTATTCTTGCGTAATATATGTAGCTAAACAACTAATTTATTTGAAATGACAATATCACAATAAAAAATACACTTATAATTTTTTTTTCTCATAAAGGACATAGAAAATGAATATGATAACAATTGATATAATTTCTAGCCCTAATACATAGGAAAAGAGCCAATGTAAACTCTTAAATGGCTACCTAAATAGAGAAATATCTACAAGAGAAAGATAGGAAGGAGCCTCAACAGTTTAAAAAATGAAATCCCGCACAATGTCAATTTCACATCTGGGCTGCTTGAGGAAATTATTCACAACAGAAATTTTTAAATGCTTGTTTAGTTTCAGTAACTTGAAAAACAATATGAATGCATTAGGATTTAAAGGAAACTTTATTGTTTCTAACTTAATTGCCTTTTTCTTACATCAATTTTTTTTTCACAAAGGTAAACAATTTCTCTGAAATCAAATCCCTCCAAAACATACCCTACATTCGCTAATCCGGTACACCAAATCTTGTTACCTATTTTTCTCTTTGGTTAACAGATTCACATATCACTCATACATTCTCGACTAGTCAAAGTGATCATTGATTTCAACAAGTGATTTAACTGTATCACTGCAAATAAATTCTTTCCCACGTCTGCTACCCATTTATCGTTTGCAACAAAAAAATACTATGTCAATGAATAATGTGTTCAAATCTCATTTCACTTTATAGTTATCCATTTTATTCACAAACAATTTCTTTTACTATTACTCAGTGAAATCATTACACACGACACTCTGAATAATTAAGAATTAAAGATACCAAAGACAATCTGAGAATACTAAGAAAAAAATGAATTTCAAAAGCATCTTGTCAATTTACTTCACAATTTGCTTATGCTTTAAGGTCATTGATATATGTGTTGAAAGAAACAAAAAATTATGATATCCAATATTAGATGTTGTCTATCGAAGTGGTAGATTCGCCCATTTGGCAAAAAATCATCACAATCCATTTTTTTCTTTTTTATTAAAAACCCACAAAAAAAAGTGTTTGAATAACTTTTTTTAATAGTGGAAATGGATTCAAAATCCTCAAAACCCCATTAGACAATTTTTCCATACTGCCAAAAATTTCCACAAAATAGGTTTTTTTTTTCTTTTCTTTTTTTATATTTCAATAAAAATATGACATCATGATAGTTGATACCTAATTGACACCCAATATCATGAAATTTGACAAATGTAACCTTGAGTTACAAAAAATTACTACTGTATTTTATCACCAATGTGCCAAATTTTTCTTTTTTTTGGTCAAATTTGAAGACTCGTAAAACTATCAATGATAGCTACAAATAGTGAAGTGAACAAGGACATTCACAAATAGATATTATTCAAAAAAATATTAAACTACTTTCTATGATGAATAGACTTGAAACCTTGTCCCACTACTTTGTAAACCAAAACCAAATTTGATTTATGAATAACTTGACACATGTATTTCTCACAAAAATTGACACACAATTACGATGAAGTGGGAACCTTATTCTGCACAAATGAATTTAATTTTAAATTCTTTGATTTTTTCATATGAGAAAATAATTTAATTACTCAAAGTTGACAATTGTAACTTCGATTTACTTTAATTCAAATTTGAAGACTCATAAAATATAATTAATAGATACAAATAGTAAAATTACGTTCCATGATTATTTGACTTAACAACTGTTGCCCACAACGTAAAATTACGTTCCATGATTATTTGACTTAACAACTGTTGCCCACAACTTTGTAAATTCAAACCAAATTTGATTTACGAATGACTTGATACACCCATTTCTCAAAAAATCAACATACAATCACAAACAAATTTAATTTTAAAGTCTTTCATTTTTCTCTTTAATCTAATAGGCACAACTACAAAAATAAAAATTGTAAACTAGAAATAACGAATAATCTATATATTAAATACATAATACTATCATGCAATATTAGATTCAGTCTCCTTTTAACAAACACCAAAAAGTATTTTTCTGCAATAAAACGTATATTTGGAACAAAGATGGGAATCTTTGATACCTTTTGTGTATCGGTATACATGATAAATTGAGTGTTCTTTTTTAATAAGAGAACAAACATTGAATGTAAAATTTGAAACAAGAACTATACTGAGTACCTGTTTTTTTGAGGTAACATAAAATAAATCTGATTTTGAAAAGTGTTGATTCAAAATACACTTTTTTTTAGCATATTTTTGACACTATAAATTTTATTATGTATGAATTATAAACATTATTTTTAAAATGTTAGTGCTTTTTATGCTTATTTTGAAAGGTGTTGATGCCACCATCGACCCCTTTTTTTAGAAGACTTGTTTTTTAACTTTAATTTTTCTATTGTATTAAATGTGAATAATTATTTCCTAAATTTAAAAATTTTTGAAGTCTTCATCTTCTTCTTCTTCTCTGACATATGTTTTTAAGTGTTTTTCAGGTTTGTATTCTTTTTTTTTTCTTTTCATTTTGTTTTTAGTGAGATCATTGATCTTCCGCATAGTTAAAAAAAAAGTCAAAATTTTAAAGTTCTCATATTCTATATATTCTATATATTGTTAATTAATATTTCAATGCACATCAAATAATTGTCACTAAAAATGAAATAATTTTTAACAGTTGACATAAAAATACACATTTTGAGACTTTTTTGCTAAAAGCGACATGTCAATTAAATGATTTTTATAGAAAAAAAATAACAAAAAGTGTTTAAAAATTAACAATTTTTATGAATTTTATGTCACAAAATATTAATAATCATAGTTTTTTTCAAACATTAAATGATTCACATAAAAATTAAGGTGAAAATCACATAATGCAAATATTAAGCATGTAATAATGATAACTGAATACTTATTCTTGTCATAAAATCTCAATGTCAAAACATTATAAGTAATTAATATTTACAAAAAATGAGCTTCCTGTGCAAGCATAACTTGAATTTAATCAATAATATCATGCAACCCATACTCGTTATCTTCTATAGTTTCATTATTTTTTTCTTTCAAAATATTTTTTTCTTCAGTTTGGTCATTTTCGTTTTCTGATGGATCTCTAATGTCTATGAATCTCTGAAAGTGTGCCTTTTCCAATAATTCCATCTAATGGTGGTTGAGGTTCCTTTTCCTTTTTTTCCACGGAGGATTCATTAAAATTCCCTTTCCTCAAAACAACTTCTTACATTACATTTGGAAGAAATGGAAGAGCATTATTGATTTCCTGAATAAATTTTCATTATATTGGGTCTTTCTCAATGCAAATGAAATTTCTTCCTTTTTGTAAGCAACATGCTAGTGGTGTACCTAATAATCAAGGACAAAATAAATAATTAAGTAAATTAGTATAAACACATAAGAATTAAAAAACAAAATATTGAATTTTAATTTTAAATAATAATACTTACCCGAGCCTGAGAAAAAATCCCAAACCAATCTCTTTCATTTGAACATAAATTTATAAGATAGTTAATCAATGAATGTGGTTTTTTATTGTTATGAAACTAGCTCCAAAAACATAAGAAAAGAGAGATCAATTCCTTACAAATCATCAAATTTGAGGGGGAAACCTCCTTTACATTACATAAATGAACTTCCTTTATATATATAGGACTCCATGGGGTCACAATATAATCCTAGCTGACCTAAAAATAATAATGTAAGGGCACAATAATAACAATAGCGGGGTTTTATTGGGCACAATAATAACAATATGGTAACTGCAGGGGTAAAAAGTTAACAAGAAGGGGGCTATACTAACAACAATAAGGGACTACATTAGTAATATAGGGACCTAACATGTCCCTCTCCTTCAAAAAAGTGTTGTCCTCAACGCTTGAGTAGCTCTGGATGCTTTAATATAAAATGCTCATCCTCCCATGTGGAATATTCAGTGGGTAAGTTCTTCCACTTGATGAGTGATCCAGATTTATGCAAGAACGCAATAGAATACACATACAACCATAAATAAAAATATGAAATAGAAATAACACTTCATTTCATTAATATCAAAGAACTGGAATTTTCTTACACATAGAATAGAAATAAACTAGCTATGGTGCTGGTACCTTATCTCTTAGAAGAGATGTGGGGGATCTAGGCCTCTGAACTGTGTTACATTGAGGCTTGAGTTCCTATTTATTATTGAGAAACAATGGAAAACATCAAAAAATGTAACCCTAGGAGATGAAGCGCAAAAACTATGGGCGTCATTTGGGTAAATTGGTACATCAACTTCCCAAGGACGTAACTTTGGCAGACGATCTCTGTTTTACACGCACTATACCTCGTTAGAAATATCTATTTGAGAAAAACAACTTTGAGTGAAAAATATAGGCCGTGGAGCCATGTTACTCCCGAGTTTTCCAAAAACCGTCGTTTAGGGCCTTAAAATGGCTCCAGAAGTTCAGGACCCATAAAACTGCTAAAAATAGTAAATTGTGCTATAATTAAGGAAACTAAAAAATTTAAAGAGACAATGGTAGGGCCCCAAGTGGAATGGGCGGGTGGCCACCAATATCCACTTGGATCATTCCTCCCCCCTTAGGAAGAAATTCTCCCCATTGCGTTGAGTTCCTCCTTGAGATGAGGAAACTTCTGATGAACTTGGTCCCTGGTGAACCACTTGCCTTGGTGTAGGAGTTGGCCAGCTTTGACAACCCGATACAATTGGATCTTATTCTAGCGAGTGTTCTTGATTTTCATGTCTGTGATACAATTTTTGGTGGCATATTCCATGCAGTCTTGGTTTAACTTTGTTAGTGTGAGTTGTTCTGTAATGTCGGAGGTGTCCATTATAGGTGGGAAGTAGGGCCGAAGGTGGTCCACATTGAATATTGGGTGCAGACCAAGGAATGGTGGAATACTAAGCTCGAAGACATTGCTCCCGAAAGCCTTGTTGATGGTGTAAGGCCCATATCGGAGTGGGAAAAACTTGCGGTGGGGTCTAGTGAGGTGCTCCTTCTGAAAATGTAGCCACACTTTGTCACCCACCTATAAGTTGTGTCAGACCTGATGTTAATCATGTCGTTTCTTTCACTTAACATTAGATCTGTCCAATATGTCATCAACCTGTTGGCGTATGTGCTGAATGTGCTCGATGAGGCTATTTTCTTTGTCAGCTTCAGACTGGACATGAGACGAATTGGCATGAGTAGCTGTAAATGACATGGCTACAACAATGGGATATAGTGGCTGGAATCCAAATCCCACCTAAAAGGGGCTGTGACTGATTGAGCTATGGAGAGCCCGATTATAACTGTGTTGCACATAGGGTAGGATCTCATCCCATGTGTGTGGAGTATTTTAATTGTACATGTGCAGAATATGCACAATCATCCTATTGACGACCTCTGTCTCACCTTCATTTTGGGGATGGAAAGTTGTGGACTTGGTGAGCTTGGTGTCCAGCATTAACCAGAGGCTAAACCAAAATGTGTTGAGTAACCTTCTGTCCCGATATGAGATGATAGGCTATGGTATCCCAAAGTGCACCCACACTAGTTCAAAGAAGATTTTAACAGTGGGTTCTACTGTGATATTCTTCTTACAGGACGCCATAATCGCCATCTTCGAGAATCTGTCGACGACCATGAAAACACAGTAATTTCCATGCTTAGTAGAAGGAAAGCATGACATGTAATCCATGTAGATGGATTCCCAAGGTCAACGAGGGATAGGTAGAGGATTATAGAGGCCTTGCTTCTTGATGGTCAATTTGGCAATGACACAAGCAGTGCAGGATCTGATGTACTTCCTGACATCCTGTCGAAGGTTCAGCCAATAGAAATAATTTTGTAGTACTTCCACTATTTTCTCAACCCCAAAGTGCCCATCGACTCGATTGTAGTGTGCTTTCTAAATCATCTTGGCACGCTCGCTTGAAATAACACAAAGGTGCCCCAGGAGACATAATAGTGCATCTTGGAGGTGAAATTTTGGAACTTGCATACCCTCCAAGAATGTCTTGTATGTGTGGCCAAATTATATATCACACTTGTAGAGAAGCAACCAATCATAAGTCTCGTGCCCACAAGAGTTGAGAACAGTGGTTAACACCACGATTGGTGGTCGTCTAAGGAAATCCACAACATTATTGGTGCTACCCTTCTTGTACTTGATGTTCAAATCAAACTATTGTAGATATGTGGACCACTTCTGATACAAATTGTTCTACAACTTCTCTTGTGTCTATATGAACTTCAGGGGTCGGTGGTTTGTGTGGATGGTTATTTCCTTCCCCAAAATGTAATGCTTTTATTGTCGACAAGCCTGCAAAATGGAATAAATTTATTTGTCATAAGTGGGATACTTGCATACTGTGTCAGACAATTTCTTATTGTGATATGTCATTGGATGGCCCTGTTGAGCAAGAAATGCCCCAATAACATATTTAGAGGCATTTGTCTCGATCTCAAATGGTTGTTGAAAGTCTGGTAATGTGACCGCTGGGGAAAAATAGAGGTAGTGTTTCCATTCTATGAACACCTTTTGTTGAGATTCCTACCAAAATAAATTTTCTTTTGCTCCTCCCTTGGTGACTTGACTGAAGGGCCAAGTGATATGAGAGAATCCCAACAGGAACCTGTGGTAGAAATTATAAAGGCCAAGAAAGCTACGAAGCTCTATTACAGTGGTTGGGGCTGGCCAATCCTGAATGACTTGGATCTTGGTTGAGTCCACATGCACCCCCCTTTCATCAGTAATGTATCCCAGATATTGAACCTGGGTGATGCCAAAAGTGCACTTCTCCAAATTGGCATACGAATTATGTTGCCATAGTGTTTGGAGGACCTCTCAGATGTGGTGGAGGTGATATTCCAAAGTTTTACTGAATATCATAATGTCATCCAATAACACCACTACAAATGAGTTGGTGAATGGCTGCAAGCTATCGTCCATCAACCTCCTGAAGGTTGCGAGAGAATTTTTCAGCCCGGAAGGCATCACCAGTCATTCAAAAAGGCCCTCCTTAGCTTTGAAGGTAGTCTTCAACATATCAGAGGGTTCTATTGGTACCTGGTGATACCCAAGCTTCAATTTGATATTGCTGAAATATTTAGCCCCTTTGAGTTGCTCCAGAAGGTCATCAATCCATGGGATTGGGTACCTATTCTGGACAGTGATCTTGTTCAGTGCCTAATAGTCAATACAGAGTCTCCAAATTCTTCTGTACCAACATGATCAAGCTCCCACAAGGTGATGAACTCGGCCAGATATGACCTTTCTACCGCATCTCCTCAATTTGCCTCTTGGTTTCATCATTCTCCGTAACAGAATGTCGATAGATCAATCCATTGGGTAGCGACACACCTAGGGTCAGATCAATGGGGTGCCTGACCTAATAGTGCAGAGGCACTCATGTCGGTAAGGTGAAGATTTCCCCGTGCTCCTCCACGACCTTGTACATTTTTTGTTGTCGTGTAGAGGAGCCCTATTTGGAGGTTGTGGCCACAGTCTTATTCTTTCTGTGGGGGTAGATCATCAGGAAAAAAAACTTCCCAGTTTAGGAAATGAACTTACTACATTGTTTTGCAGTAACCAGAGAGATAATGGTAAGTGGTGGTACCTTTGGTATCCTGTACAAATTATTTCCCAAGGTAGAAATAACAACGTGAGGATGGGACTCATATATAGCATGTCACTTCCACAAGTATGGTTGGCCTAATAATACATCACAAATATCAAGAGGATCGATTTCACATAATACCTCATCTGTGAAGGAATTGATGTTGTAGGGAAGGAGGCATTGTTGCTTGACAAAAAGATCTCGTCCTTGGTGAAGCTACTCGATGGTGTATGGTTATGGGTGTGTTGTGGTTGCCAAGCCCAAACGCTTCATGACCTCTACTGAAATGAGATTATTTTGTCTCCCATAGTCAACAATGAATTATAGCAGGGAACCCTTTCCCACCTCTGGGAGTGGAAGAGATGCTCCTACTCCTCTAGATCTTCTGTTTTGTCATTCTTGATCTTCGCAGTGGCAACGGTGGTGTTGGGATCTGCATCAATAATATGCTTCCCTTTTTCATTCCCCTTGTTGGTTTTGATTCAGAGTTTAAGTATGTATATTTTTCATAAGCCCTCATCTCGGCCACCAGGGACTGCTTAGCTCGACACTCACTTGTGTTGTGAGTGGAGCTCTTATCGAACTCACACCACTTTCCTGTGTCCTTCTTTGGATTCGTGATCTTGTTATTTTATCGTGGATTTGGTAGGTTTTCTTGGGCCACCATGCCTTGGATTTTTCCTTTGATCTGTGGTTTGGGGGCACCTATCCCTTGATTTTGATTTTTGGATCCAAAGTCTTGCTTCTTCTGTTTGAATTTTTTCTCAATATTGGCAGCATACTGGTATGTTGTACCAAGCAAGGAGATGTTGAGGAACTCCATTTCATCCTGAATGTATCTGTGAATAAAACTATGATACTTTAACACCAAATTTTTCTACGAATCTTTGATACCTAAGTTTATGCGTAGGGTATGGAATAAATTCATCATTTCATGCACATCTTGATCCATTTGCTGCTGCTGCGTGATCCATTATATGTACTTGTCCTCATAGCTCCCCACAGGATATTATTGTCCCTTGATGGCATCTCAGAAATAATTCCAGGTGGGTACAGCTGAGAACAAAGAGTGTTCCATCTCATCATTTTTCTCATAGTAGGTTTCCCACTAGCCCTTGACATGGGGGGTAGCTTTGAGGAGTGTAAAAACAATCTTCTCTTGGTCTTAAAGGTCATGAACCAAGAAATACCCTTCTAAGAGATTCAACCATATATGTAAAAAATCTGCATCTATTTGGCCCTCAAATATGGGAATCTCAAAGTTTATTTGTACCTTAAAGGAAGTCGTGCCTCTAGAGTGGTTGTTGGATACAGATGCATCATTGGTGGGAAGTCGTTGAAGGATATGGGAAAAGTTATCCATCATCACGTTCCTCTGTTTTTCGAGGGCCTTCTTGAGAAATATTTTGATAGGATATCCTGCTCCCTCATATTTATTTTCATCCCCCATGGGCAGTCGTCAAGGTTTATGAGGTTGATCTTGCAAAGGTTCAACCAAATTGAGCCCTAACTGCTTATACCCTAACCTCGTTGGGGACATGCAAAGAAGGATCGAGAAAAATAAGACAACTTTGATACCCCTGATACGGATTTATGCAAGAATGCAACAAAATACACATATAACCATAAATACAAATATGTAGCACAAATAACACTTCATTTCATTAATATCAAAGAACTGAAATTTGCTTACAGACAAAATGGAAATAAACTAGCTAGGGCATTGGTAGCTTATCTTTAAGAAGATATGTGGTGGCTACAGGCCTTTGAATTGTGTTACAATGAGGTTCAAGGGCCTATTTATTATTGATAAAGAACTGGAAAACCCTAAACATCTAAAAACCTAACCCTAGGAGGTGAAGCACCAAACCTATGGGCCTTGTTTGGGTAAATTGGTACATAAAGTTCCCGGGGACGTAACTTTGGCATATGATATTCGTTTGATGCGCACCATACATATTTAGAAATATCTGTTTGAGGAATAAAACTTTCGAGTGAGTAATATTTGTCCATGGACACATGTATCTCCCAAAGGTTCCAAAAAATGTCGTTTAGGGCCTCAATGGCTCCAGAAGTTTCAAACCTGAAAAAATCCTATAAATAGTAAACTGCGCTATAATTAAGGAAAGTGAAAAACTGAAA
Organism: Pinus albicaulis; assembly: GCA_034641835.2. Lineage (NCBI taxonomy): Eukaryota > Viridiplantae > Streptophyta > Pinopsida > Pinales > Pinaceae > Pinus > Pinus albicaulis. The sequence continues at coordinate 462,038,473 of CM076579.1, read as the reverse complement.
GAGACAATGGTGGGGCTCCAAGTAGAATAGATAGGTGGCCACTAATATCCACCTTCATTAATGAGATACTCTGAAATTGATCGATTTCGTAGATGTTGAGTTCTTATTTTCATGACTGCTTCAGGTTCTAATATGATTTTTCCTTCCTTATAAAGTTATAAAAATATTGTTTGAGCTAGAATTTTGTCACTTATAACCTTATTTAAGCATGAAACATGGAAAAATTGGTGAAATCGATAAGAATAATGAAGATCGAATTTTGTATGCCATAGTACCAACCTTTTTCAACACCTTGTAAGGACCACAGTGCTTTGGTGATAATTTAGTATCCTTCTTAGCTTGATTGAGGGAATTTTTTTTGTATGGTTTTAGCTGTAAAATACCCAGTATCCTACATCAAAACTTCTCTCGCAATGATGTTGCTCTCCCTGTTGTTTCATTTGATTTTGTGTCAAATTTAGGTTATCATTTAAGAGTTGGAGAACTTGTTGTTGATGTTCGATGTGATATTACACTGCTTGAACCTTAGAATTTCTCTTAAATATGATGTGATGGATGGTGGATGATATCCATAAATTTCCATAAATGGGTTCATTTTTTCGGCAATATGGAAGGACGTGTTATACCACCATTTAGCTAGAGGTAACCACTTGACCCATTGTGTTTGTTTACCAGATACAAAATAACGAAGATATCCTTCCAAACATTTGTTCACTATCTTAGTTTTCTCATTAGATTCAGGATGATAAGATGATCTATGGGCTATTTGAGTACCCGAATAAGAAAATATTTTCATCCAAAAATTTCGAGTGAAAATGGGATCTCTGTCACTTACAATAATCTTTGGGTTTCCATGTATATTTTGAATTGTTTCCATAAATGCAGTAGCAATTGTACTTGCTTTAAATGGATGAGATAATGCAAAAAAGTGTGCATACTTGGTAAGTCTATCAACTACCACCATGATGAAACCCTTTCCTTTGGACTTAGGTTATCCTATGATATAACCCATTAAAACCTTCTCCCAACATTGACTTTGAATGGGTAAATGTTGTAGCAGACCTGTGGTCTTAATTGTTTCAACTTTATTTTGCTAGAAAACCAAACATTATGCCAAAAAAAATTGAATATCATATTTAAGATCATCCCAAAAAAGTTCTTTCTTAACCCTGTGGTAAGTTTTTTAAAATCCTTAGTGTCCTCCTACAGGAGAAGTATGCAATTCCAAAAGAATAATTTTTTTTATTCGGGAATTATTACAAATATATAAGCGATCTTTCTACCATAAGGAATCATTTTTCCAACTAAATGTATCAAATGTATTGGGATATTGCTGCAACTTTTGAATGAGTGTCGACACTTCTTCATCATTCTTGCATTCCTCCCTTGCTTTGATTATCCATTCTGGTTGGATAATATTAAAGGCACAAAGAAATGCTTCCACCTCCTCATCCTTTCTTGAAAGTGCATCTGCAACAACATCTAGCTTCCCTTTTTTGTAGACGATTTCAAAGTCATAACCCAACATCTTTGTGACCCATTTTTCTACTCTTCTCAATACATTCTTGGTTCCAAAAAGTATTTTAAGAACATCATAATCATTTTTTATCTTGAAGTGTATTCCCATTAGGTAAGGCCGCCATTTATTTAGTGCATGTAGTATCACCAACATTTCCTTCTTATAAATGGCTTTCTCTAAATACTTTCGTTTGATTGGATGACTTTCAAAAGAAATGGGTCTTCCTTCTTGCATTAAAACAACACCAATTCCATTTTCCGAGGCATCCATTCCACAATAAATGTGTTTTTGAAGTTTGGCGTAGCTAAGACTGGTGCTAGGCACATTTCCTCTTTAAGATGTTCAAAGGCCTTAGTCACTTCCGTAGTCCATGAAAATTCATATTTATTCAATAATATTGTTGGAGGCACTATTATTCTCCCATAATTCTTAACAAAATTCCGATAATACCCTATTTACTGGATAAATCCTCACAACTAATTTATGGTTATGGGGACTTTCCATTCCTTAATGGGTTTAATTTTTTTAGGGTCTACCTTAACACCCTCTTGAGATATAATATTACCTAGATATTCCACCTCTTGTACTCCAAAGAAACATTTGGAGGTTTTTTCATATAATTTTTTCTCCTCCAATAGTTAGAGAACCCTACCAACATGTTAAACATGATCCTTCCAAGACCTATTGTAGATTAGTATATCATAAAAAAAAACTAACACAAATTTCTAAGGAAGGGTTTAAAAATGGAATGCATCAACCCTTGAAATTTAGAAGGTGCATTGTTAAGGCCAAAAGGCATGACCAAAAATTCATAATGACCCTTAACAATTCAAAATGTTGTTTTCAAAATATCTTCAATATTCATTCTAATTTGATGATATCCTGAATGAAGATCCAATTTGGTAAAATAAATTTATCCATGTAATTCATCCAATAATTCATCAATCATAGGAATGGGAAATTTATCTTTAATAGTCAGTTTATTGAGCTCCCTATAATCCAGACACACACACCATGATCCATCCTTCTTGTGCACTAATACTACTGGAGCAAAGAAAGATATTTGACTAGGTTGAATTATACCAACCTATAACATTTATGAAATCATACGTTGAATTGCGCTCTTTTAGACATAAGGATATCTGTAAGGCCTAATGTTTGGAGGAACACTTCATTGAATCAAACGAATATAATGATCATGATCATGAATAGGTGGGAGTCCTTTGGGAGTTTCAAACACCTTGGAATGATTGTCTATGAATTTTTGTAGAGATGGATAAATATATGATTTTGATGTTGCAACTTCTAGTGAGCATAATTGTGCAATTACGCCTCGTTGTTCTTTCTTCAGAATATTTGTCATGAAATTAGATCTTATTATCTTTCCTAGCTTCCTTGTGATACCCTGCAATTAAATCTCTTTTCCTTTCGAAAAATTTTCAAGAAAATTTATTGAAAATTAAAATCTATTGTCCCGAAAGATTGTAACCATTGTACTTCTAGTACAATATCAGCACCTCCCATTGGAATGGAAAGCATTTTACTATTCAATACATATTCCCTCATGGTTAGCTTGATATTATGGAATTTTCCAGAGTAATTTATAGCCCCTCCATTTGAAACCATCACTTGACACTCTAGTGCTGGGTATAGGAAGCAATTCAATTTCTTGGCTACCTTACAATGAATAAAATTATGGGTACTACGTGAATCAATCAATACAATTACATTTTTATTCTTGATATGTCCTTCTACCTTAAGAGTTTGAGGAGTGGTAATTCCTGCCAATGCATTACAGGATATGGTCAGACTCATTTATTTTTCTCTAGGGTTGGTTCCTAGTGTATATCCTCTTACTTTTATGTTTTTTGTTCATTTTATTCCTCCCCTTCACAATCTATGTAAAATAATTTCTTCTAAGCACACCTATGACATTTAGTGTATTTTCTATCACAACTCTAGAAAATCCCTTTTTCTTTTTCTGTCTTCCAATTTTTGTGGTGTCAACCTTGTAGGTTGTGGATGTTTAGGAGTAGAAACACTTCCATATTTATAGATGTGAGTGGTAGGATTCCTTGTTGCCATAATTTTACATTCAATTTTTCTTGCCAATCTGAATTCCTTCTCCAGTGAATCAGGTTCCCAAAGGCGAACCTCATGTTGGATGTTATCCTTTAAAGTCCATAGGAAGACATCAATCATGTGTTCCTATGGAATATCACTCCCCTTATATTTAATTTTTGGAAGTCCTCAATGTGCTCCACCAATGAACCCTTTGGTTCGAGATTTATCTATTGGCTAAAGAGGTGTTTCTCTTTTTATCCTATAACATGCTATCATTTTCTTCGTAAAAATTGACCAAGTGATAAATTTTTTATGAGAGAAAAGCCATCAATATCATACAAATGTATTTTTTTCTAAATGAAAAGTTGCAATCCGTACCTTTTGTGTGGTTTGCAGATTATGGAGATCAAAATATTATTCCATATGTAGTATCCATGTTACGAGATCTTTACCATAAAACTTCCTCATATCGGTATTTAGAATATGGTCAGTCTTCAATCCAGAATTAGAGTTTATGAAATCATGATTAACATTTATTTTTTTCTCATCATGAGTTTCATGTACCACCTTTTCACCATTAGGAATCATTTCTTGTATCAACTTTTTCAAATCTTCCTTTAAACCCTCTTTGTATGATTTTATATCATTCTTCATGTCTTCTATGTTGTCTTTCATTTTTTCATCTATCTTAGCTTCCATGTCATCCATCTTAGCTTCCATGCCATCCATCTTTGCTTCCATGCCATCCATATTAGCTTCCATGTCATTCTTCAAACCCTCCATCTTAGTTTCCACACCTTTCTTTAGACCATACATATTAGCTTCCATGTTTTTTTTCAAACCATCCATCTTAGCTTCCAAACTTCCATTTAATTTTTTGTTTCTCTTTGCGAGAGCGAAATTTGGTGCACTTGGTCTTGAAATTTTGATATATCACGTTGCACTTCTTCCTCTTCATGAGTTATAGTATAGACTTATGAGGTTTTAATGGGTGTTGAATTATTTTTAGGAGCCATTTTGAAACCCAATACTGATATCTATGCTTCAATATTTCCTTGGAATCACTTCAAAATAAATTTTCAAACAAGACTTATGAAATTTGAAAAACAAAATACACACATTTTTCTTTCTTTTGAGGAGCTTGATATTGAAACTGATGTATCATTGGAATTTCGAATCCTCGATCATTTATCTTCAATCATTTAGTATCCCTCTAAATATTCTTTCCAATTCCATATGTCTGACCTAATTTGGATTCTTCAAGGCAAAGTTATGCCTAATCTCCTGCAATGACCTAATTATGGTCTGGTTCAGTAGAGAAAACTTGTATAGCGTCCCACATGTCACTGTTTCCTCCTTCGGGTCTAAAATCGTTACAAATTAAACTAAGGTCTGTGCTATTTTGACCACTTTTTACATAATTCCAATATGATGCTGAGAGAGAGAGTTATGAAAATTTTCCCAAGGTCACCTATTTGAGATGAAATTTAGGAGCCTACAAAACCCTTAGCTTCCATAGGTCATATCTCCAAAATTATTGCGAAAAAATATCTTAATTTTTTTACATGACGTTCATCAGGATTTTTTCGCAAATGGTTTTTTTTTTTATCTTCATAACCTTCGTAGAAAAAATGTTATATCGAAATTTCCATGACGACAGGTGTGAAGCATCGAAACCATAGAATCCAAAGCTCTGATACCAAATGTTATGAAACCAAATCCAAAAATAGAAGAAAGGAGAGATCAGTGCATTATAAATCAGCCAATTCAACTCGGAAACCTCCTTTACATTGCATAAATGAGAAATTCTTGGACGATTCAAATGAAAAAACCTCCTTTCTATATATAGGAGTCCATGGCATCACAATATAATCCTATTCAACCTAACAATAATAATGTAAGGGAACAAAAATAACAATAGTTGGGTTTTATGGGGCACAATAATAATAATATGGGGACTACAGGGGTACAACAATAACAATAATGGGGTTATACTAACATCAATAAGGGACTACACTAGTAATATAGGAACCTAACATTGATATATGTTAACTATCTCTCCTTTTTCTTATTTGTCTTCATATGTTTGTTGTTTTACAACAACATCATGAACTAGTACTTGGCTATGACTGTTTCCATCTATCTCATTAAAAATCATAGGCTTATAACTATCATCTTTTTTCAAACATTCAACATGAGAGAACTCAAAATCACTTATAATTGGATGATCTCTACAAAGAATAATATTTGAATTTTTGTTGTAACATGAAATAGTAAAAGTTTAATTAAATGGTACATGAATAATTTTTTTAACATAAACATACAATTTCAACATATTACCATGTAAGTTGCATTGTTCAATTTTTTTTCCCTTAAATCTTGTTAATAGCATTGAAAATTATGTGTCTGAATGAAATGTCAAAAATATCCAAGATGGTGAGGTTTTCACTTCTAGAAATCCCGCAACCACTTTACTAAAATCTTGATAAGTATAAGTGTCACTATCATATTCAATGTTTGGGATATTGAAACCATGAGGAATATCTTCAAGAAGTAGGGAATAATCCCTCTTAGTTATGAGTTTTGAAATGTATTCACAATCACCTTGTATTATTTCATATTGGATGGTATGGAGCTCATTCAGGTTCATCCAAGATACTAAAAAACAAACATTCCTTAAAGAAATAATTTTTTTTTTAACATTTTTCCATCGCCCCCGGCCTCCCATGAGGATGCTATGTCATCGGTGGGTTCACTTTCCCAAGACACAGTGGCCCCCTTCCTTCTAGGGGGCTTCTGTGACTTGGTTCGGCATGCCCATGACTGCGACCACCCATGGCACAGGTGCGCCTCAGCCTTAGTCAGGCTTGCCCGCCCAAGGCACAAACACACCTTTGCCTTTGGCAAGCATATCCACGGCTGGGAGTGCCCTCCCAAGGCAAAGGAATAGTTTCATGTAGCCTTGGGTGTGCTGGCCAATGACACATCAGGTAGGCACGCCTACACATAGAACATACGTGATTGTGCCCTGGGCTAGCGCGCCTAGTTGTGGGTGTGCCTTCACAATGCATAATGGTCACCTGCCTGCCCAGGGGGCCACTATGCCTAGGCGGGCATGCCCACCGCCCCCTTGGAAGGAAGGCAATTGATTCTGAGAATCGACCGTCTGCCAACCAGGGGGTTGGTTGGAGTACCAGCCAGAGCACATCGACCCCTTGCACTAGTCACCTGGCACACATGCGTCTGATTCTGAGTATCAAGTACATTCCTACTAGGGGGTCAATGGGTGTGCCCGCTTGGAAAAAATGACCCTCTAGTAGGTAGGGATCCGATTCTAAGAATCAAGCCCCCTGGCAGGCAGGGGGTTGATTCTCAAAATTGGCCCTTGCCTGCAAGGGGGACAATTCTGAGGATCGACCCTTTCCATTAAGTGGGGCGATTGTCATATTTGACCTCTCTCCTACCATGGGCTGACACAGGGGATTCAATAGAAAAGTAATACCATATCATGTTTGTTTATATTTGGGAATAAAAAATGAGGAAAAAATGAAATAATCTATTCAAAATATAATAGGAGGGTAAAAGGTTTTTTTTATGTTGTATAAAAATATGTGTATTATAAGGTATTGTTTATACAATGCACTTTCCATGTGGAGGCAAAAACCAAGTGCGATGGAGAAATAGAGGTTCAAGGGTATTGTGGGAGTATCGAGAGTGGGAGGGAGAAATAAAAAACTATGGTGATATTAGGTTCATAGTAGCCTCATATATAAACCTATGGACCTAGTATTGACATACAATTCATGGTAATGTTAAATTGTTAAAGTAAAAGTAACATTCTTTACTATCTTTCATTTTCATCCTTTTACTTAAAATTTTAACATTACCATAAAATGAATCAAGACGTTTGAGAGTGGTTCCGACGTCATTATATTTCATATGGATAAAGTAGAATTTTGTATCTCACTTAAAATCCAATATACAGATTATTTTTTAAGGATTTTAAGACTGGGGGGGATCATAATGCTTCCATTGGATTTTTCATGTACTAGGGTATGGAAATTGTATTTAATCAAGATAACCAAGCCCTCTATGTACCTTGAATTTAGTGACTTTATTTTTCAAACTCCTGTATCATGACCCTACTAAAAATGTACCTTTCACTCCAACAAAATCTTGACTTTACATGCTATGTTTCTTCTATCTTATGTTAATTCTTAAAGGGTGATATTAATGAGAAAGATCCCAAGATATGCAATGGTTTTGATGATATGTAGGTATTTGATGTAGCATGATTTTTTTGTATGTTAGAGGCCATATAGAGCCTATTTTTTGATGTATTTTTGGGTAATAGATAGATTGCACTTGATGTTATTTTGGTTATGTGCAACCTTACATGCTATATAAGCAAAAAATTGAAATTTTTGGACCTATAATTGATGAAGATTATAACTACTAAATGAATGATTTTATGTGGTTTAATCCATGTGTTTATGTTTTCTATCACAAATTCATCATTCTACAAGATTTTTTTGACATATATCAATAGAAAAATACTAAAACATAAATTATATAAAATTAGCTCCAAAAAATAGCCCAAAGGGTTAGCTCAATTAGTTGAGTCCCCACTTGAAGTACTCCCAGATTGAGAGGTCATAGGATGAAATCTCCTTGACGCCTGTGGGGTTAGGTATCAGTGTTAGGCCAACATTAGATCCCCCCCAGGAGGTTTTACTGCGATTTCTTAAGACCATGGATGTAGCTGGTATGTGTGTGCAGGCACATAGGAACATGAACCACCGGGAAAAAAAAAATCACTCCAAATTTATCTCCAACCCTACGAGCTTTTGAAAATATAACTCCTCCCTCCTACTTCCACTCCCACTTTTCACTCTTACACTCACTTCCCGCTTCTACTCCCACTCCTATGTAGCCTTGCTCTAGAACAAAAATGAATCACATTACTAATACCTCTATGATCTATGTATAATGTGTGTTTTAATATTTTTCACATGTTTCTAATATAGTGATCCTCCTAATCATGGGGTAGTAGAGAAGACAACATATATGGCACCCTCACCCTTTCCTTACATTAGTGATGAACAGGTCGAATGAAAGTGAAGGATACAATGATACTGATTATTTCTTGGTAAATTAAAATTTCATGCTGCAGGAGATAATAAAATAGAATATTGTTTGGAAGAGTGTTCATGCATGCTAAGCGCACACGTGTTGTTGATATTCAACAAGAAAATTTCAGCACACACGCCTAGTTGCATTAATCATCCAGCCTAGGGTGGGGCCCACGGTGCTATTTTTGGGTGGATGTCCATTTTGGTTATCCCTTAATTAATATGGACAATAAACTATAATATATTCTCAATGTAAACTTTAAATGCTTAACTGGGAGTGATAAACTCATTTATCTAGTGGATTTCAAGTTAGAGGTAGATGGCAAGGCATGCAAAGTAATTCTAGTTGTAACAGTGTTTGAAGTGCAGTGGTGCATTAGGTAATGAAGGTTGTAATAAGTTTAACTCAATTAAGTGAGTTAAACTCAGTTGTGCTATTTGTAACTGAAGGTACACTAGTGAGAGGTCAAGTGAATTAAATATTAATTAATTCACAATCAGTGATCTCACATGCAACTGAGGATTTACTATTATTATCCACATGCATGTCAGATCTAGTGGAGACCTAGTTGAGTTCTAGGTGAAAGGGAAGTTGACTATCAGTTGTAAGATTATTGGGTTGCACAGATGCAACCAAACACCCATTGGAGTGCCCATGATACTTGCACAGTCAAGGAAGGCCATAAGTCCTATATTTTATGGATCTATTCCATCAGGGATTGTGTAAGAAAGGAAATATGTCTAGAGGTTGAGAATTGGCTATGCGTTGGTCAATTTTGCATATGACAGTGTGAGAAAATTAACCAAGTACTGGAGGGATCTTGTGAGAATATTTTTTTATGTAATTGCCTCATTATCGATGCTTAATATATAGTAGAAGATAGTGGGGTTTTCAGCTATAAGCTTTCCCCAGGAAATTATCTGTGCTGTGGTTGACCTGATTCTTCTTCATGTTCATGTGATTAGCGATTGTGTTTTTTAATTCTGAAAAATATTTGTAGAAGTGATTCAATATTTAACTTTAGTATATTGTTAAATAGGGTGAATCCAAGATATACATGCATGTTGTATAATTTCTACATGGTATCGGAGCATAGGAAATTGTAGAAGTGAAGCATGAGATAAGTTTTTGGCTGCATAGAATTCAAATTTACAGAAATAATTTCTTTGTGCTATAGCTAATTCAAGATCGAAATGGATTTCAATGGCTTGAGGTTAGATTGTGCCCTTGAGGGTAGCTCAAACTATATTTCTTGGAAGGACAGGATGGAGGCAATACTCAAAGACAATGGCTTGAAGGAATTCATTGACAATGCTGTTCCTAAACCTGATGTGGAAGATGTTGCCAATCTTGATGCATGGAAAAAGAAAGTGACAAAGGAAAGGAGGATCCTGTTGGAGGGAGTAGGATACCACATTGTCTCAAGCCTCCATGGGAAAGCCACACCATATGCAATGTGGAAGTCTTTGAAAAATCTATTCCAAAGTAGCAGTGACCATAGGAAATTGGTGCTCAAAGATAAACTCAAGAAGATCAAGATGGAAAAGGGAGACACCATTCCAAAATATCTAACAAAGTTTTTCCAATGTCGGGGTGAACTAGGGAGCGTTGGAATAATAGTCGTTGATGATGATTTGCTGAGCTTGGCTCTCCTAGGACATCCCAAGAGTTGGCATAGCTATCAAGACTCTATTAATGGAAGGGAAAATTTACCATATTGGGAACGACTCTGGTCGTATTTGGTGCAGGAGGAGTTCAGACTGAACACCAGAGATGGATCTTTCTCTAAGAATGAGGATGAAGAGGATTTTTCTTTGGTGGCTAAGGTGAGGAAGAGGAAGGGGAAGAAATTCCATTCTAAATCTAACTCCAAGAATGGAAAAAAGTAGGAAATTTCCAAGGTGAAGTATTTTCACTGTTACGAGCATGGGAATTTTGCTACTAACTGTCCACAAAAGAAGAAGAAGAAGAAGGTTGGAGGATCTGTAGCTGGAGAGGCCCTTGCCTCGAAATTTGAGCTTTACTTATCATTGATGGCATGCATGGTGTCCATTGCATTGGGATCTGTGTGGTATTTGGATAGTGGCGCTTCCTTCCACATGATGAGAGATAAGGAACTTTTCAATGACTTGGAGGGGAAAGATCTCCATATGCATATTGAAATGGGTGATGATGGGTGGTACAGTGCTACCAAGATTCGTACCATTACCTTTCAGAGGCATTCAGGGAAAACCTTTCAATTAAAATATGTAATGCATGTATGAGGTCTAAAGAAAAATTTGGTCTCAGTCACAATGTTGGAGGATAGAGGCTATGATGTTGTTTTTAGTGATGGAAAGTCTTTCCTATGGCATAAAAAAATGGGACAAACCAGGACGATAGGGATTCGAGTTAAGAATATCTACAAGCTAGAGGTAGATGGCTATGCAAAAATGATGGGCAAGGCATATCAAGTGATGATCCTGGATGATGGCGAATTATGGCACAGGAGATTGGGCCATATTCACCATGGAGCCTTGAAAGTCATGGAGAAGATTTGTATTGGTCTTCCCAGGGGTACACTTGCACAGTCAGACACATTCAAGGGATGTATTATGGGAAAATATGTAAAGGAAAACTTTCATGAGAAGGAAAACTGAGCTTTGAGGATCCTTGAGAGAGTTCACACAGATGTGTGTGGTCCTTTCTCTATTTCTTTTACAGCAAAAAATAAGTACTATGTAATATTTCTTGATGAATTTTCTCATAAGTGCTGGACCTTATTCATGAAGAAGAAATATAAAAAATTCTTTAAGTTTTGTGAGTTTAAGGCACTGGTGGAGAAATAGTCAGGGAAGCAAGTGAATTCTCTTAGGATTGATAATGGTGGAGAATACATCTCTAACAAATTCAATAACTTTTGTAGCAAAGAAGGAATTCGAAGAGAACTCATAGCGCCTCATAAACCACAACAGAATGGGGTCAAAGAGAGGAAGAAAAAAACTACGGTGGGTTCAGCATGAGTGATGTTGCATGATCAACGCCTATTGATGCATCTATAGGAGGAAGCATGCAACACAGTAATACATGTGTAGAACCATTGTCCTCATAGAGTACTTGGCATGAGTACACTTGAAGAGGTTTTCACAGGTAAGAAACTTGATGTTTCACACACTAAGATTTTTGGCTCATCTGTTTATGTGCATGTGACCAAGGATTCCACAAAGAAGCTGTAGCCAACAGCTGAGGTTGAGATTTTTCTAGGGTACACTGAAACACCCCATAATTATCGTGTCTATTTTCCAAACATCATAATGAATTTTGTCCGAAGGGATATAAAATTTGATGAGGGTAAAGCCATGCAGTTGTACCTTGAGAGGGATTTAGACTTGCATGTAGAGGAGGAATTTTTGATTCCCAAGGATGAGTATCAAGATGTGGATCAACCACACGAGGAGGTTCATGTAGTAGAGTAAAACACAGAAGGCACACCACAGAAGCTGATATATTGAGACATGATGCTGTAGAGAATGTAGGAGCCCCCCCCTACTTCACAGTGAAGACAAAGACAATCTCCGGACCGATTTACTAGATACATGGCTCTCATGAGAAAATGTATTATGATTGAACCATCTTCCTTTCAGGAAGGAGTGTAGCAACCAACTTGGGTTGATGTAATGGTGGAGGATTATGACTCCATCATTAAGAACATTGCATGGGAGATAGTCCCAAGACTGGTCAGCAAATCAATGGTTGGATCGACATGGATCTACAAGGTAAATCAAGCTGTTGATTGGAGTGTGGAGAAATAGAAGGCCATATTTGTGGCCCAAGGATTCTCACAGATCGAGGTGATAGATTATGATGAGAATTTTGCACATGTTGCAAGGTACTCTTCCATAATATCCATCCTTGCACTTTGAGAACAGATGGGCTAGCGCATTCATCAGATGGATGTGAAAATTTCATTTCTCAATGGGATCATTGAGGAAGAGGTGTGCAGGAATTAGCCTGAAGGTTTTTAAACCTTCAATAGTGAGTTTCATGTGTGTCGAATCAAAATATCAATGTATGGGTTGAAGCGATCACCTCGTGCTTGACACACTCATATAGACAACTATTTCACCGGACTAGGCTTCACCAAAAGTGAAGCAGATACAAACTTGTAACATATTTTGGTTGAGGGTAAGCTATTGATTATTGTTCTTTATGTTGATGATATAATTTTGACTGGTGATGAGCATTTGTTACACTCATGTAAGGAGGATCTTACAAGGGATTTCGAAATGAAGGACATGGGACTTCTTCATTATTTCCTTGGATTGGAAATATGGCAGCAGGATGGGGAACATTTTGTGTCTAAAGGAATGTATGCAAAGGATATATTGGGTAATTTTAACATGGAGAGCTGAAAACCCATGGATACTCCTCTTCCAGGAAATTGGAGGAAAGAGGATACTACTTCTATAGAGGTAGTGGATGCTACTGCCTACATGCATTTAGTGGGTTCACTAATGTATTTAGTGAACACGAGACTGAAAATTTTCTACGTAGTTATCCAGCTGATTCAAGCTATGGTTAAGCCTAACGATCTCTTTTGGAAGGCGGGGAAGCATGTCTTGAGATACCTAAGGAGCACATTAGAGTTTGTTCTATGGTATAGATGGATAGAGGGAGTGAAGCTGCATGGCTTCACGAATGCAGATTGGGCAGGCAGTCCATCAGACAAAAAGAGCACATCAGGAGGGACCTTTAGATAGGATCGAAAAAATTTTCCTGGTACAACAGGAAACAAGGATCCATGGCACTCAGTTCAGCAGAAGCGGAATACGTGGCAAGAATTCAACCTGCATGTGAGGCTATCTAGATGAGAAATATCTCGGTTGGTTTTTTTGGTTCTCATATGGATCCAATAGTGATTCATTGTGATAATTAGATTTACATTAAACTCTCGACTAATCCTGTGTTTTATGATATGCCCAAGAATATAGATATTTGGTACCATCATCCCAGAGATTGTGTGCAGAGAAGGATAATTTTTCTTCAGTACATTCCCATGAAAGATCAGGATGCAAATATTTTGATGAAGGCGCTCACTAGAAGAAAATTTGAATACCATAGAGACAGGATTGGGGTGGAGTTTAATCCCTTTCTTGTTAAGAGGGAGTTTTGAGATTCAACAAGAAAATTTGAGCACCCACGCCTAGTTGCACTAAGCACCCAGACTAGGGTGGGGCCCACAATGTTATTTTTGGGTGCATGTCTACTTTGGTTATCTCGTAATTAAGATGGACAATAAACTATAATATATTCTCAATGTAAACTTGAAATAGTTAACTAAGAGTGATAAACTCAGTTAGATAGTGGATTTAGAGTTAAAGGTTGTTGGTGAGGCATGCAGAGTAATTCTAGTTGTAACAGAGTTCAAAGTGCAGTGGTGCATTAGTTAATGTAGGTTGTAATTAGTTTAACTCAGTTAAGTGAGTTAAACTCAGTTATTCTAGTTGTAACTGAAGATACCCTAGTGAGAGATCAAGTGTATTAAACGTTAATTAATTCACAATCAGTGATCTCACATGCAACTGAGGATTTACTGTTATTAGCCACATGCATGTCAGATCCAGTGGAGACCCAATTGAGTTCTAGGTGAAAGGGGGGTTGACTATCAGTTGTAGGATTATTATTTTTCACACATGCAACCAAACACCTATTGGAGTGCCCATGATACTTGCGCAGTCAAGGAAGGCCATAATTCCTATCTTTTATGGATCTGTTCCATCAGGGATTGCACAAGCAAGGCATACTATTTGGAGGCTGAGAATTGTCTATGTGTTGGTCAGTTTTGCATATGACAATGTGAGACAATTATCTGATTACTAGAGGGCTATTATGAGAATAGTTTTGTATGTACTTGTTTCATGATCCATGCTTAATATACAATAGAAAATGGTGGGTTTTTTCAGCTATAAGCTTTCCCCGGGAAATTATCTGTGTTGTGGTTGATTTGATTCTTCTTCATGTTCATGTGATTAGCAAATGTATTTTTTAATTCTGAAAATTATTTGTGGAAGTGATTTGGTATTTAACTTTATTACATTGTTATATTGGGTGAATCAATGATATACATGCATGTTGTATAATTTCTACACATGTGAGACCTTCAATTAATTCTAGTTTAGGTTTTGTTTCAAATACAGAAATTTCAGTTTTGGATATAGTTTTTCTATTATTAGATATTTTCTTTTGTTATTTTTAGCATGCATGATATATTCTTACTAAGAGGGTGTATATCCTTTGACAATTAGAATACTTATGCATGAGAAATTCCTATCTTAGGTAGAGGAAACAAATATCAAGGAAGGGATGCATGCTCGCATGCTCTAGTTCATCTTCTGATGGAGACACGCTTACTTTGTACTCTTACCATGCAACTATGGTGCACTAGGTGATCGGGTTAGAGATATGATTTGAAAAATTCCAACCAGATAGGGTTTTGTACGTTTCCATGTTCATTGTACTTTCTCTTCTCTTCCTATTATATAAATGAGATGAAAGGTTTTCCATTGTGTTGGTTATCGAGGTTTTAATTTGAATTGTTGTAGTATATAATTTTCAGTATTCAATAGAAGATATAAGAAATTGAGAGTTAAAATATATGTATTTTCCATTAAAATATTCCACAATATGTATTTGTAATTATATTTTCCTTATTTTTATTCAAACCTTCAAGTTTTTAGCTACATAATATTTTGGTTATTATTTCTAGGTGAGAAATATGCTTACTGTTGCTAAGGAAAATAAAGGGATATAAATATCAAGTGGTATAAAAAATGATAATGAAAAAATGGGTACCTGAAATATCTAGTGAAATTAGGGGCTTTTTAAATTGGGAAGGTGTATTGGGTTGGTATTGTCAGGGGGTTATATAAAATGATTTCTAGATGTATTTTACAATATGTAGTCAAATTAAGGGTATTGTTTAGTATTCCATGAATTCACATGCTATGATAGAGGTTCGCTGAGTGAAACCCTCGTGCCCCTGGCAGGTAGTGCTTGATTCTAAAAATAGGCCCCCTGCTAGCTAGGGGCCAATTCTCATAATCACCCCCTAGCAAGCAGGGGTCGATTCTCAAAATCGACCCCTTGCCTACGAGGGTGTAGATATAGGTAGGCACACTTGGTCATGGGTGTACCCATGTGTGGCACAACATACTTGACTTCCAAGGGGCTGATTTGGGTAGTTGTGCATTGGAAGGCAGGGGTCGATTATCCATGGGGAAGATTCTCAGAATCGCCCCCATGGTAGGAATGCCTACTATGTTGTGGGAGGGAATGCTCACGGTCGGGTGCACCCACCAAAATTGACCCCCTGGAAGGAAGGGGGCTGATTTTGAGAATTTGCCCATGTGTGTAAGGGGGCCGATTCTGAGAATCAACCCCCTGACTTCAAGGGGTCTGACTCTGAGAATTAACCTTTGCCTGTAAGGGGGGGAATTCTTTGAATAAATGCCATTCGTACAAGGTGGTTGATTCTCAAAATCAATTCCTCCCTTCCAGGAGGTTGATTCTAAGAATCAACCCCTGCTTGCCAAGGGACGATTCTGAGAATTGAACCTCTAACAGGTAGGGGATGCATATTAGGGGTCCAATTTTGGTGGTTGCGCCTAGCCATGGGCATGCCCACTCATAACACAATGAGCATGCCTATGAGGGGTTCGATTATGGTAATCAACCCCCTAGAAGGTAGGGGCCAATTCTTAGAATCGACCCCCTGCCTTCGAGGGGGGCATTTTAAGTGGGTGTGTCTAGCTACATGCGGTCATGCCCATGGCTAGGTTCACCCACCCAAATCATCCCCCTGGAAGGCAAGGGTTGATTCTCATAATCATCCCCCTAGTAGGAACACCTATTGTGCCATGGGTATTCATGCTCATGGGTGGGTGAGCCAGCCCAAATCGGTCCCTACCTTCTAGGGGTTTGATTCTCATAATCACCCCTCTAACAAGAAGGGTTCAATTCTCAAAATCAGCCCCCTAGCAGGTAGGGATTGACTCTTATCATGATTCTATGAATCAAACCCTATTTAGAATCGACCCCTTCCTGCTATGGGGTCAATTATCAGAATCAACCCCTACTTTCTAGGGGTCTATTATGAGAATTAGCTCCTACTTGCGAGGGGTATTATTATCAGAATCAACCCATTCCTGCCAGAGGAGAAATTATAAGAATCATGATTTTTAGAATCACACCCTAGATGGTAGGGGTTGATTCTGGGAATCACCCCCTACCTTCTAAGGGGCCAATTTGGGTGGGCACACCTAGTCGAGTGTGCGCTCAACTGTGGCATAGAGGGTGTGCCTGCTAGGGGGTTGATTATGAGATTTTTCCTCTTGGCATGCAGGGACGTATTATCATAATTGGCCCCTTACATGCCACAAGGCTAATTTTTGTGGATGTGCTTGGCTATAGGCAGGCACGCCCATGACTGGGAGTGCCTACGAAAATCGATCCCCTGGAAGGCAGGGGTATGATTCTCAGAATCAAGCCCCTAGCAGGAAGATAATTGGCCCCTTGGAAGGCAGGGGCTGTTTTTCAAAATTGTCCCCTTGAAAGGTAAGGGCCATAAAATCGAGACCCTGCTTTCCATGGGGACGATTTGGGAATAACCGCCCACATCACAGTGGGTAGTTATGCCACAATCATCCCCCTTGAAATCAAGGGATGATTCTTATAATCTTCCCCTGCCTACCACATGGGCTATTCTCATAATTTCCCCCCTTGCAAGGAGCTAATTCCCCTTGAAACGAAGGGGAGAATTATGAGAATCACCCCCATAGCAGGCATGGGATGATTCTAAGAATCATCCCCCTACCCGTGAGGGGGCCAATTATGAGAATCAACCCCCTAGAAATTAGGGTATTATTTTGAGAAACATACCCCTACCTGCTAGAGGGAAGATTCGAGAATCGACCCCCGGGAAGGAATAGGTCGATTATGAGAATTGACCCCTTTTTGTTAGGGGGTCGATTCTAAGAATCACCCGCTACCTACCAGGGGGTCGCAGGGGGTCGCTTTTAATTCGGAAGGCATGACCATGACCAAACTTTCCCGCATAAGGGACATGCATGTTATTCTTTGGGTGGGCGAGCCAAGCCGTGTCTGTGCCTGCCCACCTCACTGTTACATAGTAATTTGTCACCATGCTCATTTTCATGTCCTAGATCCTGAAACGCTCCGTGATGAATCCTATGCAGTTTTTCCATCATCAATAAATATGCTAACATATCCCCTTCAAGATGCAAAGAAGACTTCCTTGAAATATTACTGAGGAAACTTGGTCAATTTCCTATTTTCTTGGGCTAGCGCCCTTCCTGGTGCCATGATCGCACTGATGTCCTTATCCTAGTTCTGGCCCAGTGCTGTCAGTGCCCTAATTTACTAGAAAATCACATTGATCCCTTTCTGGAAATGCTTCCTCACATGGAGGAGAAGCTTCGACCTATAGAAGCTCAAGGACGGAGATTTCGTTATTGAACAAAGATGATAAGGTCAAGCTCTCTCATTTTAGACCTTTGATCTCATCCATGGGGGATCATCCATTAGAAAGTGGGCCTTCCTCCTCCTTTCATGGGCTCCCAACATCCTTCTCCTTGGTATAAATTCACGTCCCTCATTCCCCCAAGTTTAGAGTTGAGAGAGCTTGGTTGATCATTTTCAGACTTGTTTGAACTCTCATTCGTTCACATGCTTGCATCATAATTAAGACTAAGTTCACGAGAGAAGGAATGCTTTTGAGCTGGGTTAGTGACTCATATTTTCACCTAAGGACACCTCCAACATCAAGGCTTGGTTGTAAGCTCTCCTTTTGTAATTTATCAATAACAAAATTTGATGTTTTCTTTCCATATTTTTCTACATGATTATGCAAGTATTCTGTTACTCCTTGATCTACTAGATAGCTAGTGTTTACACTTATTATATATTGTACCACATTTTTTGTTGTATCTGGATCATCCACATGTATTCACACACCATCAATAGAAGGAAACATGCCTACAAGGATCATGGATCGAGGTCACCATCAATAGATCCAAGGAAAGCAAATGGAAAAAGGTATTTATGTCTCTTTCCTCTTTTCATTGTAAGCATTAGTTAAAAAATCTTATGTTTGAAAGAATCTCGTGTTGCTAGACCCAACCTAGGGCTAGAGAGATCGATTCTATCCATAGAGGGGATTTATCTTGACAACAAAACTGGCGAATCCACTGGGGAGATTTAGCCCTTTAAGTCCTCCTTCTCCGAACTGATCTTTGATCAGTTTCTCCAATTTATGAAATTTTAATTGGCTTAGGTATCTCTCAACTTGTGTAAAGGTTGTTTGTCACTTCATTGTGTCAAGTCTAGTGTGTTTGTGAGACTATTTTTTTTTTCCTTCTTTTTAGCCACCAACGACTTTTCTGTCCTCATAATAGTGCTAGAAGCACTATTCTATATAGTACAGCCGCACTTATTGGCCTTTCATCACTCTTTTGCTCAGTACAAAAGCGTTGATCTCAGCCTTGGGAAACTTTGAGTTTCCCCTCTAATTATCCAGTGTGTCCTGGCCCTTGAGGTAGTCTGTGAGATCTCAGTGATCTCCTTTTCATGTGTTTGACTTACCTATCTCCTCTAAGTGAGTTTGTTTCATCTCTTTGAGTTGTTGTAAGATTTGCAAATTTTTTCCATTTCAAACACTCTTTCTCATATTTTTCTTGTCTTGCTTCGAAGAGATTTGGTGTATGCCTTGGTCATCTCTGAATTTCGGATTGTTTCCCTTGGGTTTAGTGTCAAGCACGAGATCACAGTTTTTTTGACGCACAAGTCTAGAGGAGTGTGTTTTGTCTAAATTCAAAAGAAATTAAAAGTGATTTTATTTTTTGTTTTTTATTTAGATTATCCTTGTCATTTTAAGTAAAGTGAAAAGTGTTTCATTTGTGCAGTCGTTAAAGCGATTTTTGTTTGGTTCGATTGAAAGAA
The DNA here is from genome assembly GCA_034641835.2 of Pinus albicaulis. Taxonomy (NCBI): domain Eukaryota; kingdom Viridiplantae; phylum Streptophyta; class Pinopsida; order Pinales; family Pinaceae; genus Pinus; species Pinus albicaulis. The sequence goes on along the minus strand of CM076579.1, from coordinate 462,018,762 downwards.
AAGTAAAGATATTTTTCATTTCTTCCTTAGTTCATTTGTTTTTCTTTTATTTTAAAGTGAAAAAAAAAACAAAAAAATCATGGATCTTAGTGAAAGGAAAGGAATTTTCATTTTCAATTAAGTTCCATTTGTTGGGAAAGTGAATTGAATTTGAAAAGCATTGCATTTTCGTGACTCTAAACTATTTTGGGGGTATTTTCATTGTTGCATTAAGTCCATTCTTGTTTATCTCTCTTCTCTAAGTAGTTTAGAATTAATGAATTGAAATCTTATTCCTCGCATTTAGTATGCATCATAAGGATTCAGGTAACATCTGTTTTGAGCCTTGAAACTGAAACTTTAATTAATATCAACTTAAAATGAACCCAATTTACCTTAATGAGAATTGAAATTAATGAAAATATTTAGTGTTCTAGGCTAGAGACCTGTTCTGACATCGTTAAGCATAGCAGATTTCGTTAATGGTCTGTGTTAAAACTCGGGGGTGATATCCCGTCCCACATATGGAATTATATTGATATATGGTGAGTTTATTTGGTACGCTCTGATCATACGATTACGCATTAGAAAACACTACTACGGACTAGACTCCCACGTACCGTCGCATATATTTTTGGAGACACCACTAGGTTGCAACCCTGCAATCGGTAACTGAGTCAACCACCTTGTAGATGTGATAAACCAAACATAGCATTCAGGGATATTGGATGTCATATATTAAGTCATTGGTCATTTCTCTTTAATTTTATCACTAAGGTGTATATTGCAGTTCGCGGATACTTGGTAAACCTTTAGGCCTATCACATATCTTTTTATTTATTTATTTTTATTAATTCTAAAAGTAACTACCAAGGAAAACATCTCACCCATGCAGTTCTTCGACTTTTATTGCTTGGTAAGTTGTGAAGTTTTTCACCTCTTTCCTTTTTGATATTCTTCTTGAAGGTCATCATGGTTGAATCATCTAATTCATCTTCTCCCTCCTCTGATGGATCTCAGCAACCTCCTCAAGAGGTTCCTTGTTTTTTGATTGGACCCCTCGAAGCGCAAGGTGAAGAGCTTGGAATTGTCATCAGTGTTCAACCCATATCATCTCGAGCACCTCCTCACGATTCTCCTTAGACTACATCAAAAGAATCTGAGCCAAAAAGCCCCAAAATTGCTGCATAGTTCTTAGTAGTTCCTTCCAATCCGCTCTTTGATCCAATTGTAGTCTCCCTTGAACAAGCTTACAACACTTTCAATAAGCCCAGAATACCTTTTTGAGATTCTTTGGTAGCATCTTGCTCTATCGTTTGTGGGTTGTTTTCGGACGAAATGGCGTCAAATTTTGATGATGTGCTATTTGTCAATGCTCCTCAAAGCACTATTTAGGAAACCTCTAGCTCATATATTGCGGAAACCTCTTCATCGGTTTTCCCCTCTGAGAGATACTTTTTTATCTACACCTCATGATTTGGGCAATGGAACTGAAATACCATCTAGTTATGTTGCATCTACACTATGGTACAGTTATACCTCTTTTGGAAACCTCATTTCTGGAGCTTTCGGTGGTACACCCTTATTTCCAGATCCCATTTAGTTAATGGAAATTCCTCCATCTTTCATCCCATTTGTTTCAAATGTGGTCCCGGTGTCTCAATATTTTGTTCAAACAACAGTCACCATTGGTCAAATGACCATGTAATTTCGATCTTCTGCCCCCTTTTCATCATCTATGATTACTGCAGTCCCACCATTGAGTGGGAAATCCACAGTTTCGTCCATGCATGGGGGACAGTCTAACCCTCTCTATGTACCTCCCCTTTTGGGTGGGGGGCAGTGGAACTCTGGATCTACTCCTGGGTCAAGTCAACCTCGTGTTCAATATTTCTAGGTTTAGTAGACCTTTCCGCAGCCGAACCTAATATATTTGTATGTTCCACAACCTAACATTTCTTATGTTTAAAGGTCAAATGTACAATATCAACAGTACATCCAACAACCCTAGCCTTCGGTTAGTGTTTTTTTGATTGATCCGCAGTTTGGTTCTTACACCCAAGCTGGTTTGAATCTTCTTCTGGGTCAATCTGGTCCTTTCCCTCATCATTATAGTACTCAGTACCACCCTTTTCCTCAATTTTTGTACCATAAACCACCGACTGGGCCTGAACCTGGTGCTTCATATCAACAAATTCCCTAGTACAAGTAGGATTAGAGAGGACCTTAGGGTGGAACCTATGTTCAGCAAGGACTGCAAGCTAGACCTCATGTTCAACATGGACCATAGACTGGACCTTATTTTTAGTAGGGACCTTATCCTGGACCACATATTCAACAAGGTCCACAACCTCAGCATTCGTAGGGGCAATATCAACAACCCTAGCCAGGTCAACAAGGTCCTTACCATCCATGGGGAAAATATGCATATCCAAGTCAGAATCCTCCCTATTGGGGCCATAATCCTTATCAATCATTTTGGAACCCCAGACCTTTATCACCTCGTCATCCTACTTTTCCATTCATGGCTACGTTGGAATTTCCATATGTGCCAAAGATTACAAATGACCCCATCCAGCATCAACTGCATTGGTCGCTAATTGTAGGAGATTGTTCGAAGTTCGAAGGAAAATCTGGGAAGACCCTCAAACCCATGTTATGAAATACCATTTTTGGTGTTCCTATAATTCTTTGGTTAATGATTCTATTCGTCTACGTCTTTTCAGCACACTTTGACTAGTGCTGCGCCCAAATGGTACATTGGGCTCCGTCAAGGAATTTTCTTCAATTTCAATTCCTTGGCTATGGCCTTCTTCACTCATTTTCAGTCGCTTGTCTAGTATGAAAATGACACCCATTTTCTCACTTTGTTGAAGAAGTTGAATACTACATATATCTCAGATGCATCCATGAATGGCAGTGCCATCGTTGCCTCATCAAATTTGAGATCCTATATCAATTGTTGACCAAATGGTTCAAAAAAAACATTTGTTCCAAAAATTGCAAAAGATCTTGCAATGGGAGGGTGTGTCACTAAAGAGGAGGTCATCTCTAGAGCTCAATACCTTGACTTGGTTTATTTCCAGTCGGGACTCTATTTCAGTTGTTACCCGATCTGTTGCACCCTTCGACTAATCCTCCATCATCTCAATCTTCTGTTACACCTCTGGTGGATGGTGTTATTGGGACATTTTCTCACACTGATAGTAGTGCACCTAAGGCTTCTTCGAAGTCCAAATAAACTGCTGCTGTTGTGCCCTCTCCTTCTCAAAATTAGAAGAATCCTAGTAAAATATGAGAGGTAAATGCTATTTAGTCTAATGCAGAAAAAAATCCTCGAAGGATAAGAAAAAGGGTAAAGTCTAGTCCAAATCCGAGAACCCTAAACAAGATTCAAAAAAGTCATTTGTTGGTGATTCTTCATCACGTAAGACCAAATATCCTTGTGTAATATGTGATGACGATCATTACACCAAGGATTTTCCTCGTCATTTCAAATTTTACTATCTTCTAAAAGATGCACCTGGGAGGTAGGAAGTTTTGAAAGAACTGTTTCCTTCCCTACATATGCAAATAGTAGACCATGCTCAATCATCTGGTAGCTCTCATGTGTTCATCGTTGGAACACATTCTGTTTCCATCACCACGAAAATGAAAGATTATCCCAATCCATCCAAGCCTCTTATGGAATCAGATGTCCCAGATTACTCTTCCTCTCTTGCGTCTCCTACATCTGGTCCTTTACAGATCTAGAGACCAAGTAATAACTCCATCATCAGACCACACCCAAAAGGTGTTCTTTAGAAATTGTCCTAGAGTCTGAACGCGAGACTAGAAAAACATTAAAATATTGTAGAAAATTTGGCTCAGGCACCTTCAGCGATGTTGGATTTGGAGATCCTTCAGTCGCAACCATCACAATGGAAGGAATTACGCACTGCCATTAGAGGGACTGATCCTTCAGATTATAATCTTTTTTTTTTATCTCAAGATTTTCATTCCTCACATCCCATATTAGGTAGATTTTCTGATTGAATTTACCATTATGGGAAGGAATATTCATCAGATTTTCGTTGATGAAGGCACTTTGACCTGCATCATGTTTGTTGCATGCTGGAAATCTATCAACTCTCCCCCATTGAGTCAATCGCCAAATACCTTATAATATTTTGATGGTCGAGTTTCTCTACCATATGACATTCTCAAGGGATTGCCCATCCTATTGGAGGGGAAAATGGTTAACATAAGTTCAAGTGGTAGATGCCAACTTGAACTGCAATCTTCTTCCTGGACATATTTGGACAAATTATATGGTTTGTGTGGTCTCCACCCTCTTTTGTCTCCTCTGTTTCCCTCATAAAGGGAAGATAGTGACTGTGGATCATTTGGATTTTTTACCCTCCAAGTCTTTTGGAGGCAACATTACATATGTTGGGAAGGCTGCTATTCCTTATGAGAACATTCGGTCGGGTCTTTTCAAAGACTGGTCTCTTATGGGACTTTTTTCGCTTCCTCCTCCAAATTTTGCCTTCGTCAATATGCTCTCATCTGGTCATGATCCATGGATTGTTCCCAATAATGATTAGATTGAGTGCTTTTGTGACACCATGCCTCTTAACCTAACTGAGAAGATGTATCAAGATATCCTCACAGCTTCTGAGGTTGCATCTGAGACCAAAACTCATTTGGTTTCATCCTTAGACACTTATGCGTAGTCTCCCTGCTTTAGTTCTTGGGACTTTAATTATCATGTGAATGAGAATTTCCCCACTCACGAGAGTATCGTGGAGGTCATGTCTCTTGTAGAAACTCCATGGGATGATGGACATCATTGTTCCTTGTTTCTCCCAATCCCAAGTGACATCTCCATTTGTCTAGGATCCCATGCTTTTTTGGTACCGAATGGCTGATCTAGGTGGATATTGGTGGCCACCAACCTATTCCATTTGGACCCTCACCATCAACTCTTTCAGTTCTTCACTTCCAGTAGCTTACTATATTTAGCAGGTCTTTTAGTCCTACACTCCCGGAGCCATTTTCGAGCATTGATGATCCAGCTGAATATTCATGGCCACCCACCTACTGCATTTGAACCGCCACCATCAATTCGTTCAGTTTTTAAGTTTCAACGCAACTTAATATTTTTAGCATTTTTTAGGGTCCTGAACTTTCAGAGCCGTTTTGAGGCCCTGAATGACGTTTTTTTGGAAACCCAGGAGTAGAACGGGTCCATGGACTGATGTTTCTCACTCAAAAGTTGTAATCCTCAGATATATATTTATAACGAGCTATTAAGTGCGTTAAACTGAGATCATATGCCAAAGTTACGTCCCTGGGAAGTTGTAACACCAATTTACCTAAACGAGACCCACCATTTTGGCGCTTCATCTCCTAGAGTTAGGTTTTTTGATGTTTCGGGTTTTACATTGTTTCTTAATAATAAATAGGCCATTGAGCCTCATTGTAACATAGTCAAGGGGCTTGTAGCCATCACATCTCTTCTCATAGGTACCCTACCAGTGCCCTCGCTCATCTATTTCCATTATGTCTGTAGTAGGCCTTCGAGCCTCAATGTAACACAATTTAGTGGCTCGTAGCTGCCACGTCCCTTCTTATATATATGCTACTAGCACCCTAGCTAGTTTACATTATGTCTGTAAGCCTATTTTAGTCATTTGTTATTAATAAAATGAAGCATTATTTCCACTGCATCTCTGTGTTTATGTCTATTTATGTATTTTATTCCGTTCATGCATAAATCTGGATCAGTGACCCACTTCAGAATCCCAGTTTGATTAACGAAGTGTTGTTAGAGGGAAACATGGGAAATATCGCTATGACCATTCCATTCAACATCTCTGTGATTGTTGACAATGTCTTTTTTTGGATTTATTGTTCTCCCCATGAGCTCAAGATTTACATCGCTTTCTTCAAAATGCATGTCCCACCCAATCCCCTTGACCCTATTCTTACCATTTGGTCACTTACCCTCACAGGAATTATTTCCATGCTTCGTAACCCTTACTCGGATAGGGGGCATGGGTGCATTACTGTTGCTATGAATCTTCTCACAAAATTGGTTGAGGTAATGTTTACACGTGGTTTCAACAGTAGAACTGTGGGATTATTTCTATTAATCATGACATAATTTCGTCATTGGAGTTCATTCTTGAACTCTATCTAAAGAAATATTACGCTTAATACTAAGTGTGATAAATTTGTACATTACTGTGTTATTCATTAGTGTTCTTTGATTTTTTTTGGTGTGATTGTTTACCTTGCAGACATGTTTCCTCTGCTCACCTTGTGTTCCAATTGGTTTGTAGATGTCTTCATATCACTACATTGGTTTTGCTAATGATGCTTGTTGTAGCACACAAAACCTATCTTTCGCAGCATGGGAAATCTTTGCTCCTGATGGAAGTTGATTAATTTACAAGGAATTTGTTTGGGTAGGATAACTAACAATGTTGTCGAGTATAGTGTAGTGAAATAACTATTATCGAATGCCATTAATCTTTGAATAAGAGATTTGGTTGTTAATTTATACTCACAGCTCGTTGTGTTACAAAAAAATGAGCATTATTCTGTGTGCAATCCTCACATTTTGCGTATGTATTTACGTGTTATATTATTGGAAAGGAATTTTTATTTTATCACATATCAACACATTCCACAACATTTAAATACTTTAACGGATTCATTAGTAAACCATGTATTAGATAGACATTTGTGCAATATGTAAATCAAGACATCATCATGGTATATAAGTAGCCATAGAAACATGCATATGTGTGTGTGTGTGTGTGTCTATATCTATATATATATATATATATATATATATATATATATATATATATCAGTCTGTAGTTATGTTATATACAAAAGGTCAAAAAATATATGTTCTTTTACAAAAATGGCTCCTTGAGCGTACATCAATATAGAAATGTATAAATAGGTCTACTATCTTCCCACATGGTGCTCATGGTAGCAAGTGACTACTCAAATTTCTCTCCAGAGTAATGGACACAGTCTGCACAGAACTCTGATAGTGTGTCTTTGAAAATGCAGTGGGATCTCATCAAATGTGGGATACTCTGGGATGCCTCAGATGAGGCTGAACAGCTTCCGCTCCAACTCAACTAATGTGTCTTTCCCTCCTCGTAAGGAGCATACTCTACTAGATGTGGTACCCGTCGTGAAATCGGGGACATGCCGGGAGGTCTATGTGGACCCATATATGTAAAATATCGTAAGTTCACATGTTAAAACATATAACAAAAACATTTAAAAAGTAAAAAAATGTTTAAAACCCACTTTTTACCTACATTAGTCCACTGTGTTTTTTGTGGGATCAGAAGATCTAGATCTCCTTAGAAGTTGATGTCGGCATAGGCATAGTCCTCCACTACGATTCGTTGTCACCGAAGCCAATTGAAGAAGTTTGTGGGGAAATGCAAATGTTTCCCTCCTCCCTATCTATGTGTTATGTTGCACTATCACATCACTCTCGGATCCCTCAGGACTGGATCATGCTATCCAAACACTGATACTACAACATGGGTACTCTCTCCAGAAAGAAGGTCACTAGAATTGACCCGTACCTGAACTGTTTCAGTCTCCCGGTCTTACACTTAGTTAGCTGGCTCTTCATGTTAGCCAATAACACCTCACACCATTTGAAAATCATTGGTCCTAAGAAATCCACTGCATGTTGGACTGTTATTTCATTGCCTCGTGTAATGCTCGGGCTCTTTCCACTCTGGGGATACAATGAAGTATCATGCATAGTGAGGTACTCTGATGGAAGATATGTCTACCTTCCCACTCTATATCTTCCATACCCTGAGACAATGTCTCTGGATGAGCAAGCTCGTTCTCTCAACCCCTGGGTGAACCCCAAAGAGTTGGATTCTCTCTCCTCACCTAGACGATTTGGTGATAAAGTAGATGTCCATGACATCTAGCTCAAGTTCTTGGTCCCTGATGATGAAAAATTAGCTATCCACATCCTAGATATTGATCAAGTAATGGAGAATCTCTAGTCAATTTCTCAAGCCAAATGTTTGAAAGAATTTCAACAATCCATAATTACACAAAGTATTGGCACAATATTGGTCCTGCAAGGCTTGGTGGTCTTCCACCTCATGGCCTCTTCCTTTCCATTCGACAAAAATCTTCTTTGAAAGCACCTGCAAAACATGTCTAAATGGTTTATTAGGAGAATTCATGGAAGCTTTTTTAGAATTTAATGGTGGAGTTGGGAGATTTTCTCGATTTAAAATATTCCTCACGGCCAGCGCGACTATCCAGAATAATTCAGTGCTGGTGGCACACTGCCCTAACGGGCTGAGCGCAACTAGCGTGGCCCTGATAACTCGAAATGGCATTAGTCACAGGGTATTTTAAATTTTGAAATATCCTCCCTAAACTCCATAATTTTGAAAAATAAATGCTAAATGAATAGGATAAAAATTAAAAGGAGGTTTAGAGCTCTCACCTACGAGAGATAGATTAACGAATGATGTCCCAGATTGACTGCACCGTTGATTTGAAATTCAGAGGGAAAATGGATAAAATGATCTTCTAAATATGGAAAGGTGAAAACGAATTTTTTTTTCTATTTATAGATTTTTTAAAAAAATTCACCAATATTTTAATATTTTTCCTCGATATCTAAGAATTTTGTTGTTTATGTGAAATACAGGACTTTCACACTACTGATGATTGTTTTCGATGAAAAAAAGTTGACTTTTATCTCTCTTTCAAGCTTGTTAATCATTTACGAAAAAGGAACCCCCTTGGAGTCAAATTTCAGCTCTTTTTTTACTCTCCAAAAGGAAAATATTGTCGAGTAGTTGTCATTTCAAACTTGTTTAAATGAATTAATTGACATGGTCTCAGTAAATGTTTACCCATTTTTGGGCTGAGATTTACTATTTATGAAAAAAGAGAGATTTACTATTTACGAAAAAGGAAAACCTTGATAAAACATGGTCAAGAGGTTCTCTCGGACATAGTTTTCTACCTTTTTGGATTCGAGAGATGACTTATGAAAAGGGACATGATGGAGTTTTCTTTTTGTTTCTTTTCAAACTCCCTAAAAATTAAAAGTTACTGAGTTTACCTTTTTTTGGACTCGTCAAAGATTAAATGATGAAAGACTTGTCACCATGACGAGATCAGGTTCCTCCTTCCTAGGGCTTTTTAAACTTACTAGGATGCATTCATTCAAAGATTGAACTTACATATTCAACATATTCTATGTTCTTCACACTGTCTATCAGAAATAAAGGGGTACTCATTAGCAATAACGAGGGAAAATTTAAGCTGAACGTCTTATGTGTATTTTTTTCAGCCTGTATCTCTTGAAAATGACACTCATATGCAATTTGTGTTGGGTTTGGGACATCCTACATTCATCACTTTGCCTCCATGGGTTTTGGAAATCCTTTTTCCTCTCATCTGGTTACCAATTTTGTCAACATTACCTTTGATCCTATTCTAGTCAAATGTTGCCACCCTCTGGAGTCGTGTCACCAATATGTTCAAGGGAAGTCCTTTTTGCCAAACATTTTCTGCATATTTGACCTCCTCTGATACAATCCTGAATCACTCCTATCATCTTAAGATATCTCCTATTTCGTGTTGATGATGCGAGAATCCGTATGGCCGTCCTTCGATGAATCACTTCCTATTGACTTCATTATCTGAGAAACTGATTTAGAGACTTCTTTCACTATGTTGGAACTTGCATGCCTTAATGGAAAGTTCTTCTTGTTTGATGATAGGTTTACATCACTGGCCTTCCATCGAATGATTCTAGAAGTGTTCGACTTCAACAGATCTATTCACACTTTTAGATTGTGTTGTTGTACCTTTAGGTCCATCATCATTATTGTTGGTTTCTCTCATGTATGTTAACGATTTTCATCATTGGATGGTAATCAGGTGGTTTCTACCATATTCAACACCAACACATTCATTCACATGGCTAGATTCATACCTTGGGTTGATTGAGATCATGGTGAAGACCCTGGGTCACATCTGATTTTTGGTCCAGGTTGCATGGATTTATTGACTATTCATGATTGTATACATGATCCTATCTATATGGATGGTTGTGTCCATATTGTGGATTCATTTCTATGATCTCTTTTAGATGCATGTTTGTGACCATACCGTGGGCTCATGTGTCATTTGATGCCTAGTGCAATATCATGTGTTTAGCTGTATTTATACAGGAGATGTCATGTATTGTAATTGTTTGATTTGGCAGGTTCTCCAAAGGTGGTATGTGCTCTTTTCCTTCGTTCATAAAGAATTTGAGCCATCACTCCCTATTTTACCCTCATGCCTTAGGGGGAATCTGTTACATAGTAATTTGTCACCATGCTCATTTTCCTGTCCCTCATCCTAAAATGCCCCATAAAGAATCCTATGAAATGTTTCCATCATCAAGAAATATGCTGAAATATCCCCTTGAAGATCCAAAGAAGACTTCCTTGAAATATTACCGAAGAAACATGGTCAAATTCCTAGTTTCTTGGTTCAGTACCCTTCCTAGTGCCATGATCACACTGATTTCCCTACCCAGTTCTGGCCCAGTGATGTCAGTGCCCTAATTTATTGGAAAACCATGTTGATCCCCTTTCTCGTGGCAGTGCTTCCTCAAATGGAGGAGAATATTGGACCTCTAGAAGCTCAAGCGCGGAGAGTAGGTTCTTGAACAGAGATGATTAGGTAAAGCTCTCTCATTTTGGAGCTTTGATCCTATCCACAGTGAATCATCCCTTATAAAGTGGGTCTTACTCCTCCTTTAACAGTCTCCCAACCTCCTTCTCCTTAATAGAAATTCACATCCCTCATTCCCCCAAGATTAGAGCTAGAGAGCTTGGTTGCTCATTTTCAGACTTGTCTAAACTCTCATCCCTTCTCATGCTAGCATCATGATTAAGCCTAAGTGCACGAGATAAGGAACACTTTTGAGTTGGGTGGAGGACTTAGATTTTCACCTAAAGACACCTCCAACATTAAGGCTTGGCTGTAAGCTCTCCCTTTGTAATTTATCAATAATAACATCTAATGTTTTCTTTCTATATTTTTCTACATGATTACGAAAATACTTTGGTACCCCTTGATCTACTAGATAGATATTGTTTACATTTATTATATATTGTATCACATTTTTTGTTGTCTCCCTATCATCCATAGGAATTCATGTGCCATCAGTAGCAGGAAGCGAGCCTACAAGGATTGTAGATCATGGCCACCATCAATGGATCCAAGGATGGCAATTGGAAAAAGGTATTTATGTCTCTTTGCTATAGTTAAGGGATATTATGTTAGACAAACTTCCGTGTTGCTAGATCCACTCTAGGGCTAGAGACATTGCCTATGTACGCAGAGGGGATTTATCTTGACAACAATCACAGTGGGCGGGCACGTGCACTACGGGGCTTGCCTTCCCAAGGCATAGTCATGCCTGTGCCTTGGGAAGGTGTGCTTGGAAGTCGTTGTGCCATTCTCAGGCATGCCTAGTGCTGGGGGTTCTTGATGTGTCACAGGCGAACATGCCCACGACAAGGTGCACCCACCCAACGAAAAGGAACAAGTATTTGTGCCTTGGGCGGACATGCCTAGCCGTGGGCGTGCCTACCCGCGGCACATCAAACGTGCATGCCCACGGCTGGAAACGCACATCCAACTCACAATGGACCTTGTTGTAGCCGCTACAACAATGCCCAAAATTTTGGGTATATTTAAAATTTCGAGTCCCCCCTCTACCTACTTAGTCGTTAAGGTTTTAACCTGGCCTATAAACGATGATATCCTCATAACTTCTCCCAAGACCCTCATGAGCCTTCTCACCATTGTGACGAGATAATCTTACCACATTCGTGCCATGTGTGAAGGGATCGCCATGCATACATTCGAATGGAAACTTTGCGTATTTACAGTAAAAGCTTTTGCACCATAGATTGTCTAGGCACTCAGTTTGGGCACTTCACCAAGCTCATAATCTGATTTTTGTTATTTTGGGGGCATCATTCTCTAAAGGGTAACCGTGAACTAATTAATGTTATAATGTTGCATGCAGGTAAATCCTATGGATGATATACTCATCAATGTCATCGCCACACTGAGGGAAATTCACTGAATGCTAAACAACAAGGTTATAGCTGTGAAACAGAACACTTTCATCCACATGCCCCCTCCCAGGTGGGGATGAGACTTAAGGCTTCCATTGAAGACCATTGTTAAGACAAATTCTTGAGGAGCATAGAAGCCTCTGGTCTGCACTGCTAGTTGCAGCTTTTCTGGGCACTTGTATGGTTATTGCAGATGGTGTGCTAACACCAACCATTTACGTGTATTTTGCAGTCTCAGGCTTTGAAGTTGTTGCGAAGAAACACGTACGTGAACATGTACTGGCTCCTATTTCGTGTTTTATTTTGGTTTGCCTTATTTTTCATTGCAACACTATGGGACACATTGGATAGGCTTCATCGTCGCCCAAATTGTCATGATTTGGCCTCTATGTATCAGTGCACTCGGTCTATATAACATTATTCATTGGAACCCAAAATTTATCTTGCACTCTATGAGGAAGAGCTGGTCTGAAGGATGGGAATATTTAGGTGGCATTCTGTTATGTCTCACAAGTTCAGAGGCAACGTTTGCAGATTTTAGGCACTTTTCATAATTATGGTTTATCCTGCCTTGATTGTAGCTTACATAGGTTGAGATGCTTTCATTTCACAACACCATCAATGTGTTAATCCAACCGCCTATTTCTTGTCAATGCTAGAAACTATGAGATGGCCTGTGATTGGAATTGTGAGCCAAGCAATGAGCATGGAGACATGTCGATCATTAACCAATGTCTAGCACTTGGATACTTTCCTACGGTAAAGTGTTAGATAAAATTCATGGGAGGGTATATACTCCTGAAATCAAATGAATTTCAAACGACGTTATGTCTTTCTTCTACATTTGGTTTGAGGGATGGTAAGCACATAGGAAATTCCCTCTACACTCCCTTGGAGGCCACATTCTTCGATGCTAGCCAGAGTAGCGCCTCCACATTGGTGAATATCATTCACAATATTTGATGATTAATGATAATGGTGAATTTTTATTGAGAAGTTTCCAGGAAAATAATTTGCAAACCTCCTCGACATTAAGATATTGGATCGAAAGGGGAATGATAGGAAAGACACGTTGAACAATTTCAACCGAAATTGCACGTAGATTAATGGAGTTAATTTATCACTAACACATAATACGTACATTTTCCTTCGTGTAAATGAAAAACCATTGTTTAATAGAAATGAAGTAGTAAACGATAAACTAGAAGGAGGTTATGGTAAGCATAGTTGGAAAATCGTTTTTGATCAGAAAATGCAGATCCATATGCCATAATCAACGCCATAATGATCTCCCACGTGTCTCATTCCCCATCAAAGCTCTTGATATTTGTTGATGGTGAGATGGATAATGTGAATCCCTACTCTTCATGCTGCATTACATGGACACAGGTTGCCCAATGCATGCTACCATGCACGAATGATAATTATGTTACTACGTGCAAACGAAGGTTTTTGATCGAAGAGGTTGTTGACACACAACTTTTCGAGGATCGTTTAGCTCTGCATTATCAATACGCTAGACATGCAAGGATCTGATGGCCATTTGAGCCGCTCAAGTCTGGCATGCGATGACAACACTCGGCATGATCGATTTTCAATACGGAAAGAAGGTTGAATACCTTCGTCTTTGGTTGAGTTAGTGCAGCCAAAAAAACCTTCAAAAAAATTGGTGTCATCTATAATATGCTACGTCTAGCGCAACCTTCACGTCCTATAAGCCTGAAACGCTTCCGACTATGTCTCCAAGGCACCAAAGAAGTTACAAATCGAGCCCATATATGTTGAAGGCCAGAGCTGGGTTATATTAAGAGTATGAATAGTTACATATAATCTGCATGTCGTATCGGCAGCCCAAGGAATTATTTTTGGTGAAAGCGTTGCCAAAAAATGAATACCTGTGTGTGGATTATATTTGCAACTATTTTGATGTCGTGGATGCGATGAGATTCTATGCACTGTTTTAATCCACAGTAATACACCCATCTCAAAAGTTGATTTGATCTGTCGGGCTGAGGAGATGCTAGCCACCATGCCACAGCTAAACTCCCAGCAGATCATTGGAGCCGAGACAGCATCAAAGATGCGACTGGTCACTGGGTCACAGAACTGAGGAGCAGGTTGAACATTCGACTAACCTGAAAATGCGACCATGCGACATCTGTGAGGTCGAATTTCATGAAAAATTAGTAATTCGCACTATTCTCAAGTCGCTGGGTCACAGAACTGAGGAGTAGGTCACAATGCGACCATGTGACCTCTGCAAAGTCGCAGCTCGAAGGATAGCGTTGAGTCGCATTTCCGCACAGGTCGCTGGGTCGCATAAGCTCAACAATGGGCCAACATCATGACCCCTACTACGTTGTGACCTTGTGACTTCGCTAAGGAGCCAAATCCTCCCTTTAAGTCAAGCTGCGACATCTCATCACTTCAACTAATTGCCCAGGTCATCCGATATATGAATGGTAACTGCTAGTGCGTGACTAATAGGATCAACCCCAATTACAGTCTCGAAACCTAATGGCACCATGAATTTCCTTCATCGTGTCAACATGTAGGCTTGTGGGCAAGTTCAAGAAATGGAAAATCCTTTTCCAAGGATCATTTCCTATATAAGACCAAGCCGTTTTTCTCCCTCCATGCTTAATCATTTGATCAACGAGCGGAAAGGTTGTTCCCCGTATTAATGTATCATTGCAAAATTTTGAATATAAAAAAATATATCATTATCGTGGCCAAATTTAGACATGAGGAAGGTCAAGCTAGATAGTTGTAGGCGCGATTATCCATCCATGACTGCATTGACCGGACAGAGCCCAAAGCTAAAATGCGTTGCAACATAGTGATGGCCGAATACATCATCAACCTTGAGCCACCATGGTCGTGGGAGAATCATATCTATGACATGATTTAAATCCATGAAAATACGCCTCCTTATGTGGCCGTTGGAGTTTTCCATGTTGGTAGTCAAACAACCCCAGTTGTGTCTAGTACTTTGAAGAATCAAAGATGTGAAGGGATCTACCTCAAGTGAATACTGGCATTCGACACTTAGCCCACAAATATACAAACAAGCATCAAAACAATTAAAGATACAAAGGGTGGAAGCCTTGGGATTGAACAAAGATCCTCTCTCGACAGACTGAAAGGCACCCGGTCATTTTAAGGGAACCATGATACAGGAAAGAATTCCCGCTAAGAAACCCAAATACTATTACTGGGGAAAGTCTACACAAGTCATTCTATTTGATAACTTAATAACACAAAATTTGACCACACAGGGGTCTAAAATTATCATTTTCACTTGTAAAATTAATTAATTATGCACCTAACATTATTATTCGTCAATGAAGACATGTAACCTAAGCTATGTGATTGCAGGTGGAAGCTGTTGGTCTACACAATGAGCCAAAGTTTTTCCCCAGAAAGCAAGAGGACCCTTTTCAAAGCAAAGGATGCGAGATAAAGAATATTTCTTTAGAATACAAAGAGAAGGCCGCAAGACGTAGATCTGCTTGAGGTCACAAGTTGAAAATTTTCTTAAGGTCACAGGTCGCAAATTTCCTTCGATCGCAGGTCGCAGATTTCCTCAGGTCGTCGGGTCGCATAGTCGCACTCCCTGTTAAAATATTTACAGCACGACCCAGCGACCCAGCGACTGGGTCGCAAGGTCTCAGAATCTAAGCAGGTCGCAGGTTTCAGATTTCCTCAGGTCACAGGTCGCGGATTGCTGAGGGTCGCAAGTTGCAAAATCTAGTCAAGTCACAGGTCGCAATAGTGGCTCAGGTCACAAGTTGTAGAATAGACTGGGTCGCAAGGAAGCCCAACAGTCGGGAAGACGAAAATTCAAGGTGCCCAAAAGGGCGAGTTTTTCTCTATAAATACCTCCTCCAGGAACTTGTAAAAGGAGATTTCATTGGGCACTCGAGCTGAGTAAATTTTATCACCAAGATTATACAATTTGAGCATGAATACAAGCATTTTGAAAAATCCCTTTGTGGATCTGGTGTTGACATATGTATGAGCACTATTGAGTATTATTTTTAGTTTCTGAACATCTTTAGATTAAGGGAACTATATATTCAGTTCATATCAAAATTTCATAACAGTTTGCTGAATATATGTTAATGGTGGTTGAGTTCATTTCACTTTCTTAATGAATTTTGATGAATTTGTTTATTAGCATTTGTGTTATCATTTAAAACTTTTAGAAAGTGAAGGGTGTTCTTGCCACAAGGAATTGTTTCTTTTGTGGTCAGAACAATTTATAAGCATGACCCTAATGATGTGTTGTTAACAACACTTACTTCGGTAATTATGCTCTATTATTTACTCTTGCTACTCATAGTGTTATATGTACATTTAATGCATCAATCATATGTCTTGTATCATTTGATTAAGTGTGTATCCACAGGTTTATAGAGTTTAAGCGAGATCCAAAGAAAGGAGAAATCAGTGGTAGCTGGACCCACACCCCGGACATGAACCCTACTTCAAACGGTTCAAGGTCTAATTGGGACCTTTTACCAGGGAGATCCCCTGTTGTTGGCCGGATAGATTTTCCTGTCAATAGACCCCTAGAAGGCACGTAGACAATTCTATGAATCGACCACCAAGAAGGCAAAGGGTCGATTATGAGAATAGGGTGAAAAATTTAAGAATCAGCCACCTACCTGCCAGAGGGTTGATTCTAAGAATCGTCCTCATGTCCAAAAGGGGGCTGAATATTAGAATCAACCCCTTTCTTGCTAGGGAGTCGATTCTGAGAATCAACCCCCTAGCAGGCATGGGGTTGATTCTCAGCTAGGGATCAATTCTCATAATCATCCCCTTGCCTACCAGGGGGCCAATTTGGGCAGGCGCACTTGACCATGGGCATTCTCACCCACGAAACAATGGGCATGCCTACTATGGAGCTAATTTTGAGAATCGACCCCATCGTAGGTAGGGGACGATTCTCAGAATAAACCCCTTTCCTGCTAGGGGGCCAATCAGGGAGGGTGTGCCTGATAGTTTAAATGCCTGCCCAAGGCAAAATGACCCATTTGGAGGTAGGGGCTGATTTTGAGATCGAGCCCCTACCTACGAGGGTTCCAACGTGCCCGTGAAAGCGCGCCCACCGACACCCTCATAGGTAGGGGGATGATTCTTAGAATCGTCCCCCTACCTCCCAAGGAGTAATTTTTCCTTGGGCAGGTGTGACTGGCCGTGTTCATGCCCACCTGGGACACATCAGGCATGTTTGCACTCCCTCAATGCCGTAGACGAGGAGGCCCATGGATGTGCGCGCTCACCTAAGGAAGAATCAAAAATGTTCGTTAGGTTGGCATGCCCAGGGCTTGGTACACCCTCCCAAATCACATGCGTGATTGGACCTTCGATGAACACACCCAACACAACATGAACCTGACCATGGGAATGCTTGCCCAAGGCACAACAACCCCTTGCCTGCCAAGGGGTCTGTGGGCGTACTCACCTGGGAATAACAACTCTCCTTCCTACTAGGGAGCCGATCGATTCATTGACATAGACACATTGTAAAGTGGGTCAATTATCATCATGTATTTTGTGCCACAAGTGAGCATCCCCATAGTTTGGCATAGCCACCAAAGGAAAAGTCCCTTTGGCGAGTGCAACTGATTGTGGGCATGCCCGCTTGTGGCACAACAGACATGCAGGCAAGTTCGTTGTGCCATGGGTGGGAATGCCCATGGTCAGGTGGTGCACAATGCCCCCCTTCTTTCCAGGGTGTCCTTATTCACTAGGATAGTGTGCCATTAGCAGCACAGCGGCCCCTTGGCCCATGTGATTTCTTATTTTTATTTTTATTTTTAGAAAATAAAATTAATGGAATCGATTTTTTTCTATTATTCTAGATGAACCTAACAACGCAGCTAAAACATAACTACTAGTAAACCCATGGGGGTCTAAGATCTGTAATCAATGGGATTTGAACTTGAATCGTTTTTCCATAATTAGAGTCATATAATTTAAATATCAATAAATTAAGATATACTTTTGAAGACTCCATTTATTTGGCCACAAAATGTGTCAAATGAACACGAGGAAAGAAACATTATTTAACAAAAACAATCTCAAGGTATTATTAATTTTTCACAGGTAGAGGAAATAAAAATCTATATTGATTCTAGACGGTCTCATGCAAAATGTGAAGCCATGGAAGAGCTTTAAAGGGGTTCAATATAGGATATTAAGGAGGGTTGCATGATCGTAGTGTTCGAAGATAGAGATGCACATGGCTATCCATTCTAGGTTAGCAAGGTTTATAAATGTCATTACAGAAATTGAAGATGTTGCAGGTGTTGAAGAACATTTATATGCCACAAATACACACCCATTCAATCGTGTGTGTAAGCCAGAGATGGTAGTTGATAAAAAAATTAGCAGAAAGAGAAAAATAAATGGTACAAATATAAATCATCGTCGCACATACCACTTAAAATTGGAGGAAGTTGGCATCTTGTTTATGACTTCAATTTAAAAAGGAGAGGAACTCTTCACTTGAAGACAATAGAGATTCTCAAGAGGTTGCGACTACAAGAAAAAATGTTGAGATGAGAGTTTGTTGAACTTGGTCATAGATCTAGAAGACTTTTGAAACCTGAAATGGTGGACATGCATGTTGAATCAGATGGGGCACTAGCTGATGAAAGAGGAGAATATGGAACATCTTCATCTACATCAAGTCATTCAACTGAAGATATGAATTCTGATGGTGTGCTAGAACAATGAACATATAAGTGATTTTGAATAATTATCTAGAAATTTTTATATAAAATATGTTTTCCTAGTAACCTGAAATAAATCCTTTAACTTCCATATGATCATACATGAAGTTATGAGTCATTTTTATGTTTGTTGGATTATAGTATTTAATTATGATGATTTCATTTATTTAGAATATTCGCAATGGAGCAATAAATTAGAGATATAGTTTATGTTTCATTCAATCTACAAGTATTTATATTTTGATTAATTTTGTCATATAATTTTTTCATAATGTCATGGTTGAAATATGTTGAAAATTTAATGTTTTTTAATTCTATGGTTGAAAATTTGTTAATTTTAATTTTTTTATCTTTAATCCTATGGTTGAAAACCATTATAAATTTAGGGATTTTTAGTGTCATATTATATGTTTAACGACATGGATGAAATTGTTTGGAATTTGAATGTCTTTCACATCCCATTATTTTATATTCAGCATCATTACTACAAAATGTTGAAATTCTACCCGGAAAAGAAAAATGTTATTTTAGCAACAACATTGGTGTGTTTTATTCATTTATTTTGCATAGAAAATTTGGTTTTACTACCATTTTTAAAAAATGTTGAAAATTAACACTAAACAATATAAAACCTCATACTAGAAAACACACTTTTCATTTTTGGGTTGTTTTTCATGTTTTTTGGGGGTTTTTTGGCTAGAGTTCTTGTTCTGAGTTTACAATTCCCGTTTCAAAGTTGACATTGTTAAAAATTGGAATGACTAAAAATAAATAAAAACAAATGACTTCGACTAAGCTACACAAGTCAAGGAATTAAAACTAGCACTATGTCATATGATTTCAACATAAAACAAATGCATATACTATTACTTGTGTCAACATTTCTGTAGAAAACATGTTGAATAATTAGAAATTGAAAAAAAACAAAGCTAAGAACAATCCATTTCTTTAATATCAGTGTTATACATGTCGTAAGAAACATAAGTTTATCATAAAAAACAATTTTTAACTAATTACAATCATGATAATCAGTTAAGAAACCACCAAATGCAAGCAAGAAATCAACAAAGGTGAATTACTTTAAAAGCTTGTATTATTGTCGATCTTATTAATTTTTCTCTAGTGCTATTTGACAAAAATTCCATTGAGGAACCATTGAATATGAAAGCAAAACTTTGAAGGTAACAATTTATGTAAGGCAACATAAGTTCAAACAATACTCTAAGCTCTTAAATGAAATTTGCAAAGAGAAAACAGTACATGGTCCACTACTTGAAATACGTAAATAATTAGAAAATTATCCTATCGATATCATCAAATATAATCCTTCCTTCCTTTGTCAACGATTTGAAAATTCCTATCGACTCACTTCCCTATAGATCACCACCTCTATGACACAAAATCTTTGTATCGGGGATAAAGTTGTAACCCAAATCTCACTATCTTTCTAATGTGTATTAATCCTTTTGTTTTTATTACAATTACAGTTATTATTATTATTATTATTATTAGTATTATTAATTCACAAATCTAATCATGTGAACAAAGTGAGTGATTTTTTCTGTCACTGTAAATAGTATTTTTCCCTCACTATAATAGCTTTCCCTAGAAATCACCACCTGACACTATTTTGCATATGAAACACGCAACAAAGATAAAGCCTCTATCTAGATTTTTTATTTTCCTGATGTTTGTCCGATTAATATAAAACAAATATTCGACGATATAAAGTTATCTCAACATTCAATTCACCAACTACACACCTTCCCATCGATTCAGAAAACCACATAAGCACTAAAACATCAAATCTAGAAACATGATTTTCTTGTACTTTCAACATAACTCAATTGCATATGTGTGGAACTACAAATAAAATCCATTTTTTTGTAAAAAACTCTCAAGGTTTCATTATGCAAACCTCCACACTTCACACAATCTATTACAAATATGATTTTCTAAGCATTAAAATGTTAATATTAATTTATACCTTTAAAATAACATAGATGTAATGTTAATACTAATGTATACCTTGAAAATAACATAGATTAAATGTTAATAATAATGTATAATTTTGGAATAACACAAATGCATATGTACTCTAAAGCTAAATAATCAATTAAAATATAACTCCACACTTCCCTCATTCAGTTGAAATACAACAAATCCCTCATTTCGCTTATGTATTTATTCTACACAACCACCGCACATGCACAACCACCTCTGTACAGCTACTTCTAGACTCAACAATGCCCTTCCACCAAAAATTGGCATTTGAAGATAATATTAATAAAATTTAGCCCCAAATATCATGGGTAGGAATAATTCATTGCGAAATACGTTCCAAAATAAAAATCAAAGAAGATATTTGTATATTGATTATTTTAAGAAACATTGGAAAAATAATTTGTTCTTGGCACACACAACCTCCAAATAGAACAATACATTGTGTGCAAAAATCTCTCAAGCTTTCATTATATGAACTTCCATACACCATAGAATCTATTAAAAATAAAATAAGCATTTCTCTTGTGCACAAACTACTAATATCAAAAGACATTACAATTAAAAGATCCCTTTGCACTATAGTCATTTTGCACAAATTCTGTACATGCATTTTTTCTCTACATAACCTATGCAC
Source organism: Pinus albicaulis (assembly GCA_034641835.2). Lineage (NCBI taxonomy): Eukaryota > Viridiplantae > Streptophyta > Pinopsida > Pinales > Pinaceae > Pinus > Pinus albicaulis. The sequence continues at coordinate 461,997,247 of CM076579.1, read as the reverse complement.
ACATACAATCACCTCCACATAACTTCGTCCACAACTACTACTTTCAAACTCAATGATGCCCTGAGTCATTGAAATTCAAAACTGATATTAATTAATGAGAATACATTGTGAAATATGTCTTTAAATAAGAATTAATCAAGACCTTTATATATTTATTATTTTAATAAACTTTCGGATAACACCCACACACGCAAAACCACCTTTTTACAACTTCGTACAAAAAACTATTTTCACACTCAATAATTCTCTTCGATCAGTCATTGAATTTTGAAAATGATATTAATTAATGAGCATACATTTTGAAACATGTTCCTAAATAAGAACTAAAAATGAGATTTATATATTTATTATTTTAATATACTTTTCACAAAAAAATTAGCATAGTCAAATTTCTCCACACATGCATTTGTATTATGCACACACTACTCTGAAAACCTAGTTCCATGAAACCACCTTCACGTAGATCCTTCCACAAATCTACTTCCATAGCTACAAAAAATGTTCCTATATAATAATTAAAAAAAATACTTGTATATTTGTTTTTTATAAACATTGCACAAAGCTTTCCACACATTCGTTTTACCGCACAACACTCCTTCACATGGATTGAAAAAATTGTTTATTTAGCACCCTAGTCTATGAAAAAGAACCATAGTTCTCCCACACATACTCCTTAATAATTTTAATTGGATATTTTTCCAACCCCCCCCCCCCAAACTGATGCAAAAAACCTACAACCACATCAATTCTAACACCATTGAGAAAATATATAACATGATGTTTCCCTTCAACTGCATGTCACACAGATTGATAACACAGTTGATTTAATCTTGCATAAAAAGAGTAGATTTTTTAGTCTAATGATTATGATAATTATTAAAAAAATGGTACTAGCTCCCTCTACACCCCCGTGAGTGTTAGAGCATCCTCGTCTATACAAACAACCCCATTTCTCTTGCACATACTCTGTCCTAAGCACATGTAAAAGTTTCTCACAAGGAAACCATACCAACTACTGAAACCTTAATCAATGTCACAACACTCACTATGTGAAAGACCCCAGATCTCATGTGCATAATCTGTCCTCCACACAATGAAACATAATAATATTATTTCGACATTTGTTCAACCACCCACCCCCATATGAAAACAACTTGCAACCGCATCAATTCTCACATCATTGAACATAACACTAACATAATATTGTTCCCGCAACTTCCTCAATTCTCACATTATTGAGTAGAGTGGTAACATAATAGTGTTAGTGTTAGAGCACTCACCAATGTAATGACCACTTACAAAATTACTTTTATTTGAATTTTGAAACAAATTGTAAGGCACCGAAAAAAGGCGAATATAAAATTTCATCAACCAGGGGATTTATGTCCCATCAAATCTTCCTCGGCTAATGCGAAATTAGAAATAACATTCACTGAAAATTAAAAAATTATTTTTGAATTTTAAAAAAAATTGAAATATTAATTATTTTCACAAAACTTTGGTTAAAATTAAAAAAATAACCAAATAATGCACAATCAATGCAACTTGGCCATGAGGCGAATGCTAGAGTCCCTGGCGATACACACAACTTTGTATGCACAACTAATTTCACACTCAATAAAAACCTTCAATCAGTCATTGACATTAATTGATGAGCATATGTTGTGAAACACGTTCCTAAATAAGAATTAAAATATACATTTATATTTTTATTATTTTCATATATTTTTCACAAAATTTTGGTACAATAAAAGCTCTGCTCACATGCATTTCTACTCCACACACGCTAATCCAAACAGCTAGCTCTGCACAACCACTTTCACACAACTTCTTTCGTAGTTGTGAAAAACATTCCTCAATCATAATTAAAAATTTACTTGTATATTTATTATTTTAATAAATGTTGCACAACGTTTTCCACACATTCATTTTACTACACAACACTCCTTCACACAGATTGAAATACAATTTATTTAACACACTCGTCTATGCAAAAAATCCACAATTCTCTTGCACATACTCCTTAATAATATTAATTGGATATTATTTCAGCCCCCCCCACGAACCAATGCAAAAAACCTACAACCGCATCAATTCTCGCAACATTGAGGAGAAAAATAACATAACAATGCCCCACAACAACATGTCACAAGGATTGAAAAAATATTTTATTTAATATTCCATAATAAGAGTATATTTTACAGTCCAACGATGATGAAAATTATTAAAAGAAATGATAGTAGATTCCTTTGCACACCTGTTAGTGTCTAAGCATCCCCATCTATGCAAAGGACACCCATTCTCCCATGCATACTCCATCCTCCGCACAACAAAAGTTCTACAAATCAAATCATACAAATTATCACATCATTCATAAGTGTAACAACGCTCCCTATGCAAATGACCCCAATTTTCATGCACATACTTCATCCTCAGCACAAGGAAACATAATAATATTAATTTGACATTTGTGTAGCCTTGCCCCCATGGGGCCTATACAAACAACCTGCAACCACATTATTTCTTGCATCATTGAACAGATCGCTAACATATTAGTGTCTCTGCAACCACATAAATTCTCACATCATTGAGTAGAGCGCTAACATAACAATATTAGTGTGAGAGCACTCACCAACACAATGCCCACTCACAAAATTACTTTTATTTTAAATTTAAAATGAATTGTCGGGGACTAGAAATAAATGAAAATAAAACACCCTCCACCAACGGAATTATGTCCCATCAGAGCTTCCCTAGCCAATAGAAAATTATATATATATATGTGTGTGTGTGTGTGTGTATTTTAAAAATAAATATTATTATATTAAAATTATGATAATAATTATAAGAATATTTTTAAATAATAACAATTACATTATAATAATATGATCACTTTATTGATATTATTAATAATGTGATATAATAAATCTAAAGGATTAATATTGAAAATATTTGTAATTAATGTTATAGACTTAATGAATTAATATACCAAATGGATTATCAATAGTATAAACCCAAGAGATGAACTTTATAAACCTTTGAGACTAATATCATAAACCCAAAGGATTATATTGTTTGTAAAGGGATCAATATTAGAAACCCAAAGAATTTATATTATATATCCAAGGGATCAATAAACTCAAGGGATGAATACTATAAATGAAAGGGATTAATAAACCACAGGAATTAAAAACCCAAGGGACTAATATTAGAAACTCAAGGGCTCAATATTACAAATGGAACAATCAATAAACCGAAGAAATTATTAATATTATAAACAGAAAATATTAATATTATAATCCATATGGATATAAAACACACAGGATTAATATTATAAATCCAAGAGATTAACACATCCAAGAGATTAGTATTAAAAATCCAAGATATTGATCAACCCAATGAATTATTAATATTATAAACCTAAGAGATTAATATGATAAACCCAAGGGGTTAATAAACCCAATGAATTAATAAACCCAAGGAATTTATATTATAAACCCTAGAGATTGAAAACCCAAGGGATTAATATTATAAACCCAAGGGATTAATACTGTAAAACCCGTCCACGTGGTCTTGAATAAAAGATGATCGAGTGCTTTGCTAAAGCACTCTTTGATGTGAAGTCACAGGTTCAATTCCCTGCACCTATCAGGGTGATATATTAGACATGTTGAAGAAGTAGCCTTTCAAATCCTAAAAAAAAAAAAAAAAATACTATAAAACCCAAGGAATTAATAAACTCAAATGATTAATATCATGGACTCAAAAGATTAATAAACAAAAAAAATATTAATATTATAAATCCAATAAATTAATAAACTCAAAAAATTAATATTATAAATCGAGAAAAACAATATTATAAATCCTAAAAATTAAAATTTCATAAAATTAATATTTTGAACTAAAAAATAAAATTATAAATAGATGAAATTAATATTATAAACCATAAATATTAAAAACATGATTTCTGCTGTATATAAATCTAGGATTATAATGTATCTTACCTATAAAAAAAATCTATTATAAGGTATCTTACCTATAAGATACAATATGTATTTATTTAAGCTATAATTATACTGTATCTTATATGTATATCATGTTTATCTATTAATATTACTTTCTCGATTAGGTGAAGGATATATATTGTTATTTTCCCACTTGATAATAATGTTTTTATTTTATAGTGGTATTGTTGTTCACTGTAATGATGGTAGCATGTTTGTCTTTTTTTTCCTCCAATTTTCTTTAAATATCATAAGGTTTTGAAAAAAAAGATGAGATGAAAATACTAAACTTTTTTTATTACTTAACAAAATATAATTTTTTTTTGTATTACTTAACAAAATATAAAATGAAAACAAATTGGTGAAGAAAATGTTTTTTTATGACTATTGTTATTTGCGATGCATATTATACACTATAGTGGGAAGTTGTCTACTTAGGGTACAAAATAGTTCTGATGATAGGTTTTTGTTGGAATGCGGTTCAGTAAAATTCAAAAATGAGGTAGTTGTAGTATTTGGAATCTATTTTTGAGAGTGGAAATAGATTCAGCACTATTGAAAACCTTTAGGACACCCAAAATACTAAATTTTAACAACTATAAACAAGATTATGATAAAATCTGTTACTTTTTTAGACTACATCCTATAGTAAATATAGTACTAGACATCTAGTGGCAGCCACCATTGTCTCTTTTTTTGATTCTACAATTCGACCAAAATTTTGAATTTATAGTAATAAAGATGTCAGAGTGCATAAATGAATTAATATCGAAACAATTAAAATTTCATATATATATATATATGTTTGTAGATTTTTTAAGTTTTGCGTTTGAATTTTTTTTTCATAATTAAAAATAATTAATATATAATAAAAACAATTAAATTCCATCATAATATTTACATCAATTACAAAGTCAATTAATAAAATAAATAAAAAAAAAAAACATTTTAAATTGTCAAATTAATTATATTAATAAAAAATTATGATTACTTTTTTAAAAGTAAAATAGTAACCATTATAAATATTTGATTCAAAGTGAAAATTAAAATCAGTTAATATATACTAAAAACAATTAAATTTCATTACAATATTTAAATCAATTGTAATGTAAAATAATAGTATTAAAATAAAACCTTTTAAATTTTCAAATAAATAATTTGAATAAAAAATTATGATTAAAATCAGTTAATATATATTAAAAACAATTAAATTTCATTACAATATTTAAATCAATTATAATGTAAAATAATATTATTAAAATAAAACCTTTTAAATTTTAAAACAAATAATTTGAATAAAAAATTATGATTAATTTTGAAAAAATAAAATAGTAGAAAGTAAAGGATATTTCATTCAAAGTGAAAACTAAAATCCCTTGCTTGTGCGCACAGTAATGCTACAGAAGGTTGAAAATGTTTTATTGTTCCAACATAACGATACTTTTTAATAATTTTTGCTCCAAAACACCATATACTTAGCAAAATTCCTTCAGATTTTCACGGAGTTAACGTATATATAATTGCAAGCTCTTAATATAATCACATAATTGATGGTAATAATCTAGTTCACGTGGAGATGGTAAGTGATTTCCTTTTATAGAACGACCAATTTATTCCCTAATTTACTTACGTACGCTAGGTTAAAGTTAGGTTTATAGAAGGACGCTAAAATTACGTACACGTTATCTAAAAGCATCTTGGGATACAACTCAGCACTAGAGAATAGGAAACACTTTCGCCACTTTATTACGTAATATGATTCGAGGAATGACATCAAATATATTGGGAAACAACTCAACAACATAAAATCAGAAATACTTTATGAAGTAAAATGATTTTTCTCCACTTAAACACAATCTGAATTTGACTTTGGCAACTTCACGAGGTAGCATGATTTTCACGACTTAAACGCCAGCTGAATTTGATTGGACAACTTCAGGCATATTATCCGTTTCACATGTGGTTTGTGATATTTTATTTTCACGATATGACTCGGTATTTTCTTCAACACATATGACTGTCTATTTTTCTGTTTTTTTCTTTTTTTCTTTTCTTATTTTTGTTGAAATTTGTGTATTTTACCTGTTTATGTACTTGATATGGGTGAACATGTCAACATGTCACCATGTTCACCCATCTTCACGGATTCACGGACAAGAAATTTGATAGAAGAAGTGAAAAGTGTTAGACCTAATTAAATAGAGAAGATCAGATTAAGATTGGAGTGAGCATAATTGTTAGGGAATGAATATAGTTGTTGGGGAATGTGAGAATGATGGGCGTGAATGATTAATATTGATTCAAGATGAATAATTTATTAAATTTTAAAAAATATAAAATTGAATTCAAATGATATTATAATAAATTATTGAATTTAAATTAAAATATTAATTAATAAAAATATTTCAAAATTGAATTCAAAATAATAAATTATTAAATAAAAATAAAATATTTATTATTAAAAAGAATTAAAGTGAATTTAAATAAAATTATGATAAATTAATTGATTCAAATTAAAATATTAATTAATAAAAATGAAGGCAAAAAAATTTCAAACACAAATTAATATATTTAAATTTAGATTAATAATATTAATTTAAATTTCCAAAGGGAAAGAAGTCACTTGTATGTTGGTTGCATAATGAAGAACATGTGGTGAAGCATTGTCCATTGAGGCATACGGTCGCAACTTTCTAGCAAATGGAGAAGGACAAAACAAGGTTCTCGTGCATTTGTTGGAGTCATGTAAGTTTTGGGAGTGACTTATGTGAAGGAGGCTACCCTGAAACATGATTTAGAAAGGAGGAATTTGCATTTCGTGAAGATAGATGTAGATGGAAGTCCATTGATGGCTATGGTGGATAGTGAAGCGTCTCACAACTTCAAGAAGGAAGATATGGCTAGAAGGTTTGGGTTGAAGTATGTCCCTACTTGTGCATCTTTCAAAATGGTGAATTTGGAAAGAAGTAGAGTCCTTGGGATTGCAGAGGATGTTCTAGTGAATATTGGAAATTGGAAAGGGATGGTTGATTTCATGAGATCTCATTAGGATGGATGATCGTAACATCATACTTGGCATAGATTTTATCATTGAACAAGAGGTTGTGCCAATACCACACTCAGGGAAACTATTTATTCATGCAAGAGTGGAGGAGAGCATGATCATTCCTACCATGGGAGTCGTGGCATATGAGTGCATGATTATAGCCATATGTGGGAAGGCATAACAATGACATGATGGGTTCATCATAGGTTGGATCATGTAGAGGCCATGCTCATGGAGCACTCGAAGTTGATAAAAGCATTGTTAGACGGTGTTCTAAGTTTTTCAGACAAACCAGAGATGATGGATGTGCAGGCTTGCATAAGAGAGTGTCTGGTCATTGAGGTTGAGAGGATTTATGGAAATGCTTTTATCGATGTAGAGTGTAAAAAAAATGTGTATTAGCATGAGGAGTATATGAGGAGATTGGAAGAGGATGACGATGATAGGGGAATTGAGATTTTGGAGCAAAAACCAAACCAAGAAGAAGATGGATATGGATGGATATCTATGGACCAGGAGGATACTATGGAGATAGGCACACCATGGCATGATGATCTGAAATTGATGTGGTTAATAGAGGATAATGAGGGTAGGTGTTCGTATCCATAGTTGGTGAAGTACATTGCAGAGAAGTATGTAGGTTTCATACCAGGCATGGGTGGATTTTTCTAAATGATGAGGAGAGATGGAATTGTGGAGAGGAAAGGGAAGGCATATGAATTTCCCACACCACCATCTTTATGAGTGTGCAAAGGAGATGAGCTCACTATCATCTGCTTGGGATGGTGATACTCTTAGAAGTGTGAATTTCCATGAAGTGTGCAACATGATGAGAAAAAATGGAGGATATTATGTATGACAGGAGGGTGTGCTGGTGATTGAACATGTTGGGGTGCATGCATTCTTATGGAGTTGGCATTACAACTGGATTAGCTACCTAGTTACTCGATTGCACAAGGGGATGCAACAGATGTCATTATTATATTTTTAAATTCATGGAGACAGATGTGATATTTTAGAGCCAAGATCCTTCCATGTTGACGAAGGTATTAAAAGGCATTTTTACACTTTCCACTTCCTTACAGTTGGTGCAAAGGCCTTGGTGAAGAAGATTATCAATGGGTGTTGTTGTTGAAGTGACGACCATTTTTGAGTGGGGGAGGATGTCAAGCCTTCAGGATTGAGTGTGCATAAAGAGTGTTCTTGAGTTGGTTTAGTGAATGAGGGAATTTGTTGAGATGACATGCCCATGATGGAGTTAAGTGGAATGCCTGAATGAATGAGGATTCCCACTCGAGATGCAAAGGCTTTCCTGGGCCGACATGGATACATGATTCAGGGTGAGCCAAACTTTGGGATTTCATGTGACTGAAGTGAGCTTAGCTGGATGGAAGAGTGGTCGACCCGGATGGGAAAAGGTCGCCCAAAATAGATGTTGGAATGATCAAAGGTCCGTGGATAGTGGATTCATGTATATATAAATGAAGGCGTGATGAATTGGAGGAAAGAAATAACTCGATTGACCAAAAAATAACAGCAATATGAGCATAAGGGAATTCAAAGTAATTCTTATATGATCTCAATCTAAGGTGATTTTCCCAAGGGGAACCGTGTGAGTCTTTATTTTGGAAAGGATTTTCATGGGTTTGGTTCTGTACGTTGTGGGATATGGTTGTTGAAAGGGTCGTTGGTTGGGTTGTTTTTTTGGGAAGGTTTTGGGTTGTCAACCGAAGGGTTGTAATTCGATTCTCTTATACATTATATTTGTGAAGGTTGTGGCAGTGCAGTGGTTTAAGGGTCAACCCAATCGAACTCTTGTAACTTAAGACTTGAAGTCTTCTTGTAATAAAGTATTACGGTGAGGTATTTTGGGAGTCCCCCCTCCCATTCTATATTTTATTACATTGTTGTTCATTGTTCATGTTATCATGAAATTTTGTTTTTGTATTAGTTTCTATATATAAGATGAACTGAACTTCATATAAATGAAGTGAATTAGATACATGCACATAATTAGAGTTAAGTGAAGGGATATTATACTGAGTTTAGATTGGTTACATGCAAATGCATCCTCCCGCATTTACCTAATTTCATTGGCCTGGCAGTGTAAACATGAGACAAAGTGTTCCTATGACATGACCCAATCTCCAAGCTCTAGTTAATTAAGTGAGGCATATAAATTAACAACAAACTGAAAACTCACTACAACCCTCAAGGGCCAAAGAACCACCCCACGTGACCAAACATTGAGTTGGAGCTCCTTTTCACTGACCTAGGCTCCCAAACACATGCATGAAAAGGAATGAGTGTGGTTGAAGGCCTCCAATCGCATGCACAACACTGCCTGAGTGTGATTGTGACCTAAATTAACCATTTCAAAGGGTGAGATCCCTATATCTGGGCCACACGTCTAGTTTAGCCTCGATACCACTTCCCTGAATTTCCTAAGATTATAAGAATCACTGTTTACATAAAAGAAAAGCTAAAAATTCAAACTTGAATAAAAAAATTGACCTAAACTGACTAGAACATACTAGGAATTTCGTCAAGCACATGGAAAACATGTAAGATATACGTCATGAATTCACATATGATTATAAAGGTCTGAGATTCATCTAGGAATCACCGAGAAGGACCTACACCCTCTCCATATAGTTGAAACAACATTTTTTAGTCCATACATTCATCAACTGATCAATAACTAAACAAATAATGACAACATCCATATATGATACATGTCATATAATCAACATATAACCCTAAAAAACAAATCATACAAGCCATGGAAACTTAGCCATAATATCACCAAAATAATCACTACAAATATACATTAATCACAATAGAATAATAGCTCTTATTAACATATGAAAATACCAACCAAGTCAGGGACTTCCATGTACCACCCAACCATAGGTTGGGTTGAAACAAATCTCTCTTTCATCCAACCACCCCTACACCATATTCCAAGCATGAATGTAGGATCTCATATAAAAAACCAAATAAAAACAAACCATGGATTCTAGAGGAAAAATCACCTCAACCATTTATTGCACTTCACGGTCAGACATCACTAACACCAACCATATTGGTCTCTACCCAAGTTATCCAAGGATCTTGGAAATAGTAACTCAACCCACAACCTTCCAAGGATCTAGATAATTTGTCCAACTTGAATCTAGGGATTATTAATTCAAACAACCAAGGGCTCCAGAGAATTTGTCCCAACATTAGCTCTAGGACTATTAACTCAACCCAAATGTCTAGGGCTTCTAGAGTGTTTGTTCCAACCCACGACCGTAAGGAATTGTGAGAAAATTAATAACAAAATCAAGTGGAAAAAACCACAACACTATGGCTATACAGGAAATCGAAATGGAAGCCTAAACCCATTGTAAATCTAGGGAATGTCCATGCCAATGACATCACATAACCAAAAAACCACATTCATGTACCATGCATCCATAAATCAGCAAGGAAATCACACATGCAACCTATCACCTACAAAGAAATCAAGTTGTAGCTATTGATCCACATGTTTCTATGCTTTATTCTTTCCTTTTCCTTCTTTCACCAAATCCAAGTGAATACTAGAGTGCTCCAATGATCCTTCAAGACATCTCTAAGTGTGCAAGAGTATGAGAGAGTGAGTGAATAGAAGAGAGCTCCCAAAATTGAATTGATAAAAGTTGTAAATTGATCCTCAGAAGCCTTTTTATCATTGACACCTTTGTTTTCATCAGTTTCCTTTATTTTTTCTTTAATTTACCGCTCATGCAAATTTGCGACCCTTCATCTCCCGTTTCTCATGTTTTCCTTTGTTTTCATAAATAATTTCCAATTAATGCCACTTTTCCTTTGAAAACGCCTTTTCTAATTTCCATAGCCATTTATTAATCACTAGTGATACCCATCACTATGCTTTTCCCAACATTAATCTTGGAATACATGTCCCATGACCTTGGTATTATTTTATTGACATAAAAAATCAACTAGGGGCTATTACATTGTTGATTGCACATGTAGGATATCTATCTTGCTAAGAGTATATAAGCTATAGGTGTATTCTATTGGCAACCTATAAATATAGGATTCATAATTTTGACTTGACTGATGGTAGTCTTGTAAATATGTACATACTTTGCCTTCTGCAAGTTGTATTCCCATATTTAGTAAAAAATAAAAAAATCAAAAAATGAAAAAGAGGGTAAAAAGTCCTAAAAGAAAGATCAAAGGACTTAGAAAAAATAATATACCCCAAAAGAAAAAGATGAATAAAACATGAAAGTGTGTAAGTCTAATTGCCGCTACTTTTACCTTTTGCAATTGATTATGGCAGAGTGTCAATAAATGCCATAATCCATGATGAGTTAAACAGTTTAATCTTGACTTGTCATGTTTCAATTTCACTTGTTGTAGATAGAGAATAAAGAATTGTCATACAGTTTAATCATGACAATTCACTAGTTAGGTAGAGAATAAGTGAATCCAATAGTTTAATCTGGATTCCTAGATGAAATAAGTGTAGAATTAGATATTTTTATTGCTTTCAGAAAGAATAAATGTTGTAAAGGTTGCTAGCTCAAATGCAACTAATCAAAATGGAAGAAAAAATGTTAGCAGTTAAAATTGGGTAGGTAGAAGAAGGTGAGAAACATCATTGTAAATATTATTCACCAGGGCTGCAAATAACTAACTTCCCTTCCCCATAGCCATTTATCATTCTAAACTATCAGTCAGAAAGGCTCAAGGCATTTCCTTGACTTCTGTTGGGACCGGACCCAAGGCTCTATGGCTGATTAGTTGAAAATGTTAAATGTCTATATTAATCCCACAAATCACATCATTTTCAATTATGCATTAATTTACTAGGAAAAATCATAAGCAAAAACCTCATTTTTATTTAATGATGCTCTAATCCTCATTTGATTAATTTCCCACATCTCATGAAAGCATAAAACCCTCAAAATGAAATTTTATCCTAAGTTGAAGTGATGAAGTTAGTATAATGCAAACTTGACTTTAACCTTCACTTCTCTTAGTTATATTAATATATTTTTACTATCCACTTTTCCCTTGTCATATTAACTTTAACTTATTTATTAATTCCCTATAAAATAGCCCTCTCCTATTGATATAGTTTCCTTTATTAAATAGCCCCAAAAACCCATTATTATAAGTTTAGCCAAAGTTTATTATCTCTACATGTTCTAATAAAAACCCACAATAAACCCCCTTTGGCTAAAAATATCATTATTCAAATATCCCGCTCCTTTATAGTTTTGGACAGTTCAAATAGTCTAGAAACTATATAATATAATAAAATACAAAGAAAATCTTTAAACATATTTTATATGTTTAAAAAAAAAATCCCGAAGTTAATCTAAGCTAAACTTCACAAAACTTATCCTTCTGTAATATTTTCCCTCTCCCAATTACCCCTAACCCAAGGTTAAACCTTTGCTTTTTCATACTTTGCGAAACCTGATGTTTCGTATAAATCTTAAACCCTGGTTTAAACCTTGTTAAACACCTCCTCACCATCGGGTTTAACCTCAAACATCCGATCATCCCCATCAAAATCAATGGATAATATTGAACCCAAGTCTCACCCCCTCGCATTCATTCCTAACCCTCCGATCATCTTAATCCCTTTAATCCGACGATCCAAACTAAATCCGATAAATCCTTCCCCCGCCCCCACCATTTCCTATTGGATTAATTTTAAATCGTCGATCTCCTCTTACGAAATCAAAGGCATAGATCATAGTACCTAGTCCCACCTTATTTCCCCAAAGCTTCCCGACGCATCTTAGCCATTCGCTATACTCAACCAAATCCAACGGCGCATATCCCATATCGCATTTTTAAAGTGATCGGGTGAAGTTGCCCAATTTTTTTGCGAAAAGAGTTGTTTTATGAAGCCACCGTCCGCTACATGTCATAATTTCACTAGATCACATTGTAAAAGCTAAAAACCAGTTACCGCTCGAAAGCAACGTGATAACTACCACTCGTTTTTTCTTTCAAACGAAAAAACCACTCCCGCCATTAATTTCAACCTGTAATAAATGTTATGTGTGTTGATAAAACTTAAGGTTTAAACCTTAGTATTTATTATTTGCCTATCATTTGCGCCTTCGACCTTCAGAAACTACTCACAGACACCATTGTTGAGCCTCCCTAACCAATTTTCCGAGAAAGCCTTGTTTTCGACTATGAACCTTTTTAAAGTCAATTTCCTCAATTTTCACAGTTTAAAGGTTAAATTCAAGGATCTGAACAACTAAAACCTCTGAATTACCTTGATATTACTTATTTTCAATCAAACCCATTCAGAAAACCTCATTGAGCAAAAAAGCCCAAAAGAAGCCATCCTTAGCCTAAATTGCTCAGTTTCATCTATGTTAAAGTGAATAACTCCTGCAAACAGTCTAATCTTGCAGTAACTACCCAAAATGCCTAAAAAACAGATTTAAACCTCCACAGACTGATCTCATTCCACAAGTATTTCAAAAAAGCCTTCAATCACCTCCCTGCAGACCTGGATTTCATTAACAAATTGTTTGATTTTTGCAGGTTATTATCAGAATATGGATTTGGGCCAATAGTTTCAATACTAGTTCACAAAATTGTTTGCTCCAAATTCTCAGATTTTAACTCAATATCTTCATTCAACAAATAGTTTGCATACAAAGAAAGAGAAAAATAAAGTCAAAGAGAGATCAAAATTCACAATGACACTAAAAACATAACAGTCAAAGAGTATCAGTGGTTAAAGTGTATGAGGTAAAAGTCAGAGTGAAAGTTAAAACAAAGTTACAAGAGCAGTCGAAGGTAAACAGTAAAAGTAAATACAGAGGCAGTAAAATGGTAAATAGAGATGAAAATACTTTCAGCAATAATGAATTTTATCTAAATTTAAAGTAAAACAGTTAAAAGAACAAAAAGGTGAAAAGATGAAAACATAACAAGAAGGAACATTTTTGCAGAAATATAATGTTTAAAGTCAATGTTTTGTAGAACATATTGTGACAAATCCAAGATGAATTTTTCAAAACGGAAGAATGTTTATGTTCTTAAGAGGGCCATCTACAAAAACCACTCTCACTTTTCTAACATCCATTATGGATTGGGAAATATTAAACAATATTGGAGAGCACTTTTTGCAGAAAATTCCTGTTAAGTCATCATTTTGCAGAGAATATTTTGGCCAATACGAAATACATCATACAAAACTGAAGGACTTTTTGGTTCCTCAGATACCCCACTACAAAAACCTATCTCACTTTTTGCACAGTTATTTCAGAATGAGAGATACATGAACATCTTTACAGGCTATTTTTCAAACTCTGTAAAACTCTATTTTACACATATTTTTGCAGAGCCTATTGTGAAAATCCGGAGAGGAATTTTAGGAGACTGAAATATTTTTATCTCACCAACATATTTATCTACAATAACCTCTTTCAATTTTTAAATATCTATTTTATATTGAGAAATACAAAGATATCATTGGACCCCAAGTTTGCAGAATTGCTGGAGCAGAATGCACAAAGAAAGGAAGCAATTAGTGACTTGGATGCCTCATCATCAACTAAGAGTTGTATCAAATTCGAATTCTCCTCTTAGTCATAACATATCCATAAAAAATAGTTCCAAATAGATGCGTTAGTCTTGAATGTCCTTTACTTAAGTTCTATTTATGTAAAACAGTTAGAGATATTTCTGAACCAATCTTGATATTTTTTCAAGATATTCTAGTTTATAATTTGTATAAATACTTCACTCTTTGAAGTATTTTTGTGTGGAATAAAATTATCAAGACTAATATAGACTTTTTTGTTGAAACATTGGGATTTTATGTGAGTTAAGTTGAAGCAGCGGGCTAGAAACTGAAGCAAATAGACATCATAACTAATGATCCTCGTGCTGATCAGATGAGTATTGTATCTTCCAGTTTTCGTTGTTTATTTATTTAAGTTTCATTCATACATATTGTGTTATTTTCTATCTTAAATGAATAACTAGGAAAGGTATTACAGAATCAGTGTAAAAAGCTCTCTGTTTTTACTAGTTTTCATATTTATGTTTTCTGCTGATTTCCAGACATTATAATTCTTAATTGTTCTTTAGTCTTGTTTGACCTCAATTTCCCTCTTCCTTTTCTATGATCTAAGGATTCTTAACTGCCCTTAGTCTAGATCATACCACTTCATCAAAATAGCCTTTTAAAACCCTCTGAAAATCATCTATCTTGCCCTTATTATATTTTTTCTTTTGACCTTAGTTTTCTAGTCTTGTTTGCTAGAAATTTGACTCCATTGCCCAATGGTTAGGTAGATCTTTCTATGGTTTCCCTTGTAGTCCTTTATTCCTACCAACATTAAAAAAATCAAACCAAATTGTCCACTCATAGCTAGCCTAAAACCCATTACAAAACAAAGCTAAATCTTAAGGAGAGATCCCTCTCTAGAACTCAGGAAGGCTAGATCCTAAATTCTAAAAGAGGTTCTTGGTTACCCCTGGTTTTCTTTAACTATAAACCAAAATCCCACGACCTAAGAATTACTAGGGTGATAACATAGTCAAGGCATTAGTAGACTCAAGTTAGTCTCAACATTGCGAGGAAACCGCACTAGTGTTGCACATCTTAGGGGACTCAGGAATCTTATAGGTTGGAGGTGCACCTTGGGGGTTTGACAATATCACCACATGATGCTATCTAATAATGTTCTATTTTTTATGTTAATTATTAAAAAAAAAAAAAAAATAGAAAAAAATAATTTGTCTTTATTGTGACACATATAATAATATTTAAAGAGAATACAACTTATATTGTTATTTTTTTAGTAAGTTTCTATCCCAAGGATCTATTATGATTAAAGTAAATTATTTTTTTGTAATTTATAAGTAAAAAAACTTAAAAATTTTCCATGATATTTTTTATCTTTGGCATGCCACAAAAAACTGAACCAAAGACATAAAAGTATACATTGTAGTATTCCAAAGCCAAAGAATGAAAACTATACCCATACTAGAGAGGACTAACCACATTTTCTACCTTGTAGACGAGGAAATCGTGAGTTAAGTACAACCAATAGAGAAATATTATAAGGTATCAAAATAGGAGAGGTCTCCTTAACACCTGGAAATTGATTTTATTCTAGAGATTGGGGAAGAGTCCCTAGTAAAAATTGACAAAAAATTCCAAAAATTAAACATCATAAGCATTAAGAAAAACTTGTGCATTAAGATGATAGAGATATGTCTAGGT
Source organism: Pinus albicaulis (assembly GCA_034641835.2). NCBI lineage: Eukaryota > Viridiplantae > Streptophyta > Pinopsida > Pinales > Pinaceae > Pinus > Pinus albicaulis. Next base: position 461,980,923 of record CM076579.1, on the reverse strand, counting down.
TGATGGGTTGCTCCTCAATTTTGTAAGGTGGGGAAAGGAGAATTCAGGGGTGAACCAATCCTAACTATGGCTAAGTGGCCCTCCACATCTATTAGTAAATCCTTCATCTTGTCCAATTTATGTAGCATGCTTTCTTGAATTTGGAAACTATCCTCAAAAGCTTCCCAATAACCAGATTCACATGACGTTAGATATTCACATTGTGGAGGTAATGACTTTCATACCCTTGTGAATTTCCAATGTCTAGATCCATGTAGTCACCTCATCCATTAGCTAAGAGTCAAGAAATACTTGTCATTCACGATTAATTTCTTCTTCCACACTATGAATTTTGGATGGGGCCTCTAGCAAGGTATGAACCTTGTAATTTTGAGTATAGGACACTTCTCGAAATCATAGCCTATGGCCACCCATGATACCACGACTTCATCCTCCTTTGTATCTTTTCACTTTCTCCCTATTCATGGCCACTGGAGGAAGCATAACACAAGCTAGAATAAGAAGTTGTTCAGCAAGGGAATGGAGAAGACTCAGATTAAAGAAGAGGGATACATTATCTCGACAAGAAAGTTTTGAAACAAAGAAGGCCTAAACAAAGCCTCATGGTCATAAATATATAGCAATGATGAGAGGAAAGCTAGTGGAGGGAGAGCATGCAACAATGCTATAGATGTAGAGCCATGGGTAAATGTTAGGGTACGCATAGGAAACAAAACAACAACACAGAAATTAAGACCTCACTTTAAGGATAAAAATTGATGTAAATACTTTAGAAGGCTTGGCAAGCGAGATAGTTAGGGATACTATCATGCTCTCTACAAGCTACCTTAGTTAGAAAGGTGCACTAAAACCATATGCAAGCAGTGGCATGCTAGGAGGTGGGGAAGTACGATGCCTCATCATTCCAACCTTCACCTTCATTTAGATTGGTTAGAACACCCATTAAGGAAAATTATTTTACAATTCTAAAATAAATTTAGATGCATTTTAATTTTAAAATGATCAAACATTAAATGTTAATATAAATTATTTAGAAATCAAATATTTTAAAATTTTAGAAATCAAATATTTTATAATTTTAAAAAATCCATTTTAAGTCCAAATCTATTAAGCATTAAAAAAAATTGTATTTTTCAAAATGCAATCCTTTTTCAAAATTTGCAGTTTCAAAAAAAAAATGTACCTTATAATATTTGATTTATTCTAACTTAATAGATTCGATGCTATAATAAATTTAAATTAATATTAATTTAAAATTATAATATCATAAGATTTCTTACCCATCATATTCTCGTATATTTGAAATTAATGTCCTTTTAACATTTTTAGGAAGTTTTAGAAGTTAAAAAAAAAAATCATGTTTAAGATTTTAAAGCATTTTATTTAAGACATTGATTTATGCTTGATATATTTTTTAAAAAAATTGTAAGGATAAAAACTATTCGAGATTTATGGTGTCTACTTTTTTATTGACTCGATTTGTACATATGAGTTGGAGTTTTATGGGTCTTCCTTAATAGGTGATGATGGAGGGAAAGATTCCGTAATTAAAATTTGCGTGGGAATCTATATTAAACTAGATGATCAAGTGATGACGACATCAATGACATTTGCATTATGTATATATATATTTTAGTTTTTCTTAAGAGAAGTTTTGAAAATTTCCTCTCACTTATGTTGATTATAAAGATACATTTGAATTTCTTCGAAAGTAATAGTTTTTTCTTTTTTTAATTCCCGTCTAAAAATAACACATCTAATTATTTTTTTCTATTAAGGGCCATAAAGTTGGTGAAATAAAAAATAATATAATAACCATCTTTAGAAGCCTTCTCAAATAAATTAAATCCCTTTCAAATATCTTTCAGCTTAATTTCTATGCAATAATGGGGACATTAGTGGGACATAAAGGATAGAGCCTTCATTGATACATGCTTTATAGCATGAGCCAATAAGACCACCAAATAAAATAACCCTTACATTCCTATGCATGCCCTCTTATGTTACAACAATCCACACTAAATCCACATTAAAATTTATATTGATTTATAAAAACACTTAAAGGAATGAATTTTCCCCGCCTTAAAAGGATTATGTAAAATAAGTGAACTATAGATCTTGGTAGAATGAGAAAATCATGAATAAGAGAGAATACATATTTCTCCCCTTATGAATGTGTAGAATAAAAAACCAGTGGAGTAGGGGATGTTAAGGCTCCCTCTAATCATAATGATAATGACATGAAATGCGAAGGTCAGGGTGACTCTTTATAAATTAGTATCCTTGAATGGGTTTTGGTGCCTTTGTCTCATAATCATCGTAATGTTTATTGATAGGCCTTGATGAAAGATCGATGGAAGGAGTTAGTTTTGGGAACCCTGACATCATGGTAAGCTGCACCATGGGTATTTTGGGGACCTTTTCTTAGATTGGTGATTCAAGTAGATATTGGTGGCCACCCACCTATACCATTTGGACCCACACTATCAGTTCTTCCAGTTCTTCACTTTCAGAACAACTTACTATTTTTAGCAGGTTTTCGGTTCCTGAACGTTCGGAGCCGTTTGGAGGCCCTAATAAGCCAAGTGGATATTGGTGACCACCCACCAATTCCATTTGAACCCCCACCATCGGTTCTTAAATTTTTTTTAGTTTCGGTACAACCTACTATTTTTAGCAGTTTTTCAGGGCCTAAACTTCTAGAGCGGTTTTGAGGCCCTAAACGACGTTTTTTGGGAAACCTAGGAGCAACATGGGTTTCTGAATTAGTGTTTCTCACATCAGAAGTTGTAGTCCTCGGATATATATTTCTAACGAGGTATGGAGTGCATTAAACGAATATCGTATGCCAAAGTTACGTCCCCCAGAATTTGAAACTCCAATTTACCCAAACGGGGCCCATAGTTTTGGCGCTTCATCTCCTACGACTAGGTTTTGACATGTTTAGGGCTTTCCATTGTTTCTCAATAATAAATAGGCCCTCGAGCCTCATCGTAACATAGTTCAGATACGTGTAGCTACCATATTTCTTCTCAGATATAAGCTACCATCGCCTTAGCTAGTTTATTTCCATTATGTCTGTAAACATATTTCAGTCATTTGATATTAATGAAATGAAGTATTATCTCCATTGCATCTCTGTGTTTATGTCTATTTCTGTATTTTATTGTGTTCCTGCATAAATCTGGATCAGTGGTATCAAAGCGGTCTTCTCTTTCTCTGTTTTTCTTTGCACGTCCCCAACAACGTCAGGGTATAAGGAGTTAGGGCTCGATCTGGTTGAACCCTTGCAAGATCAGCGTCACAAACCCCGACGACCTCCCATGGTAGAAGAAAATAAAGACGATGGAGCAGGATATCTTATAAAAATATTTCTCTAGGAGGCCCTCGAGAAACAAAGGAACGTGATGATGGATAAATTTACTTAGATCCTTCAACGACTGCCCACCTATGGCGCATCTTCATCCAACAACCACTGTGGAGCTGCCACTCCCTTCAAGGTACAGGTAAAATTTTACATTCCTATATTTGAAGGCCAAATAGATGCAGATGTCATAGATAGATGGTTCAATTTTATAGAAGGGTATTTCTCGATCCATGATTTCTCTGACCGAGAAAAGATTATTTTTGCACTCCTCAAAGTTGCCCCCCATGTCAAAGACTGGTGGGAAACCTACTATGAGCAAAAGGACGAGGGGGAGCCCTCTCTTTTCTCGGTTGCACCCACTTGGAATTTGTTTCGAGATGACATCAAGGAACAATATTACCCTGTGGGGAGCTATAAGGACAAGTACACCTAATGGACCATGCTGCGGTAGCAAAGGGATCAAGATGTTCATGAACTGATGAATTTGTTCCATACACTGCACACAAAGTCGGGTATTAAATATTCTGAGAGAAATTTGGTGCTCAAGTAATGCAACTATCTGCACAGACACATTCAGGAGGAAATGGAGTTCCTCAGCATTACCTTGCTTAGCACGACACATCACTATGTCGCCAAGATTGAGCATAAATTTAAGCAGACGAAGCGAGACTTTGGATCTGCGAATCTGAAGCTAGGGAAGGGCGCCCCTGAAGCATAGTATAGGGGGCAGATTCAAAGAGGGGTGACTCAGAACACCACCAAAAATCCAAATAAGGACACAGGGAAGTGGTGTGAATTTCATAATAGCCCCACTCACATCACAAATGAGTGTTGGGCCAAACAGTCATTGGTGATCAAACTAAAGGCACCCGAATCAAATACATGCTCTGATCCTGAGCCAGAACCAGACAAGGGATATGAAAAAGGGAAGAAAATCATTGATGTGGACCCCAGTGCTCTTGTTGCCACCACCAAGCTCCATAGGGAGGATCTCAAGGATCCATATGAGGGGGAGCACCTCTTTGATTCGCAGATGAGGGTGAAGGGTTCTCCAGTAAAATTTCTTGTCGATAGTGGAAGCGAAAGGAACCTCATTTCGATAGAGGTCATGAAGAGGCTCCGCCTACCAACCATAGCACACCTGCAACTATATACATCAGGTGGCTTCACCCAGGGAGATATCTCTGCATCTGCCAGTAGTGGCGCCTTCCATACAACATCAAGCCATTCACGGATGAGGTATTGTGTGATGTTTCTCCTCTTGATGTAGCTGATGCATTATTGGGCCAACCATACATGTCGAGGCGGCATGTTGTATATGAGTCTAGGCCTCGTTCTATTGTTATTACTTTGGGAAATAAATTGTATAGGATACGAGAGGTAGTACTGCCTCTTGCCATCTCCTTGACTATTGAAAAAAAACGCAGCAAGATTCTTTCCCAAACTAGGAAATTTATTTTCCGTATAGGAAAGAAGAATTGTGGCCACAGCCTCAAAACAGGGCTCTCCTGCACGGCTGCAGTAGATGGAAAAAGTCGTGGAGGAATACGAGGACATTTTCTCCTCGCCCACAGAGGTTCCTCTACATTGTTAGGACAAACACTCCATCGATCTGACCCCCAGCGCACTGCCACCTGATATTTCCATACCTCATTCAATTATATAGATAGAATCCACACATGTAATATCTAAGGCAACCAAGTATATTGAATGTGTCCATTAGGTCCACCATCATGTCCGCCAGCAGGTCCACGACATCTTGGACGAATCCAATACCAAGTTCAGCAGAATTTGCCTCTCATGGAGAAAATTAACGCAATGTGGACCATTTCTTCCTAAGGAGGGAGGAATGATCCAAGTGGATATTGGTGGCCACCAACGTATTCCATCTAGACCCGCACCATCAGTTCTTTCAGTTCTTCACTTTCAGCACAACTTACTATTTTTAGGAAGTTTTTGGTTCCTGGACTTTCGGAGGCGTTTGGAGGCCCTAATGAGCCAAGTGAATATTGGTGACCACCCACCTACTCCATTTGAACCCCCACCATTGGTTCTTTTAGTTTTTCATTTTTGGCACAACACATTATTTTTAGCAGTTTTTTGGGTCTTGAACTTCAGGAGCCGTTTCGAGGCCCTAAATGACGTTTTTTGGGAAAACCGGGAGCGACATGGGTCCTTGGACAAATTTTTCTCACATTAGAAGTTATATTCCTCAAATATATATCTCTAACGAGGTATGGTGTGCATCAAACAGAGATCGTATGCCAAAGTGACATCCCTGGGAAGTTGAAACACCAATTTGCCCAAATAGGGCCCATAGTTTTGGCGCTTCATCTCCTACGGTTAGGTTTTTGGATGTTTAGGGTTTTCCATTGTTTCTCAATAATAAATAGGCCCTCGAGCCTCATTTTGACATAGTTTAGATCCATGTAGCTACCACATCTCTTCTCAGATATAAGCTACCATCGCCCTAGCTAGTTTATTTCCATTCTGTTTGTTAACATATTTCAGTCATTTGATATTAATGAAATGAAGTATTATTTCCGATGCATCTATTTGTTTATGTCTATTTCTATATTTTATTGTGTTCCTGCATAAATCTGGATCAAATTGGTGCACCATGGACCTTGGGAGTTTGCATTAGTTGGATGCACAAAGAAAAAATTGAAACAAAATTTGGAAAGGGAAGCTAAAATAGGGATTATGTAAGATGGCCCCATCAAATTTACAAATATAATGCTTGAAAATAATATTTTCATAGAGAGCTTGACTAGTTTGGGTTCTTTGTCCACACATAAACCAAAGGAGTTGGGTAACCCACACTGTTGGAGGATTAATCCGTCTTGCGGACAAGACCGATATCCCTAGTACTAAAAGTATCTAGCAACAAACAGCCAAATAGACTAATCTTTCTCCAAACATATATGACCTATGAAAATCTATATAGAGGTGTTAAGGACTTACCGTTTGTCCAGTGCTTGTTTGAAGTCGTTGTTGTCCCTCGCGCGCTTGAAGGAGTTTTCCTCGTAAACCTATAGTCACAAACAAGCAAAATATTACATAGCACCTATATAGAAATCATCATAAACCATGCTTATCATAGTGATCAAGGAATCTATGAAATAAACCATTGACTGAAAGATTACTGAGAGAAATGAGTATATTTGTATTAATTTCAAAAGAATAAAATCCTTACAACCTGAGCCTTGATGTTGCACAGGACTTTCTGGGGTCCGAAGAAGGAATCTCCTTTACTTTGATAAGCTCTGCACTCCTCCAACCAAGATGAATAGAGGTATGTAATCTTTCCTCACAAAAGTCTTAATTAACTAAGTCTGAATCTCAACAACACTTAACTTCAAATATTCTAAAGCTTCAACTCCCCTTGAGGCTACCTAATGCCTCTTTTTATAGTGGAAAAGAGGAGGTTTTTTGTTCCAATTATGAAGGGATAGAATCCTCCTTCAAAGGGATAAGCTCCTCACATCAAGGGGTTAGATCCATAAGGTAAGGGATACATGCACCTCATAAGAGCGGTTCTATCACCGCAAGATATTTTCTGGAAGCTTCTAGAATTCACTTTTATTGAGCTTTTTGGAATTTACTTGCACCTTTTTTATCTTACAGGGGTCTGCACCTTTAACACAGATAAAGTGTGTTCAGGTACGCAAGAGAGCTAAACATTAGGTGCGGGACCGCAGGCAATATAGAGAGAAAGTGCGACACCAAAGTTTAGGAGAATTTTAGGAACTTTTCTCTGATTTTCAAGGCTTGACATGAGGAACTGATATGTTAGAATTGAAAAGGGAGAAGTATGAGTAATAATGAGCTCATACACATAGCAGAATGTTAGGATGACAATTTTCAGTGTAACACACACTTAGGGATTGCAATGGATAATAGAGGTTCCTTTGAGTACAAGCGTCCACATAGTGAAAACATGGGACGCCTTGTTAGGCACACATCCATGAGGTGCACATCGCTTGGGAATATTTAGACACACATGGGCATAGTTGGAGACACTTGGGTATAATTAGATGAACTTAGGTGGGCTTGGTGTAAAGTCTCCACTTCCCAATAAACATTATTAAATATAAAATTTATTGCATCAATTTTTCTCTTAAATCCAACAGATATCTAATTATGACGTTCTAGTGAATTAGGCATGTCCTATTATAAACATTACATTCTATAGCTAAGAAGAAAAATTACAACAATTGGCTAAATCATGAGCTTTTACAGGCACCATTATAACATGAGCGAGGAATATTGAATGGCATATGACAGGGTTTAGTATGTCTAAGTATCCCTAGCCAACATTTTCCTAGCTATTTTGTTTCTAAGTAAAATTGTGAAAACTACTCTCCACATCTTTCATTGACTTGACAAGTCATTCATTCAATGTAGTTGGTGGAAGGAACACCTTTGAAAATTATGACAGAATGATCCAAGTACCATAACAATGCGAATTTTTGGGTAAATTCACCCTCTGAAAACTTCATTTCATCTCTAAAATCATTTGAAGGGTTAGTTGCATGGGAATGAGGATGTCATTTGATTGAGGGGAAGAGGGGGAACACCCATGTGAGTGTTGGGAGAGACAGACAAATTGGAAGAGAAATAAATTTTGAGGATGAGGGAAAACAATGATAGGAAAGAGGGGAATGCAAGAAATTCATGGAGTAGGAGAGCTGGAAAAAGAGGAAATTCTTTCAGTTTGAGCTAGAAATTCACATGGGAAGTATTTCACTCACCAAGAGAACTAAGTATACTACACTTCTGGCTTGTTTAGAACACATGAAGCGTTGATGTAGGAATTTCTTAAGGGAATATGGAGTAGTGAAGTGAAATCCTGATCATTTTTTGTGTTGATCTAGTGGCAGAAACCAAAAAGAATTTTACGGGAGTCATAGGAGCATGAGAGGTATTCTATATAAATTCACCCCTTGAACAATTTTCCTAAACAACCCAATGCCAATGAGAGATTTTTCAATTTCTCTCTAGTGGTATCGTGGTCTAGATAGGGAGTGGATAGATGTAGAAAGTTTGAATGCATTTGTGCCCATGATTGTGTGGAAAAGTGCTTAACCTTAGTTAGTTTGATGGGAAAATTACAATTTCAAAAGAATGTTCTTACCTTTTTTGGGACTTGTTTATAGTTGAAATGTATTATGAATTTATATATATAGTTAATTGTATGGAGATGTTAATTGTGGTGAAATGTATGATAGATATATTCCATGTAAGTGTAGGAAATTTCTATATGCACAAGAGTGATGATCCCCTAGCTCACTAAATTATAAATTTTAAGCTCAATTTCTCATGAGTGTTGTTCATGGATTCACCTTTAATAGATTCATATTTGCATGTCTTTCGTCTAAATTTATATGCTTATAATTCTAGATTGAATTACCTAGTAGATGCATTAATCACTAGTAACTCCATGATATTTCCCTTAGGAAGCTATATTTTGCAGGAAATATGTATTAGTACTAGTGTAATTAAATTAGTGTGGATTTTATGATGTTAGGAATTTCTTGAAGCATGCTTGAAGGGGTCAAGTGCCTATAAGTCATTAATGTAATTATATGTTATGGAGAGAAAATGAATTCTAGGATGAAGCTATATATTTAGAGGAATGACTTGAAGCAACAAACCTAAACATATTCGTCATTGGGAAAAAAATCAAAGTAGTTATGAACATCCTTTGGGTATTTATTCAATCATTTTAATTATGGAAGTTGGTGTGGATAATTTAATATTATGTATAAACATGAGGTAAGTAATCATATTTTTCACATGTCCCACTACATACACACATGTCTAGCGTAGCCACCTTATAGTCCATTTGGTGCATGATGGAAATCAAAGGATTTGGGATGCTTATTTTCATGCCTAGGATTCCTTAAAAGGAGAGGGATAACACTCTGCCTTACAAATATGCCTATATCTCTATGTAGGAACTCTCATATGAGTGGATGAGGTGGTGCCTTGGCATAGCTAGATGACTAAATTATGCATGTTACTTGTGATTTAGAGACCTATACTCCATTTTTTCCTACAGGTTGATTCTGAAGGATAAGTCAGTTTATCAGTGTTTAGAAGACAAAAGTTCCTATTAGAAATATTTCCCTTTGAGTAATTGTCCCATTGTGTGATCATATTATGTTAATTTAGGTTTTGGGATGATCAAATATTTCTCTTGGATCCTTCTTTTGATGCTAGTGGGAGCTATTGAGGGCTCCAAGTAAGTTATTTTGGTGTTTGGAACACTTAGGAGAAAAATTGGATAGTTTTTAAGGTGAAAATGGTTATATAAAGTTCCTCATGTAAAAATAATCTTTCTGCAATATACCCTATGTCACACAAAAATAATATTTTTGTAATATAGTTGAAAGCTACAATATCTAGTGGGCATGTGGTAATACATAGTTCTATGTTGTATACAATAGATTTTTATGTGGAGGAAATCCCAAAGGATAGATGGTAATTTTTTTTTTAATCGTTGCAAAGGGGAAAAGTTTGTGTGGTCTAAATTATCGCACTAGACATTTTTGTTGTGTGATATGCCACATCCACAAACCTTTTTGGTGTGTGAAATGATGCCAATTCCATGTGATTATGTATACCTTGATCAAGGGTTTGAAGAATGTGGGACACTATCACAAGGGATTAAAATACTGGTTAGTCGAAAGTATCACATTAGATATTTTTATTGATGTGGTACATCGCATGCCATGCAAGTTTCAAATGCAATATGTGTATTGTGGCAACATATATTTTTTCAATGTGATATAAATATATGTGAGAAAACAAAATATTATGGATGTGATGCAAATATTGCATACAAAAAAATTTTGATAGATTTGACAAGAGTGTTGCATAAGCATAATTTCTGATGGTGTGATATGGAGAAGAGGTATAAGTTATCACAAAGGAGAAAGTTTGTCTGATGTGCCATGTTGCATGTTTCATTTTGTTGGGAATGATGAGAATATTTTTGAAATTTAAATAACATGTCATATGGTGATAAGTTATAGACAAATTAAAGGACTCATAGAACACATAAAACATTTTTGCATGAGAGAAGTTCTTCTCTTCCATGAAAAAATAGGAGAAAAATTAGTGGGCATGAGTAGAATTTTACTATGATGTGATAAGGAACACAAAGAAACATTTTTATAGTGAGCTAGGCCTTAGTCGATAAAATTGAAGCCTTGAGTAAACCATTATGAGCTAGGACATGGCATGATATGAGTGACACATAGGAAATATGCCACATTACTAGTGTTGTGATGATGTGGTAGGAAGGAGAGTAAGTTCTTAGTAAGACTTCAAAATTCCATAACATTTAACTTAGAGCTTAAAACCAAGCAAAAGTATGGTCGTTGGATAGTCATCAACGAGTAGAACATAACTAGGAGATGAAAAGTGACCTTAGGCATTATGGATTGAAAGATAAATTTCAATATACCTCACCTCCTTAATTCCAATTCAAGCATTGGGTATGTTACACTTAGGTGAATTATAGGGTGCACTTACTAGGGAAATGTTTGATATAAAAGCCATAAAAGGAAGCATGTTAATTAATTACACTTGCATCTATCTTATTGTGAAGGGGCTTGCAAGTGTAAAGAAGGTCTTAAGTAAAAGGATAACACCTAAAATACTCCAAGGAAAGAAGTGATTAGAAATTCCTAAGGAGTTAAAATGAGGTCTATGATTGTGCAAGTTTAAGGGTAGGAATAGTAGAGTGAATTGCACTATTTGAGAGAGAAGAACAAGAATATAGGACTCGTAGGAGGTAGGCATGTGGTTTCTTCATAGGTTGGATTATGAAATTCTACTGGTTAATGGGAATAAGGTAATATTTCCTTAGATTCATTGTACATATATAATAAATTTGTATCTAGGACGTTGCAACTCTCTTGTTTTATATGTATAGAATTCTTCATATAATAATGTTAGGGAATTTTCTATGGTTGCCACCTATACATGGGCCTTATGGAATATTTGTGGTTGTTTGATGTTATTGTTCCCACCTTACATTGTGTTGGATCGTATGAAACTATTAAATAAGTGTCAACTGATTGTTGAGATGTTTTAAAGGTTGTAGTTATATGTGTGCCTATTATTGAATGAACTCCGCTGAGTACAACTTAGGTGAATTTGATATACATAAGGAAAAGTGATGGTTAGGCCTTAAATGAAAAGTCATACTTTGGTTTTAGTAGCTAGAGTAAAGCCAAGGCTATACCATCAAGGCCATGTTGTGCTACATGACCTTGTTGATTTGGGGTAGCATCGGATGTGATATAAGTCTCAAATTTTTGGGAGAGGCTTAAACATATTTATTCCAGATAACCCAGAGATCAAGTGATCGATTTATATAGTGAGAAGTGCTCAAGGATAAACTTTGATCTAGAGATATTTTTCAGAGAGGGGAAATAGCTCTAGTTGGAAGGTTTCCTAAGCTAGAGAATACAAAGCAAAGGAGAAAAAAGAAGCACCATTAGAGGTACCGTAGAAAATATTCACTGAAAGCGCAGAGCTATGTAGAGCCAACACAATGCCATGCAGAGGCAATGTTGCAGTCTTGAGGAATCCTTTTTATCAACCGAGGATCAACCAGATACAGTGCTGGAGAGCCAGGGTGTGAGTTTGGAAATGGCCAGAGGTTCAGCTCCAGCTGGCAAAAGTGTCAGAATGCAGAAGTGATGTGGTCCCCATACAGAGTGATGGGGAGACTACATAGTGACTGCACAGAGAATGCGAAGAATAAGTGAGGGGCTTGTCATCTGGGGTTTTGGCCAGTTGAGCTTCTAGTGTCAGGGTGTGTGGTGATTTCACCCACTTTCTTGTCAATTATATTCTCTGTGAGGATATCCAGTAAGGCATCTAGTTTGTATTTAGAAACATGTACTACATAATATATAAACCATCAGATCTGTTGCACCAATTTTCCTGCACTAGGTTTTTCCGAGGACATTAGTCAAAAAATAACTATCGAATGGTTGTGTGATCTATGTTTGTTCATATTTTTTTCAACAATTTTATTTCTTCCGCAATTTATTTGTGTAGGATGCATTGAATGGATTTCAATATTTGCTTGTAAAACACAGTAAATAATTTGTTAAGTAAATAAAAAATAAAATATTTCCCATCAATTCTTGAAGTATGATTCATGAGTTTATGGAATTTTCACATCGTATCAGAGCTTTCTAATGCTGAGTGCAGGAAATACAAATAAAAAATCCAACAGATTCAGCATTGGTGAAGGTGGGATCAAAGAGCTGCGTAGGCAGAAAATCAATTTCCCAGTTTGATTGCGTAGTCCAATCTATGAGGCCTATACCAACATGATTTTATCTATCTGAGTGAGCTGACAGAGAGGTAGGATCATTCCAGATTTCTATTTTTCTGAGGCAGAGGGAGCAGCACAACAGTTCTACGCAGATCAATAACTAGAGGGATGCATTTGACTTTGCAATAGTGATTGCTAATGAAGAGCATCAAGAAGCATAGTTGAAACACAATTTTGGGGATTTATAACCTCAGTGAGTTCTCTTTCCCAAGAAACTAAGATTCTCCATGCAGTAGCAATATATTTTTTGTCTCGGTCCACAAGGAGTGTGTAAATCCAGCTACGCAGAGGATGAGAGGGAGCAGATTGAAAACAGTTGGGTAAGATGGCCACTAGAAGATTGCATGACTAGGAATGGTTGGAGGGTGCCTCCAACTATGTAATTTGTACATCTAGGATCTCCTTCCTTATAAATGAGCATGAACTCAAGCACTTTATCGATAATGCTCAGGCTGAACCGGTGCATGGAACACCATTATGGGCCTTCAATAATAATATGGCTGAAGCCAAGAACTTGATCCTAGATAGAGTGGGGGATCATATCATTTCACACATATCTAACAAAGGGACAACCAAGGAGATGTGTGATGGGCTAGAGACTCTATATCAGGGGTCTCTTGAACATCGAAAGACTTTTTTGGAGGAGAAAATGAAAACCACCAGGATGCAGAAGGGAGAGCGTATTGATCCATTCTTGTCTAAACTTGAGGAAAACCGAGATCAATTGGCAGCCATAGGAGTAACTCGAAAGGCCACAAAGATGGTGATATTTCCCCTAAACTCAATGTCCAATCACTACCAAGTCTTTGTCTAGAGAAGCTTGGGTACATATAACTTGCGAGACTGGGAGTCAATGTGGGAATCTCTTCAGCAAAAATAGATGAGGAGAGACTTAATCAAGTGTCAAATTGAGGGCGAAAGCAGTAGCGATTCAAATATCAAGAAGGAGAAGGAAGAGAATTCGACCCTTGCATCAGAGTGGCATCAAGAGCAACACATGAGGAAGAAGGATCTGTCAAAGATCAAATTCTTTTAGTGTGGAGAGATGGGACCTTATGCCACATAGTTTCCTCTCAGAAATAAGGGCAAGGATGAGAAGCACGATCCTTAGGCCAGAGTAGTGAAGATAGAGGAGGATGATATTTCTATGATTGCGCATATACCTCTAGGAGGGATGTGGTTTGATTTTCAGTTGTAGACCCAAAGAACTACAAGGTTGGGCAAGATCCTTGAGGAGCCCACCTCTTAGATCATCACCTTGATATGAGAGTGAAAATAAAAATTAGCAGGATGGACGGGTGCCAGTTGGTGCAGAGGAGTGTAGAAGTGACATCACAGTAGTTAGCAATGACAGAGTATTATTAATGCAAATCAGTGTTACAATAGTGCAGAGGGACGCAATGCAGAGAAGTAGTAACGAAGGAGCTTCAAAGAGATAATAGAGAGGCTAGAAGAAGTTGGAACTTCATCACCAAGATGCAAAATAATTTTCCAATTTTGGATTTTTTTTAATTTTCAGAAAGAAACTGTGTTGCGGTGTAATAAAAATTGGTAGTCACAGAGTCAAAAACAACACATAGGCATAATTTAGAGGGATTTGTAGTACGAATGAAATATTGAAAGTAGTAGTTTCAGAAGCAGTACAGATGTAGAATTTGTGGAGAGTTGATGGGAAACACTGTCAGACATTAGCAACGCAAAGGAAGATGCTTCTGATTCAGAGTAGTGCGCAGCAGGGCGTATTGTTAGAGCACATTCCTTGCTAAGAGGGAGTGTTGATTTGGGGTGGCATTGTATACACTATAAGTCTCGATTTTTTTGGAGAGGATTAGACACATGTATTCCAGATAACCCATAAATCATTTGGTGAAATTCCACTCAAATTGTACTCTATATAAATAATTAATTATTTTTAAAGGGACCCTAAGTCTAAACATAGGAAAATAAAGTAATTAAAGTGAATTAATAAAATATGGGTGAGAATAATATAGAAAAATAGATCAAGTCAAAATTTAATCTTAACCGTTGATTAGAGATCTAACCTGGGTCGTTTAATTCTGAACAAGAAGACTATAAGATTGGCCTTAAGGGTCATTTGGAAAACAAATTAAGCAGAGAGATCAAGTGATAGATTTATTTAGTGAAAAGTTCTGAGGGAGAAACTTCGATCTAGGGATTTTTTGCATAGAATGGTAGTATTCTTGGTTGGAAATTTTCCTGAGCCATAAAATATAAATAAGAGGAGACAAAAATCATCACTAACAGAGGTAGCATAGTAGCTACGTAGTGACAATGCAGAGCTACATAGAGACATTGCAGTTTCATGCAGAGGAAACACTGCAGTCTTGAGGAAGCTCATTGATCAGTTAAGGATTAGTTAGATACTGTGTCAAAGAGCCAGGGTGCGAGTCCTAAAGGTGACATAGAGTTAGATCCAACCAACAGAAGTTTCAGAACACATAAGCCACATAGTACCCACGCAGAGTGATGCATAGATTGCGCAAAGGTAGTGAGGGGCTTGCCATCTAGGTTTTTTCTTGGTGAGCTTCCAGTGTCAGGGTGTGAGGTAATCTCAACAACTTTCTTGTCAATTAGATTCTATGTGAGGATAGCCAAAAATGCATCCATTTTATATTTAGAAACATTTATTGCATAATATATAAACCCTTAAATATTCTGCACCAATTTTCTTGCATTTGGTTTTTCAGGGACATTATTCCAAAAATTACTGTGTCGAATGGTTTTGTGATCTATGTTTATTTATATTTTTTTACACACTTTTATTTCCTCTGTAGTTTATTTGTGTACGTTTTAGTGAATGGATTTTGATATTTTCTTGTAGAACACAATAAATAATTTGTTAATTAAATAACCAATATAATAATTTCCATCAGTTGTTGCAGTAGGATTCCTGAGTTTATGGAATTTTCACATACCTCAAGTGCTAAAATAGAACTGGCAAGAACTTAAGTTTGCAAATAAAAAGTTGTGCATATTTTAGTTTCATGAAAGTTAGTGTTAAAGCATACTTTTCAACATTTTATAAAGCAAAGGTGGTATTGGAATTGAATTTGGTATTATTTTTTTGTTATTCACCATTATAACTACTATGATAAGTGATATTGGATTACTCTTTTTAGGAAGGAAATTGAGGAAAAGTATCAAGATATGGGATGATTTTCTAGGTAGTCACAAGAGTGTCTTCGAGACTGGAAAATGTAGATTTAGTTCCTTTTTATAATAGGAAATGGAGATATTTTCTTTCATAGAATGATGAGTTTTCTTATTGTTTTATGAAAATGACAAGATTGAGGTAGCAAGCTGAACCAAGCCTTTAATATGGGTAGGGTTTTTAGATGTTCCTATAAGGATTACCCATCTCTTAGTTACAACAAGGAAATAATAGACAAAGTGTAATGCACCTTGTCTCATAATTTTTGATTAAGGATGCAAGGTATGCCTAGATGACATTCTTAGTCACCTTTCAGAAGTGGGTTTATCAAAATCCCTTTCCTACAATCACTTTAAAACTCATTTATGATATTAATATATTCTTGTGCTCTTCAAGAGAATTATAATGATATATAATTTACCCAAATCTAAGATCTCAAAAAAATATATGAAGTAGTAAATATTTTAATATTCAAGGGCTACATTAGTACCTCCATACTACCACATGGCCCACTTCTCTGGTCCACATCTTCAAACCTAGACCATTACAAGGTATATAAACCATCATCCCATTGGTAAGGCCTTCACTAGTTAAACTCACCTATGTCATTTATGCTTGACCTTATAATATGCCATCAACTGATGGATAACAAAATTAAATTAGTTGTTTTGTCTGTCTATTAGGTTACTAGCTTTGTGACACCTAAGACATAAAACAAAATTCATTCCCAATGTACCTAATATAAAACACCAACATAACGATAGGCCAACACTTAGTAGGCTGATAGTCCAATATCCCAATAAAAAATATATGATTTCCCAATGCCTAGTGTTATGATGTCCATGTCATATCTTCCTTGGTTTCCCCTTAGTCAATGACATAATTCCATTTGGCCATGTTGACATGCCATGTCAACACCATGGCATCTCCATGTTAACTCCATGTCATCTCCATGTTATTACCATGCCATATCCACATCAGTGACATGTAGTTGACACATAGTATCTCTGGTCTATATTGGTTTTGGTATTGCTCGGAGAATATTATGATAGCATAGTTCCAAAAATCCCAATACATGATAGCTACCACCTTGGTATTCTATACATTAGTACACCCTATTAGTTGATGGGTAACCAACTCTCCAATATATGATTTTTTTATTTTGTAAATATTGAGGGTTTGCACCACTAAGCTCTCCATGAATTTCCTGACACCCAAATGCTCAATCTCCCAAAACTAAAAATTGTAGGCTCTAAATAAAATCCACAACCTTTGATATGTGTGTTAGATAATAATTTTTAATACTAGGTCATCTACCCTTGAGAGGTACATTCCAATGATTCTTCCTCACTTGAGACCCTACCCCCAATTTGATATGGAAATTAATTGATGGGGACAATCCCATGATCTTATGAACTTTTCAGGCCCATAAATACTGGGGACATTATTTATAGTATCTATCAAGATGAATCGATACTCAAAATCCTTACTCTTCTACTGAGTAGGTTCAAACATGGTCACACCCCTAGACTATGACAATTGTCTTACTTGTACTCGATAACTAGTCCTCTATCTTTTGATGGAAAACTTCATGACACTTGTTGATAGACTACGCTTCTCGGTGTCAAGTGAATTTTATAACTATTTAACGTGTAAATTAATAACAACTTGGACTAGATACATTGATACTCTGAGGCCCAATAGCCCAATAATAAACCTTTCAACTTATGGATGTGCTCATTTAATTAGCTGAGGCCCTTCCCCATAGGGAATGTGTGTTAGATATTTTCCTATTCCTAGCTCGTGATAACCTAGGACTTTGATAATATACCTTCCTAGGGATGAAACCCTATTCTTATTACGTTCCTAGTTATATCCCCATGTCAACCATGTGATGAAGGGTTGAGGAAAAAGTCTAAGAACCCTAACAACTCCCAAAAGGATTCCAGGCTTACCCCAAAGTCCTAAAAATAACTTATATAGGGTAGAAGCTTGCTTAGAAATCCCATGTCTTCTTAAAATTCTGCAACATCCTCTGAAAAAATCCATAACACTACCATTAATCAAGAAGCTTCTCTACGAGAGGAAAAAGATGGACAATATTGAAACTCATAATTTCTTCTAGCTAAAAATATTCTTCTCATTTCTTCAATGCTTCCACTACCTGACACCGCTAGTTATAATGCTCGCATGCATATAATCTAGTATCCTGACATATCTCTAGAGGAAACAATGATCCCTAAATAGAGAGTATCTTTAAAACTTCTCACAATGTAGTAATTTATGAATACAAAATGGGAAAACATTAAAAAATATCATTATATATAGAGTTTATCCTTATAGAAAATAGAAGCTAATGACTTTTCATAATTACACCTTTATTTGGGTTGACGTTCCATCATATTCAATGATACACATACAAAATTTAAGCTATTATTTATACTTATTTATGGAACCATCATAATAAATTCTTACTTATATCCTTACATATGCACATTAATATAGTTCTGACTTTTTCAGGAACTTTGAACCAATACAAGAATTTTAATTAGGTCTATAGTTCCTTTTGATGAATAAAAATCACCCATTTATCAAATATAACTTATGTGAAAGGCTATCTCCGAATATAAAATTTATTAATGAAAGAGGACTTAGTTAAAATTCAAGCAGTTGTAAAATACACTTAGATCGTTACTCATGCATATTCAATAAAACATGAAAACAATTTTCAACTTATCACTACCACATTCATAGTAGCCTGGCATCACAAAAATCATAAATTACTAAACAAAATCCATTCCATTAATATGGAACTAAGCACACCTATTTGAATCACTTAAATTGGTTGGAAACTGAATAAGGGAGATCCATTCTCCACCCAATTGTAGGCACAACTATGTTATGGGTTTCTCTTGGTTGGCCACCATTGAGCTAGATTTGATTCCTTAATGGAAACCTCACCCGTAGTTCTATAAAATTCACTTCAAGGTAGAGGATGTGAAGGCTATTCTCCTTCACATAAAACGTTCACGGTTCCTCCTATCTCACATCTCTCTCTCCTTTTATCTACTTCTACCATTTCTGTCTTTTGTTATCTCTCAGATCGATTCTCCACCACATGAAATATTTCCTCTCCTTACCTTGAAAATTAATTTATTTTCTATTTGCACAATATCCATCATCAGAAATTTGAATCCCTCCCTTGGGTTATGTGGGCACCAAGTCTTTAGAAAGAGGGGTACGTAGACCATACCATAGGGAATTTTTGTACAACTTTCCCCATTTCTTCATAACTACTAGCATGTTAGGTAGTCCGACTTCCACATCTCGGTTTTGGTTCAATTAATTCAATTAGATAGTATTTTCTCAGATCCCACTCACAATTTTCCCCATAGTTAAGCTTCCATACTAGGCATCGAGATTTTGGTTGAATTTTTTTGTATTTAGATTTAATAGATTGAATAAAGATGAATATTACATCAATTAAAACTATGGAAAAAAAATCTAGGCTATTCATCGAAGAATTATAAGCCTTGATTACATATTACAAAAATGTGGGAATTAAAGCGGATTTCATAATTTTCTCCCTAAAGGAACATTGTCCTCCATGTTCACACAACTTAAGATGTTGTTTTACTGCAACAATTTTCTTTAATTATTCCTAAATTGCAATAGTAAGACGGTCCTCTTAATATATTATTATTTTCCATTATGATGGTGTTTCCTGACCACCTCCAAACCTTATTGTATAAAGTATATACAATCGTCATGAAATGTTACCTTGAAGAATTCAATAAGGAATCTTATGATACAATTATCTCAAATTTTTTAATCAAGGGATTTGGGTTTTTCATCACGAGGATCTCCATTTATTATCACGTATGTTCTCATTTCGGTAGATAATTTTATTTTTTATGTATTACATATATGCCATATGCTATATCAATTCACCTACAATAAAGATATGGCTGTGTATAAATAATTTTTACTATTCAAAATTAGAAATTTCTAATTTTAGTAGTATATAGATTTCCTCTTCAACTATACCAACTTCCTTATTCGTATTTCCTTTCCACTACTTATGCAGTGGTATTTGTCTTAAAAACTTTCTTACTTCTTGATCTATTGTGTCCCTCTAATACCTTCATTGGAAAGTCAGTAGATAATATGTGTTAGGACCATTTCCATATAAAGATATTAATATTTCTACAGAGGTCTTGAATTTTCCAAATCAACTTTCATTCTAAAAAATGAAATTTCAAGGCAATACTTATCTGTATGGTTATACTCTTCTTCATCACGCTACCACAACTAATAATTTTAGCTCACTGCTTGAATTTGACACACCCATCCACACTCATAGTATCATGAGTGTTTTACAAGTATCCTCTTCCTAGTAGCCACTGACCAATTTGAGCTAAGGTAATCCATTCGTTTGATGATCTAGCCAACCGAGGTTTTCTTGCATGGAAATATTGAATTAGAGTCTCATAGCCAAGGAATCCTTGCCGCTTTCTCTTGCATGGTCTACCCGGTAAAGAGTCCAATGTTGCTACAATGGATTTTCTCTCAATTTCTCTATTTCAAAAAATGTATGCAACATCTATAAACAATTCATTATTTCACCTGTGTAACAACATACAATTTACATGAGATATATTCTAAAAAATTTCAATAAAAATATGTTTTCCCAAACTTTATTCACACATAATCTAGACCTCACAAAAATGATACTATACTCATAATTTCAGGCTCCTTACATGTGTAGTATTTTCATTCTTCATGATGCGGTTTCACTCCATGTGATGCCTTCATGAAATCTACATTTATACTTAACCAAATAGTGTTAGTATCTTGTCAACGCAAGGAGTCACTCCTTGACTACAAAAGGAGTAAGCCCTACATATCATAGTTAATTTCAAATTTAAAGGTTTTGAGTGGTGGAATGGCTTTTTAAAGAGTTTGAAATTATTTTTTATCTCTTAGACTGTCATGCATTTCACAAGCAGTGGCAAGTATAAAGTGTATGGGTAAATTGGTAGTATAGGGAGCGGATTGTAACAAATGGAAGGAGATAGATATATCGTACTTACTCTAAGAAATATTCATATCCTAAATCAGTCACATAGGTACAATAGTTGCTCTTTACACAAACTCTGTTTTATGTAAAGTAAACAACATTCATAAAGTAGAGTACATGCACAAAGTATTTCATAAATCTTTCATGAAACCTTAACTAACATGTTCTACAAAACATATATGATTTGCAAGAAACTAATAGCAGATAATTTACTATTAGATCCTCTAAAATTTTCTTACCCACACCTTACTAGCTGCCGCAACTCATAAATCATAAGAAATAAACAACGAGAGGAACACAACATACATTAGATAGTCCTTGAATCACAAAATCATCCAAGATTAAGTACAAAAAGGTGTTTTCTTTATTATATTAAGTCTTCAGATAAACCAACATCCAACCCTGAAATGGTATTTACAAATGTTATATATATAGAGAGAGGCACCAACTCCATCTCTCCTAAAAATAAGGAACCAATATTCCTAACATTACGTAGTGTTATAGGACATTAAATCTATATCCCATTGAAATCTTACTAAAAGGATAGATGTAGATGAGAGAAGAGAAGACAATTTGGACTAAACTGTTGAGTATGCTGGAATTTTTCCCCTTTTTCTGTTGATTTGTCTCCTCATGCTTTGGTTCTTTAATAACCATGCATCTTCATTAAATACGACCTTCAACAGGATCATGACCACCGATCAACCATCACTTGTTATATCCACATCGTTATGAGTCCTTATATTTCCTGAACTTGCTCGGAAACTTTATTGACAACTATCAAAAATTATTTAGAACAGGCGCTACTGGAAATTACAGTAAAAAGATGTAACTGCACAAAAATTGTAATACTACCAGAATTTCTAGTAGCGCTCTATTTATTTTTCAAAAATGCACAACAAACACTTGAGCGACCTGTTCAGAATTATATACTTAGAAATTTGAGTTATTCAAAAGTGTTCTGCAAAAAGGTGTTTCATTAGGAAACCGTTTTACCTTTTTTCCATATGGGTTCTAGTTTCTGCAAGCTTGTCCAAGTATGATTTGTTGTCAACAACTAATCTTGATCTTGTGGTCCTAGTGGCTGCTTCTTTGACAATGATCTTTTTCTCCTTCAAATCCTTTTGAATTTTTATTCTTTTTGAGGATTCTTTTTTTGGTTCTGAAGCGGATTTTCCTTGTTCCTTCTTCTTGGACTCATTAGTCTATAACCCATCAAATTTTCCTTCTACATCTATTACCTCTGTCAGAAAAATTGGATTATGCATGGCTTTAGATTTGAGCCTAAACTTGTTGTTGTATTTGGTGTGCTTTTTTTCTTCTACCAACCACAGGTTTGGCATCCTCTTTCCTTCTTTTGTTGCTGATTTCATACCCTGCATCTTTTAGTAGCTCTTCATTAGACTTAGTGGGTTGATATTCATTCTGGATTTTCCATTGAATGTCTAATTCCGAAACTTCCGATAGCACCTGTGCTTTGGATTTTTCTGCAGTTGCAGACATTATGATCTATGCTTTGGTATAAACTTTAGGAAAAGGAGAAATGGGAGGAACCATATTCATGGGTTTAGGCTTTCTCGTTTATGAGATTTATCCTTTCTCCAACTTCTTCTCAATCTCTATTGAATGAGCCTTCTCTTTTTTTCCTTTAGCCTTTTGATGGATATTCTCCTTCTTAGACTTTCTCTTTGTTCTCTTGGTAAGCTGAGGGTGTTGTTGTGAAGCTGAAGATGGATGACCTGGAACATCTGGTGTAGTTACAGGTTGGTCTGCCCTGTAAAACAGAAAATGGTCCCATGATTGATTTATTTTACTGAGTTATTCCTCAAATAACACTTTGATAACAACTTGATGATATAGGTTGTATTTTGAAGGAGTTGTGTGTGTTTGAATCATGGTGACATATTTTTCAGGCTCTTCAATAGAAATAATGGAAATTTGAGGGTCTTCATACTTGAAATATGAAACAAAAAGAACATATGATAAAGAAAAACTACAGTATACCATCTCTCATATGTGAGGTAAATTTTGATGAGCTTAATAACCTCAACCCATTCACTCTTGAGGTAACTGTTGGGAACTCCTTTATCCAAGTTGGGATCTCTATGTCCATCATTAGGGAAACTCTTTAGGTCTCATCCATTGATTAATTTACATTTAAACCACCTTTTTCGTTTCTATGGAAGGTTGAATGCCTCAGAAATTGAATTTTCTCGATACCTACTATCTGAGACCATAGATGGTTGCTTCGTGTCCATTAAAATAATGTGAAAAATCTTAAGCTAATCCTAAATGAGAGCTTCCCAGTCTTGAAAATAATGGATACCACCTTTCTTGAACAAACAAACATCTCACATTCAAATTAGCATCCAATAGGTTAGCTCCTTGGGGTTCAATTCGTTTTAGCTTTCCTCATCTCTTAGTCATATTCAATAGTAAATAATATTTTCTACTGAAATATGATAGGTGGAAAAGTTAGGGGAGTTCACCTAACAAGTGTTGTCGTGTCTTCTATGAGATATTGACTGAAATCGAAAACTCCTTTCTCAATTTTCTCATTGGAATATCTCGTTCACCAATAGTTAAAGTCAAAATTTATAGTCTTCCTTCCTTCTCGGTGGTTTAAAACTGATACATTGGTTCACCTTCCCATGCAAGATATTTTTCATTATGGTAAGAATCTTAGACAGTAGAATGTACCATGTGATAGTCATTATGATCTTCAGTTGGCTGCAGAGATTCAGATGGTGTGCTCCAGGTGGATGGAGATGAGCGGAGTTGTAAGTGGTAGGCACCTCCACTTAACCTTTATTATTGGCCTAAAGTTCTGGCGGCGTCTGTGTGTGATCAACCAAATGGTCATCGCATTAAAAATTTGGATCGATGATCTATTCTAGTAAATAACATGTACTTTGACATGAGGATGAGGTGGCTCATCTAATAGACAGGATGAACAATGGTAGGTTTTTAAAACTATGGATTGACACCTTTCGTTCACCACATATAACCACGACTTGAAGTTAACATTACTCAACGTAAATATTTCCTATCAAGTGACCTAACTCATGATAAAAGGTTTTTAAAAATTTTTGTTGATAATCAGATCACATGGCTTAACACAAAATTTGATGTGCCTTTCATTTATTTTTAAACAGGGGAAGTTATCGGAATTTCCGGTAGCATCAGGTTGAAGAAAAACAGACACAAAACAGAATTAAAACAGACTATCCTAAAAGGGCTAAAATAGACGCTAACAGAAATTTCGGCAGCGTTTATATATTTTTTTTAATTTACAAAGTTTATCCTTAAAATAAAATAAAATAGACTCATGACTTAGCATAGAACTGTCCTAACATATCTTATGCATAAAATTCTTTCAATAAATTATTTATAACGACTAGTATATTGGATCTTAAGATCCATTCACATGTTCAAATCATTTGATCAATTTAGCTGCATTCTATACCAATTAAACGATAACATTAGTACATTACAATTCCATTTAATATCATCCTAACCATTTTTGAAATTTATATGGTATTCATGTTTTTCACATGAATAAATAAAATACAGAACGTTGTGTTTCATACTCACTCTCTATTGATATATCCATCTCATAATTTATTAGCAAGTAGTATTCCCAATATAATTTCTATAGGAGTGAGGGATTGACACCATCCCCTTAAGTAATAAAAAAACTCCTGAAATTTTATTAAGTATTATTTTCATGATAATTATTTAGTGTAAAGATTTTCCTACACAATCAGGTATTCATTCAGTTCTTTAGACACACACATACCAATATGTTTTTTGAGATATCATGATCAATTCAAATGTAATCATACAACTATCATATTCCATGGGGTACTCTAATTCCTCTTACTTAACAACTAGTATATCCTGTCTAATTTCATACTTGGATGGCATTGTTACCATTTATTCTTAGGAAATGTGTTCTTAAGGATTCCATATAGAGCCCCCTTTAATCCACTTTGACACACATTTTATCGTCACTTGTCTCGGGGTTATTTTTATGTCTAAGGGAACTTATGATGCCTAAAATTTCATTATAAAAAAGGAACCATTTAATATCAAATTATTGAGAATGACATGCACTTTTTCCTACTTGATAATCTCATCATTCATTGATTGTTAGTCAAATAAATTAAAAAAATATGTGTTGCAATGAAATTCACACACAAGGAGCTATTTCTCTGTGATATTTTTTCCGAATAAGATCACGAGAAAACAAGAGAAAAATGGCCAATGGATAAAGAATCAAATCCAAACCCAATGCTCATAAATGCAACAAAAAAACAATTCTAAATGCTATAAAGGAAAGAGTGTGCACCTAGCCTCCTTGCATGTTGGTAAAGGGTTTTGAATTGATGGTAGAATCCTCGCACTTCAATAAGTAAATATTCTTTATATGCGCTCTATCTCAACATCTACACACATCCAAAAATGCTTAAGGATGAGAATTGATCTTCCTCAGAAGATCGTCAACACAAAAAATCATAGAATTAACATATATAATTGTTGCAAACATGTAAATATGAAGAAGGAACATATATTTCTATTAATACATAATCAAAATGAAAGTGCACCTTCACCTAGGTTTCCTCTCCAAATCTCGACAGAGTCTCACCACTATAATAGGAAAAGACCCATGGATAACAAAGAGTCTAGTAGCATAAGCATCAAGGAACCACTCTAAAATATGTTCTCTCTAGATGTCTTGGGAGGATGAATGCAGACACTTAGGATGATGAGAAGTTATGGAAACTTCTCAATGATAAGCCTCTCTCATCTCGAATAGGTAATGAGTAAAACTGATCTCCTAGGAACGAAAAAAATATAGAAAATTCCCCTGTTGCAGGCATAAAACAGGGAAAACATGGTTGTAGTCGCATGCACAAGGCATCGTGCAAACGGCCAAAAGGTTCCAGTTACACACATAAGCCATCATCCATGCGACTAGGTGTCCTAAATGGAAACAAGAAGGTTTGAGGCCAAAAAAAAGGTCAACTAGCATAGTGTCTTTGAAATACTAACCCAAGGGATAAAAATATGCTGATAAAAGATGCCCCAAATTTTATGATGCCAGAAGAGAATTTGACAGAAAAAATACATTACGATAGAGCTCAGAGGTAAAAAAAAAGAGTAAGGAGACAAAGACAAGGATTCGGATTAGAAGACACTTAAGCTGAAGTCTCAACTATGCTGATAACATTCTCAAGGTGGGCATACCCATGCTCAGTCATAAGATGATATTGAACACGACTGGCATAAATTACACTGCAAATCCACGACATGAAATGCTAGCACATGGGACTGAAGACACACATAGTGGATCCATGTGACTAAATAGAGAGAGCATATCCACCAAAAAATACAATGTGGGTTTCTGTCACAACATAGATCAATAGGACTATGGGCACATGAAAAATAGAAAAGTGTCTTAGATAGCCCTCAAAGTACATAAATGATACATAAATCCAATGTAGCATGGGAAGCATGCCATATTAAAGTGAGATGTACCTAACCCATGGTCTTCGAAATAACCCTTATTTCACGTATCTACAACATTGAAATAGATGGTCGAGCATGGTAGAAACTACCTGATTACTAGCTAATAAGGTAAAATAGTAATAGATGTGAGGGAATCCACTAGTGAGGAAAATGGACTGTAAGGTACCTAGTATAGTCCACCAAGTGTGAATAAATGAGCTGATGTCAAATGTTAGTGAACTCGATCAATTAGGATCCTATGATTTAAACCCACTGTCAATCGCAAGGAAGCCTAGCATCAAGGTTTACAAGCTCCAAGGTACTATTGGTTCCTAGATCAAGCTCCTGGATAATGAGTTGAATTCAACAGGAGAATTTTTGTCGAAGGAGGGCCTTGATGTATCCCCCATCAATCAACATGGAATAGAGCATGATGATGTGATGTTTTGGATGAATTCATGAAGTGATGAAGCACAATTGACATAGTTATGGCTGACTCAAAAATATCAACAATGAGAGAATTTTTGTTTCGTGTCTGCTCCACCTTGGGTATTTGTTTATTTCTTTAATATTCCTGTTTCCTAAGATTCCTTGGATTTTTCTGACTCTTCTAGATTTTTTTAGGGCTTAATTATCCGAATGTTCATTACTTTTCTCCATTTTTAAGCTTGTTTTTTAGTTTTTTTTTTTTAGTTTTTTCCTCTGTTTGGATGCATAATGGGTCATGAATGCGACTATGTATTATTAGTCTCTACCTTTTTGTTACAAGCAATTGAATGGTTTCTAGATGCATGACATATCTGTGTGATTGAACTTTTAGCCTTGAAAATCCAAATTTTCTCTCTGGAATCTTTTGTCTCTGCTTTGGATCTGTGTTGCTTATTTCTCTGCAAGCTGGATCTAGTCCAAATTTTTATTCTCGTGCTTGATTTCCTTGGATTGGATTTGTTTTGTTGAGAGATGTTTTTGAATTATTTTTTCATTTATCCTTTTACGTATTTCTGATCAATTGGAGATCCATCAAATCTATGGTTTCTATTGTTTCAAGATGTTGATCTCTATTTTATTTTAATCCATTTTTTATTGTTTCATTTAGGGCCTTCCATTGCTTTTGTATTACAAGGTTTTCTTCAAGATATTTTTTTTCTTTGGTTGAGGCTTGTGTTCTTGTCTCTAGATCTTATTTTCGGATCTATTTGGATGCTTTCAGTGAATATTTAGATATGTTTTGTATCCCACTTTTGGATCCTTTTTGCCTTTTGTGGTTTTTTCACTTGTTTCTATGTGATCTTATCCCTTTATTGTTTATTTTTGTCACAATTTGTGGTGTTGTGTTTGGTTGTGTGGTTTTCATTTAGAAAAGATTATTTTGTTGTGTTTTGATTGACTGTTATCTCTCCCATCCAATCTTGTTTAGGCCTTCCTACCTCCAGTGTATGGGTTTTACCTTTGTAGAATAATGACCTTAGTTGAAGTCGTTGTTGTAAAACCATATCTTTTTTACATTTCCTTCCTCTTTAAATTTTGACTTTATTTTTTATTACTCGAGTGTGTTTTTTTCTTTGGCTTTGTTTTCCTAGCTTTGATGCTTTTGAAGTGCTTTGAGTTCTATCCTGGGGGCTTTTCTTTGACCTCTTTATAGTTGCTATGATTTTTGGTTTGTTTTTGGGTTAAAATATTTATAAATTTGGGTTATTTTGAATTTTAGAACTTAGTGAGAGGTACATTATCATAGCCATTCGTGTGGTGTGTAGTTAGCATTGATCAATTCGAAAAGAATATTTTTCATGTAGCTGCATCAGGGTTACTAACAAGATTCATTCACACCATCTAAGTTTCACGTCGCATTCCATATGTGTAAATAAAAACACTTAAAATCAAAGTGATAATAAAGTCAATTATACTTGTTCTTTTCTTTTTATGAGTAGTACACCAAAAATATCTTAGGCTAGGGTCTTCGATATAAGAGTGTGAGTCGACTGCTACAAGACTAAAAAAAAAAACTTAGAAGCTTCCATTAGGGAGACAAATCAAATTATAGTAGTGTGGTCTAGGAAGCCCTTCTAACATGAGGTTAAATCACAAGGTCACACTTGGAATGGTGACATACCCCATTTCGCTTATTTTTAGGTTGCATATATTGTGGGTATTGAACGTATTACAAACAATGTTAGTCAGATTTTGCTGTAGCACTTGGGGGCCACTTGGTAGGAAACTCTTAAGGGGGTTTTGGACTTATATATCCTACTATTATGTGTAAATTTGGCTTACAACTGTCCCCCCTAGGATGTATTATTGTTGGTGGTAACCTTAGTGGAAAATATTTTTAGGGCTCATACACAGGTGCAGGGTCAGGCTCATCTTATCTGTACCTTGGACAGATATTATCTATACTCTCTCAATCATCTCAAGGGATTCCCTATGGCTAATAAGGGCACTTGGACCGAGTTCATAGCTATAAGGGTTGGGAACTAGGTCGCTAGTATAATGATCCCACCGCTAGCTTATTTCTATTTGGTTCTCTTGTTTGACTACGTTTTATGACTTTTCTAGTGTGCGTTATTTGGTCCAAGTCATTAGTATTTTCCTTAGGGTGCTTGCACTAAGACAATTTTTTTAATTAAAATTTTTTCATCCTTGCTAAATGTAGCCACCTCGAGTCACATCGTATTCATGATTTTCCTCCTTGCAGTAGCACAGTATAGGAAGCCCTTCTAACATGAGGGCCCATCGTAAGGTCACACCTAGGCTGGGTGAGGTGACATACCCCAATTCACTAAGTGTCAGGTTGCATAGATTTCCAGTATTTAACGTACTACAAAAAATTTTATTCACATTTTGTTGTACCCTTACGTGTGAATTTGGCTCATGAATGTCCCCCTAGGACGTATTATTTTTGGTGGTAGCCTTAGTGGAAAATATTTTTAGGGATCATACACAAGTGCAGGGTTGGGATCGTCTTCTCCGTACCTAGGACAAATATTATTCATACTCTCTTAGTCCTATCACGAGATGTCTGATAGCTAATAAGGAAAGTTGGACCATGTTTGTAGCTAAAAGGTTCAGGAAGTAGGTCGCTAGTATAATTGTCCCACCACAAAATTATTTCTATTTTGTTTTCTTGTGTGACTACCTCTTAGGACTTTTCTATTGTATGTTATTTGGTCCAAGTCATTAGTATCATCCTTAACATGCTTGTACTAAGATAGTTTTTCACCGTTGTTGAATATAACCACTATCAGTCACGTCGTCTTCAAGATTTTCCTCTTAAAAAAGGTAGATTTTATACTCCTGCAAGGAGAGTACCTATTGGTGCTCAATACCCTAACCAACCCATAGTTGTGGAGTCTATACTTGGTCCTCCTGGCATCGATTTAATTTCTATTGAAACATTGGAGGGAAACCCAACTTATTCTATTAGTTCACCTTTGTGTAATCCTTTGGGACCAGAGTTATTGTGACTGAACTCAGACGGTTCGACACATGCTTACAAATGCGTGCCTTTATCTATATTTCCTATGCAGGAGGATAGTTATTTTTTAGCTTTTGCATCAAAAATGTCAGTTTCCATGTCATCATTGACACCAGTCAGTGTGGTTTCACCTACCCCTTTATCTACACCTCTCACATATTCTTGGGTCATTCCACCCGTATCATATATAGCGCCTACAAATTTGTCATATGTTTCCATGCCTAATTTGTCATATATGCCAACCATGCAATCCTGGTCAGTCGGTAGGGTCATGAGTGTTTTCTCCTAGCTTCATTCAACCTAATATTCTTGTCCCTAAGTTAGGTGGGGTTACTCCTAGAAATTTATGGAGGGGGTGTCATTAATTGCTCGTAGCCAACATTGGGGAAATATTGCTTCAAATATGTCACAAGCCTTGTATATTTCATTATTTGGAGTGACACCAACTTCAAGTACTTTTCCTGGAATGGCTAGTTTACTTTGGGGAAACCTTGCTGCTAGTACAATCACTTCTATGAGTTAGCCTCCTTATGTTGGTGCTACCACTCAAGCTGGTCCATCTATACCTATTCGGTGAAACTCCATTATCAAACATGCTTGTGGGGATTCTACACTCTCTGGGGGAATTTACCCTGGGGGGAAAAATCCTCTCACCAGTCTTGCTGACTCGAATACTTCATATGCTGGGGTGAACCCTTACCATAGACAACAATCATTACATCATAATCCTTATATGTGGAGACTTCCTGGTTGGTATGGTAGCTGTCATTTCTATGACCCATTGATAATCCATTTATATCATCTCTTGATTTAGCATATTTGGATAAGTTGACCAAAGACCCATTAGACATGACCCCTAGTGGCTACCTATGTCTACAAAATTTCCTTCTAATATACCCAAATTTCAGGGAAACCCTGGAGAGAATCTATCCACTGATATCACCAGATATCACCTATGGTGTTCATTGAAATCTTTAGTGGATAATTAGATTAAGCTATTATTTTTCAACCATATTTTGGATGGGGATACTACTAAATGGTACATTGAATTGGACACCCCATCCTACAATGATTTCATCCTTAGCTCAAACCTTTTTGACCCACTTTTAGTTTCATATGAGGTATGATATCGATTCCGATCTCTTGTCCTAATTTAAACAAGATGATGTTGCATTGATTATTGATCATATCCATGAGTGGTGTTGTCACAAGAGGTTGGTAAGAACCAAGATTCTTGATGGGATATTGCGTAAATTGTTCATTCTATCCTTATGACCTCAGACTGCCAAAGATGTGTCGATGTTTAGAGATGTCATGAAGGAGCAATCTATCTTAGTTTCCCAACAACTGGATTTGATATATTCACAAGCGTACACTTTATGTAGCATTGTGTAATATTCCAAAAAGGAAAAGACAGGATTATAGAACATTTATAGCATTCCAAATAAGAAAAACAGGGATATAACACTAAAATATAAAAAATGCTGGAAATATGCTGCAATTGAAAATTACATCAAGACATTATAATCATCAGCAGAAAAAGTTGAGTCATATCATTATAAACAAAAAAATATATAAATTACATAGTGCTCCAAAGAAGATGCACTCAATCCAATAAGAAGTGGTTGAAATACACTAATGAAAACTAGCACTGGAAATGTTGTGCTACCACTGCTGCTGCTGCTGGAAATTGTTGTTACTCGAAATAAGAACCATGTGTGGGAGGCTGTTGGAGTGCTCAGAATGATCCAGGATTTTAGCCATGGATTCTACTCAAAAAACCCAGACAAACCCAGAAATGGTCTCGCCAGATTTTAACTTTGGATTTCGGCCCTTTTTAGGTTGTCAACTGCACCTGTGGTGGCTCACTTACGCAATGCTCCTGGGTAACTGTTGATATGGGGCTTAATTTATGATATAAATACTAAAATATCACCCATTCAGCTCACTTGATCCCTTCTCCTGATCTCCAAGCTAGAATCTTGAGATCTAACTCCTCCTTTATTTGCTCAAGTTGCTACTGCAAACTGCACAACTCCTACACAACTCCTGGATTAGACTCTACTATCAAGGAGGCTGGATTTGTATCCTATTTCTTTATCATGAAATAATTCTCACAACTCATGTAAATGATCTCTCCAAAGTAACAAAAAGACCCATCACAAGATTCCAAGATGAAATACATGGAACTTCCTTCCTCCCTTACATTTTCCTAGTTGGACTACGCAATTCCTAAAGGAAATGTTGCTGCATGGAGGTGTAATATGATGGCCTAATGCCAGATATGAAAATGCTTCTCCCGGAAGACTTAAATGGAAGAACAATACGAAAGGATGAACCCTCCACCAGTTCTTAGCTGAAATGCTAAGAACTACCTTACTCCTCTCAAACCCTAAGACAAGAATGCATAATTCCTAAAACTGTATATGAAGAAGGGAGGGTATTATTGTGGCAGCAATGTCATATGATGAATAAATGATCAAAATAACCTTGCCAATGTAGGCACTTAATGTCCCCCATGGGTAAGGGTGGGATTCCCACTCGAGAACACCCGTGTTCTAAACAACACGGAAGACTTAGCTAAACAGCTGAAGCGTGCAAGGAATGTCAAACGACAATACAATATCAAATTTCAGAATGATTTTCTTTGATGCCCTCATCTTCATTATATGGTTGTGAGCCTTTCCTAGCCTTGCCCCACATCATAACTGCACTGCACATGTGGCCACTAGGCTCCATGAATACTGCACTATCTCTCCATGATCTCTGCATTTAATCTCCACTCCCTTCATCATGTGTGAATTTAATTCACCACTTCCTCCATCACTATATCATTAATGCTCTATGATATTAATTTTATTCATCTACTATCTCCACCATCTTCATCATTAATTCTATATGACCTCCACTCCTTCTTCATTATTAATTTTCTCCACTACTCCATAATGTTGATCTATTATCTAATTAACCAACATTCACACAAAAATGTGTATTTTATTCATATATGGGGTTTACGGGTCCCTCCACCCTTTTATTTACTTAACTAATTAAGAAAATTAAGAAATATAATATTCCAATTAACTTGTGGAAAATCGGGAATATTACAGTCCTCCCCACCAAAATGTTGCTTGTCTTCAAGCAACTGCAAAAGTGAATGCTACATCAATCCTCCTCCCTTCAAATCGAATCCTCATATGGAATTTATCCCCATCTGCTCCATTGTGTAATGAATTCCCAACTCCAAAGCTGCCTCTCTAGAATGTCTAGAATGGCTTGCGACTGTATCGCTAGATGCCTCTCATCACTGAACCTCCAAGTGGAAACCATCAATGTAATAATTTGGAATATACTTATCCCATCCTCCGAAACTCAACAAATCAACACAAAGTGTTGTGTGTAGCTCAACAATGGAAAAATTGGATGGCTATACATCTCCTCCTTGAACACGTCAAGGGTCCTCTACGCAGTGATAGTTTCCTACTCCAAATCACCAAGGTGCTTTAATACTTGGTTATGCAATTTCCCTGAGGGCATGATCTCATAAATTTCAAGCTAAGGTGTTGAAATAAGATGGGATGGAAATTATTGCAAACCTTGGATCAAATGAAACTCTGGAAAATCTTTCACAGCTACAAGAGTTCCTCCAACCAGTGCAATGGCTTATCCAACTACTAGTAATGGTGGTGGCTCCTCCTCTTCTATTGTACCAGTGTTGGTATCTGCCCCCTCTTCCTCATGAATCTCCTGAATCATGCATGGGACTCCCAATGTCAAGTGATCAAGACCATCTTGCAAATATTCAAGTGCTCCTTCACTTGATGCAAGTACTTCTGCAGCTGGTCGTGGTGGTAGTAGCTCCTCTTCTGCAGTGATAGTGCTGACATCTTCCTTTGGCTCATTTTTTTTATCCTCAATGTGGGGAAATTTCTCTATGGAAAGTGTCTCCGTTTTTCTTCTATCAAACTTCTTTGTCACCCTTTGAGTGAAATATGCATAAGAAGTCACTCTTGCATGTTTCATATGGCTGAACCACCAATCCTTTGCTTCACTCTCAAGGTGAAGTGTTGCAATCTCAACAACCTCTCTTTCTGCTACTGGATGTAGCAAGAAGAATGCATCTAAATTCTTCCTCCAAGACTTTTCTATGCTTGTGGATGATCCATCATTTGTAGGCAAGAAGAATCTATTGTGCCTTTTTCATCTATTTCTGTTGCGATATCTCCATTCTTCTTTGAGTTGTAAAAATTGTTGGAGAGTTAGATTCTCCTTGAATTCTCTAGACTGGTATTTTTACTCTGCAATATATTTAATTAGGGTCTCATGCTCCAAGTTTCCTCCATCTCCATGCCGTTCACCTTCCTCTTCAAAGAAAGTGGACATAGTAGATTTTTGTGGAGCTCTATGCATAGCTGGTTTCTTCTGTTGTTGATAGGAAGTGCTTAGAACTTCCTCATTCTGAAACCCTCTTGAGGTTTCTCTTTGCCTTCCCCTTCTCATTTATTTAATCTCTATGGAGATATACTGCATAGAACCAAAGAGAAGTGTGGAAAAACTTAATCCTTCCACCATTGAAGACTCCTTATTTTTCTGCTTCTTCTTCTTATTCTTCTGATGTCATGAAGTGCCCATAAGCTAAACCAAATATCATGATATGATACCACTATAATATTCCAAAATAGAAAAAACAGGATTATAGCATTTACAACATTCCAAATAAGCAAAATAGGGATATAACACTAAATTATGGAAAATACCGGAAATATGATACAGATGGAAATTACATCAAGACATTATAACCATGAGAAGAAACAGTTGATTCATATCATTATAAACAAAAATATATATAAATTACACAATGATCCAAATAAGATGCACTCAAGCCAATAGGAAGTGGCTGAAATACACTAATGAAAACTAGCACTGGAAATGTTGTGTTGCTACTACTGCTACTGGTGGAAACTACTACTATTGGGAAGAATAACCATGTGTGGGAGCCTTCTAGAGTGCTCAGAACGATCCAATATTTTAACCATAGATTCTCTCAGAAAACCCATCAAAACTTTGAAATGATTTGGCCAGATTTCAGCTTTGGATTTTTGGCCTTTTTTGGGTTTCCAACCACAACCCTACTGGCTCACTTACGCAATCCTCCTAGGTAACTGTTGAGATGGGCCTGAATGGATGATATACCTACTGAAATAGCACCGAATCATCTCACTAACGAAAGGGCTGATCCCTTGTCCTGATCTCCAATCTAGAAGCTTGAGATCTAGCTCATCCTTTCTCTGCTCAATTTGCAACTGCAAACTGCACAATTGCTGGACTAGATTGCACTCTCAAGGAGGCTAGAGTTGTATCCTGCTTCTAGATGATGAAATAATTCTCACAAATCATGTAAATGATCTCTCCAAAGGGAGGGAAAAAACCCTCACAAGATTCAAAGCTGAAATACTTGGAACTTACTTCCTCCCTTAGATCTACCTGGTTAGACTACGCAATTCCTGAAGGAACTACTGCTGCATGAAGTTGTAATATGATGGCCTGATGTCGAATATCAAAATGATGCTCCTTGAATACTGAAATGGAATCACATGATGAAAGGATGAACCATCCATCATATACTTAGCTGAAGTGCTAAGAACTACCTTCCTCCTCTCAAACCCTAAGACATGAATGCATAATTCCTTAAGCTGTATATGCAGAAGAGAGGGGATGATTGTGGCACCAATGTTGGATGATGAATAGCTGCTCAAAATAAGCCTCGTAGAGAAGGCACTTGAATTCCCCCATGGGTAAGGGTGGGATTCCCACTCAGGAACACCCATGTGCTAAACAACACAACAGACTTAGCTAAATAGCTAGAGAGTGCAAATAATGTCAAACAAAAATACAATATCAAATTCCAGACTTATTTTCTTTTCTACCCTCATCTTCCTTATATGGTCGTGAGATTTCCCTGGCCTTGGCCCACCTCATAACCGCGCTGCACATGTGGCCACTAGGCTCCATGAAGACTACGATGTCTCTCCATGATCTCCATGATCTCTACATTTAATCTCCACTCCCTCCATCATGTGTGCATTTATTGCACCATTTCCTCCATCACTATATCATTAACGCTCTATGATCTTACTTTTATTCCTCCAATCTCTCCATCATATTCATCATTAATGCTCTATGCCCTCCACTCCTTCTACATTATTAAGCTATTCCACTACTCCATAATGTTGATCTATTATATAGTTAACCCACTTTCACACAACAAAGTGGATTTTATTCATCTATGGGGCTTATGGGTTCCTCCACCCTTTTATTTACTTAACTAATTAAGAAAAGTAAGAACTCTAATATTCCAATTAACTGGTGTAAAATTGGGAATATTACACATTTCTTATTGCTCCCAAGCCTTCAATTGACCAACCCAAACATACTCCTGGCCAACATAATGATGGTGTGATTGGGTCTATTTTTTTATTTCATGAGCCAACTAGGAAATTGATTGTTATAATGCAAGCCCAAGAAAGTGTGTTTGGCTCTACAAAAGCACCTTATTCTGAGTAGTCTACCAATGTACACAACACCTAAGAACAAATAAAAAAATGGTGGTAAAAGGAACAAGAATAAAAAATAGAAATATCAACCTACTCTGAAATCTCAACCAAACCCAGAAAATCAGGGAGGGGGCATGACAGAACTTTGTCATAAGATTAAGTTCCCTTGTAAGAACCATCAAGGTGAAAATTTAACTCACGGGGAACCTCATATGGATGAAGTTTTGTTGATGGCTCAAAAATCATTACCTCAACAATGGGGATAACGACCTGTACGGGAACTTGAAAACCATTCCTATTTCCTTTGTAATAGTGGCTCTAACTAGGGATAATGGGACCATTTTTCATTCAAAATATAATTGAGTGGGTGCGAGGTATGAAAATAGTTAAATGGTTGTGATAAGTGGAAGTAAGAAAAAACTACATATGTATATCTCTATTTATCTATATCCTGAGACTTAATTATACTCTTTATATGTGTTTTCAAATATATTCTAATGTGGAAGATAACATAGATCATCAAACACTTAAAGAAGTAGTTACAAGCTAGTTGATTAATTTGATTAAATAGTTAATCAAACTATTTGTTAAACGTATGCCACATGAAATATTTGATTGTTTCCTACATACATTAAAATATAGAAATATCACATGTTCACTGGTGAATTACTACTCAATTGTATTAAAAGAACCTATATAAAAAAACAATTTAAAGATAAATATGACTATCCATTACATATAAGCACAACAACCATATAAATATAAAAATACCCGATATATCATAGCTCTGCTCATGAAACAAATAGCCTTGGTCCAACCTTTCTATTAAGATGATTATAAAAGGTACAGTAGTGCAACTTTCTAAAGAATTATTTACAAAAAATCAGAACCCTTTTCTAAAAGACATGAAAGGGTTTTTATAGATAATACTAGAACTATAAAAATATTAAATAGATGAAATATTGAGGAGGTTTGGACAACCATCCCTAAAATAATAGAGAAGAAAACAAAAAAAAAAGTATGTTTGAACAATAAGCTCAAGGATGGAACACTGGCTACTTTCCCATTTGTTTCTTTAGCTTGTAGATATCCATCATGGGCTTCAATTCAAGAGGCTGAGTTGGCCTTATGTACATCTGTCATGTATACACTACATCTAAAAGCACAGAAAGCATGTGAAAAGTTGTGTTGGCAAGACATTGAAACATTAGTCATTGGCTATGTGGCTTTACTAGATATTGTCAACACTTTTGAAGGTTTAACTTTGATATATTTTTAATGTTATCCTCCTTATTCTTGGACCATTCATTCCATTATTTCATTAATATTTTAACATCAAGCAGGGAACCAGTTGGGTATTACTGAATAATATTAGTGCTAAACAGGTTGTCATTCATAGTTTCAGTAATATTTCTTGTGATACCCCTTGCTATGAAGATGGATATTTCTGCTTATTTTAATTTTATGTCCCAATATATAAAGAGGATTTCTTTGTGTGAATATTATATTGTTGGAAGGTTTGATGCTCTTCCTTCTACACTCAGAAATTTTCTCATCAATGTCTTCGAAATTTTCTGATCAATATCTTCGAAATTTGTCCTCAGATCAGATCATTGATTCATTAGTGAATCGATTTTATTACATAGATCATTTATTACTGCCAAATTTTAGCAAATTACCACCTGTTTCTCAGCTAAGACGGTGTTAAGTTCTACCGATTCTTTCTTAAAATACTCAATTCTAGGATTATCCTTCAATTTTTGAACTCTAGCTTGGAGTTCCTGTAGTTGAGCATCTTTAATATTGATGTCAATTTCATGTTGGAGTTTCATTTCATCAAATCTTTGTTGTAATTTTGATAGGCTTGCTTTCCATTAATGATCAATGCTCTGTTTTTCTTTTAACAATTCTTATTCCAACTGTTGAATTCTATCATCTTTGTATTTGATTAATTGTTGTCTTCTTTTGGTAACTAGGTAAAAGACCCATAGTACAAGGTCGTAACCCTATTTGAGAACATAGGACCAATTTGTGGTTGTTGCATATGCCCCTACAAACTATGATATCCTGGTTAAGTCATTAGATAGGTTGGATTGTGGATCCTTCCATATAACATCCAATGGTACATCTCCAAGAACTAGTGCCTAGGATTGCTAAACTCTCCTCCTCTTCTGTAATGTTCCTAATTAGCCCAAGCTAATAGGAATATTTCATTTTGTTTTAATTTAAATTATTGATGAAATAAATGTGAGAAGGAGGTTTATTAAACTCCTAAATTGAGAATAAATACATGCCCAATGTGAAAGGAGATAAATCTGGGCTATTATATTAAACACACTTAAGTGTGAAAGGAGAAAATTCATTTGAATGGGTCAATCTTGGGCCCACCTACAGTGCAGATTGGAGGAATACTTATCCATAAGGCACAACGTACTTCTAGAAGAGGATCTCTTGTGTGAAAGAGGATAAGTTGAAGAAGGTGGCTTAGGGTTTTGTCAATCCCTCATGTTATAAAAGGGAGGAGAGGCAGCATATGAGGGTTGTTGATGTATTACTTTCTGAAGCTATTTGTCTGCTTAGACAAATAACAATCTCTGCTATTTAGTGGAGGATTGTGATTGGAATTCCTGTTTAGGGGTTTCATCTCTTCCCTTGAGGATAATTGGAGGAGTTCTTTGCTGAGGTGAGCCACTATCTGGTTGGATACAAAGCTTCATTTTCATGAGCAGCGCTGTCCCTTTAAGGGTTTTGCAGCTGCTGTGATTTGCAGCATGTGGTGTTCTAGATCTTCTTAGATTTAGCTTATATTGAGGGCCTCTTCTCTTGGAGTGTGTTCTTTAACCTCCAAGGAGAGTGTTTCTTCACATTTTGTATCAGATCTGAAATTTCTTTCAGATTATTCAGTGCATTCAACCCTCAACGCAGTTTCAGTCTCATACTACGTTATTTTGTAAGAGGGTTTTTTGTTCCATTTTGATATTAGATTTGAGGGAAGATCTCTTGGTGTTGGGCCTTCCTTTCCCTTGGTGATCCATGGATTAGATTTCTGATCTATGTATCCTTAGATCTGATCTTTTCATTAATAAAGTTCATCTTCAGAAATTCCAGTGTATTTTGTGGCACTGTAACTTATAATTCAAATCTACAATTTATTATACATGCTTTTGCTAAAATTCCAAAGGGATCTTGTTAAGAAAGTTATTTAGCTTCTAGATCTGGTATGGATATGATGTTTCAACCATATATTAGTTGTATATCTGAGTTTTCACCTACAACAGCTGAATCTCCTCATATAGGACGCTGTGAAGTCATTTCTGCAGCTTTTACATGTATTACTGCTTTAATCTCTGAAGAATTCTTGCTCTCGCTTCATGTAAATTTACTGCTTCTTCAAAGGAACTTCATTTTCAATCTAATTTATTGTTGTCATACTGAAATGAAATTTTAGTGGCTGGTTTCCAGTGACTAATAGCTGAAACTGCGCAAATTCTGAAGTGGGGTTTCTTCTTTTGTTTGCAGCCTTTCTCTTTAGCTGATTTTTAGCTAGTCATCTTTGTGGGAGATCTGTTTAAGGCCTCTA
This sequence comes from Pinus albicaulis, assembly GCA_034641835.2. Taxonomy (NCBI): domain Eukaryota; kingdom Viridiplantae; phylum Streptophyta; class Pinopsida; order Pinales; family Pinaceae; genus Pinus; species Pinus albicaulis. The sequence goes on along the minus strand of CM076579.1, from coordinate 461,940,826 downwards.
AACTTATTTTTTTTTGCTAAAATTAAGCATGTAGGTCTGTTGAAGCCTATAAAATCTCCGCTTCAAACATTGGGGAAAACCACCCGGTCGGGACCTTAGGACAGATCCTTATCCGTTTGGTATGGTGGCTCCGACTAGATTGAAAGGACCAGTTTCCTTATAACTAATGGGTTGGTGATGGGTTGATTTGGATGAGTGAAAGTGAGACTAAATTGACTGAAATAAAACTATCTAATTTAAACTAAATACTGATAAAGAAATTCTAAAAACTAACCCAGGCAATCATATGTGAATACAACTTCAGATTATTCCGTTTGAACAATAACCATAAAAATGTATTATTATTTAATCGAAATGTGCAGAAACAAATAAAGATAACTCTGTTTAAGAAATTAAACAGAGTTATATTTTCATATTGTATTCATCATAGTATATCATCTACATATACTTATGAAAGATAACATTTCAATTATACTAAAAAATGATATATAAAGAAACGTTGTTAAAACCAAATGTATATAAATGATAGCAAATTCTAAAACGAATCTCATAAGACAAAAGAAATCAATAGTGAAAAGATAGAAATACCTTATCCATCTTGAAAGCTTTCAAATGAAATCTGATACTCTAATCCAGTAATTCTGATGCAAAATCAAATCCAAGGTACAAAAATGCAACACTTTAAAGATAATTCTGCATAAAATCACAAGATGTGATCCTTTATAAAATATAAGATCCAGTGGAGTACAGAAATGTAATCTCCAAGTCCAAAATATTATAATTCAGGACCCTTATCTAAATGCATGAGAAGGGTTTAAATACTACTAGCTAAATCTAAAAATAGTTTATTACAAAAATTAAGGATTCGGTTTAAATGACTGTCCTTTTCCTAGGCAAAAATACAGTAAAACTAAACCTAAATCTAAAAATAAAGACTATTAAATAACTACTTATGAACTTGATCTTTAAACTTGCAAGCATCCAGCATTGTTTTGAGAAGAGGTGGTTGGCCGACTTCAGATTTCAACTGTCCTGAAAAGACAGAATCAGCAAGTGTAGGTGCAATCTTCTCAGCAGAACTAATGATGCAATTAAGAACACTGTGTTGACTGTGTGGTTTCACTAAATATTTCCAGTAAGAATCCCAGTTTAATCTTGTCATCCTTGGATTGATTTTGATTTTCTTTTTGCCTTTTGTGTCCATTCTGTTTGCAATTGATGCGCCTGTGGAAGATATTCCGGAACAGTTTCTGAAATCAAATTTGCTTTGTGCAAATTCTCATTTACAAAATCAGTAAGACTGCTTGTTGCTGTAGCTGATTCTTCTGCTGCTTTCTCTGCTCTTCTGATTTGTGCATCCCAGTCATTGAAAAGTATTTCTTTATGATTTTCATTAATAATTGGTGCTCTAGCTTTTCTTCCTTCCTCTGTTTTTTGCCATACCAAATAATCAGTAACTTTTTCATTAATTAAATCATAATCATTTCGTAAATCTACGACATGATTAGTGATCTTATCACTTTCTTGACAAAAAGAATTCCATTGCAAGATTTTTTGGCATAATACTTCTTCTTGTTGCAGTAGTTGATTGTTTAAAGAAATAGTTTCTGAAATAAACTCTGGAAAGTCAGGATCATCTTTGTGCTGATCTTGGATAATCTGTATTTGTTTCTCTTTATCAGCTAAACTTTTTTGATATCCAATTTTCATTTCTTGAAGTTGTTGCTGTAATTTTTCAAGTTTCATCTGTGCTTCATTATTGGCCTATACCTGTTGCAATTGCTGTTGCAAAACTTGTATATGTTCTTCTTTTTCATTTAATAAGAGTTGTATCTCAAATGCTTTGTCAATAGTTGCAGAAGTATAAGCTCCTGTAATTTGAGATAACTTAGCAAGATTATTAGTAGGCTCTGTGGTAGGATTCTTCCACAAGACATCTAATTGTTCTGCTTCAGTAGCATTTGCACCTTCTAATTTTCTCTTTTTTCTTTGTTTCTTCACTATTGCTTTATACTTTGGGCTGTAGAATACATCTAGAGGAGGAATTTTCTCTACATTAAGTACAATTTCAGAAGAGGGAGTGACAGGTATATGTTCTGTATTTGTCACATTACCACTTATTCATGTGCTCAAAACTTTTGTTGTCTGTACAGGGGTCTGTATATTCTTTCCTTCCACATTAAGCAATTGATTAAAGCTTTCCCATTCTTTGTCTAATTCAATTGTGACTGACTGTTGCTGTACATTGGTAGGAGGAGGATTTATCTGCTGAGAAGTCAAAATTTGCTGTTGTGAAAGCTCTTTCAATTGAGCAGTATCTTTCACTAATTCTTCATATCTGTCCTGCTCTTCATTGGACTTATCAGAAAGTTCAGAAGTCCCTCTTTCAGATTTTGACTTAGACTTATCTGTACTTGAAATTCCGTTGAGACTGACACTAGGAGTTGGTTCCCTTGCAGGTTCCAAATGCAAATTTTCCAAAGGGATAGTAGTTAGTCTTCTTTCTCTGTAAACTTTAAATTCTTGAAATTGTTCTGGAGATAACTGCATCTGTGCTGACTGTAGAATTTCTTTCAGTGTGGATTTTTCTAGGAATATATCATCGAAAGGGTCCTCTTCTCCGGAAAATATCCTTATTTGTTGATTGTAGAGGTGAAATTTTTACTTAACTTCATTGGGTCGAATAAATTTTTAAATTTAAAACAATTATTAAGCATGTAATATTGCTTTACTTGTGAATACGTATCCAACATCAAATAATGAAATGTCCCTGACTAAAATTGTGGCCAAATGGCCTTCTTCTTATCCTTTAATTCCTTTGTCAAACCTCCTTCACCACAGGTTTGGTATGCAATTTCCTGAGAAATAAGTTTATTAGAAACATATAAGGGTAAAACATGAGGAGAAGCGGAGCTTCCAAAAACCCTTACATACGTAAACCACTCTTCCCCAAAGCATCGCGCGATAGGGAGAATGTCGACTTGTGCTTCCGGGGAAAACCTTGGAGCATCTTTATTATACAATGTTTTGTGTAGAGGCAACATTATGCCGTGGAAAATCTTGTAAAAATGAGGAACAAACTTGGATTCCCACAGTTCCTTCTGATACACATGAATAGGCAAAGGATCATGAGTCTTCCATTGCCAACCCATCAGAGGGAATTTAGAAACAAAGCAGATAGCATCCATAACATAGGCAGACAGATAAAAAGGAGGATAAATCCTCTGAGAAACAATTCGTTTGGACCGGTAATTGAAAATGGCAGTCGTTAAATTGTCAGATAATATCTTGGCCCAGTCTACAAGAGTAGCGTTAACAACAACATTTAACAATGGAAGCCACTCAGGTAAGACCATATTTATATCAGGCTTTCCAAAAAGCCTGCATAACATAGCAACAGCAAAACAATATGGAGAGGTAAGTGAACCAGTACTGTACATACCGTGTTTGTTTTTATTCAATGGTTCATCTCTTTTGGTCCATTCCTATGTGCATTCCACCAAATTTGCATGTTCTTTGGAAAAATTCTCCATAAATTGTTTATTATAAGTCGCCCGAGGTTCTGAAAAATGATACATCAGCCTCAAATCTTCCGTAGTGAACGACCCGATGAGCTCTTGATCTGGAGTTCTAAATTTCCTGTCTAAAATATCGTTGCTGTCCAGCACGCATTTTACCATGTCTGAATATGGAAGAATCCTTGGTCTTGCTGCTATCCGGTGTAGAAATGAACAAGCCAGGCCTTTAAGGGTTGCTTCAGATGAATTACTTGATCCTGCAGTAGCCACAACTTGCATCACCCTGGGATTTTCTTCTTCAAGCAAATTATACATTCCTTCACGGTGGTTATACCGACATCCTTATTACAAGCGATGTCATGGTAAGGCTGCCCTTCCTTTTCGGGCTTGAAAGCTTCTCTCTTGTGCTCGTAGGCATTGTGATCTTTTTCTCCTTGGCCTTTCAAGTTTTTACGAGTTAAGTGAGAGTAATGACGTGAAAAGGGTGATGAGATAGTTTTTAAATGAAAATGATAGATGAAATATATTATTCTATCGTAAACAACCTTTCAATCAAAACAAAATCTTTTTATTGATAATTGACAATCCTTTCATTAATTCAATCATTTAAAGCACATAACGGATATTGATATATGAAAAGATTTTTATTGGACAACGAGCTTTTAAGGATTTGCGATATTGCGATCTGCGATTTTCTATGCAATATCGCAATATCAAAATATCGAAAATCGCATTTTTCTCAAAGCGTAACCATCGCAAAATTGCAATGTAAATATCACCTTAAAAATATTAGTTTAACAATTTTTTTGCGATATCGATTTATGAAACCATATTTTAATGTATAGGATTTTTGGGATCGCGTTATCGCAATATCGCAAAATCACAATTTAAAAGATTCAGTTTTACAAAAGATATCTACCATTTGCGATGGATGCGCTATTTCGCTCAAAGAAATATTTTATTGTAATCTATCATAAACTTAAGTGTTTCTTTAAGGATTTTCTAAGGAATTTCCCTAAGTTATGATAGAAAGTTTTATTTGAAAAGGGAAACAAATACTAATTAATTTTTTGGATTTTTGACTAAGGGTCCCCACTTAATTAGTATTATTACTAATATTAAATAAGAAGGGGGGTTGTTGCTAGCCACAACAATTGGCGATTCACTGAGAGAAACAGTTATCTCTGAAAAAATAAAATGAACACTATATTTCTAGTAAGTAAAGATTTTTAAAGATAATGAAAACTATCTTAGGATATTTCAAATAAAATCTAACTATGAAAAAAAAATAAAAATCATTGGCAATTTCTTTCTAATTTCTTAAGAACAAAAACACTTTTGAGTTATCTCAAGCTTTGATCGGTGTTAAAAATGAAGTAAGTGGATTTCTCCAAGTTTGGTTTTATAATATACTCTATTGTCATAGGTATTGCCTCTACTGCCTGCAAACGTTCATAGTCTCGACAGGGTTACCTTTAAACCATTAACCATTCATTGTCCCATCCAGCTAAAATTATGACTTTTTAAAAGATAAATTCATAAGACATAATGTCTCATCATTTTTGTCTTTGCAGTTTTTATTTTAGGAAGCCATTGTTCCTTGGTTTAGTGATGGAGTTAATAACAATTCCATTCACTAGTTGCTTAATTAAATTGAACAAGGCTGGCTCAGTGATGAGACCCCTTGTCTTATAATCATAAGCATTTACCACTGTTTTGATATCAGGTATTGGTAATGTCAGTTTCATTACTTCTTATGAGCATGGTAAGCCGGCTCATAATGAGACCTCTTATCTCTTAAATTTTCATATAATTTCTTAGAATTACATTCTAAAAAATCACAATTTAAATGGATGGGGTGAAGTAGTTTTATCCTTAAGAATAAATGGATGACAATTTTCAGAGTTTTCTTTGAGTACCAAGACTTTGAAAAATCTTTAATTTTATAGATAACCTTTCTCTGCTCAATAAAATTATAATGATTTACATTCTCTTCAAGTTTTCAAAAGATCAAGCAAATGATTGGAATAATCTTTCAAAGTTTAACATCTTATTTTAAACTATCGAAAAACTGTGATCATTTCTTTAAAAATTCTCATTTACACAAAATAAATATTTATAATATTTTTCCTAAGACATTTTCTTAATAGTAAATAGTCAATTAGAGACTTATTAACAACCATTATTTGCGAAAACAATTAAAAATTTGCAGAAAGGAATATGTACAATTAAGAAGGGGTTACCTCCTTATGAAAAGAATTTCTTTAAGATAAGCCCATTTACAGGAAGAGATTCTCTCTTTCCTGTTAAATCTTGAAGTATGAATGTATTTGAGCCTATCTTCATGTGCTTTATCCCATTTCAGAACAAGATCACCAATTGAAAAAAAAATTGAGCCGGTAGAACTTGCATCAAAAGAAGATTTTACAAGCTGTTGATATTTTTCATGAATAATTTTTTATTTATCTCTATCTTCTTCTAATTTAAGGATTTGATCATATCTCAATTGAATGGATGAAAAAGGATTTTCTTCAATAAATTTCACTAGGGCTAATGATGGAAGAGCTAAATTTGATGGTATCACGGCTTCTTTTCCATAAACTAAATTAGAAGGTGATGTTCCTATTGAAGCTTTTTTAGTAATACGATCAGCCCATAGTACAAAGATTAAAGACTTGCGCCAATTCTTTTGATTTTAATCGATGGTCCTTCAAATGATTTTGATAAGATTTTTGTTAGTGGATTCAGCCAAACCATTACCTTGTGGATAATAATTTGCTGAATATTTCAATTTAAAACCTCTTTTGACTACAAATTCCATTATACTATTTCCAGAAAAATAAGATGCATTATCAAAGAGAAGAGCGTTAGGTACACCAAACCTGGTTATGATGAATTGATCTATGAAATCAATAATTGTATCAGAATTGGCTACCTTCAAAGGGATTGCTTATACACATTTTGTAAAGTAATCTGTTGCTGTAAGGATGTATCTGTGCTGTTTGGAAGAATGAGGTATAATATCACCAATAATGTCAAGTCCTCATTGCTCGAATGGTTGCTCAATACTTATTGGTTGCAAAGGAAAAGCTGGTTTCCTTTTTCTTCCACTTGCGGTTTGATAAGGCACTTCCCCATAATCATACGTATCTTTAAAAGGGTAGGCCAAAAAGGGTAGGCCGGTAATAACCAACATGGTTATTTTATGGTGCATGGTATCACCTCCAAAAATGACCTCTATTTGGTCCATGTCACAATTCTGTGACACCTTTTTGACTTGATCTTTTTCAAGACATCTTAATAGGATTCAATCATAATTCTTGAATCATAATTCTTTCTGAATAACACATTATAAATAATATCATATTTAATAGCCTTCAATCTTAAAGCATGTTTTCTCTTATAGCTGGGATTGGAAGGAGCATACCCATTTTTCAAGTAATACATGAGATCAGCATACTGAGATTCAGAATCTGTAACACTTATCTGACTTACTTGAATATCTTTATTTGAATCTTGATTTTCTGGTATGTTATGAGCTCCTGCCAATAATCTGCAAAAACCTTGTCCTCTAAAAATCTTAGCTGGCTTAATATCAATATCATATTCTTGCAAAGTTGTTACCCAATTAGCTCTCTTTTCTCCTACTTCCTTTTGAACTAATAATTGTCTCACTGAGGAGAATGGGACAATGATTTTCGTATGTGTTTTCAAGATAAAAGGTCTGAAATGTTTGATTGATTTAAACACGGCAAAGGCTTTTTTTTCAACATCGGAATAATTAAGCTCAGCTCCTTGCAGATTTGAGCTAAAGAAAGAAATTGGTGCTTCAATTTGCTGATCATTGAGCTGTGTTAAAACAGTAGCATAGGATGTTTCGGTTGCCAAATTATACGAAGTAAAATCCTTAGAAAAATCAGGGGTATTCAATGCTGGTGCATTAATGATCGCTTGCTTGATTGCCTTAAAGGCTTGTTTCTCTTTATGCCCCCATTTGAATACTGAATTTTTCTTGATCATATTTTGTATAGGTAAAACAATCTGATAAAAATCAGGAATGAATCTTTTTACAAAATTGATTTGCCCAAAAAATGATTGCATGGAATTTTTATTATGAGGTAAAGAAATATCAGAAATTTCTTTTACTCTGTCTAGATCAATGTATATACCATCTTTTGACACAACAAATCCTAAGAGTTTTCCTTCATCAAGAGCAAAGAAAGATTTCTTTAGAATCAAGGAAATACCAAACCTTCTACATCTTTCAAATATTTTCTTCAAATCATGTAGATGATTGGCTCTCTTTTTTGAAAATACTGTTATGTCATCAAGATAAATAACAACTTATCTATTGATCAGACCTTTAAATGCTATTTCCATGGCTCTTTGGAAATTTTCTCCTGCATTTATTAGACCAAAAGGCATTTTCTGATAAGCATATGTTCCCCATTTAGTTCTGAAAGTGGTTTTCAACTTGTCCTCTGGATGAACTAATATTTGATTATAGCCTGAGAAACCGTCAAGGAAGGACATGAGTTCAGAACCAGCTACTTTTTGAAGTATCTGTTCCATGTTTGGCAATGGGAAATTGTCTTTTAAACATTCCTTGTTTAAATTTCTAAAATCAATATAGATTCTTATATCACCATTTTTCTTCCTGACAGGAACCATATTAGAGACCCAATTGGAATGCCTTACAGGAAAAATGATTTTGGCTTTCAAAAGTTTATTAAGTTCTGATTTTATTTGAATTTCAAGATTTGGATGAATCTTTCTTAACTTATGTTGAACAGGTTTAATATTAGGAAGCATTGGAATTGTGTGTTGAATAACAGAAGTGTCATACTTTTTTAAATCATCATAATTCCAAGCAAAAACATTTTTATATCTATTCAGAAGTTTGATGAAAGCATTTCTTTCCTCTGGAGTTAAATTGAGTCCTAAATTAACATTTTGAGGATTAGAATCAGAGCCAATATTTACTAATTCAAACTTTAAAGTGGAACTTTGAAGTTTAGCATTAGTGAATTTCTTGAATCTGTCTTTAATATCATATAAGTCCTCCAATTTAACAACTAATTTCGGAATGGGATTTTCGTTACCTTTTGAGGAAATTTGCAGATCATGATCATATTCATCAATAATTTGTTCATCATATGATTTCTCTGAAGTCATGAAATTCAAAATATCTTGATCATGGTAGAATACTCTCCAATTTGTGATATTATCTGGAACAGATGGGCGAAAAAATAATTCTACTGAAAATCTATCAGGACTACAATCTTCAGCAGGAAGGAGTTTGGATGCAACATTAGCTAACAAATCAACTGATGTATTTTGATTCCTAGGAATAGAAAAAATATTGAATGCTAAAAAATGAGTGGTAAGATCTTGTACTAGGGTTTGATAGTGTTTGAGATGTCATGAAAGGCAATGGATGGTATTTCTAACTTGTTTTATGACAATTTTGGAATCACCATAGACTTCCAAGTATTTAACATTTAAACCTATAGCTTTATAAAGCCGTTGAATCAAGGCTTCATATTCTGCAGTATTGTTTGTACACTCAAATTCTAACCTACATGATAGCATGGTTTTCTCTCCATCTGGATCAATTAAGATGCATCCTACTCCAGCTCCATCACTAGACTTTGATCCATCAAAATATAATGACCAAAATAAAGATTTATCTATTGGATTATCTACAATTACATCAGAAATATTTACAATTCTGGAAGAATCAGATTGTGAAAAAAATTCTATTTGAGAAACAAAAGTATTTACAGAAAAGGGTGATTGTGGTGCTTTGAAGTTCCCAAGGAATGACTCAACAGAATAACCTCCAAGAATATTGTTGTTGAAAGCCACAGGTTCATTAGATTGTTCAAATTCAGTGACGGTGTGCATCATATGTTTTTCTCGTTCAACTTTGATTTGATTTGGTTTCCCTTTGTAAGGAAGCCACATATGTCAATAATCAGTTGCGATATATCCATTAAGTTTTGCAGACCAGTCCCTGCTTAAAACTAATCCATAGAATTCAGGAATATCTGCAATCAAAATATCAATTATTTAGACAATCCTAGGATCGGAAGCTAGTCTGATAGTAACTGAATTGATTTCTCATACAACTTGAACTTTAGAGCGATCCAATTGAACAATATGAACTGCCGATTTCTGTGGTTCAATATTCAATTTGGCACAAATAGAAGTAGGCATTATATTAGAGGATGCTCCAGAATCGATTAAACAATTATGCAGATTTTTATTGTACATTTCATAAGTCAAAAGAAAAGGAGGAGTCTGAGAATTTGATCTTTCTCCAATGAGCACAGTATCAGTAGCATCTACTTTGTCCGGTGGCTTACCAGTTCCTTTAGCTGCTTTTGCAACTACACCACTTGGTAAAGGAGCAATTGGTGTAGCATTTAATTCTTTTAATAGCAACTTCTGCTGGTGTTTTAGTTTGTTGAGTTCATGTAAGGAAATGTTGGCTTTAATATTTTTCATGTCTTCAACAATGTTATACTCCATAGGATCTGACACCACTAAAGTCTTTGTTGTCGATGTAGGAGGATTAGAAGAAGATGGCTGATTTTGAGTAGGTAACGGAGAATTTTTCTTTGCAGGGGATTTGTCTTTGGTACTTGGAGTTGTAATTTTCTTTTAGGAACTGTTTGTACAGGCTCCGATGTAGATTTACTCCTAGTACTTACAGGCATAGCTTCTTGTTCTACCTCACTATCAGAATTAGGGAGAATAAAATCCCACATTCCATGCAATTCAGCTATTTCTTCATTCTCATCTTCCTCTTCTAATACTGGGGGAGCATCTTCTTCTTCTTCCTCTTCTGATTCTGCATTAGAGATTGAATTGGGAGGTTTAGATTCAAGTTGATTTCTTTTGAAAGTTCGGAATGGTTTTTTTGGTAGAAGATTCAGCTACTTTTTTTTATTTCAACCATTTCATTTGACATGGTTTTAAGAACTTTCTGTAAACCTTCCATGTCGTATGGGTCTTTGGATTTTTTCCTCGAATCATCTTTGAAGCTGACCTTCTTGGATTTCCTTTCCTCAATAGCATTTTTCTTTTCTAGAGAAATAATTCGTTTTTCTACTGCAATAGCCTCTTTCATATTCTCGGCTAACGTAGGTTTTGCGGCTCTATCTAAAAAAATTGCTATGTTTGAGGGTAAAGCGGTTATGTACCATTCACTTCTGACTTGTTCACTAGGCCTTGAATCTGTGTGGATTTTGTTCAAGAGTTTGTTGAATCTAGCGTTGAAATCTTTAATGGGCTCCTTGGGTTCTATCTTCAAATTTGAGAGATCGTTGATTAAAGTAGCTATTGATCTGTCATCTCCAAATTTGGTTAAAAAATGATCTGCAAAAATGGCCCAACTTGTTATGGATCCCGAAGGTAATGAAAAGTACCATGATCCTGCTGCTCCTTGAAGAGTATAAGGGAATAGTCTGACTACAACATTTTCATGTGTGACTCCATTCAAATTTACAGCCAGCATAAAGTTATTGATATGTTCTTCAGCTTGAATGTTAAGATCTGGACTGAACTTTGGAAGCCATTTTCCAGGATTGTCAGGTAAATCATGTAAAGGTGTAGGCATGTTGACAGCCCCTGGAGTAGCCCATGGTCTAGCCATTATTGTAACAACTGTTGGAGAAGTAGTAGAGACTGGTGGTGTCTGAACAGAAGTTGTTGGAATAGATGATGTTGAGATTGATGATGATTGAGCAGATGATGTGGGAACAACTGCACTTTGTTGAGTTGGGGTTTTGGAAACAGGTGATTGAATATGAGATGAAGAACTTATATCACTTACTGATTCCGATTGAGTTCTTCTTGTCTTGACTCTACTAGGTAAAGGGAATTCTTTCGGAGAAATACCAAGTTTTTCACTTTGAAGCCTAGTAAGAGGTTTTGAAGGAACAAATTTTGAGCTTACACTACCTTAAGATATTTCAGATTATTCTAGAGATAATGATAATCCTTTCAATTTATGAATTAAATCTTGTACTTCAGGAGACTCAGGATTTTGATTGTCTGATTGTTTTGAGATTTTGGTAGTGGGTGTCTGAATATTCTTCTCAATTCCTTCTATAGGATTTTGTAATTTAGAAGAAATTGAAGAAGTTAATGAGGGTGTTTTGCTCTCATAATGGCTTGTGGGTAAAGATTTACTTGCCATTATAGCTCGGAGCCCTCCTTCTGGTGCAAAAAATGTTGAAGCCTAGAAAATCTACTGGCTTCAAATATTGGAAAACCACCCAGACAAGGATAGGACAACTCCTTATCGGTTTGGTATGGTGGCTCTCGCTGGATTGAAAGGACCAATTTCCTTATAACTAATGGGTTGGTAGTGGGTTGATTTGGATAGAGTAGAGAAAGTGAGACTAAATTTTAGAAATAAAAATATCTAATTTAAACTAATGCGATAAAGAAATTCACAAAAACTAACCCGGGCAATCATATGTGAATACAACGGTTCTTAAGATTTTGAATTAATAACCATAAAAATGTATTATTATTTAATCGAAATGTGCAGAAACAAATAAAGATAACTCTGTTTAAGAAATTAAACAGAGTTATATTATCATATTGTATTCATCATTTTATATCATCTACATACACTTATGAAAGATAACATTTCAATTATGCTAAAAAATGATATATACAGAAACGTTGTGAAAACCAAGTATATATAAATGATAGCAAATTTTAAAGCGAATATCATATGAAAAAAGAAATCAACAGTGAATAGATAAAAATACCTTATCCATCTTGAAAGATTTCAAATGAAATCTGATACTCTAATCCAGTAATTCAGATGCAAAATCAAATCCAAGGTACAAAAATGCAACACTTTAAAGATAATTCTGCATAAAATCGCCAGATGTGATCCTTTATAAAATATAAGAGGCAATGGAGTACATAAATCTAATCTCCAAGTCCAAAATATTATAATTTAGGACCCCTCTATAAATGCATGAGAAGGGTCTAAAAACTGCTAGCTAAATCTAAAAATAGCTTATTACAAAAAATAAGGATTCGGTTTAAATGACCGTCCTTTTCCTAGGCAAAAATACAGTAAAAATAAAACTAAATCTAAAAATAAAGACTATTAAGTAACTACTTATGAACTTGATCTTTAAACTTGTAAGCATCCAGCATTGTTTTGAGAAGAGGTGGTTGGCCGACTTCAGATTTCAACTGTCCTGAAAAGACAGAATCGGCAAGTGTAGGCGCAATATTCTCAGCAGAACTAATGATGCAATTAAGCGCACTACATTGACTGTGTGGTTTCACTAAATATGTCCAGTAAGAATCCCAGTTTAATCTTGTCAATCCTTGGATTGATTTTGCTTTTTCTTCCGCCTTTTGTGTCCATTCTGTTTGCAATTGATGCGCCTGTGGAAGATATCCCGAAACAGTTTCTGAAATCAAATTTGCTTTGTGCAAATTCTCATTTACACAATTAGTAAGATTGCTTGCTGCTGTAGCCGACTCCTCTGCTGCTTTCTCTGCCCCTATGATTTGTGCATCCTAGTCATTGAAAAGTATTTCTTTATGGTTTTCATTAATAATTGGTGCACCAGCTTTTTTTCCTTCCTCCGTCTTTTTCCATACCAAATAATCAGTAACTTTTTCATTAATTAAATCATAATCATTTCGTAAATCTACGACATGATTAGTGATCTTAGCACTTTCTTGACAAAAAGAGTTCCATTGTAAGATTTTTTTGGCATAAGACTTCTTCTTGTTGCAGTAGTTGATTGCTTAAAGAAATAGTTTCTGAAATAAACTCTGGAATTTTAGGATCATCTTTGTGCTGATCTTGGATAATCTATATTTGTTTCTCTTTATCAGCCAGACTTTTTTGATATCCAATTTTCATTTCTTGAATTTGTTGCTGTAACTTTTCAAGTTTCATCTATGCTTCATTATTGGCCTGTACCTGTTGCTATTGTTGTTGCAGAACTTGTATCTGTTCTTCTTTTTCATTTAATAAGAGATGTATCTGAAATGCTTTGTCAATAGTTGCAGAAGCATAAGCCCCTGTAATTTGAAATAACTTAGCAATATTATCAGTAGGCTCTGTGGTAGGATCCTTCCACAAAACGTCTAATTGTTCTGCTTCAGTAGCAATTGCACCTTCTAATTTTCTCTTTTTCCTTTGTTTCTTCACTACTGATTTATACTTTGGGCTGTAGAATACATCTAGAGGAGGAATATCCTCTACATTAAGTAAAATTTCAGACGAGGGAGTGATAGGTATGTGTTGAGTTTCTGTGACTGTGCCACTTATTCCTGTGCTCAAAAATTTTGTTGTATGTACACGTGTCTTTATATTCTGTCCTTCCAAATTAAGCAATTGATTAAAGCTTTCCCATTATTTGTCTAATTCAATTGTGACTGACTGTTTCTGTACATTGGTAGGAGGAAGAGTTATCTGCTGAGAAGTAAAAATTTGTTGTTGTGAAAGTTCTTTCGATTGAGCAGTATCTTTCACTGATTCTTCATTTCTATCCTTCTCTTCATTAGACTTATTGGAACGTTTAGAAGTATCTCTTTCAAATTTTGACTTAGATTTATCTGTACCTGAACTGCCACTTATACTGACATTAGGAGTTGGTTCCCTTGCGGGTTCCAAATGAAAAATTTCCAAAGGGATGGTGGTTAGTCTTCTTTCCCTGTAAACCTTAAATTCTTGAAATTGTTCTGGAGATAACTATATCTGTGCTGAATGTAGAATTTCTTTCAGTGTGGATTTTCCTAGGAATATATCATCGAAAGGGTCCTCTTCTTCGGAAAATATCCTTACTTTGATTGCAGAGGTGAGATGTTTAGCAACTTCATTAGGGTCTAATAACCTTTTTGCAAATTTAAACAATTGTAAGCATGTAATATTTCTTACTTCCTTAAATGCATGTCCAACATCAAATAATGAAAATGTCCCACAAGCTACGGGAAATTGTGGCCAAATGGCCTTCTTCTTATCCCTTAATTCCTTTGTCAAACCTCCTTCACCATAGGTTTGGTATGCAATTTCCCGAGCTAAAAGTTTATCAGAAACATGTAAGGGTAAAACATGAGGAGAAGCAGAGCTTCCAAAAACCCTCACATAGGTAAACCACTCTTCCCCAAACCATCGTGCGACAGGGAGAATGTCGACTTGTGCTTCCGGAGAAAACCTTGGAGCATCTTTATTATACAATGTTTTGTGCAGAGGCAACATTATGCCGTGGCAAATCTTGTAAAAATGAGGAATAAACTTGGATTCTCACAATTCCTTGTGATACACATGAATAGGGAAAGGATCTTGAATCGTCCATCGCCAACCCATCAAAGGGAATTTAGAAACAAAGAAGATAGCGTCCATAACATAAGCAGATAGATAAAAAGGAGGATAAATCCTCTGAGAAACAAGTCATTTAGATTGGTAATGAAAAATAGCTGTGGCCAAATTATCAGAAAAGATTTTGGCCCAGTCTACAATTGTAGCATTAACAGCAGCATTCAACAAAGGGAGCCATTCAGGCAAGAACATGTTTATGTCAGGCTTTCCAAAAAGCCTGCATAACATAGCAGCAGCAAAACAATATGGAGAGGTAAGTGAACCAGTACTGTACATACCGTGTTTTTTTTTCTTCAATGGTTCATCTCTTTTGGTCCATTCCTGCGTGCATTCCGCCAAATTTGCATGTTCTTTGGAAAAATTCTCCATAAATTGTTTATTATAAGTCACCTGAGGTTCTGGCAAATGATACATCAGCCTCAAATTTTCCGTAGTGAACGACTCGATGAGCTCTTGATCTAGAGTTCTAAATTTCCTGTCTGAAATATCGGTGCTGTCCAACACCCATTTTACCATGTCTGAATACGGAAGAAGTCTTTGTCTTGCTGCTATCCAGTGCAGAAATGAACAAGCCAGGTCTTTAAGGGTTGCCTCAGATGAATTACTTGAGCCTGCAGTAGCCGCGACTTGCATCACCCTGGGATTTTCTTCTTCAAGCAAATTATACATTCCTTCCCAGGTGGTTATACGAGCATCCTTATTGCAAGCAGTATCCGCATACAGTGAAGCCATTTCTTTGTTTTCAGAATTTGAAATCTTCTCCTTCTTACCCATAATTCTCTGTGAACGCTTTGTATAGTCTTCTGCTCCTTCGCGCCTGCTGTTTTACGAGTTAAGTGAGAGTAATGACGTGAGAAGGGTGATGAGATAGTTTTAAATGCAAACGGTGGATGAAATATATTATTCTAACGGAAACAACCTTTCAATCAAAAAAAAATCCTTTTTTATTGATATTTGACAATCCATTCATTAATTCAATCATTTAAAGCACATAACGGATATTGATTTATGAAAAGATTTACATTGGACAACGAGCTTTTAAGAATCTGCGATATTGCGATCTGCGATTTGCTATGCAATATCGCAATATCGCAATATCGCAAATCGCATTTTTCTCAAAGCATAACCATCGCAAAATCGCCAATCGCAAATATCACATATAAAAAGTATTCATTTAACATTTTTCTGCGATATGTGAATTGCGACCATTATTTTAATGTATAGGATTTTTGGGATCGTGTTATCGCAATATCGCAAAGTCGCAGTTTAAAAGATTCAGTTTTACAAAAGATATCTACCATTTGCGATCGATGCGCTATTTCGCTCAAAGAAAGATTTTATTGTAATCTATCATAAACTTAAGTGTTTTTTAAGGATTTTCTAAGGAATTTCCCTAAGTTATGATATAAATTTTTATTTGAAAAGGGAAACAAATACTAATTGATTTTAAAGAGTGAATCCATACAGGTAAAATAGATTATAGAGGAGAGGAATAACCTGTTTTTGAGTTTTTATTAATCACCCAACGTTTCGGACTGTCTATGTGAGTCCATCATCAGGGGTAGACGTCAAGGTTCATTTTTTCAATGAACCTTGACATCTACCCCTGATGATGGACTCACATAGACAATCCGAAACGTTGGGTGATTAATAAAAACTCAAAAACAGGTTATTCCTCTCCTCTATA